>CAVLJG010000001.1:29060994-29668872 GCA_963669975.1 Acanthoscelides obtectus
TTGAGCATTGACGGTCTGGCCAGGGAGTACAAACTCGTGGTGCACGATTCCCTTAGCATCGAAGAAGACAATGGCCATGGATTTGATCTTGGAGTTGCTCATTCGAGCTTTCTTCGGGCGTGGCGACGCGGACGTGTGCCATTCT
Organism: Acanthoscelides obtectus; assembly: GCA_963669975.1. Classification (NCBI taxonomy): domain Eukaryota; kingdom Metazoa; phylum Arthropoda; class Insecta; order Coleoptera; family Chrysomelidae; genus Acanthoscelides; species Acanthoscelides obtectus. The sequence goes on from CAVLJG010000001.1 coordinate 29,061,140, forward strand.
GCGCTCTGCCGCTTTGTCTCTGGGTCGTACTCGAAAATCCATGTCTCATCTCCCGTTATTACATTGTCTAGGAAATTTGGATCATCCGCACACAACTGTTTCAGTTCCTCACACACAGCGACACGATGGAGTTTTTGAACGTCGGTCAAAACTCTGGGCACAAGTTTTGCACAAATTTTGCGCATGGCTAAGTCTTCCTACACAATTTCGTGAACAGTGGTCTTTGGCAAGTGCAAAAGGTCAGCAATCAAGCGGACACTCAGTCGACGGTCTGTGCTGAGAATTTCTCGCACACGGGTCACATTGTCATCTGTTCGTGATGTCGATGGACGTCCTGAACGCATTTCGTCATCGACCTCCTCTCGCCCTTCCCGGAACGACTTGTGCCACTTTTTTATTTGTGAATATGACAGGCAGGCATCCCCAAACGCTGTTTGAAGCAAATCCAATGTCTCCTTCGGTGTTTTGTTTAGTTTCACACAAAACTTTATCACGTATCTTTGCTCTAAAGTTTTTTCCATCGTAACTTCGACGATGTCGCAAAACAAGGGCTAACAAAAATCAGCGTACACACTCTCCAAGAGGTCGGAGGTAACTGGCAAGTGTACCACTGTAAAGCTGAAGGTTCCCCCCCACCCATCCCAACTGGTCGCATTGCGCTACGTTGCCAAGCTGCGTCACAAATAAATGAAGCTCATTACTTTCCGGACACACCATGTACATGTACATGTTCATCGTTCAGGACCGCCTGATGGCACCAGTAAGTAAATGTGACGGAAAAGGTATGGGGAACGGACATACCTCCGCGCAAGCCACGTTTGGGGCGATAACTGGTAGCAGCATTGGTAAGTTATCTGTGGGAAAATACCCTGTTATCACAACTCAAAATATTTTGTTTTATTGTTGATCTGGCGAGGAATCTCATACATAGCGGATTTGCTTCGTCAACTTCACCAGTTTATACGAAATCTATGTTTAATTTTTCTTTTGATACAATAATTCCAAATACTTAGCTGTCGAATTGTCAAAACAAAGTGGTACATTTGAGTTAGAAAATCTACCTTAAGTAGAGGATTTTTTCGACATAGCTCATTTGTCTATTTAAGTTCCACTCAGGTTGAGACAGTGCAAGAAGTCAAAATAAATACAGAGATGAGTTCGTCAGGGTTATACAGGGTGACTTCGAAGTTGAGTCATTTATTTTAACAGTGAGTAGATCTGATCAAAAGAATTGTTTTTTCCTTTAACATTTTTCTGGTAAAATTAAAGTAACAAAGGTATAGCCCTTTAGAAGTTTGAGTACCGCCCTGTCTCAATAATAATATTATGTGCTCGTGTTTGGCAACAACGGATATAATCCGCCTTATCGGTTCACCGCATCGGAAACAAAAAAGCGAAAGAATTTGAAACGATGTTTTTACTACAATTATTATTCAGTTGTATTCAGTCAATGTGTCAGTCGGTAACGCGTGAGTCAATAGTGGTGTTTGTTGCGTGGCTCAAACGAAATAAAAAATGGCACATGTTTACGAAAATGCTGAACTTGTGGACATGATTTTTATTCTTAATCGAGTGCAACCAACCCCTCGTGCCTTTGTTAATGTAGTACAAATGGCCCGTGAATCAGGTGACTTAAGACCTAACAGGGGAGGGCATGCCGGTGCTCCAAGACCGCACGATCAAATACAGGTCCGCACTGAAATACTTGCCGGGAGGATACTTTATAAAACAAGGTAACATTTTTTTTTAATTTTTTTTTATTTTTACGTACATATTTTGGTTTATCTTCCTTCTACAATCATTCTCTGAAAATTAATGACTCAACTTCAAAGTCACCCTGTATATTGTCATCGCTGCCTTTTAACTATAGCGGAAAATATTTGAGGAAGCGCTGCTAGACTCAATTTATTGAAGATATATTCACGAAAACAATTTGAACTTACGTTTTGTAGACGATGCAGTTATAACAACGGATAACAACAGTAATTTAAGAATCGTAGTGGAGCGCCTGAAGGCATACTGTAAACCATTTGGACTTTAGATCAACTTCAAGAACTAAAGTTCTTGTGTTGTCGGGATATAACGCTAACTCTGCGCCTAAAGATGCTAAAACGCTTTTTATGGCATGCAGGTGTGGATATTAGCACAAGTTCACCTAAGTAAGTTTCTGGCATCCTCATTCTGGTATGACAGGAGGACCCTCTGAATAGCATCGGTGGACAGTGTCTAACGTGGAGATGATTCGAAAAATTGGAAATGAACTAGTTTTGCTATTGATCCTCAAAAAGCTTAATGTGGGGAATACTTTGCTTACAAAATGAGCAAAACTTGTGGGAAGAAGACAAATATATATATATGTACGAGGGTGGTCCCAGAAGTACCCGACCCAACGAAGAAAACACAAAAATTTTGTAAAAAAATGTATTTATTTTCCAACATAATCTCCTTTGAGCTATATATACTTTTCCCAGCGATGTTCAATAAGTTCGATACCCTTTTTATAATAAGAACTGTCTTGCTCCTCAAAATAGCCATTAACTGCTGACATCACTTCTTCAGCGTTGGAAAATCTTTGACCACTGAGCCATTTTTTCAAGTTTGGAAGCAGAAAATAATCCGAGGAGGCTAAATCTGGTGAATGGGGTGCATGCGGTAGCAATTCAAACTTTAATTCGTTAATTTTGGCCATTGCAATAACGGATTTGTGAGCTGGTGCATTGCCTTGATGAAACAACACTTTCTTCTTAACCAAATACGGCCGTTTTTGCTTGATTTCATCGCTCAAATGTTGCAATAAGTTCGTATAATACTCGCCGTTGATAGTTTTACCTTTTTCAAGATACTCAATGAAAATTATCCCACGCGCATCCCAAAAAACCGACGCCATAACCTTGCCTGCAGATGAAACGGTCTTCGCCTTCTTTGGAGCCGGTTGTCCCTTTTGAGTCCATTGTTTTTATTGTTCTTGTCTCGGGTGTGAAGTGATGGACCCATGTTTCATCCATGGTTATGAAACGACGAAAAATTCTGCTTTGTTGCTGTGAAACTTCGCTAAACACTAAATTGAAACATTGTTTTTGCTCGATTGTGAGCAATCGCGGCACCCATCTTGCACACAGCTTTCTCATGTCCAAATTTTCAGATATTATGCGATGAACCGCACTTTTTAAAATGCCTACTATGTCTGCTAGCTCGCGCACTTTCAGTCGACGATCATTCAGTACCGCTTTGTGAATTTTCTTCACCATTTATGGAGTCGTCACCTCATTTGGTCGACCACTGCGATGCTCGTCTGGGCAGCTCATACGGCCTCGTTTAAACTCTGCTACCAATATTTTACTGTTGTCAACGAAGGAGCACACTCAACCCGAGTAGAATCCAGTTCAGCTTTTATATTGGTTGGGCTGAGGCCTTTGAAATAAAAGTATTGTACCACATAACGGTGACCAAATACTAAACAACGTGGCGTCTTCAAACATGACACATATTATTATTATTATTATTATTATTATTATTATGTCTTTATTGAGCATTGTTATATACAATGCAGAAATCTGCAACAGGGCGAAGTCTAGCCTAAGCTACTCTACTTAACCCTAAATAAAAGCTAACAAGGAAAAAAGCCACAGATAATACATAAAATGCAATCATCAGAAGTGATCAAATATAAAATAGCATAGAAAATATGAGATAATTTGAATGAAAATAAACAAAAGCCTAAGACACAAAACCGCAAAGCGAAGAGTATATAATCAAAAACTATTGAACTATCCATTACATTGACTATTGTAATAAAATTGCCTTACCAGGACTTTAAACATCGGTACAGAACTAAACTTAAGCGCGTCATCGATACTATTGTATATAGTAACAGCATTATATGAAAAAGATTTTCTAAATAAGGATAAACGAAACTTAGGAAGAGAAAGTTTATTAGTGAACCTCGTATTTAAATCATGCAAATCACGCCTAAAGACTAATTTTCTTTTCAGGTAAGCAGGGCTCTGTGATGATAAAATACGGTGAACTAAAATAGAAGTATAATATTTATGAGTATATTCCAGTTTTAACCATTTTAACTCATTTATTTTAGCTGAGATTCGATCAAACTTTTTGAGCCTAAAAACAAATCTACAACAGCAATTTTGCACCTTTTGAAGTCTGTATTTCAAAATAGACGTTAAGAAGGGATAATAAAGCGTGATTGCATGATATAAAATAGGTAATACTAGGCTCTCTGAGAGCTTTTTACGTAATTTAAAATTTAAAATACCACCATTTCGATACAGTAGCCTTAAAACTAGGTAAGTCTTTTTCACTAATAGTGAGACGTACTCTTCAAATCTGAGCTTACAGTCGAAAATAACACCAAGATTTTTTGCACTTTTAACTACTGAGACTGATTTTCCATTTAATGTTAAGTCGATATGCTGCATAAAAATTTCATAACATGGCGGAGAGAAGATAACAACTTGACATTTATCTGGATTGAGGTTTAAGTTGTGATTAAATGAATATTTTTGAATATTTTCTAAATCTTGATTAATATAAGCAGATGCGGTATTTATAAATCTAGGATCGAACGACAGGTATAATTGTGTGTCATCAGCATAACCTTGTATCTTGCAATAAGTGATAGTTTTAAAAATATCAGACGTATATATAATAAATAGCAAAGGTCCTAATATGGAGCCTTGAGGGACTCCAGAAGTCACAGGCTGGAAGTCAGAATACGAGCTATTATCAACCACAACACACTGGTAACGGCCCTGAAGGTAAGATTTGAAAAGTCGGCAGCCCAATTGATTTATACCATAATATCGTAACTTTGCAAGAAGTAAGCAGTGATCAATCGTATCAAACGCCTTCGAAAAATCAAGAAATACAAGAGCTGTAGCAAGGCCAGCGTCGAGAGATCTAATAATATCATCTGATACATTTAAAAGGAGCGAAGTTGTGCTATAGCCCCTTCTGAATCCAGACTGTGATTCAGGTATAATTTGGTTAGAAATCACAAATTCATATAACTGTAAATAGATCACCTTCTCCAGTACTTTAGACAGAGCAGGCAGTATACTAATTGGTCTTAAGTCATTATATACAGACGGTATGCTTATTTTGGGCAAAGGTTTTATAAGAGCATATTTCCATAAACTAGGATAATAACCAACCTCTATGCAGCAATTTATAATATGAGTTATGTGTGGGGCAGTTACAGAAATAGAGTATTGTAGCATTTTTGCACTAATTTCGTCCACACCATATGCGCTAGACGTTAGATCAAGAACCAGTTTTTTTACTTCATCCACATTAGCAAAATTAATAGAAAAAGAAATATTAGAAAATTTGGCTGAATTATAAAATGCAGTAGCTTCAGGACAGCTATTTGATGGACTAAAGACTGAAAGAAAATGACTATTAATTTCAAAAGGTTCTTTTAGCTGTAGAGGTATATCTGTATTATGTTTTCTTTTGATATTGAGGCGATTGACTGCTTACCAGAGATCCCTATAGTTACGACAGTTTAGTGTTGATGACAAAAATACAGCTTTTTCATGTCTCAAAGCAGAGCACACATAATTGCGTAATTCTTTATATATAGCAAAGTCCGACAGTTTACCGGATTTTTTATACTTTTGCAAAGCTTGATCCCTTTTTTTCATCATAGCTTTGAGGTTAGGGGTAACCCACGGAGCAAAAGGTTTTGTTATGCGAGAGGTTCTAACAGGGGCATGTCTGTCAAAAAGATCGACTATTAGATTATTAAACAGCGCTACTTTATCATCGAGATTATTTATATAGAAAATATCATTCCAAGGTAAATTTACTAAGTCTGAATTGAAAGCATCATACGAAAAATTTCTGTAATCTCTGTATTTTAATATGAACGGCTTAGGACGCGATGTTCGGTGTGAGAGCTCACAGTAGATTGCTTTGTGATCAGATATGCCAAAACTATCAATAACACCCGAGTTTACAACTCTTTCATTTGCACTGGTAAAAATTAAGTCAATTATCGTTTGTGATAAGGCAGTTATTCTAGTTGGCTCTGTAATGAGTTGATGGAAATCATATGAAATAAAGCAATGATTGACTTCGTTATCATACGATTGATCGACGTTGAAATCTCCAAGAACTATAATGTGATCAAACTGGGGAGTAATAAAGGAAAGGACATTGTCCAGATAATCCAAAAAATCATTATTGCTTACTGATGGGGGCCTATAAATTACACCAATTATCAATACCTCACCATGCGTTTTTATAGACAACCAGATGTGCTCAATTCCCAGAAAACCATCAAAATCTTGAAGTATTTGCTTGCAAGCCATAGAGTTTTTAAAATAGATCCCAACTCCTCCACCCCTGGTAGAGCGATCATTTCTAAGTAAAGAGAATCCTGGAATACCAACTGCTCCACTAGAGATATCACTGTTCAACCAAGTTTCAGAAACGCACATAACATCAAAGTCAAAATCCAATACTAGATGAACAAAACATATGCTTTATAGGTAGCATACTTTCTAATACAATGATATTTTTCAAACAACTATCGCCATCTCTAGGTCAGGCCGGGTACTTCTGGGACCACCCTCGTATATAGAGTGATTCAGATGCATCAGTGTGGAGCTATTTAGAGCGGCGTATAATAATAATATCCTTAGAGCCATGGTGTCCAACCTTCGATAGAAGATGGAATCGGAAGAATAAAATAAAATATATAAATATACAGGGTTTTTCCCAGCTTATCTGACAAATCTTAACCACATATGCACTGTTACGAAAGAAGTTGATTCCTCAAAAAAAATATAATAATAAAAAAGTAATAAAAGTCCTACAGAAATTAAGTTATAAACCTGAGATTCAATAATAAATTGAAAAATAAATATCTGTATTTTGCGTTCATTTTCGTGATATTAGAACACGCATTAATAATTTATTGTAGCAAATGTTGTACTAAACAACTGACGAACACAAAATAACCAGGAATTTTTTTGTTTTTTCATACTGATAAGAACGTGTAAATAAGGTTTAATCTGTATCGTGGGTGATCTGAATGAAGAACGGTCCATTTTTGTGAAGTTAAATAAGTGTTTTGCGAGTGTTATGTTTTTAGTTATTTATTAATAATGATTTGCCGGTCCTTCTTGAAGATGTGTCATTGGCGGTCCGAGCACGGATGTGGTTTCTGCACGATGGGGCACCTCCGCATTTTCGTTTAGAAGTTCGTGATTTTTTAATCATGTACACCAGATACGCTGGATCGGAAGGGGTGGACCAATTGCATGGCCTCCACGGTCTCCCGACCTAAATCCTCTGGACTTCTTTCTATGGGATACTTGAAAACGAGGTATACCGTACTCCAGTTCAGAATTGCGTGACCGAATCACAGTGGCCGCCGATAATTTGAGAATTCAGGCACAGCGGGAACGAGGTCTATTTGAATTAGTGCGCCGAAATTGGATTGGACGCGCCCAAGCTTGCATTGCAGTCAATGGAAACAATAATTTTGAACAGCTTTTATAAGTAAGTGAACTGTTAAGCTGTATTATTTTATTATCTCGATTTCTGTAGGACTTTTATTACATTGTTTTTTGAGAAATAAAAAAAAATTGATCATCCCTTGTAGTCTGGTCAGATACTTTTCACGCCCTGTATGAGGGAAATTAGTTTCTATTGTATAAATACACGACGAAGGGTATTAGATACAATGTAAAATAGAAACATACATTGTTGACTAACTCAAGTGCTTTTAGTGTTTCCATATAAGTTACATACGGTGTGCTATAATTTACACGGCATAACAGACAGTTTCAAATGGCCAAAAATGTATTCCAATTAAGGCCGAAGGTAAAACCAATACCATTCGATACAAATTAACAACACATGCTTACAAAAAGCATATTTGAGTAGAGTGCATACCTCATTAAATCGATCAAGATTAGGTTTTGCGAACGTGAGGTTCTGTAAGAGTGCATAACTCCAACTTAAAATAATAAATTCATCCATAAAAGTTTCTTTTGAAGTAAGGTGCAGGCAGACTCGCGTGTTTGCGCGCCTAGCCTTAATTAATTATGACATCTTTTTAATTTATTTCAGTAAAAACGTGCGGACATGAATTTATGAAGGCCTACACAACTTACTGGCATTTTTTACAGCCTTAAGGCCAGTTCACACCATCTACCGTCGCTTCATCGAGTCGATATTTGAATAGGTGTAAAATAGTCTTATCTCGTCTATAGTTTTGTCCATTTATTTGAAGGGCATGTTTTATCAATTCTCGTTCATTGAAAAATATATGGCATATTATAACAATAGTAAGCCACAGTTATATTTCGAAGACAGTGTAGGATTGCCATAACACCCTATCGCTAATAGAGTAATTTTATTGTAGGTTCCACGTCACGGGAGCATATTCTGTTTGAGTGTTTACCAAATGCCAAGCAATGATGAAATGAATGATGTTTTGAAATGCTTCAATCACCCGGGCTCTTTAGCGCTTATCCTCGTCACAAAATAAGAGGAGTAAATGTGGTTTCAACTTCAGCTCGACATTTTATAGACGTAAACAGGCCTTAAAGTATGCAATATATTGTAACAGGCCAGCTTTAACTGATAAATACGTTGGTATTAATTAATACTAAACTGTAAATTCAGCTGATACCAGTGGCGGCTCGTGCCAATTCAGTGAGGTAGTGCCAGAATGGAAGCCATAATTTTGAATCGATTCAAAATTGTAAAGAATAACTTATAACTTACCCCTGATAGTTAGTGGTCAAAGTTCTTGAGGTTCAATAAATCTATATGTCCAAAAAAAAATCAAAAATAAAACTATTTACACACGCGCACCAAATTATAAAACAAGTGTGGAGAAGTACCTATAACTTCAAAGTTTTCTATACATGAAGTCCATTCTTCTTTCTTTTTTGGTAGCAAAGTTTTCGATTACCTTATTATTAAAATTTTCAATGCCACTAACAAAATGTTTTTCTGCAGACAGCATTCCTAAAGCACTAAGCCTTTCTTCCTTCATTGTGTTTCTGAGGAAAGTTTTAATCCGTTTCAGCATTGAAAAAGAGCGTTCTGCTTCAGATGTTGACATCGGTATAGTGATTAAAATACTTAAGAGCTTAAGAGTTTCTTGAAACGTACAATTTAATCCTTCCTCGTTCAATAAAATGGATAGTGGAACAGCTCCAGAAGTAGTACTCAATTCTTCTCTCTGATATAATACTTGTAACTCAGTTTTAAGCCTGTTTTTGTCTAAAAATGAAAATTGTGTGCATGTGTCATTTAAATGTGCTTCAGGAAACTGATGTTTATAAACAGAAAACTTTTCAGACACAAATAAATTAGAAGCAACTAAATGCCCAGAAAAGTTAAATCTTGTTCTTATTTGCGATAATACTGCATCGCATATTTCTAACGCTTCCCGTTTTTTGCTGCCTTCTTCAACTTGCCTTTTTTTTCTTGCCGGTTCATCAGTTTCTCTCTGCACTCGTTCAATCTCGTCAATAATGCTATCCATTTGTTCTCGTATAGTTTGAATTGCTGCTTCAAAATTCTCTAAATCATTTTTGACCTTAACAGAATCGGTGCATACTTTTTGTAATTGGTTAAAGACAATTTCAACATGTGGCATTATTTTATGGAATATACTTAGCCAAAATACAAAATTTGTATCTTGCAGCTTTAATTTGTACCCACTGGCTTGATTAATCGACGAAGAATCGCGTGAAGTACTTTCTATATTGTCCATAACTTCAATCAGGTCTTTCCTATTTTCATAAACTGTATGAACACCTCGTGACTGAAAATTCCAACGTGTTTGGGAAGATCTTGGCAATCTGCGATTAACTATTTCATCCAAAATTTTTGTTCTTTGAGGAGACGTCGAAAAAAAAGAGCACAATCCAGATAAATTATGGAAAAATATTCTAGCCTGCTTATTGACAGAGCATGCGCTTGTCATAATTAGATTTAACTGGTGTGCATAGCAATGAACATAATTTGCAAGTGGATAAGTTTCCTTAATAATCTTTTGAACGCCATTCAATTCACCACTCATAACAGACGCACCATCATAGCTTTGAGCTATTAATTTGTTTGGATTTTGATCTATTAATGGATTTACAACATTTAAAACGCATGCAGCGATTGATTTGGCATCGTGTCCGTCGGGGACGTAAAATCTCCAAAATCTCTCAACTGGTTGTCCTTTACACAAATATCTGAAAATAATAACTAACTGAAATTCACAGGCTACGTCAGTCGTTTCATCGGCAATTACTGCAACAAAAGGAGAATTTGCAATCTCCTTCTTAACTTCTTCATGATAAACATCTAGCATGCACTCAAGAAGCTCGTTTTGAGTTGTTTTTGAGGTACCCTTGAAAAGTTTGGCACTTTGAATATGGACTTTCAATTCGTTGTCTAATTCGGCGCTAAAATTCACCAGCTCCTTAAATATGCCTCTGTTTTCCGAATTTTCCTTTTCATCGTGACCCCTTAAGGCTAACTCAAATGCTCCACAAAACCTTATACAATTAATAATTTTATTCAATACATATCGATTCTTATCCACTTGATTATTATGTTTAATTAGATCATTGCGATAAGCCGAATTGAGTTGAGTCCTTATATTTAATTTACCAAGAATAGAAAAGCTAAAAACATTATTCATATGGACTTTAGATTTTTCGTGGGTCTTCATTTTATCCCATATATGTATAAGATCATCTGTACCTTTTTTTGACCAAGTCTCGTCACCTCCAAATAGAACACATACAAAACAAAATAGTTTATTCGTTTCTTCACAACCACATATCCAGCTGTTTTTATCGTACACATTTTTATTAAATTTGCGACAGCGCGATTTTTGTCCGCTACCACTTTGTTTCTCAATTTTTAAATCGGGTATTGGCCGTCCTAATTCTTTAATTTGCAGTTTTTGATCCAGCGAAAAACCACTAAATGAGTTTTTTAATATCCCGATTTTATTCATTTTCACTAGTTTTAATAAAACAGTAAAAAATATGATCACAAAACAGAGCAGTTCATTAACACTAGACGTACTAAAACAAAAACGTTACTTCTCACTTTTCAGGTAAAAAAAGACCGAAATCAGCACTAGACGTAATCATAACGAAACGACCGACCGAACAAAAACACCGCCGATATCATTTGATAACGAATTACGACTGATGATGTGCCTGGCACAAATTATACTTGTCTTTCGCTATTCACCTCATATAAAAATGTGTATTGTAGCGTTATCTCTGTCGCTCGTATGCGATGCTGGTAAAATTTCTCTCTTTTTATTTGGGCCAGCCCGACATTGGCACAAGTTGATGACGTCAAGGTCAAGGCATGCTTTATATCTCGTCGCGTGGTTCGGGTGCTTGCGGTGTTGTCACGTTGTCAGTGTTGTCACTTCATATAATTTATACCAAAAAAAAATGAAAAAGCAAAAAATAAAGTAAAACATTGAAGATTGAAAAAAATATTCTTTTTGAAGAAGACAAGGTAGTGCCATGGCACCGTGGCACTACCTCACGAGCCGCCACTGGCTGATACACATTAATAAATGAGTAATTTAGCACCTGCAGATACTTTCGTAGTGCTGCCGACTTTCTTTAATCGATTATTATGTATCGGTAGTGTTTCATCAAGCGTTACAAATTAATGATATGCATATCTTATCCAACACAGCTTCCTATATTTATGGTCTTAGAATGTGTTTTTACTTCCCACGCCTACTGTTTTTAATGTTATATGACAAGCACATCCCGAAAAAACAAGTCACTCATTTCCGTCGATCTATCTGTCTGTCCGCTAATCCTTGACTCCGTTATAACTTGGAAAATACTGCTCGGATGACAATGAAATTTTTATCCAAGATTACCACTATGTCAAGGATGAAAAAGCCTTATAGTTTTTGAAAATCGATCCAGTGGCGACGAAGAAAAATGCCAAAAACGTATAAAATAGAAATCGCTCAAACTTCGTTATCTGACTCAGTTGCAGTGACTCCATAACTTGTAACACATCTGATAATTGATATTATCATTATTATTCAAATAAGCTGAATATAGCAAACAATCTCAAAGGTAGCCACGCCGCTTACAAAACAAGACGAAACATATCTTAATGTCGAACAGAGCGAATGCAGCTGATCTGTTGCAACAAACACGTGATCTGCAGTCTCCCCTTTATTGGTTCAATCGGAAACATTGCGAAATTCCTGTTTATAAACGGTTTAACGTTTATAAATCGACAATACGAAAGTATAGTCAACGCCAAACAAAGTGGCGTGCACGTCATCAAGGTGGGTGTGTTGAAAAATTTACATTGTTGCCAAACTTTTTGTAAAATAATAAAATTTATTATTTACATATTTAGGTTTATAAGCAATATTAACCTCAAATGAGAACAAAAAAAATAGTATAATAAAATTATAGATCTGTACTTGCATAATCATTAAGTATGACAATTATTGATCAGATGACACTATGAAACTACCATATTTAATTGATAGCTTAAAGGTACTGAATAAAAATCCAAATGGGGTCCTCCAAATTTTATGCATGGTATTTATTTTACAGAATTCATACAGAAAAATGCATTCTAAAATTAGGTAAGCTACTGGTGTAAGCTTTTTCTGTACAATAAAGTTAGTCGGAGTTTCTTTCTTCAGCGCTGTCTGAATCTGAATCTTCATCACTCTCAAAGTTGATTATTAAAGGTTCGATGTCTGGTCGATCAAAAATTCGTTCTCTTTCATACCATTTTAAAATTTCTTGCTCAGTATGTCGAACACTATTTTTCCACATGTCTGGGGTAACCGTTTGTAGAGCCTTGTTCCACATATCCAAACAGTCTTTTTCACTGTTACCATCTCTACCAATATGTCTGTTATAGTAACCTTTTGCTATGCCCCAAATTAACTCAATAGGGTTAAATATACAATGGTAAGGAGGCAGACGAAGAACTTTGTGCCCATGTTGTTCCGCCAATTCATCAATCACGTATATTTTAGGTGGTTTGTTTCTAAAAAAGCAGTTATTTTAAGAATAGGAATAAACAAAAGAAATATAAACTGTCGACCAAAATATATATAATTAAGAAGCATTATGTACCGAGCAACAATACTGAATAGCTCTGTTTTAAACATTGTGTTTAAAAATGGTATGTTTTGATTTGTCAACCAGTCTTGGATATTTTTTTTTGTCCATGCATTGTTGGGCACTTTGTTCAATATCATGCTGTGATAAGGGGCGTTATCCAGTATAATCATAGATGGACTCTCCAATTTTTCTAATAACTGATGTTGAAACCATTTCAAAAAATTGTCCTGGTTCATCTCTCCATGGTAATCGCTCAATTTTGTTTTCGAAGAAAATATCGCTTCACTACCCTCAATAAACCCATTTTCATTTCCAGCATGTAATATAATGTATCTAAAATATATTAGTTTTAAATTTTATAGTGCAAATTGTGTAAAAGTACATACCTTTTACCATCTGTTTTAATAGCTTTGACGCTTTTTTGGTTTCCATTTTGCCAAGAGCGACCTATGGTCCCATTTTGAAATATCCAAGTTTCATCGAGGAAGACAAACTGGTATAAGGCCTCAACCTTGGCTTGATTGTATTGCCTTAGAAATTCCACCCTTTTCAAAGCTATACTTGGTAGTTCCATGAGCCCTCGTCGCGGATTGTCCTTAAGCCACTTAAATCCAAGATCTCTAAGCAACCGCCTTAAAGACGTGGCACTACCATCAAATAATGCCCTATCTCTTAATAGAGACCATAAAGTTTGTATCGTAACTTGTTCTTCTGAAACCATGTGTAATATGACATTATAATTTAGTTAACAAATTAATGCAAATTTCTGATAAGTTATTATAATAAGATCTTACTTTTGTGATACATATTATAGATCACTTCTCGAATGGCACTTGTATCCAATGTCGCTGTGTTGGTTACACGTTTAATATAACTCCGCTTTTTCTTGGGCGATTCTAAATTTGCATCACTTTTCACACCCTCGGAAATACGACTAACTGTCCTTAAACTAATTTTTAAAGCAGCAGCAACACGCTACAAAAAATGAAATAAAATTTCACTATTATTAATATACATTACATATAATTATTAGTAACCTACCTCTTGAACAGCATTTAAAGGCAACAAAGGCCCGTTGTTGTCCCTTTCTTGCTCAAAGTAGTGCATTAACGAGGCCACGAGTTCCTTACACCGACTATTTAACTGTTTGGGCATCTTTATATACCAAAATTGCCTTTATCTACTCGTAAAATGAATAATTTTGTTTTGAAACAAACAGTTGTTGATTTACAGTATGCGGGGCCAAAGGATTTATAAAGATTTGAAATGCCACAAATTGATTCAGTGTCAAAATTAATACAAATGTCAGTTCCCAGTTTAAATAAGTTTCAAGATGACAATGTGTCAACGCTGCGAAATCGGTTTAGTGCGTTTACATGTCGATAAGTGATTGGAGCGTTTGCAAAACATTTTATTTCGCATAATGCGTCTAAATTTATCAGAAAGCAACTTATGTGATATTTTAATAACAATGTTTATATGACTATTAACCATAATAAGAGAGTAATGACCATTTTACAATTTATATATCACATTAATATGAAACTGCAATAGAGCAATTGTTTGTGATAGAAACCTAGGCATTAGGTCGGAGAATTTTTATCGTGATGACGTGCACGCCACTTTGTTTGGCGTTGACTATATGTAGGTATTTGCTGGGTGCGCGATGACAGCGCCACCTGGTGGGACGCGATAATGTCGAACTGGCAGAGTATTTGATGTTACGAAAATTTTGAACTTGAATCTGACAATTCACTTACAGTTTGTCGCACATTGCCGTGCAATCGATTTAGTTCCCCCCCCCCCTCCTTGCACTACGCTTCCGACGGAAACAGACGAATTTGGAAATATCTAGAAATTATACTGAGAATTTTAGCACTGTGAAAAAACTGTGTCCACTATCAAAACATATATGAACGAACAGCTACATCATATGACTCGAGCTGCGCAGGCGCTTACACAAGCTACTATTTACAATTGGCTATGATGGAATATAAGATAATGCATAGCTAATGAGACGTGAAGCCTGCTTTAGGGCACTTTCTTCTAGTATCTTTAAAAATTTCGTTATGAAAGCAGCAGACCTCTGCACCTCGACAGCAAAACAGCGGTCAACCTTCCGCTTAGCTGGCAAGTAAACGGCGGTGCTGGCGACTGGGCTGTTCAATTTATCACTTGAAACGGCAGTTAATGTTGCTCGTTAACTATCTTCTCATTATCTCTATTATTTATTAAAACGTACAACTCGTACGTTTAATCCCCTCATAAAGATATTATTCAAATTATGCACGTATATACGCACACAAGCATATAGAGCCGCTGCAGTTGGACCTGTGCGGCACTTCCTGGTTCTTGTCTGTCTCTATCTTGCTGTGTGCTCAGTTGCGATGTGTTGAGTTAATTAACTGTGGATGTTTCTCTTCTGATGATTGGATAATTGTTTCACCTTCTTCGATTCCATTTGGACTTTGAAATAAGACCAATGGGGTTAAATTGCAGGATCTTGGTACCAATTTGATATCAGTCTGCGTACTGACCTTTATGATCTGCACAAGTAGACCTCATGTATCCGTCGTCCGCTTTTATGGTGGTGGCACTATATCGCCAGTATTCTCTTGAAACAATGAAAACGAGTATTTCAAGGCACACGTTATTGCTGCCCTGTACCACTTATCTATATAGAATTTCACACCTATAGTCAACGCCAAACAAAGTGGCGTGCACGTCATCACGATAAAAATTCCCCGACCTAATGCCTAGGTTTCTATCACAAACAATTGCTCTATTGCAGTTTCATATTAATGTGATATATAAATTGTAAAATGGTCATTACTCTCTTATTATGGTTAATAGTCATATAAACATTGTTATTAAAATATCACATAAGTTGCTTTCTGATAAATTTAGACGCATTATGCGAAATAAAATGTTTTGCAAACGCTCCAATCACTTATCGACATGTAAACGCACTAAACCGATTTCGCAGCGTTGACACATTGTCACCTTGAAACTTATTTAAACTGGGAACTGACATTTGTATTAATTTTGACACTGAATCAATTTGTGGCATTTCAAATCTTTATAAATCCTTTGGCCCCGCATACTGTAAATCAACAACTGTTTGTTTCAAAACAAAATTATTCATTTTACGAGTAGATAAAGGCAATTTTGGTATATAAAGATGCCCAAACAGTTAAATAGTCGGTGTAAGGAACTCGTGGCCTCGTTAATGCACTACTTTGAGCAAGAAAGGGACAACAACGGGCCTTTGTTGCCTTTAAATGCTGTTCAAGAGGTAGGTTACTAATAATTATATGTAATGTATATTAATAATAGTGAAATTTTATTTCATTTTTTGTAGCGTGTTGCTGCTGCTTTAAAAATTAGTTTAAGGACAGTTAGTCGTATTTCCGAGGGTGTGAAAAGTGATGCAAATTTAGAATCGCCCAAGAAAAAGCGGAGTTATATTAAACGTGTAACCAACACAGCGACATTGGATACAAGTGCCATTCGAGAAGTGATCTATAATATGTATCACAAAAGTAAGATCTTATTATAATAACTTATCAGAAATTTGCATTAATTTGTTAACTAAATTATAATGTCATATTACACATGGTTTCAGAAGAACAAGTTACGATACAAACTTTATGGTCTCGATTAAGAGATAGGGCATTATTTGATGGTAGTGCCACGTCTTTAAGGCGGTTGCTTAGAGATCTTGGATTTAAGTGGCTTAAGGACAATCCGCGACGAGGGCTCATGGAACTACCAAGTATAGCTTTGAAAAGGGTGGAATTTCTAAGGCAATACAATCAAGCCAAGGTTGAGGCCTTATACCAGTTTGTCTTCCTCGATGAAACTTGGATATTTCAAAATGGGACCATAGGTCGCTCTTGGCAAAATGGAAACCAAAAAAGCGTGAAAGCTATTAAAACAGATGGTAAAAGGTATGTACTTTTACACAATTTGCACTATAAAATTTAAAACTAATATATTTTAGATACATTATATTACATGCTGGAAATGAAAATGGGTTTATTGAGGGTAGTGAAGCGATATTTTCTTCGAAAACAAAATTGAGCGATTACCATGGAGAGATGAACCAGGACAATTTTTTGAAATGGTTTCAACATCAGTTATTAGAAAAATTGGAGAGTCCATCTATGATTATACTGGATAACGCCCCTTATCACAGCATGATATTGAACAAAATGCCCAACAATGCATGGACAAAAACAAATATCCAAGACTGGTTGACAAATCAAAACATACCATTTTTAAACACAATGTTTAAAACAGAGCTATTGAGTATTGTTGCTCGGTACATAATGCTTCTTAATTATATATATTTTGGTCGACAGTTTATATTTCTTTTGTTTATTCCTATTCTTAAAATAACTGCTTTTTTAGAAACAAACCACCTAAAATATACGTGATTGATGAATTGGCGGAACAACATGGGCACAAAGTTCTTCGTCTGCCTCCTTACCATTGTATATTTAACCCTATTGAGTTAATTTGGGGCATAGCAAAAGGTTACTATAACAGACATATTGGTAGAGATAGTAACAGTGAAAAAGACTGTTTGGATATGTGGAACAAACGGTTACCCCAGACATGTGGAAAAATAGTGTTCGACATACTGAGCAAGAAATTTTTAAATGGTATGAAAGAGAACGAATTTTTGATCGACCAGACATCGAACCTTTAATAATCAACTTTGAGAGTGATGAAGATTCAGATTCAGACAGCGCTGAAGAAAGAAACTCCGACTAACTTTATTGTACAGAAAAAGCTTACACCAGTAGCTTACCTAATTTTAGAATGCATTTTTCTGTATGAATTCTGTAAAATAAATACCATGCATAAAATTTGGAGGACCCCATTTGGATTTTTATTCAGTACCTTTAAGCTATCAATTAAATATGGTAGTTTCATAGTGTCATCTGATCAATAATTGTCATACTTAATGATTATGCAAGTACAGATCTATAATTTTATTATACTATTATTTTTGTTCTCATTTCAGGTTAATATTGCTTATAAACCTAGATATGTAAATAATAAATTTTATTATTTTACAAAAAGTTTGGCAACAATGTAAATTTTTCAACACACCCACCTTGATGACGTGCACGCCACTTTGTTTGGCGTTGACTATATCTTTGCATCTCCTGTTTTTTTTCGCTCTTTGGTTGGTATTAGAAAATTGTTGATATTATAATGTCAACCTGACACACTACCATCAGAAAGGAAAAAGTTACACATACTACCTGATCATCATTGACTTATGTGCCATGTGCCCATGAGACCTTAAAGATCGTGCATATCGAATTAAAAATGAATAGTAACCAACGACGTTCGAAATTCCTTTTCATATGATGATGAGGATGATTTTTTCTCGTGGTATATGACATAACCTTTTAAAATATTCACTTAAACCTCGCCTGGAACATCTCACGACACGATGTGGAGCTGCTTGTACATGGTGAATGTTGATTAATTCTGATATGACACCGTTTTATTTTTCCATCTTCGCATGGGGTCCGTTTGGAATCCGTTCTCTCCTTTGGCTTATTATTTATTCGACGGGACAAGATTTTAAAATTCTTTTATAGTCTGGTCAGCTTGGACAGAATTGCCGTATGGCAAAATTAGGAATATATAAAATACCTTAAACTTGCGGCGGGTCACGCGACATGGGCTAAGCTTCAGTCAGGACTAACCCCAATGGGTTCAAAATAATAAATCTAACTTAACATTTTATTTATTTATTTATTTATTTATTTATTTCCAACAGGTGAAACCCAATTACAGGAAATGCTGAAAAAATAACAATTAAAGAGGCATGGTTCTTGGACTTAAATCTATAGTATCACGCATTCTAAATAAGATTGGATGATCTGTAGCAGTTAATAATCGATGCACAACTGTCACTGTGAATATCACACGATTCAGTAACACTGTTCATGACGCAGCACATGAGATTAGTTGGCGATTTTGTCATAACATTTGTACGGCCAGCTTGACAATAGAATGCAGTTTGTTGTCGACTCCCTAGCCTTGGAACGCGGAAACATATTTTTTCAAGTAAATTTTGACAGTCAGTTTTATTGTGAATGAGGCTATACAAAAACGACAAAGCAAATATGTTTCGTCTTGTTGACAGTGAATCCAAATTGAAAAACTCTAATAGGGCACTATGGTCACAACCTGTTTCTGGATAAGAATCTGTGCATTTAAGGTGAAAATACTTTAAAGCTTTACGTTGAATGGCCTCAAGGATCACGACAGAATTTTGGTATATAGGAGACCAGATCAGAGTCGCATACTCCAACTTGCTCCTGACAAAAGTAAAAAATAAAGTCATTAATGTATCAACATTGGAGAAACCCTTCCAGTTTCTGATACAGAAACCAAGTAGTCGAGTGGCAGCCGACGAGATATTGAGTATATGCTCAGTAAACGTTAGCTTGGTATCAAAAGTGACTCCAAGGTCTCTGTAAGAGGTGCATCTGTCTATAACCTGACCATTGATGTTATAATTATCATAAATTAAATAGTTAACCTTTCTTGTGTAAGTCATAACTTTACATTTCGAAACATTCAGACTGAGACAGTTTCGTGAACACCATGACGAAATTAGAGCTAAGTCATCTTGCAACATGACGCGAAAAACAAATGGAAACACTTCAGTTCAAAAGACAAGTCATTAATAAATATCAAAAACAATAATGGACCTAGATTTGACCCTTGAGGTACCCCGGACGTGGCCCGATAGTAACTCGACCTATGACCACCATATTCGACAAATAACCTTCTATCCCTCAAATATGAATTCAAGAGCGACAGCATTGCATCAGACATACCCACTGTTTGAAGCTTATCCAGAAGTGCATAATGATCAACTTGATCAAACGCCTTCTGAATATCTGTGTAGATGACATCAACTTGTCCCTGACCGTCCAGTACTTCAGAAATATACTGAGTAATCAGAGCCAAGTTGGTGACCGTAGATCTGCCTCTCATAAACCCATGCTGATTAATAGAGACTGCACCCCTGACCGAGCAGTAAACCGTTTCATAAGCGATGATCTCAAACAACTTACTGAAATTGCACAGAATTGCTATTTGGCGATAGTTGGAAATATCAGAGATATCTCCACTTTTGTGAATAGGACATATTTTAGAGGTCTTCCAGATATTTGGATATGTCTCTGATTTTAGAATTAGGTTGAATATGGAAGCCAGCGTTTTCACTAGTATATGAATGCAATCTTTAACGAAAAAACTTGGAATACCATGACATCCAGACGTCATTTTGTTCTTTAACCCTTTCAAGGCATATTTTTAAATTTTTAAGCTATTTCATTTATAGCTGAAAAAAATGAAGTGATAAGATCTCAAAAGCATTAAAAATAGCCCAGAAAATTTTTCCATTTGGAGAAAAAGGAATTAGTAGGTGGTATCACCATGATACCACCAAGCACTAAAATAATACAATGCAGATATTACTGAAACATATATTTAATTAAGATAATGGTGT
Organism: Acanthoscelides obtectus; assembly: GCA_963669975.1. NCBI lineage: Eukaryota > Metazoa > Arthropoda > Insecta > Coleoptera > Chrysomelidae > Acanthoscelides > Acanthoscelides obtectus. The sequence goes on from CAVLJG010000001.1 coordinate 29,081,816, forward strand.
AAAAAGGAGTTTGAAGTAAACACATACAACTTATTTGCTATGATATTTTTCAAAGCAATTTTTTTGGTTAGTGAGACACAAACCGACCTTGCAATACTGCACGACCATTGCGAACGGTGTTGTTCCGCTTTTGTGCTGCAAAATGCACACCTTCTCGAAGACGAATGTTTTGGCATATAAGCAGCTTGGTCTGTGCGCTTTTCTAGAGGAATGTTTGCTTTGAATTTGTTTGGGGGCATCTGAGTACTTGGTCTACCTCTTCGGGAAAACAAATCGATAAATGTCAAATAACAAGCTGTTAGGAATGGCGTCCTATGTAGATAATTTTTTTCATACTAGTTGGCAATATAGTGCACCTTCTTACAGGGTGGTATCGGCAGATAACCACTCCGCAGCGCCTTGATAAATTATTAAAAAGGTGGTTTCATGGTGACACCACAAAGCTTGAAAGGGTTAATCTTTTCGAAGCCCTAATTACGTTTTCTTCACTTATATTTTTTTAAGCTTTCTTTTATATTCTCTTGTGGAACGATTTATTACATCAAAATCGACTTATCAATGTTGTCGTCCATTTAGGACGTCTTTTGCCTTAGACATCTCCAACCACGTACGTGCTGTTGCTAAACTAACAGGTAGTGTAGTTCCAACTTTCCATTAGTCTTAAAAATATTATTAGTCGACCTGGATCCTCCTTTGGTGTTTCCGGTATTCAGACGTTGAAAGTAGTCTCAATTAGTAGTAGAGGGACTATACAATCTCGTAATTTCATTCGAATCAGAGGAGGACATCAATCCGACTGTTGGGTAACACTCCCTTGGCATATTTTTCTTGATGAAATTCCATCTATGGTCTTCATTTCACCATTATAGGGACTTGCTTAAACCAATGATTTATGAACTACTTGAGGTATGTTCTTGTCACATCACAAAAGGTCTAAAGACTTGTTAGATTAATCTAAACCTTTATGCCCTTTGTCTCCTGATACGTAGGGCATAGAATATTCTCACAACACTATGCTAGTTTGAAGGATATTTTCGCTGAAGTTCGTCGATGCCCTTAAGGCCCGTATCGTCAGTCGTCCCTACAATTGTAGGGCGCCTTTATGGCCTCCTTGATTGTCATAGTTTTCTACTTCTCCGTATCAGAACTCTATTTTGAGGTTATGTCACAAACATCTATTTGCATCAAATTATGCTTGCTTTTGAGTTATATCATGTTTTATGAGCCTGAAATTTCCTACAATTTCAAAAGAAAACATATCTTCACAATAGGAGAGCGCTGACGCTGACACGGGACAAGTATAATCTAGAAATTTTTGAAGGAGAGAAAGGAGTATGACAATCAAGACGGCCATAAACGCGCCTTACAATTGTAGCGACGACTGACGATACGGGCCTAACTTACAGTTCATTTTTATATTTTATCATGTCTAATACATTTTGAGATAATTTTCCTAAATGTCCTGGTCTATAGACTTCTTATACATAGACGGGTGAGGATTTAAAAATTCCTTTTCAACAGTTTTGGGACGATGATTTACAGTCAGATAGGTGGACCATAATTAATATTACTGGTATTTCTGACCACGGAAATTTATTGGAAGATGACTATCTTCATGTTACTATTTGAGACTGGTAGTGTTGGATAGGTTTCGTGGAGTCGTATTTTTCTGGGAACGAGTTCTTTTGTGGCAGATCGATGAGGGGAATGTTGGCGCTTTTTAGAGGCGGACATAATACAGGGCGATTCACAACAATAGTTTGCATATTATTGGGACAAAGGCGCAGCGACAAGTTCCTACAGACTATAAACATGCATCACCCTGGTTTCTGAGATGGCGATCAATAAGTCATTTTACTTGGCTTCTGACGTTATCACGATAATTACGGGTTGCCTATGATTTGGGCTTTTTATCAGCAATGAAATGATATCCAACAAAATAGATACAAAATACGAGGGTTGTCTTTTAAGTTTTGCATATGGAAATAAAACAACACTGTAGGTAGTTTTAAATGACTTTATTCTTTTTCGAAGTATTCTTCACGAAGATTAATACACATCTGCATGCGCTCGAACCAATTTTCGAAGCACTTATTCCACTCGTTTGCTGGCAGATCCAAAACGGCATTTTTGAATGCGTCAACTGCTTCTTCTGGTTAGGACTTAGATCGGAACTATATGGAGGATGGTCCAATAATACCACGTTTTCTTCCGTTAAATACTGCCTTGTTTTTTGTTTTGTATGCGAGCTTGCATTGACTTGGTGGAGGATGATTCTTCTTTCGGGGTTGATTTTTCGAAACTCGGTGATGGCTTTTGGCAAACAAATGGTGGTATACCAATCCGCAGTAAACAGTTCTTTGCTCATTGAGAGGAATTGTTGCAATGTGACCCGCTTTTGACACAAATGTCGCGACCATCTTTTTCGAAACACTTGAAACGGTCTAGCGTTTTTTGACATCAATTAACCCTGGCTGCTTTCTGCTCTTCAGTCAACAGGTGGGGTATCCAACGAGAATATAATTTTTTAACTCCTAATTCTTGATGTAAATTTTTTTGAATTGAGGTCTTTGAGATCTTCAATGATGAGTTTGCGTACAGCATCGAAGTTTTCCTGGGTGACTGCCGTTTTTGGTGCACCCACCCTGGAATCCTCGCTAAGACTCACCCGTCCACGTTTGAATTCTCCATACCAACGGGAAATTGTAGACTGATGTGGCGCTTCGTTGCCGAAAACAGACAGTAACTCAGCAAGTCATTCTTGTTGCGATAATTGTCTCTGAAAGTTGTAATAAATTATGGCGCGAAAATGTCCTCGGTTGAGTTCCATTTTTCGAATGACTTGGTGACACTTAAAAAATCACTGTAGTGAGAACACTGCACGTATTGTTGTGAAACTTTGAATGTAAGTTTACTAAAGAGTGAGGTTAAGATTCAGTACTGACGCCCGATCCGCGCGGCCTACTATGTTTCTATATGCAAAACTTAAGAGACATCCCTCGTAGCTTAGCTGATGCAGACGATACACATCACATACATCTTAAGGAAACGTTCAACTTGCGACATGGAACTTTGTATCAAGCAAAGTTGCTTTGTTGCTCACTTATCTGAAGCTAACAATGTTATCGCCATCAATTTTTAACTCGGTGTAATATAAGGTATAATTCAGAAATAATAAGAACCTTAGTTTTTATCATATTTTGCTATGTATTGGCTGGGAATTATATATAATCCAGGATAATAATTATATCATAGGTGGATGTGAATATAGGAAGATGAAACAATCAAATCGGAACTTGTTTTGCCTAGCTGTCCTATCAAAAGCAGAATTGATTCTTGAAAGCATTAGTTTTCTATGACTAATGCGAGGGGAACTCGATGCGCCAATTTCTTCAATAGTTTAGGGTGACTGATGATCTAGATCTGAGGAACCTTAGGGAGGAGAGAGCTGTGATCCTGACTGGTTACCTTACCATCAATCTACCTTAATTCTGTCATAATTTATTTGAACGAGGTCTTCATATGACAACATCAACCTTTAATCGACGTGAATTCCTCTAAACAAGCTTTAAACTCAAATTTGGAACCGGAACCCATCCATAACCGAGCTACCAATCGTGAAGATTTATGGTGTTGGGTAGCCGAACACCTTGTATCTTTTCAGAATAACATGAGTACATGGATGTGCCCGGTCTAATTTGTGTGTGTCGAAGCAGCGAGCTTGCAAGATAGCGCCCGATAGGAACCGAGAATTTTATAGTACAGGCGGTAGGTCATAAGAACCTTACTTGCTTTCTGGGTCTGCCTTCAAGTTAGCTTCCCCTTAAACTCCAGGTTGATTGGTGATATGCAGGTGTAGTACTCTGTTTTCCAGAATTCATCACGTTAGAACTACAAACAAATAACAACTGATTCATTTAATCATTAGCCATATTATAGTTATAAATGATATTTATGACAAGTCGTTGGATTCAGAAACCATAGAATAAAAGAAAGTCAAACATTTGCAATAAAAAAAAAACGAGGACACATGAGACATGCATGTCCAATGAATATAAAAATTGTAATTAAAAAATTCCTGAACAGAGTCGAATCTTGCCTTCGCCATGGATGTTGTGACGTCGTGTGTTTGTCCATAATTAGAGAAATGTATATACTCAACCTAGTTTCTGGCTGCAGGGCTTGGTCCTAAAGCAAAAAAAAAAAAACAAAAAACAAAAAAAATAGCTGTATTGAAAGTTTCTTGCATAAAGGGTCCATATGAGCCTCCCATTTGAGAGCACCATCAATTTTTATCTAGTATCTAGTTACATTCAAAATACTCTTTATCAAAAGGAATTACTCGTATGACGGATCTGTGAACGTCAGGTTTGTAGACACAATGGTAGTTTGCTGAATGTATCAACGCTCTTCGATGCACAAAAACAAAAGGATATAAGCAATATGGTTGCTGATGATCATGGCTATATTTCTAGTCAGGTATGTGAAAAAAACATCATTAGTGTAAACAGAGCTCCGCACGGGTATCGCGTATCTTGAAAAGTGACAATATGCCGATTTTTTTGACATTATGCTGTTTTTTTGACATTATGTAGGTTTTTCTACAAGATGTTAACTTAGCACTTAGTTGTACGTGTTGCTTGTTATCAATCTTTGGCTCTGATGTGATGTATAATCTGCTTCTGAGATGGCATTACTGGAGGTCTAAGCTGTACGTTATATGTGTGGATGATAATTACATTGGGTTCTTGTCTCAAATACACTTTTTGTTTTCCATTCTGGAAATTACATATTCAAATTTGCTAAATTTCAAAAATGAGAGAGATAAATAATTATATTCACTGTACACTGTCGAATTACAAGTCATATACATGCTAACAGTAATTACACACAACGCGGGCGCGGTGATGATTTCCCGTAATTCTCCTCAGTTTTTCGTAATTTATAACTTTGAACATAACCTCTCTTTACAAAGCGCAACAGAAAAATAACCCGTCGGGCACAGCCAATAGATATACTTCATTGGCAGCATATTCAGTAATGATTTTCTCACACAACAAATATCACTGATTTTATACACATGCAGACCAATGCACATAATCATCCAGATGCGATCTTACTATTCAACCAACTATCTTCTCAGAGATAAAAACTACAGACAAGGACCATTTATCCTCACAAAAGATATGCAACCAATAATGCGTGTAGTTTAGTTGAGTGATTCCTCCTCAGATGGATGTTCACAACGATCGTAGTGAGCAAACGTGGAATGACTGTTTGCGCCCTAGTTTGCAAAATGACATCTTATAGGTTTTTTTGACGTTTTATAGGTTCTTTACATGATACCCGTGTGGCCCTTAGAGATTCTTAGACTCATTATTGCCAACAGTACAGATGTCACTTGCTGATCAGCTGTTTGTCTCAGTAGACGTCAGAACGTTAGGTATCGTGAAAAATAGATTAAGGCTCATGTTAACAAAGCAACACAGTCAGTCTGAGATGGTATGAGACGTCCAAAGGCTAGCTTGATTGGGCGTCTGTGTATGTACATGTGTATGTACCATTTTCACTACGTAGGCTTTGGATCATCATCCAACATACCACAGACCAAGTCACAATCAATCCAGAAGACCAGAAATTTTGATAAAGTAATGAAGGCATGTACCCACGAAGGATATTTCCAAAACATAAGGCAAACGATGATTTTTGAAATACCTCCCAACTAGCAAAGTAGTGGTATAGGCTTTTGGTAAAAGAACCGTTCAGCCATAAAAGCTCTCTATTGTTGTTGCCTGAACACCAAAATGCTGGTTTAATGTTGTGTGGAATGCAAATTTGCTTTCTGCAATATATTTGCTCTAAAATGAGGTGTTTAAAATATTCTTATAGCAAAGTTATACAACATCTTATAGGGCAAATTTTTAACTGTTGCATAAACGTTTATACAACTATTTTATACGGCATATTTGCACGTTAGTCAAAATGGCTGAGTTGTGGCCTCCATGGTAACGTTTATAAAACAAACCCGAGCCTTGTTGTTTTGCTGTGCAATTTACTACTTTAGCCAACAAATTGCTCCCAACGGAAGCACTTATACAACTGTTGTTTAGTAACTGTTAAAGGCTGTACATATGCTAAATATGTTGGTAAACAACTTCACCATAACCTAACTTTCTGCTGTCATATTTTTGTTAAAATGCCATAACCAATGTTTTAAGACAAACAACGCATGCATATTGGTTCAAAAGGTTTTATCAACTGTTCAAACAGAAGATATAGATCTGGTACAACTTCCGGGTAAATCATTCGACTCTGTCGGTATTTCATTTCAGACATTTGTCAAATTGTTGTATAACACAGGCAACACCAAAATATTCTAATATCCTAAAGATAACATGGACGATGCCATGATTGTACACAACCAACCGCCATATTGGGTAAACATTTATTCCTCTATTTAATATTCATTAATTATGTTTCAGTTCGAAATTACAGATATAAAGAGATAAACATTAGTGTAATTGTGTCTAAATATAGGATTTGTGGAAGATTTAACGCAGATAAGTTCAGTTTTCCATCTTCAAAATCTAGACACACTTTTGATCATTGTCAAAATATGAATCAAATACGAAGCCCGTAGAAATTGGGTAACTAATTTGCACGATAATCACAATAAAATTTGCTGCGCAAGTAATTCAATAGCCCTATATCACAGTGTAGAAGTTTATCATATACCTGTGTATGAAATTCACAATGGCCGATATGTAAGTAAACAAGATGTTAGTTATATATTCTTCACTTCGTCTATACAATACATAAGAAATAGTTTGGTTGCAATAAAGTAGAATCACGTAACAGAATAGTTGTATAGTTGACAAAAACTGAATCTTACACTGACGAAAATGTCCTATAGCGGCTGCAAGAGGCTTACACTTTTGTTTTATAACTGTTACCTGCAGCCCTTATACAACCTCTTAAATGACTGAAGTGTCCTATTAGGTGTGCCCATTCCGCTTGTATAGCTGTTCTAAGAGGGTTTTGCCAATGTTCTTACAGTATACAATGCTGTTTAAGGAATACTGTATAATCATTCTTGCAACTCTAATAGGAGTGATAATTGTTAGTTGGGCTCATTGTTTTGGGGATACAGGCTTACAGGGCGCCACTGGAAATTGGTTTTTCTTAAATAACATTTGAACTACACTGTAAACCCCAACGAAATTTTTACCACTTTAACCACTCGACGCCTTACATGGTAGTCATTGAAAACAATCTACTCTTTCGGATCGCCCTTCCACTGTTGAAAATTATATTCTTGTTTGGTTTGAACAAAATGAGTTGTGTTTGAAAGAAATATCCTGATTGCAGTACTGTTTTATTGATCACGATATCGATTTTGTTTTTCTACCATTTTAAAAATATAGCTATTTTTTGTACAAGGTTCTGAATCAGCGATCCAAAAAGCTCCCGGAGATAAATTTTCAGATCACTTCACCAAGTTTCACGCATGTCTAACTTTTTGGGTGCTAGCTGAGATACATATCGGAAATCGTTCATTTTATCGAAATCAAGCACGAAAACGTTTTAGACGATGGACATGCTTTTCAAAAAATACTACTTTTTAGTCACCGTTATTCAGCGCGAAAAAAGTCAATATTGCAATAAAACTAGTCCGCCCCTGGCGATTTAAATGAGTTGATGGTTTGCTTTGTATTTAAAAAAAAAATAGGCCTCGTGTCTTCCATCTACGTTTTGTACTCTATCGCCCGGACTATTTGACTGCGTTGTAACTCCTTGGCGATTACACGGCGAGATAACACTCGATAGGACCGAATAAATTTACTTAAAAGTCCGACACCAGACGGAATTTCGGATCTGATGGACGACCGGCGGGCACTCATTATGGAAATTAAGCTAGGGGAATTTTTTGTTAATTGGGCGAGTATTTTTAAAATAGTTGAGATATTATTAATTAATTATCATCGTAGTTAACATTTTGACATTTGTAGATCTTGTCTTGGGGTTTTAATTCCTGATGCGGGACATAGACAAGAAGACCATTGGGCGCGTTCCGGGCGAAACCTTGAAGCGCTCGATTCAGCAGCCCTTTGATGTGTATATTTGTGATATTAATGGAAATAACAGATATTCAGTAGATTTTAAGGATTTCAAAATGTCAAACTGACCATTCTCTTTTTAACTGAAACATGATGACAGGAAATATGTGTACCTTCTCCAGCCTTTATTTCGCCCCATATGACAGATTTTTCCCTTGTTATCCGCTGTGTGCGGGGCCGGCGATTCAGTTCCCCCCTTATGCACTTCGCTCCCGGCGAACAACCACTGACTTAAATCACTAAAGTGTTTTCGTGTTCTGAATGCGCCTTTGAATTTGAGAAGCGACTTTTTATTATTTCTGAGGTTCATTTTGAGTCATAATATTTATTTCGTTAGTTTGTGAACAAAGTATATCATCAAAGAGATATGTAGTTCCAAGTACAGGACAATTTAAACAATAAAGGAAAAATTTAAAGCTCCAACAATTCGCAACTTGTTATTCTAACTTGTTATCCGAACATTCCTGTAGCTTCGTTGAGTTTTTGCTGTATATGCCCTTGAAGTTGACACTTGTGACAGACCATACACCAAGATCCTTGACTATGCATTTTTGTCACTACTTTTTCCAAACGTCGCTATATTGTCTCAAGATACCTAGTACCCACACAATATTGAATTTCAAAACCAGACAAGCAGTCATACCATAGAAAACAAATGTGACACACCTCAGTATATATAGCCATTCTTTTACTTCTCATATTACCAACTTACTACCTCTTTCAGCATTAAATTTAAGCTACTTGAATCACATTTTTGCATCCAAATAAGGCTATATTTCAGTGTATTCACGCTGCTAATGATGTAATAAGATACTCAACAACTTCCTCTAGACAAAGTGGGACCCCACATACGCATATTTGTTTCAGATATAGGTGTGGAAATAGATACTTTATTTTACATACATGATAAGTTGGAATCTATGATTTTCGGAAGAATTCCACATTTGAAGAAGGTAAACTGAATTTTTAATTTTGACGCCAATACGTTTTATTCATAATTAAAATTACAGAAAATATCATTGAAGATGCTATTTAACAAAACTAGTAATTTTTTAGTTTGTCAAATATTTTACACTAATTATACTTACTAAGGAATATTTTTCAAACTATACTGCTATTGTGCTGTGTATGATACAAGTACAACCTCTTCACCATTTTTTACCTATTATGATGTTTACTTATTTAGTTTTTACCTAATAATTCGATTATTTGTGAATAAATATCTATCGTTATAAATAATGACTTTTGCCTTGACAGAGCAATTTAAAAAAATATTAACCTATAAAAAACATGCTGGTTTTGCTTTATTCGTTGAATATAATTTTTGAATTAAATGATTATATGTTGAAAATATTTACTTTTGTGCTATTTATGTCAACCTCATATGAATAAATTATATTAAAACAAAATTTTAAATTACTGCGTGTTTCCTGTGAAAAAGTAGTATTAACAGACTACAAAAACTACGAAAAAAGGCAGTAAATTTGTTTTTGGAAAATATAAGAGCAGGAAATATCACATATTACTGCTTTTTAATTATAATTATAATCCGAAATCACATTTAAATGACTCTCGATAAAGCCATATAATGTTGTAATATTAATTCGTTTTTGTTCATTCATAATAATATTACTTGTTTCGAAAGAACCAAAAAGTTTGAGCTTCATTTTCTCAAACCTCGATTTTCACACTTTGCGCTATAATATAATAATTATGTAAACAATGGTTCTATCTTTGCCATTTATTCATATGATTGAGGTTATTTTCCATGCAAAAGGTAACTATGCAGAATCTAGTTATTAAGAACTCTGATCTATATACATGATTATGGAACAAGAAATAAACATGCATTTAATTTTAATCATGGGGCCATAAAATTAAATAAATTAAGCAAAACCATTGACATTCAGATACTGACAATTTTGGCAAGTTACAAAACAAAGTTGTGAATTTCTTTGTAAAGCTTATTGCAGCATAAATGAATTTCTTGAACAAGAATGTGTTTCCTTGTAATATTCTTAAAATTGCGTTTGTTTTTACAATGTTTTTAATATTTGTGCATTTTCTGTGCTCAATCAAACAATGAATTGTTTATTTATTTACTAATTATCACCTAAATACGGCAGCATACCGCATTGATGAGTTGCTAATGATCACGAAACAGCGCTATCTCATAATTTATGCACAGAAAAACCACTGCTCTCTGTGAATACGTAGTATTCCGATTACTTGATAGTTTACCGTATTGGTGCGGCGCGACATCTCTGCGCTTAGCGTAGAAATTCGATCAGGGTGAGCCAGAGAGCTTGAGGATCTCCATCGTACGGGATGGTGGTGAAAAATCAGCTGGCAAACCGCTAGTAGGAGGCGATCTTTGGATATTTCACCTACTTGCGCACAATGTCTTGAGTTTTTCAAAAGACCGTACCCACTTGTTTGCTTTCCGTTTCGTCTGTCTCCAAGACTAGACCTAAGACCAATACCTCACTGACAAGTAGCTAATGAGCACGAAACACTGCTGTCTGCGATTGGTTCTGGGTACAGGAGATCGAAAAGTAAACATGCCCTTTTTAGTAAAACTGGGTATCTGAGCGATCCACATCACCTACTGGCTAAAAACACTGATGAAACTGAAATACTGGGTCGAGAACTCCTCTGCATTCTGCCATCAAAGCCAAACAAATGTACTGGTTGTTGAGAATACGTGGAATAGCATGTCGGACTGCTTAGCAACTTCAAAACTCAACTTCAAAAGTCAGGCAAAAGATTTTATCAAAGAACGAAGGCCCGCAGTTACAGAGGATCTACTCGGACTTAAAGGAAGGCCATAAGGGCCTTGGCAAGTCTCCATACAGGACACTTGTCTAAACCGACGAATGAGGCTCTTGGGTGTGGCAGAACAGGACACATGCAATTTCTGCAGAGAGCATGAGGAAACCTCAGTGCATCTACTGTGTCACTGTGAAGGCCTGGCAAGACTACGATTTCAGATAGTAGGAACCACAAATCCAACAGAGAAGAGCTATATGCAAGTCCCTGTGTCACGGCTATGGAGTCTGATTAAAGAATCAAGGGTGGAGACAGTGCTTTAGAAAGTGTATATGGGGGTCACAATAGATCCAGTCGTAAGTTAACGCCTTTCTTTTGTAATCTGTAATCTGGGGATTCTCCAATTATTGAATTACAACGAATTATATTTTCTCAATATCTTCCTTAAGCTTCGATGTGTTCCGACACTGACCTGTATACATAGTCTACAATAAAAATTAGCAGGTGGTCAACGTGTTTCTTGAATGGGTCTTTGGGTCTGAGCGCAGCTTGGGGTACATCCTGGCAGGACACTGTCCTCTTCTTTCTATTACACTGTGCCATAACCGTAACTTTTCGATTTAATAGTTTCAACTCTTCTTACCTTCATCTTGGTTCTTTTGATTAATGAAATTGTGACATTAATATGCTGATACAGAAATATAGAATTTCTTTGACACGTAATCGTCTCGCACATAAAAGCTTATGAGTTCTGTTTAGCTCTTGCGAAAGAAGTAACGATATTGAGAGAGCCTAGGCGCAGTAGATAACAATAAAGTGGAATATCTGGCAAGACTATGGGCCAAGGGCTCTTGCATTAGCCACGGACTGAGGAACTGGCGAACCAAATAGATAGCTTGTCATCATAGATAGTATGAGTGGCAACACTGTCTCTACAACGCCTACGTAATGAGGAGAATTCGACCTGTAACTTGATTCCCTAACACATGTTTTGCCAAATCACGTAAATCCGAAAGCATTCTGAACGGCAATAATTTGAGTAACACAACACCCATGTAAACCAAAAGCAACTGAAACGACATCATAACCCAAAAATTCCGAATTACCTCATAAAAAGATTCGTACATCTGATTTTATTGACATGTGATTTGACCCATTGGTTTCTGATCCTCTGCTATTGGAAGTACAACCGGTTGACGCTAAGATATTCTCAATGCCCACAAGTACATATTTTTACTGGGCAGTTTTTTAGCAGCTGCTGCAAAAGTTGCGTATTATGTTCACACATAAGCAGAAAGTAGCGCGAAAAGCGCAGTTTTCATGCTGCGGCTACCTCCAAAAGTTACAGATCGAGAATAAAAGCTGCGCGGGTGTTCAGACCGAAGAGCTACTTTTGCAGCATTCGTTTGCAGCCGCAGTTTTTCTTCTACGGCGCAGACAGTTGTTCGCGTAGTGAAGATTGTGTCGAAGGAAAGCAATGGATCCTGTAGTGCATGCAGCGACATGTTTATATGTGATTTTGGCAGAAAGACAAAAAAACTATTTTAACGATTGGAATAAAATTATCGATATCCAGCGGAAGGAAACAAAGAAATCTGAAGTTAGTCACTCTTTCTGTCACAGTCCGGATCGAAAGATGAATATACTCGTGAAATGTATCGAACATCCCTACTGTCAAGATGTATCACCCGAGGTACCAACGCAGCTATTTTGGGGCGTCATGGAAATAATTTTAAATTTTCATTTGGATTTTTTCATGTGTTGTGCAACGATTTTGGGAAAAATTCCACGAATAGTCTTATAAAGCATAGTAGAGTATATTTCAACAGTTGGAGGAGCTGAAAACCACACAAATCACCGTGTTGTCATTGAATAGCATAGAATTAAACGTTCTTCAGTGTATATGTTTTGTGACTGGGACCAAGGGTTGATAATCAGTTGTTGTTCAAATAATGTCTAATTATATAACCTAGAATGTGCACTCGTGAAAAAAGAAAAATATTGCAAATTTCTAGTTTTTTTTTGCAGGTTATAGGTTTGCTGGTAGCGTTACAGCATATATTTGGGTATTTCTTAATCGCTGTAAATATAGTGTGGATGTTTGTTCAGTTCCTGAACAACGAAAAATATGCAACTTTATGGATGTATGGATATTAAAAAACCAGAATGGTTTTGTGGGAATATCAATCTAAGGTGCCATAATGGTTCTGATGAACGGCAAGTAAATGAATGAATGTTTGGAAACGAGCAATATCTATGAAATTTTAGGTTTATAGGAAAAAACACGGGAGGTGGTGTTAAATCAGTAAAATCGCATATCAATTGAAGAAACTAATATAAACATGAATAAAAAATCAACAATAGTAATTAAAACATGAATTTTATTCAAAAATCAAAGATTTCTTTCAATTTTGACTGAAGTATATGTAATTTCTTGATATTCAATAAGCTGGTGATGTTTCAAGGACAAGCTGTCATCACATACTTTGACAGTATTTTGTTTTCAACATTTCATAGCTATTGGTTGCTAAAATTTGTTGATTGGAACTTGAAGCTCATTCGTTGTATTTGACGGTCTGTTACCCTATAGGTGGAGAATAACGGACTGTTGTTGGTGAAATTGGCCCTAAGTCGTGTAATGCGTCACCGATCCTCAACAGCTAGCTGGAGAAGTGACTCTGGTATGAGTCTCTGGGACTGAAGTATATGTAATTTCTTGATATTCAATAAGCTGGTGATGTTTCAAGGACAAGCTGAGATCACATACTTTGACAGTATTTTGTTTTCAACATTTCATAGGTATTGGTTGCTGAACTTTGTTGATTGGATGTTTAAGCTCATTCGCTGTATTTGACGGATTGTTACCCTATAGATGGAGAATAACGGACTGTTGATTTGACAATCTTGGTGAAATCCACCCATATTATTTCGTGGCTGATAAAAATTCTAAACCATGGGCAAGGCTGCTGCTACTACTTGTGTGTAGATAGTGGTTAGAAGCTCTCTAGCTCGACCCACTTGCCACCTTATCAGCTATCACCCATTGCACCAGTATGTTATCAGTTTCATCTCATGCTTCACCATCATCCATCAAGCACCATAGCCTCCAGGTAACCACCAGTTATAACGCGAAGCCTTTTTCGATGTGATCAGCACAGCTAGACGTAAAATAACAGGTTCATTCTGGTAAATTATGTAATCGACACACTTTTCGCTCTTATCGCCTACACCGGCTTTTAATCAGCGACCATTAGAGGAGTGGTTCACATGGAAATAATTTTCCGTTTTGAAAAAATCACCACGTTAGCGTGTTGGCACGTCAACTGCTTACGGTGAAGATGATTGATCGGATATTTAAATGCTCGCCTTGTGTGTTGGAGTTCGCACTGCGTTGATATCAGTCTGTTGAAGCGTTTGATAAGCGGTGTTTTTCCAGCGAACGCCATTTTGGGTAGAGTTGGCCTTTTAGTCACGTCAACGCGGGTGTTCGCCAGGAATCGGTCTTGACTTCGACACTGTTCCTTTTAAGGATCCTCTACACGTTGGCCAATGCGTTGGCCAACACGCTGGCCAATGTTTATTGGCACGGGGGTTTTTACGTGCTTCTGTTCTGTGGTGCTTAGGGATTTTGTGACTGTTCATTGTGTATTTGATAGTACATAATGGTGACGATGAGTAACGAAGAAGTTTTGCAATTCATAGAACTTTACCAGACCGAAAACTGTATTTGGAATCCTGCTACTTTCATGATCTCCATGTTGTTCATATTGGCCTGCGTCCTTCCAACAGTTCCAACATGTGGACAAATAGTCCAATGCCCTTGCCAATGCGTTGGCCAGCGGATTGGCCAACGATTAGAGGAGCCTTTACACATCAACGACCACCTTTCCTGTGCCATCAGCTTTGCTGCTCTACATGCAGGAATTCAGAGAACGGTTAAAGGTAGTGACATATACGAGGATATCAGCTTTAGTCGTGTAATGCGTCACCGATCCTAGCTGGAGAAGTGACTCTGGCACGAGTCTCAGGGACTGAAGACCCGTATCATGGGAGGGCCGACCACGAGGCTCCCAGCCCAGGTTGTTTGTGAACAGGTACCAGGTTATCATTATTCTGGACGAGTGGAAAAAAAAGGAATTCGGAAAGCTTGTGCGGGGTCAAAAACAACAGCAGTCATGCTAAATCATTTATGGCATGCTTTGATTTCCGATAAAAACTCTGACTGTCGAGGATCGCTTATCTTATTTTTGTCCCTTCCTTCTTCCTCAGATCCAAAATTTATGGACCTTACTTCGTATATAACGAAAACAATTTACCTCTGTCCGCGTGTCGCCTACATCAGCGTTTTACGACTGGCATAACACCGGTAGAGAGGCCCCTGGTTAAGCGTGTGTGTATATGTATTTATAAGCCATCTTCCGTCTCTCTCCCTCAGCCCACAGTGGGCTCGGAATCGAATGGGCCCCCCGTAAGCTGGTGATATTTCAGGCAAGTTCCAGCACTCTAAACGAGAAACGCCTTGTTAGTCTGTAGGTGAGAAATTCATTGTCCCTGCGACCCCCTGTGGGGAGCACTGGCGTTGCTTGTCGAGGAACTATGGGGTTTGAGGTAACGGATGTCCTAAAAGTTTGGGCACAAAATGTTAGTCGGATTTTTTTTAATGAAGAAATTCAGAATTCAGATCAATTTCTTTTAGTTTCTCGTAAATTCGCCGTCTTGATTGTTCTTCATGTTGGGCTTCGCAGCCTGTTTGA
Source organism: Acanthoscelides obtectus (assembly GCA_963669975.1). Lineage (NCBI taxonomy): Eukaryota > Metazoa > Arthropoda > Insecta > Coleoptera > Chrysomelidae > Acanthoscelides > Acanthoscelides obtectus. Next base: position 29,097,456 of record CAVLJG010000001.1, read on the forward strand.
TAAACCTTCTTAGACAGTAAAGCCCAAAAATCCTTCCTGCGGCAAGTTTACCGTTTTTGGGAACAAGAGGTATGTTGCGTGGTCGGAGCCAGTTTTGGGTATCTCTTGAGTAATGGCATGAGGCTAGGTCTGGAAAAACATGTTATGGTCAGCATGATGTTCGTGGACAAACTGAAGCAATTTGGAAAGGCAGTTATCAATATAGGTCTGACTATTCAAAGCTTCACCCCTCACTCTTCCCACAAAATGTTGGGATACACCCTTGTTAAATATTACGCACCAGACAAGGATTTTATCTGCAAATTTCGCCTAATGCTTGTAGCTAACATTATCAGGGCATTCCTCTACGTTGTCCGTATAAAATCCGTCGTTTCTCTTCAGTCCAGAATTACTTTAAGTGAAATACTTTTCGCCATCTAAAAAAATGATTTTTCCATTGGTAAAGTGTAGGAGTTCTGCTTGAGAGTATTATTATTATTATTATTATTATTATGATAATTGAGATGAGCAGAGTACACAGTACTATAAGCTCATGCAGTAAATATAGTGTACGGACACGTAACACAAATACATCAAATAGAAAAAAATAAAAAAAAGACAGTTCATAGCTATAAAGTCTGTACACTCCTCCAGCTATCATACTGCACTTTGAAGCTATTAACTGAAGTAGCACCAACCACACTTTCAGGTAAACTATTCCAGGTGTTGAATATGCGGTTGGGAAGAAACCTCTGTCGGACTGTTGTTTTAAATGGCTCCTTATGCAGTTTGAAGCTGTGTCCGCGTAGATTGCTGCGCGACAGACGGTATAGATGCATGAGGTTGGTGCCCATCAAACCATGAAGTATCCTGAACGTAACTATAAGATCGCCACGAAGTCTTCGCTCAGAGAATGAGGTCAGGTTGAATAATTCAAGGCGATCTTCATAGCTTGGTCTTCGTGCTCCAAAAGGGATATGAGTAGCCCGACGCTGTACTGATTCGACGAGATTTCTATCGCGCAGAAGCACAGTGTCCCATACCGGGCCAGCGAATTCAAGAATTGGCCTCACGAATGCCTTGTAAATGTAGGCGCAAGTGTTGACATCGGATCCTTTGAAAGACCTCTCCAGCATGTATAGAAGTTTCTTGGCTTTTGATGTAACGTGGTGAATATGCTCTGACCAGGAAAGACGATCGTTGACTACAACGCCCAGATCAGTGTGGCTGGAAACTGCTTCGATGTTGTGGTCAGAGATCTTGTATGTAAATCGCGGATTTGTCTTCCCGAGGTGAAGCACTTAGTTAGATTTAAGGGTAAAAGCCAACTGACTGACCATTGACAAACAATATCAAGATCTCGTTGAAGCATAGCAGAATTTACGACAGTATTGTAAATCTTGGCGTCGTTGGCATAAGCTGAACATGTGGAGGAAATCAATGCGGGCAGGTCACTTGTATACAGAAGGAATAGCACTGGCCCCAAGACAGAGCATTGAGGAACTCTACTTGCTACATGATGAAGGTGAGACTGGCTATCACTGACGCGCACAGAGAAAGTCCTCCCGGTGAGAAAAGCCTTAATCCACAGTAACAACTCGCCTCTTATTCCCATACATTCCAACTTAAACAGAAGCCTTCTATGTGGTACGCGATCGAAAGCCCTAGAAAAATCTAAGTAGATTATATCAACAGGAGTCTTTGTGTCCAGATACTGAGTCCAATCGTTGAGAGAGTGGAGAAGGTTGGTCATTATTGATCGACCAGGGAGAAATCCATGCTGATTCTTAGGGATAAGGTCATTTTCGAAAGCAAATGACAGGAGCTTATCTAATATGATTCTTTCAGCTTAGGGGCACTTAAGTCTCTTTCGATGATGAAGACCATTCGTTCTCAATTTCAACGATACGTACTCTTAGAAGATCTGTATTGACGTCTCCTTGTTGATACTCTAACCTGATTATTTGCTCTTCTCACCAATCTCTCTTCCACTTTTTGGGAGATTCAGACATGGTATTCCCTGCTCGTACTCCGCTATTGTTCGATAAATGGTTCTTCATGAAATGTTTTTATTCTGGAATATTCGACAGATTTAAGCTCTAGGTACATTGTTTCTAATTATACGACATCTTGAAGCGAAAACTTCAAAATAAATAATTTTCAACTGACAGTAAAGTAAGTAAACAAACTTTTTCTCCAAATGCAACTTGATATTATTTTGGGTTTGCTAAAATTAAAGCCAATAAATTTTGTGCCAAAACTTTTAGGGCATACGTTAGCTAGTTAGTATATGCTATATTGCTTAACTTATTTTTCATTAAGTCAAATTAAATTTCTGAGTGAAACAATAGTAGCCCTGTACCATATAAGATGTGGTCATCAATGCAGGCAGCGACTTCGTGATAATACTGCGTTGTTCGGCCGACTAACAGAGGGCCAGCCGTGTACGGCGCTTTTCCATGGTTGTTGATAGACATTTTGCTCCGTTTTCGTTTGTTGCATGGAACATCGCTGTGTACGGTGCACTAGACCATTATCTACTATACCGCCAGAACCGACGGCATCACGCGGTCATAGGTATGTCCCGGCCGTCGAAGCGAACTTTACAGTTCCAAAAGACATACTTTGGCATTGGTCAATTCTGGTAATACGAGTAGATGACATTTGTGCTGTCGTATTTTGATTGACTTCATATTTGTTGAGGTCCTTTCTACCCTGATCAGCATGTCTCAGAGGGAATCAGTCGAACTGATCCACCGATCAGGAGTAATCATCATCCTTCCTTAGCATGCTGTCTTTTACACAAACAGTGGTGCATATTCTGAGCCACATACACAGATTTGTCAGGAATCTGTTTCTCGCTACACTATACGATTCTAGTACTCTATAGATATTTCGAGAAAGCCGATTCCATGTTACTGGGGTGTTGGTAAAGTGGAGTAATCTAGGTATCAAGAGGAAGTTTGACCGATTTTAATGCCTGAATCAGTCCAGAACTCGAAACAAGACCTTGTTTAACACGTTCACTGCCACATTGGTCCTATAGTACCAACACTCATGTTGCCTCAGCAGGCCACATTGGTCCAATAGGGCCAACATATACAGGGTGACTTTGAAGTTGAGTCATTAATTTTCAGATAATGATTGTAGAAGGAAGATAAACCAAAATATGTGTGTAGAAATAAAAAAAAATAAAAAGAAAATGTTACCTTGTTTTATAAAGTATCCTCCCGACAAGTATTTCAGAGCGGACCTATATGTGATCGTGCGGTCTTGGAGCACCGGCATGCCCTCATCTGTGAGGTCTTAAGTCACCTGATTCACGAGCCCTTTGTACTACATTAACAACGGCACGAGGGGTTGGTTGCACTCGATTGGGAAACCGATCCGCATAAATCCGTGATGCCGCGGCAGCATTTTGTAAAGACTCCCCCCGCCCCACCCGTAAATAAGAATCATGTCCTCAAGTTCAGCATTTTCGTAAACATGTGCCATTTTTTATTTCGTTTGAGCCACGCAACAAACACCACTATTCACTCACGCGTTACCGACTGACACATTGACTGAATACAACTGAATAAAATTGTAGTAAAAACATCGTGATAAGCATTTCAAAATCTTTCGCTTTTTTCGCTTTTTTGTTTCCGATGCGATGAACCGATAAGGCGGATTATATCCGTTGTCGCCAAACACGAGCACATAATATTATTATTGAGACAGGGCGATACTCAAACTTCTAAAGGGCTATAACTTTGTTACTTTAATTTTACCAGAAAAATGTTAAAGGAAAAAACATTTCTTTTGATCAGATCTACTCACTGTTAAAATAAATGACTCAACTTCGAAGTCTATTTTGCCTTACCAGGCTATGTTGGTCCCATGGCCTAGAAGCTATACGACGCACGTATAATTTCTTAGATTTTTCCATAATGAGGAATGTGGCCCCGATGGGACCAACGTCTTCTTTATATGGTGGCCCACTAGTGCTCAATGTAAAATATATGTTTGGCGTAGTGGCACATTTTAAAAAATATGTCTGGCAGGGAACGTGTTAACTTCTGTATTTATTCCTTTCATGCGTCCTTCTCCCTAACTACACTGAAAACCAAACACCACTGACGTCATAATGTGTAGGAGAGAGAAGCGCGAGAAGTGTGCAATACGTGTGTTCGAAAGTAGAAGCACCTCGTCGTCTAGCAACCTGAGACAGCATCGTCGCACCCTTTTAACATACATATTGGACGCTTCTCGTGCTTCTCTCTCATACACATTACGAGGTCGGGCAAATTTGAACCTGACCGTAGAAACCGTCTTTCCCACTGCTTACAAACTTTCATATGTTGGTTAAAACGGTAATTATCCACAGTCTCCATTATTGCCGAATTCCTGGTAACCTCTGCAAACTACCGTTCGGACCCTGCCAAACTCTATCATTTTGACTCAGGGCGCCCTTAGTCTCCGTGGAGACAGCCAAAGAGACAAACAAGATTTTCAGAAACGTCTGAGTATCATACACCTACGCTCTCCAACTTTCTTCAGTGGCAAGGTAAGGACCCTAGGATTTCGCTTTGCCTTGGGGCTCCTGCAGCTGCTAAGTGGCTTAAGATAGCCATGGGGCTGGAACAATTTCTACCTTTATTCATCTCATCCGGACGGACCTGGTCATATGACCTCTAACTCTGTGCCTCAGGGGCTCTTGACTTGGTGCGGTGGCCTGTTAGACCGATGCACATGCCTTACCGATACTGAAGGGATTTTCCCGCATTACGAAAAGCTTAATTCTTGTGATTGTTTTTGTGAATTGTACACAGATTTCAGTTGATTTGGGGCTGTGTCACGAGTCTCGACAGCGAGATGAACTACTCCATCAAGCAGTTCGCGATGTGTCTAACTCATCAGCTACTGTCTAATGTTTTGCTGCACATGTTCCAAATAGTTTTCCAACTCTTCTGCTGATATGTAGAACTTGCATAATATTGCAACAGCCTCTGATATGCCGCCGCTACCACTACTTTCCAAGCTACTAACGAACACAAACAACTACCGTTCAAACAGAAGTCGTTCAGCTGCTTACACGCCTCCGTTTGCCTTCCGAGCTTCGCTTTCCGTCCACTGATGGCGCTACGTCCCCTCCCGGCTTGGCTGGTCTCCTAGCAACCGTCGATCGTCGATTGGCCGCGCGTCTGCGATGGCTGCCGCCCGCCTGGATACTGGAGGGGCGACAGAAGAGGGGAGGGAAAGCCGACGATGCTGAACGACTAGAAGGAGATGTTCAAGACGACGATGTCGATGATAGTCGGTCGTAAGGGGGAATGCAAGAAGGATGGTGCAGGGCAGAGTAAAATGTGGAACGGCGTTTTGGTAGGGAGGTATGAATGGTTCCAGTGGCGTAGATGAGCATTTAACTTACATCGAGTTGGAAAATCTGGTTCATCGCCGATGTTGGGGAATAGAAGATGTTCAACAGGACGGCGTTGATGATAGTCGGTCGTAAGGAGGGATGCAAGAAGGAAGGTGCAGGAGAATGTGAAATGTTATTTCGTTGGGAAGGTTTGAATGGCTAGCTGGATTCACCTTCCATGATTACACACCTTCATTAGATGAAATCGGACAATTGAATTTCTTGACTCATTGTGGACACTTTTCAGTAATAAAAAAATACCTACCAGCGCTACTTTCCAAGGTCGATCTTCTTAGATGGCGCTACATTCTGTCCATCTTCTGCTTGAAGTCAAACTATAAACCACCGGTGGCACCCCACAGTCGCACAGCGTTATATAATGTATCCAGAAACAGACGCCCGCCTTGTTCTTCAACCAAACAACCATACCTATTTATTGGTAATAAATTTGTCCATAGCGCTAAGAAAAAAGGGCCGATAAAGATATTAATGGTTCAATCAAGATCTGCCTCCCCAAAGGCTTGATTGGAGCCTAAGAGAGAGATTTGTTCCGCTAGATAAGAACGACCTTTCGAAGCGCAGGGGCCCAGCTATCTTGAGGTAGAATCAAAACCATGGTCGCAACCAGCACTGAATCTTTTCGTCTGGTTTTGATCTGGCCCTGGCTGGGTCTTGAAAAAAATCAAGTGCTAAATGCAATTATTGGATCAGTTTAAATAATCGCATAAGACCCTTATACCGCAAACTACAATATATTATTATATTTATGTATGTACGTTTATCCTAAATTACTTTATTTTTTCCAGATTGTATTGAATTCGATGCACCGATACCAACCTAGAATTCACCTGGTCAAGTTTCGCGAAAACTCGGGGCCAATTACAGACCTCGAACAGGAACAGTATCGGACATTTGTCTTTCCTGAAACCGTGTTCACTGCAGTGACCGCCTATCAGAATCAACTCATCACCAAGCTAAAGATTGACTCAAACCCGTTCGCTAAGGGGTTCAGGGATTCCTCAAGGCTGACGGACTTTGACAGGTAACTATCCATACCGTAATAAATAACAAACATTTCGCCATTGGCCAAGCCTGTACCGTAGATAGCCAAGCGTCTATACGGCGCTGAGGCATAGCAACATTTACAATAGAGCTATGGAGCTTTGTGGCTCTACATGGCCAGTGAGTGGCTGAAACTACATCGAAGCATCATATATTTCTTATTATTGCGTCGCTGTGACATACCAAGTCAACGACAATTCCTCTTAACGTTTTCTCTTAGCCTTTCATCGTTTTCCTTGCTTGTAGGTGTATAGTACCACTCTAGAGGCGTCAGTAAATAACATTTCTGATATACCTACCTATACGCCTGCCTTTTGAACTATTTCTTGATGATTCATTGAGTGATTGAATGTGTAACTTCTCTTAAGGAAGAAAAAAAAAATTAATGTATCTCTGCAGCCTTCTTGGGCATTTAAAAAAGCTACTTCAGAATCGCCACCGATGAAAAGCTCTATTGACCTTTAGCACCGTACAGATACTGACATCCTTGATGGCATCAGTACTCTCCTCGAGGTACTGCGAGGCAAAACACACTGCACCGAGAGAGTACTCATTCTCTTTTAGACTCGTCTATCGTCGTCTGTTCTCAGTTCGAAATTGGTTTTTTTGTGCAAGAGTCAGGAGGCGAAGCTATACTGAATTTTTGGAAATGTAACAAATCGAGTCAGTACCTATTGTGGATCGGTTTTACAATGACAAAAAGGTTGTATGTGCACATAATTACGAGTATAATAACTGATTATGCTTAGGATGACATCTTCCATACTTTGTAACGCGCCGATCTTTTCGTTTGCAGCCGAACTGAATTGTACAGGGTCGGTCGCCACTGGATCTCTGGTGCGCGTGTCTTCGGCGAGACGTTGCGAAAACCCTCGCTGAAGAGTATACTGCCGCCAAAACATCAGGGTGTTTATTTGAACCCTTCCCACCACGGATATATCGTGATTAAAAGAAAAAACGCCGAGACACGTCAAAAGATTTGTCAAAAACTACTTCAGCCCCTTTCATCCTCACCACCCCAAGGTCATTCCCTTAAAAATTTAAATGACAAGGGGAATCAAGTTATAGTTTGTTTGAAAGGTCTTTATCTTTATTTATCTTAATTTGTTCGGATAGAAAACAAAAACACACGAAAATATCACTGTTTATTTCAATAAGCGTACAAAATGCTTCCCGTTAGGGTTTGCCATATCTAGAATTAGTTTATAATTTAAAACGGAATATCAACGTAAACAGAAATTCGGAAGATTAGACGTGGCAACAACCAAATAACAACCCGAATTTTTTCCAGATTATTTTCATCAACACATCCTGGGCGAACTGTATTTATTGTTATACCTGTTGAGTCAACATATTTGTTGCTAAGGGCAAGAAAGAATATAATTTGCTGTCAGTTACTTTTGTGACAATCTTGGGATAGTGAAAATTAATTTATTGACTCAGATTTTACTAATAAAATGGTTTACATACTTACTAGTCGAAATAGTAGAAATGATTGTGGTGCCCAAAATCAATATGCTCGGCAACTGCCAATACGTTTAACGCCAGAAATCCGAGTAGGTATGCTTTGGATCTTGTTACTCAAACTGGATCTGTTGAAAATAAAAAACGTGATCATTGGAGAGTTTTGGATGAAGCCGCTGAAGTTGAACTTTTGGGTCCTTTTAGATTAAATCCTAATACTTCATTACGCAAAATTGTTGCTGCGACAGGTATTTCATTAGGCTCTGTACACACAGTCTCTAAGCTCCATAAATTTCATCCATTCAAAATGAAAATATTGCAATGGTTAACCGAAGATGATTTCGATAGGCGAGTTGAGTTTTGGAAACAAAAGACTGCAGCGATTAATGGTAGTACCATTCATGTAAAGAATATCTGCTTAAGTGATGAATTCACATTTTATTAAAACGGATTTGTTAATAAACACAACTACAAGTATTGGAGTAATGAAAATCCTCATGCTTTTGTAAAAGGGCATATTCAGTACACCCAAAAATTAATGTATGGGCAGGCATTTTAGGAAAGAAAGTGATTGGACCATTGTTTATTAATATAAATTTGAAAAAATTTATTTGGGTATGTTGGAAAACATTATCAATTCGCTTATCACTGAAACCATTGAATTCCAAATCGAAGAGGATGGAAACCCTACATTTGATGCTGAAATATATTTCCAGCAAGGCGGCACCCCTCCTCACTATGTCCTTCCGGTTCGGCAATGGCTAGACTTTTTTCTATGGGTCTATTTGAAATCTATTGTGTTTACTGCCCAACATGAAAGTTTGGATGAACTTCGTCAACGTATCATCCGAAGTTTTTGGTTCAAAAGTTGTCCCCCTTGACAAATCTTTTGACGTGTATCGGTATTTTTTCTTTAATGAGTGGTTTTCGATAAATCAGTGGTAGAAGGTTTTTAAATGAACACCCTGTATAGACATTATTTTGAATTACTGAAATCCATATCAGGCTTACAATATACATTAAGATGGAATTGTATGTGTGCTAAGAGAAACAATAACCTGGAATGACCTTGTGTTGCTAATGCATTGTTTTTTTTTGGTTGCTTGGAAGTAATTGGATTCGAACCAGTACACTACCGGTGATGGCGGAGGTCGTAAAGGTGACCGAAAACGACTTTTTTCACGGCTCGACCACGACACCATCGTAATTATCTTATTGTTATTAGCGGCCGGTTTTTATGACGGTCGTAAAGGCCTCTGCGTAGACGCGGTAGCCGCGCGGTTTGATGGACCCTTTCGTTCAACCCAACTACTCGCTGTAAATTGAAGGAAGGTCTAATGAATACTTTATGTTCGTGTTATTTGATTCGCATAATATAACAAATCTTATGCAGGTGAATCACCTGAGCATACGCAGAAAATTATTGTAGTTGTTATGAGAGGTCTTCCGCTGAAGGTTTTTGAAAATTCATGGATAATTCAAAGCAGGTGCTTTCCGCATTTTCCAAAAGTAACCAGCAGTATCTTCGAAGTGGTTGCAAATAACGAAGTACGGTTTGCATCAACTAAATCGCTTTAAATATAAATCGCTCAACATCGTCATTAGCTTTGACCTATCTCTTCTAAAAGTGGATCTTGGCTCACACCCAAAACCGTATATGTACTCATGACTAAATCGTCTATGAACTGGTACTGAGTGGTGGACAGTCAAATTACTCTGTTTCATCAGGTAGACTAAAGATAAGTAGAAGTGTTATCTGCAGCTCCTGAACATCGAGCGTTTTCCAAGAATACCCCGTAATATCAAAGAAGCGGTAACAGATAACAAGATATGGTTTTCGCCAATCAACTTTTCGTAGAAATTCAGCTGGAGACATCGCCATCGGATTTGGCTTTCCTCCATTACAAAGAGCATCTTGGCGCTTGTACATCGTGTAATCCAGATTACATGTAATAAGTCAGCCCTGGGATCTGGGCGAGGAAGAATCAAGTGACACTATTTGATATGTTGGGGTGGAGGAAGCAGAAGCATTAACCGTAGCTTCATGCTAGTAGTCAACCTAATTCATGACATTTTTCAAAAACTCTTCGCGGACATCTGAAGCGGTGATAGATAACGAGATTTGACTGCCAGCAAAACATGGAGATATAATAACACCAGTTACATACCTATATAAATAGAGCCCCAGAGATTACCGCCATCTATCTATCTCATCTGTAAGGTGAAATATATTCTAACTGGCACATAATCTCAATCTTTTTTTCCCTTTCATGACATTTACAGAAATCCCCGTAGTATCTCTTAAACGGTGGCAGATAAAACGGTACGGTTTTGAACAGTTAAGCTTATATAGAAATTAAACCCCTGACATCGGTGTCACTTTTGATCTATCACTTTCATCAAGAGGATTCTGGCGGAGTACGTCATGTACTTTTCCTTTATACTAAGAGCACATTACACAAAACCTCAAAGAATCTGTTATAAGAAAGTGGGATGCAAGGGCATGGTTCTCAGGGGTCGACTGGTGGTTTAATATAGACACCACAAAAAGACTCAATGCCAAAGTACTCTTGGTTGCCTGACTTACCGCCCCCTTTTTTCACGTTGCCGCAACCCGCAACAGTTTCATTTTCTTGATGCCCGAGCATCCAGTGTACCTGAGAGTGGTGAACCTTTTTCTAACAGATACTCTAGACCTAGAGTTTTTAATACCAGCTCTCGTGAATTTTTTTTTTGAGAAACAACTGGGCGCCAATCTTCTGCCAACCCAGCTCAGTATGCAAGAAAAATTGATTACCTGTCGGTTATAATTGTGTTTTCCTCTAACCTGTGGGGATGATTCCCCATCTGGTGAGGAGGCGACTTAAAACGCGGTGGGAAACGTGAAAAGGGGGTACGTCAGCCAACTGGGAACTTTTTTTGCCACTAGCAGGCCCAGGGGGAGGGGGGGTTGAACCACCAGTCGACCACTGAGAACGCCAATCCGCCGACCGTTCCACTTGCTTCTTTCCACTAACACTTGGGAGTGGAGAATCTTTCTTCTAACATATCTTCTAGGATTTCGTTTCATGGACCCTTAGACCACTTGTGCTGAAACCCGCTTGCTGCATTTTACCAACTAAGTTTTGATAGAGTTACTTTGAATGCAGAATAATAAAGTCACTCTATTCCAACCTGTTTTCTGGAAAAGTGAAAATGTGACCGCAACATCAAGAATACTCCATATTATTTCTGGAACCTTGACAGATAACGAGACACGGTTTTCGCTAGTTGATTCACCATGAAAAACTAGCCCCTGATATCGCCATCTATATTTTTTACATTATAGATTCTAACGTATATCCAAGCCGGCACGCCGTGCATTCTTGATGAACAAACAGGCTCTGAGCGAGCGACAATCAAATCACTCTATTTGATCCGGTGGGCTGGGAGAAGTGAAAGTGTTAACCGCAGCTTCAGGCTGGCAGGCATGTGCAACGGAGAGCGCAGAACAGGTCGATGTGTTGTGATAGAATTTAATTGGCGCTGTTAGAGCCGCTCTGGTCCGCTCCAGTCCGGTGATGTTTTTTGTGTCTGTTGAGGTGCTCGAGGCAGCACGCCGCCCTGTAATCTGAGCCTATCACTGTCCCGGTCGGCACTTTGATGACGGATAATGACGATTACCGCTCACTGCCGATGCCGGCCAGCACATCACTTCTCGTTCTCGCCGGCCGCCGCACCGACCACACTCTCCGCTGAATGCCGAGATATGTTTTCCCACTTATTTTAGGGTAATTAGGGTGACAGTGGTGGAACATTCTTGAGCTACTTCAAGATCGCACGATATCAAGCAGGCAGCACTTAGACCCCATTTGGTCCCTTGAACGTCATCTCCAGGAGTCACTCAGCCCTGGATCTTCGCCCACCCATATTGAAGTAGGTGGTGATGCGACCCAGTGGAATTTCTGTTACGCTAGCCATAGAAGGGCAACGCTCCCTCAGAATGGGTTCTTAGATTGGTAGTCACAAAGCAAGTGCTTGACTCTCTCATCTTCCTGCTCACATCCTTTACATAAGGATGTATCACCCAATCTCATGTAATTGAGATGCTTCCTTAGTTGACAGTCTCTAGCTGCAATGACAGTTGCAAATGAAAGGTGTTGTCTGCAGGTAGCTTTTTGCTACTTCCTCATAAGGATATCTGGGGAATTCCTTAGTGAATGAGCAGTTCAATGTATCATCCACATGTTCTTGATGTGAACAGGTCTTTTTGCTTAGGGGAGGGGGTGCCTTCCGGCATTATCAGCTGTAAAACAGCTACAAGCAAAGCTGGACGAGTGTGTGGTGGTTCTCCGCAATGCCTCCCACTAAAAGGAAGCACGTGGTCTGATGGTATAAGAATAAAAACTTACCGCTGAAGATTAAAATCCTATAAGAAAATGGACGGGGTAGCACTAAAACCAAAACAACTAGACGTAAGGTACAATATGAATTGGCACTACCGCTCAGACTGGTGTTCTACACCTAATATCCCAGAATCTGGAGGTTAAACAAATGGCGGTTACACCACAATTTCAAGAGGATAGTGACCGACAAGAAACACCCAACTCTATGAAGGAAGGTTCAATGAGTGGCCTTGAAGAAGATATGGTCGATAGAAAACCAAGAAACGGAGAATAGCCACAGTTTTCTTTCCAACACAATACAGAAACGCTGAGAAAGAAAGATATTATACCTGTGAGATTATCCAATCAATAAACTATGAAATTTACCATAAGAAAATCATTAAAAAGGATTTGGCCTATGAATGGGTCTGCTTTTTCAGCATAATTGCCATGGCTCCGAATGATTATTGGTTTTCGTTTTTGGGTCCTCATACGGTAAAGAGCAAAATTAGCAGTTCACCTCTTCCGGGGAACCTCGAGCGCGTCGAGAGACGGTAGGTTACTGTACCCTTGCTAGAGGCTCTGGTGCTCCTTGATGTCCCTAGTTGGGATCTGAAGCCATATAGAAACGTCCCTTGCTAGTCGAAGATATCTGAGGGTATTTTTCCACTTTTACTTTTCCGTTATAGACCCAAATTTGCAGCTTACCCAAAAGCTAATTATATACCGCTGGATCTTGCTCTAAGAGGTTTACTCTCTCTAATGAGGAAGCTTTCCTACATGGATGAGTACAAACACTTAAAAGACTTTTATCACTGCAAGATGGCTGCCAGAAGAGGAAGTACCTGCTAGGTTCTTGTATATTCGGAATAAGTGATACACAGAACAATTAGCGCATAGCTTTCTGACTGTGTATCCTCATGCTAAATCATGGGAATGCAGGAGACAAGTGGGAATCGCACAGAAAAACATCAGTGTTGTGAAGGATATTTTGAGCTAGGTTCACAATAAGGGTCGAAAAGGCAGAAAATCAGCATCAAGCAGAGATGTATTCTCCCTAATGGTGTGAAAACAAAGTACTAGGCTGTGCAATGAGGAAAGCATGTGATGGACGGGGAGGTATCAAATGGGGACCGATGTGGGGTCTCGAAAGCTTGGACTAGGACGTTCACACATCATCACCATACAAGAAGATTGTAAACTTGGAAAGATGGGCTATTAAAGTAGGATTGAAGGTCAATGTGTTAGAGACAAAAGATATGCGAATAATATATCCAACCAAGAACCTTCTATCATGTACAATAATGCAATGGAGAAAGTAGACGCAATCGAATATCTAAGCAGCATTGTTAACAGTACCCCAACAACCACTAATGGCAAAGCGAGCGATTGGTGCTCTGCATTAAGGCAATCCTCAGTATACTCAACCAGAACAAAAATGCCAACGGCAATGTAAAGTTGGTCTCGCTATAAGGGTGTGAAACATAGGGTACAAAAATAGTATAAAAGCCAATGAACACAAATTTCAAGTTTTCATAAATACATAGATGCTTACGACAGGTTGGATGAGAGGATGAAAAAAAATAGGAACTCAGATAAGAGAAAGGAAAAGGAGTGTTTAAGTCACATTTGCGAAGCGGGATGGATGAATCAGTAGCTAAAAAGACTGGAACACCCAAGCACATGGAAATAAAGGAAGCCCCAGGCTGACATGAAGAATAACGGTGACAGATGAGGCGTGGGAAACGAATGAGAAAATCCTGGGTATAGATCAAAACGCTTGTGAAGGACAGCCCAGAGTGGCGCCAGTTTGTAGAGGCCCTACGTTTCTTAACGAAATGACGGAAGTATATATTCCTAAAGAGGAAGTGCGAGTATAGTTTTAGGTTTAAAAGCCTTGGCACGGGAACTCCTTTAATGGAAGCCATATTTGTACCTGACTTCATCGCTTCGTTAATAAGGTTTTAACTGTACCTACTAGAACTGTACTGCCACGCAAAATTAACCGGACAAACAAAATTTTGTTCAAATTAAATTTGAAATAACTTTTTAACGTTTGCATCAATTTCGTTAATTTTTTGTCACCACTATCGACTGCCGATCTCGTAAACATATTCAAAATCTTTGTTGTTATACAGGGTGTAACTGAAAGGTGCATTTTGCCCTAAATTTCTGAACACTCCGTACTGAATAATGTGTCTTCGTATGAGAATTTTAAGCCTCAACTTTTTTCAACAGTTCTATTTTTGATCCATGTCAATATCTCAATTATTGAAGAATATATGCTGCTTTGAAGAAAACCATGCGAATCATAGACATAAACAATTTAATTTAAAAATGCAATAATATCATTGATAATTAGAAATTGTTATCAAAATTGAGTATTTTCTCCCTTTGGCATAGACTCAATTAAACAAGCTATTGTGTCTTGGGGTATTTGCTCCCACTCGGTCACCAGCGCCTGTTCTAAACGCAGCCACAGTTTGAAATTCTTCATAGTTCTGCCTAAGCCTTCTTCCTAATGTATCCCATATAATAATAATAATAAACGGCTTTATTGGCGGAGTTTAGCACAGCTATTCTTACACTCAACCTTTCTAAAGACTAAAGCTAAAGCTAATTTGACATACAAATATGGTATTTTACATATACAGTAAACGATGAATCTAACTAACAGAACATAATGGTAATTGATCACAGGGCATTTATTCATTGAACCTATGCTGCATTCCTAGAAGATATTGTCTGAGATGCAGTTTGAAACGAATGTTATTAGTATTTGGTATATCAATATTCCTGCTATAGATGTTAAAGAGAGACACTGAAAGATCTATAAAAGAGTGATGTTACATACATAGGCATTGTAAAATGGTTTTGATGTCTTATATTGACATTACGTATACTTGACCTAGGGACCAGTTCTTCTACTAAATATACAGGATTCTTAGAATATAATACACGATTCAATATTGTTAGGTAAAAATATTTTACAGAGAATTGATATTAAGCCATTGTAAAAGCCTGAAACTATTAGATATGTGGTCAAATTTACGTAAGTTACAGACAAAACGGCAACAGATATTCTGAAATCTTTGCAGGCGCATTTGAGTCGAACATTCCAGTCATGGATAAAAAACTATCAAACCATAACTGATAATTGATAGCACTAAACTTTTAGCCAGCCTTTTCCTCGTCTTGAAGTTAATAATGTACTTATTGGCATACAGTACTCACAGTTTCAAATAACACCTCTGAGATATTGATTTAATGTATTGTTGGTAACGTAACTTGTCATCTATGATCAAACCAAGTATCTTACAGCTAGTTGAAAAATAATGTTGTTGTTCATTCAACAAGAGGGTCAGACCACTGCTCAAGTTGTCTCGCTTGTGATCAGAACAGAAAAGCACAAATTTCGTTTTATCAGGATTTAGTTTCAAATTGTGTTCTTTACAATTGTCAGATACTGTTCGTAAATCAGTGTGGATTAAATCATTTGCATGTTCCACAAAAGATGGTTCAAAATGAAACAGAAGCTGCGTGTCATCAGCATAAGTTTGAATGTGTGAGTACTGTACGGATTTCAAGATATCAGCTGTGTATATAATGAATAACAACGGTCCTAAAACAGAACCTTGAGGAACTCCTGATGTTATTGTTGTTATCTCAAATCTTTTGTTAGGTAGAATAACGTTTTGCTTACGAAGACTTAAGGAATTGCAAAATAAGTTCAACGCTGTATGGTCAAGGCCATAGTGATACAGTTTTGCGCACATAAGTGAATGGTCAATGGTGTCAAAGGCTTTTGAAAAATCCAAGGGTATAAGTAGAGTGGCAAGCCTCTTATCTAGCGACCGTATAATTTCATCATTAAGATTTAAAAGAGCAGTGGTTGTATTATGCCCTACCCGAAAACCCGACTGGTGCTTAGGGGTTGAGATCCGGACTCCTTGGCGGCCAGTCTAGTACTTGAATTCCAACATCGTTGAGGTATTGCCTAGTCCTTCTGGCTATATGCGGCCTAGCATAATCTTGCATTAGAAGAAAATTTTCTACTACAAGCGGCATATGAGGAACGAAATATTCTTCCAAACACTCTCTAATGTACCTGACGGCAGTAAGGTGTCCTCCTCGTAACGAAACAAGATCTGTGCGGAATTTCAAAGAAATCTCCTCCACCACAAAATTGCACTCAAGGGGCGAAACAACTTTGGCATAGCATTCTCGATGCCTTCTCCACACTCTTTGGCGACCATCAGGTGAATATCTCGTAAAACGAGGCTCCTTAACGTCTGTAAATTTTCAATTACTTACAAATACGAAATGTTTGAATTTGTTTAGAAGAAGAAAATGTAACCCTTCGTTTTTCGCATAAAAATATCAATTATCTTTCGGAGTGGATTGTGATTCATGTCGGCAAGGTAAACTCGTGTATTTTGCTATAAAATGCGCTTTGAACGAATCCTGTTTATTGCTCAATAAACTAGTAGTGATGGCCGGAAGACAGGTGTTTCGGGATAAACAACCAGAAATACTTCACCAATCGACTATAATCTTGTTATTTAGGATTATTTGAAGAATTTCAATTAGCTGCGTGAAATTATCGTCGCATTTTTTTTTATACTCCAACTACCACGAAGGCCTAAGGCCTAAGCACCCATTGGGTACCGTGGGGCTATAGGGGGATACATGGGAAAGGGGGACGCCACACGGACTCTGGCGTGGGAACCCGTGTGCATGCAACATGCACACATTCTGGCTCCGCCTACGAGAACCGCCGGGTGGTACCTCCGCGTTCGACAGTCAGAGACCATTAGCATTAGCAACAAATAACGAAACCTGCATCGGTTTTCAGCCATAACTGTTTTACTCTGAGTGGGATCTTTTTACGTGTGGTTTCATGCTGTATTTGAAGAGTTTTCCCTTTCGTGCAAACACTTTCGATTGAATCCCAAAAAACACGTTTTCTCAGTCTTTAATGTCGAATAAAAAGTATTCCCACAAAAATTGGTGTACCCATTTTATGCGTCCATGTTTTGAATACCCCGTCGAACAACTTGCATCAATAAAACCAGACTTTACAATTATTTCGGACAAATTTGCTAATACGATTACCAAGCTCTCATGCTATAAAATGGATTGCCCTAAATCGTTAAGGTATACTTCACCGCAGCGTAATAATCGCATGAATTAGCACCGCCCCCAAATGAAAAATCTCTCCCTTTAAAATCATTTAGGCTGTTGCAGATCGATCATCAACCTGAGGCATTGTGGCGTTGCGGCATCTCCGCCTCTGATGATGATTGGTAGGCGTTCACCGACGATGATCATTATTATGATCATCTTCGGCCCTGCCGGCCGCAACACTTCGCTCTACCATTATTTTGATTAGTTATACGATTCCGGCAACGTATATTTACCCGCGGATATATTGTTTTTCTCTTTAATGCACCTCTTAAGGATATATTTGTCGGTGAGGTTGCCTTTGAAGGTGTGATGAAAGTATTGATTAATAATACTGCTCATGAGAATGACATCGGATGAGTGATGTGCTGGAATGAGGAGAGAAGATTATGTGAGTGTAGTACGTGGATGGCTTCATAACGCCTGTTCGGAGGAACATATCCAAGCGTTTCGTGATAATTTGATAGATTGAAGTTTCCAGGTGATCGGAGTATTTATGCTAAACATGACGTTTTCGTTCGCCCTACCAAAAGACATTTATGGACTGCTGTTTCGTGCGTATTGGCTACTATCAGCATGGTCTAGGCTTGGTCTCTCGTCGACCGAACAGAAGCATCGTAACTATACTCTATCCCGGAGGCATTTTAACACTATGGTATAGGATTCGGCACCAGCCTTAATTTTATTGGTCAATTTCAATTTATTTAACCAATAACAAGCTGGGTGCCGAAATCACTACCGGAATGTTAAACAGCGCTGAAAACAGTGTCAGAATGTTATCAATAAACTACTTCTACTAATATATATATATATATATATATATATATATATATATATATATATATGTATATATATATTAGGTGAAAAATTAAAGCCTTTTGTTGGGTACTTCGACAAAATTTAAGCAAAGAGGACTCTTTATACTTTTTTAATTCTCTCTAGCTTTCAATGGACTTTGCCATCATCATCAGGAGCTGCAATTACAATGATAACAGTAGCAACAAAAGTGTAAAATGAATTTAAATTGACTCAACTTACAGTAGTATGTGAGGATGTTGCTAATTGTTGTTTACGTATAGGATGAGGGAAACGTCCAGTAACATGGTGAGAGCTGGATAGATGGTACAATGGTCAAAATTATATAAAATATGACAAGAACAAGTTAAAAACAGATTAAAAATTATTTAAAAAACATTAGAGCATTGACAGAAGGCCGAAGGTTGTCAATGTCTGTGTTGAAAGATGGAATGAATTGTGGGCGTGTGCCAAACGTTGCCAAATCACTTCAGATGATGTGATTTTCAGAATGTTATGTAAGAAATTGTTAAACCGACCAGAGGCAGTTGAATAAACTATATTTTAATTAATGGGAATTTATATTAACAATTATTAATAAATCGTGAGAAGAGAATTATTATATTTTGAGTGGAATGAAATTTACTGGTGGAATCGGCCAAAACACAGATTCTATTTATGGTTGTGAAGAGTCGAAATTTGGGGAGATATGTAAGTTCTCCAATTTTACACTTTTGTTGCTACTGTTATCATTGTAATTGCAGCTCCTGATGATGATGGCAAAGTCCATTGAAAGCTAGAGAGAATTAAAAAAGTATAAAGAGTCCTCTTTGCTTAAATTTTGTCGAAGTACCCAACAAAAGGCGGAAGCTTTAATTTTTCACCTATATAAATATATATAAATTTTTCATGTAATTTTTCTTATTGCTAAACCAAATTATTAATTTTAAAATCATTAAATATCGTAATAGGAAACAACGTGTGTTGATTATTATCTTACGTATTTTTAGCGGAAGGTAAGTAAATTTAAATTTAAATTGATAACATTCTGACCCCATGCTCAGCACTGTTTAACACTCCGGTAGTGATTTCGGCACCCGGCTTATTATTGGTTGAATAAATTAAAATTGACCAATAAAATTAAGGCTGGTGCCGAATCCTATACCATAGTGTTAAAATGCATCCCGGAGGTACGATCTATCGAAATAAAATGCAAAGTATCCCATCTATCACTGCGGAGAGCAACAGCTGCTATTTTTTGGAACTGTAAAGATCTCAGCTCACTGTAAATTGCCCAGTCATCTTGTGACCGCTAGATGACTGACGATTCTGGCTGTACTTTTGTTAATGATAGTCGCTGGTAAAAAATTAACTACGTAAACATTATTATCGTCAGAAACGTTTGGTACAAGGTCTATCGCAAAGTAAACAGAACTGTTATATATACCAGTAGCGCCATCTATTATTGGAGACTAGCGTTGGTTAGGTACATCTTTCACCTCATGACAATCGAACCACTTCACGCGGAGTTTTTCGCGCTCAAACTGACAGTACCTTTTTATCTTTCGAAAAATGAGCATCGAACAAAGAGCCAATATTAAGGTCTAGTGTTAAATTTGTTAAAACATTTACTGAAACGCATCAATGTTGACGCAAGTGAATGGTGATGATTGTTTATCTGCCCGGTTCAAAGAGGGTCGTGAGTGCCTGAAAGACGACGAACATGTTGGCTAGCCAAAATTTGTGTTTACGCCAGAAACCGTCGAAAGAGTGGGTGACCTGATACATAGAAATGGAATTAAATATCTCTAAAGATTCAATCCATTGCATATTGGCTAAGAATTTCAGCATGAAAAAGGTGTGTTCACGATTTGTTCCGCACAGGCTCACGGATGACCAAAAGATGCCTCGAGAGATATCATTAAAGAGGCCAAAAAAGACTTTATGAACAACATTGTGACTGGTGACGAAACGTGATGTTTTTCAATACGATCCCGAAACCAAGCGTCAAAGTGCCGAATGGAAGGCGAGCCAAATCCGAATAGAGCACTTTGGACAAGTCCAAAGTGAAGACAATGTTGATCTGTCTCTACGATTCGAAGGGAATTATTCACAAAGAATTCAATACACTGGGCGAAACGGTTAGTGCTGTGCTTTATCTTGGTATTATGACGAATTTGCTGTCGTGTATTCGTAGTGTTCGGCCAGAATATTGCGAAGAAGGAAGCTGGCGCTTGTTGCACGATAATGCTCCATCTCATCGATCGACTTTTGTATTCGATTCTCTGACAAAAAATGGCATTTTAACCATCAGCCACTCCCTATATTCTCCTGATATGGCACCGTGTGACTAGTTTCTGTTCGGTAAACTACATTTGGCCATGAAGGGGCAGATACCGACCTAGAGGCCATCCAAAAGGCGTCGACGACCATTTTGAAGGACATCCCGGTCATTGAGCTAAAATTATTATTCGAAAATCTTTTGGGTCACGCAAATAAAATATATTCGATTTTCCGAAACAAAAAATGTTTGTTCATGTTTTTCTTTGTCCTGTTTATTTTGACAGAGACGTTGTATATACCTAAATGAGTTATCAGTAATAATATGAAACACAGTGTGATGATACTTATACGTTTTGCTAAGAACAGTGAAACTTAACATTGACACAATCCAAATGACCACATAATTACATTACATCAAACGAACTTACCTGTAGGTGATGTTCGATCTTAATTATGTGAAGTCCTCGTCGAAGTAAACAGCTCCCTCGCTCACTATGATCACCCAATTGTTACAACAACTTGGCTTTGAAGTAGATGAAGGTTTATAGACTGCCAAAGGGGAGAAAGGTAGAGGGAAAGGGCGCGGTGCCGGTTTCCTTCTCTGCGCGCGCGCTTTGACATCGTGGCGGTTTGGTACTACTGCGAGGGTACTACGATATGTATTCTAAATATTTACTTCGACGAGGCCGGCACATAATTACATGGTTACAATTACGTTACATGCTGATTTATAAATTTATTCCTAAAGACGAACCTGTCGCCAACTTGCGTGGCGGACCTGGCGATAAGCGACAAGACTTGTGATAAGCGAAATTTGAGCTTATTTTAGATTAGACGGCTGAAAATGCATGCAGCATCCTTCGGCAGTGTAACTCCTGGTTATAGCCATTCGGTGCCTGAGCAGTACACCTGAGAAAGACGTTGATTAAGCGTAGCGGAACCTAAGTGCAATAATCATGGGTGCCCGCAGGGTGGGCCAAGGGGGGGAGATGACCGCTCCTGAGAATCCGATTGGAGTTTTTGCATATTTAGAATGATGTTGTGTATACCTTTGGGGATTTTTAGTATGTGTACTCCCTCAAGTCAACTTAAGCGGGTTTTTAGGAGACACGACAGGATATACACTCCTGAAGATTACGATGAGATGATTCTATCCGCAAGAAAAACGTCGCCATTAACTGTTCAGCAAATTCGACCATCTGACACAAAAATTGGTGGCCTATACAACACCTATTCCAATAAATAAGAAAAAGATTGATGGAATCAGAAAGATGATGCAACATATAACAGGAGAAACCTTGGAATTTTATTATCATATTACTTTATGGTGTACTACCGAGGTCAAAGAGGATCCCTAAATAGTTTTGTTATACTTAATACGAGTAAATAATTTTGTCTTCGTTTTTTAGTATAAGGGTAACAGTCCGTCAAATACAGCGAATGAGCTTCAAGTTCCAATCAACAAATTTTAGCAACCAATAGCTAAGAAATGTTGAAAACAAAATACTGTCAAAGTATGACATGACAACTTGTCATTGAAACATCACCAGCTTATTGAATATTAATATAATATAATTCAGTCAAAATTAAAAGAAATGTTTGATTTTAGAATAAAATTCATGTTTCTGACTTATAATATCTACACGATGAATAATAGGTGGATGCGGATACTTTTACAAATATCGATGATTTGGGACCCAGAAATGCAGAATATGCTGTTTGTTTACATTTGGTGTGGATTTCTAGATCATAAATCGGCAAAAATTGTTTTTGATGTAACAAAAGATGATGAACCAGTTAGAATACGTTTCATATAGTTTTGTTTTTGCAAAATAACAAAAATCGGTACATTTCTACAGGTACGTATTTTGTACAACACCCTGTACTTGATATACAGACAAAACTAGATTGCCATGCATGAACAGTCGTCAAAAACAGTGAAAATATCCTACCAAATAGAAAATCGACCAATTATTTCTATCATTTTGATTGGTCCATTTACATAACTGACTGCCTTTTGAGAAACTGGAAATACTATGAAAGTTATCCTAATTCTAAAGCACAAAGACATAATATTACATCTATAATGTACCCTTATTAATAAGGCAACCATTTTTTCACGACTTTATTCAACATTTCAATAAAAATCACTGACATTTAGAGATCTTTGACAGCTCCTGTCAAATTGCATTTCGATAAGCTATTGTCCCATTGGTCCAAGGGACCGTCAAATATTAATGTTGGTGAAAATGGGCCTAATTTTGCCAATTTCTCACCTTTTTTTTTGCTTGAGTTGAAAAACAGTACAAGTCCACTACCCTCTGCAGGCATTACTCAATAGGTGACCTTTTTTCAAAATAATAAGTGCTTACCTGGTTCGGAAATAATAAGAGCTAGAACTTTCCTATGCAAGTAGCTATTGTATCTGAAACAGCTTTAAAACAATACAGTTTTCATTGATTTTCTCAAAAGTACAATTTGTGACATGTACTGTTCTTCATCTCACCGATTCAAATAAATTCCCTAAATCCTCATAAACCATGATAAATCCTTATTAATTCCTATATAAATCACTATATAAACTAAAGATAGGTTTTAGTCTTATACGTGATTTTATTTATAAAATGTTTATTCCTGTGATTATACTGGCGCTGACAATTTGTCTTGTGGTTGAGCGACGGATTTAAATAATGACAGGACAAATGTACTGAAAAAGTGTACTACATATTAGTAAAACTGCAAAGTAATGTTTAGCATGAACACCTCCATAAACAAGGAAACATCGGTGTGATAATATTATCGTAATTCACCCTGCTTCTGGCAGGTTGCCAGGATTAGGCAAAAATCTAACATAATAATACTTTAAGGATCTCAAGCACTCTTTTATGTGAACCGACATGCAAACCAAATCGTGAGTGTCCTGCTGATAATTGCTTGTCAAAAAGGTTCTAGTATTTCGCAAGGTGGGAACAGACTCCAATTTGAGATGAATCACTCAATCTGGCAAGACGTGTTGCGGGTATGGGATGATATGCGCCAGCGCTATATGTGCTATATGTGGAATCTATCAGTAAACGATCGTAAATTACTGATGAATCACAAATCCTTGCAGCTGCTCGTAAATACTCGTAAATCACCAGTAAATCACATTTTGCGGCTGTACAGTGTGTCCGGCTATAAATTGCCCCCCCTCCAACTTTTTTATATGACCTAGGAGAAAAAGTTGTATAAAAAAGTTACAAGGTCTATCTAATATGGAAACTTTTCCACGTAATATTTTCTGTATACCGCTTGTCTCAGAAAAGTGCTAATGAATAAAGTTGTATTTATTTAAATAGAACACCCTATACAGGGTGTTCCTTAATGATATGCGAATATTTAAGGGTGTGAATCTATATGAAAAATTAATGTTAGTTTGCTTCATAAGCTATGGTCCAAAAATGTTTCCTTGCAAAAACTCGGAAATTAATTAATATTTTCAGAACCGCTTCAGATATTTCACTGATATTTAGCACGTAGTGAAAGTTAATAACGTTGCATATTTTTCAATACAAAAATTAATTTTTAGCTTCAACAGTGGCGTGCGTACGGGTGTTGACTTCGATATTTTTTAAGAAAAAAATGGTACGCCAATGATTTTTTGTCAAATAAAAATTATTTTTGAATTTCCCGTTGCATTTAAAACAAATGATCTCTCTTGAATTGTTTTCATTCGATGCGCCATTTTTGAGCAAAAAAATAAAAACCTTTCTATTGTCCGAGAAAATAAATGTAATAATCAAAGAACAACCCGAAACGAGTACGAGGAAGATCCCTAGACACTTAAATATTTGCCATGAAATTGTTTGGAGAATTTTAGTGGATTTTTTGTTATATCCCTACCATATTTTAAGTGTACAGGCATTACTTCCCATTGATTTTCAATGGCGTGTGACCTTTTGTCAGTGGTATCTTCAAAAAATTACACAAAATCCGCAATTTGAATCAATGATTCTGTTCACGGACGAAGCTAATTTTTCTCGAAATGCCAGAATTTTCACAATAATCATTTGTGGGCAGAAGAAAATCCGTATGCCGTACCCGAAACCCATTTCCAACACCAATTTTCGGTTAACGTATGGGCAGGAATTATTGGCAACCACTTTATTGGCTCATTCTTCCGGATGGGACGACTTTAAAAAGATATAAAAAAATGTTTTTCATTTTCAAACATCAACGTATCTTTTTAATGAAGCCCTCGAGGAAAGACTGTTACATAGAAGTCCCTTAAAATGCCGTTTTGTGTATGATGTTTCATTTTTGCTCACGACTTATGAATCACCCTGTAATTTTAAATCAGAAAAAAGGGACTATCATGTTCCCTGACAATATAAGGGAGTTTAAAAAAATACAAATTTGAGAGGTCATATAAAAAAGTAAAAGGAGGCGGCGCTCTTCATAAAGTTGTTGGGCAGGTACACTTTCACTAAAAATTATCTCTCATTGATAATCGCTCTTCCCCTCTAAGAAAAAACTCCTGTGGGCGCCGATGGCTACAATATTGGCTCCACTACTGAACGTCCGAAAATATTAGAAGGTTCTTTAATCCCAAGTTTCCTCTCCACTGCCATACCACTGACCCATATCAATCTCCAATTTCACACCGTATCCCTGACTCGCCTCTCGGCCGTCGGCTCTCCGTCGTAATTACAGGGCCGGACCGGGTAGCAATCGCGCGCGGGGGCCCGGCGCGAATTGACGCCTCGACAATCAATAATATCGAGAGGAAGCAGGAGAGAGCGATAGCGAAGGCGTGTGTCAGAGTGAGACGGGAGGCGAGGGATCAGTTGCCGAGGTGATAATGATTGCAGGTCGGCACGCCCACCAATCACGTAGAGCGGAGATGAGAGATCGACGGCCCGTTCCGGCGTTTAAGCGAAATTGTTGTGGTTTAGGAGAGTTTTAATGTGTGGCTGCAAGCAATAGACAGGTATTTTGGGGCCTTTGTCGGAAGCTTAGATCTCATAAATGTCGTTTATTTCGTTATATTTCACAAGATGCCACTGAGGCCGATCGCTCTAGAAAATTTGTCCTTATCGGGCTTCCCGTTCGGTAGGTGACTGTACTTTCTCGCATTTCATTAATACACATTCTTCAGACTATCTTCGATGAGCGTGAGATGGAGAGAATATGTCGACTATGAGGCCAGTGGAACGCTCGTTAAGTACTATAAAAGCTTTGCAATACAGCTTTATTTATTGACTTCGTTCAAAGTAATATCCACCACATTCAACACTTCTCCATTGGCCAAAAACAGTCCTTGAACCATTCAGCCAAATTTCACTTAGCAAGATCTGGACCGTAACGTTCGATAAGTGTCAGTCCAGTGGTGGTCAAATACTCGGTACAGGCTTTGACGCGGTGTGCTGGAGCGTTGTCATGGTTTAGGTGCCACGTGTCCATTCTTGATTTTGGCCGCAGGTTTTTTATAGACTCCATGATTTTAGGCAGGCATTGTTCCATGAATCACTTAGCTGTGACTGTCTTCTGTGTATCCATAACGACACGCCTCAGAATCCCGATTGATTTAAAAAATACAGCCATCATTTTTTTCTTAACAGATCGGGATTTTCTGTCATCAAGTCTCGTCATCTGTCACGATGCTGTTCACATACCGAGATTGTCCCTTATCAAACATTTTCAGCATCTTTCGGCACCAAGTCGTACGAGTCTTCTGCTCTTCCGTCGTCAGACTTTGCGGTACCCAGAGTAAAGGGTCATGCAGAATTGAATGAAGTGTTCGTGCATGAAGGTGTAACGTCTCCTCTATCTGCTCGCATATCACTCTTCGGTCTTCGTCAAGCATTTTCCTCACAGCAGTAATGTTTTCCTCTGTTACTGATGTTAGCAGTCTTCCTTCCCTCTCAGCGTCTTCCAGAGTGAAATTGCCAATTTGGAATTCACTGTACCGCCTGAATATAGTTGAACGATGAGGACAATAATTCTTTAATGCAAGCGTCATTTCTTCTAAGCACTGGCCTATGCATAAACCACGCATAAAGTTATACTGCAAAACTGCCCCTTTCCTCATTACTTTACGATACTTTACAATATAAATGAACAACTAAATCAACAGACGTGCTGATGGCGGCTACTATGCACTCATGGACAATGGATATGCAGTAACATCCAACCTCCTGCAACCGTTTGATAAGTCATATTGCAAAACTTTTATAGTACCCATTGGTTTTTGGACAGATCTGTCACGGTGTCAGGGTTTTTGTATCCAGATTCAAGAAATGGACCTAGGAAAATAATAATTATCTGCACCAGCAGCTGACTACCATCTGACGATCTGATTGATTTGGGCCCCATCAATCGATTAGAAGAATAAAAAACAAAACGATGCTAAACTTCCTGAAATATTATAACAAATTTGGGCATTTGTTATACTCAAGAGCTCATCACTGTGGCCCGAGGAAATCAGAAGGTGTTTTGCGTATCTCTTGACAGAATTAATGATACATGTAATGGAAATTACGCAAGGCTCATATTGTACACGCTGTACTCTGAAATACTGTAGGTAAAACATACTGAGGTCACAGGTGTTTAACACGTAGGCGTCTTCATTATACATCTTTACCAAAAGGGGAAATCTGATTTTAATGTGCTACAAATGCCTTGTTATTATCAACAATTTTCCCCCTTCTTTTTGATGAGGCATCCGGATACTACAAGGCCATCTACTTAACTGATTTCTGTACATCATAGTCTTGTCTTTTTTGCATTGAATCTTAGAGCTGTAGAATTTCTTTGAGCTGAACAATCTTTATTTTTGTTTCAGGGAACCAATGGACAGCCTATTCATGGACCAGCACTTCCTGAGAAGCTCCTTACGGCTCTACTCAGCTACAGGCTCAGACCCCTTGGACGCCGAGAACAACAACGCTTCCTCTTTCTTCTCAGCAGCCATGGTAGAGAAAGCTCGAGCCCAACTCCAGATGTGGGGCCGAGCAGGAGCTGCGTACAATCCTGCTGAACTCCATGCTTTCTTGTTAAACTCCGGCCATCAAGTCTACCGGAGCACAGTCCCCTTGGTCACTCCGAGCCAGCTATGGCCACAAGGTGCTACCTCGTGGCATCCTGGGCTCATGAGGCCTCAAATTACTCCTCCGCCCTCATCGACCCCAAGCTCTTCTGGATCTCCTTCACCAACGAGTATCAGTACTTCCGCGGAGTTGCGGCTACCTAAGGCTATGTTTCCGACTGCGTTGCACCATAGGTTCAGTCCTTACGCATCTATTTCAAGGCCATCTGGACCTTCGATTAGCCCACCTTCAAGATCGAGTCATTGATAAAGTTCAATGACATGCGGTGAGTTTGTTTGACGTCAAAGATCAGAAGCGGGATGGTTGTAATGTTTGACCTTGAGAACGCTTTCAAGCCTTTTTACTGGGCACTGGAGCGTCAATATCTCACTCCTATACGAATAAAAATACAATTGACAATCTGGCAAACATTGACTTTAATGACAGTATGCTGGTAGTCATAACCTACAAATGCTTACATTTGGCAAGTGTCGATACGTTTGAGATTTTACATAACCTCACTTCCATTTGCCGGGTTGCAGTTTTGTTTTCATCTCTAGGAATAGAAGTGATATTCTAACAATATCTAAAGGTTGAATGAAATGCATTTATTATGTTTTTATATTTTTCTATGACGCCAAACAGATCTGACCTGCCCATAATTAATCTAACCAAAGAATATGTCTACTAGACGTTAAAAGTGAAGGTACGTAAATGTATTATGGAAAAATGTATATACAGAATAGTCGAAATAAATTATTGATCAAAAAAAAAAAATCGGAAGTCGCGGTAGTGATAAATAATGACCTTTAACCTGTATGTGTAATAGTTGCATATATTTTGTACGAGAACAGTATTATTGTACATACTTGGTGTAAGTTTATTTAATGTTCTCTATAGAGGACTTGTGCATGTTCCTTTCCAAAAAATGTACCCCGTCTATCATTTCAGTTTGAACATAGACGTTATAATGCTAGGTTTCAGGGAATGGGTTTTTCAAAAATACAAAGGTAGAACGTCAAAATAAAGCATTTGTTTGGGCCTGTATTAAGGCAGGCCATACATGGTAATGATCGCAAACCGACTGCAGTCGTGTGTATGGCCAGGTAACAAATGCATCGTAAGCGCCAGCGTTAATAATTGAGAAAATAAATGTTTGAATAACGGCAACCCTTAGCACATAACCTAAACATTCTTCTACTATGGGACTCAAATGATAGAGGGTGTTACAGAATACGTTGGCAATATTTTACTTGTAAATCGATTGTACATTATTCGCTGTCTATCTGTGTATTATTTAAGGAATTTGTTTCAATATTTATGTTACATTGGTCATGTTGTTGTGTATATATCAGTGGACTGTAAAATAAAATGAATATTTACTATAACGTCTTTTATTTATCTTCCTCACAATACGTTTACTTGATGAAAGCATAAAAAAATATCAAACAGAAACAACGAAGCAGGATAATCTTAAAAAGGTTGCACCTTTGAAGTCGCTATTAAGATCCTATTATTTAGGATATCGAAAAAAAAATAACCAAAGGGTTTCGTTGACGACTTCGGATGCAGGAATATGTTGAAGTCCGGATTACATTCGGAATAGCTCAGGAGTATTAGATATTTTTTATTCCACGAGCATCGTTTTTGAACTAATATTCCTGGCTCATTCTGAATGATGGACCCTTGGTAGCACGAAATATTCATTAAATATTTTTATTCGATAAGTATTTAATAATATTTTTATCTTAATTAAGTATTTGTTATCGTAAACAAATATTTAATAAACATTTGGAATATGATGTTTTTATTGAATTAAATTTTTATAATATTCATTAAATATTTACTTTTCAATCAATGGAAAATACTAAATCTCCATTATTTACAAAATATTCAATTAAATATTTCCGGCTAAGGCGCATGTGCGCGTGTCCCCGAGCGACCAATGGCATAATGACAAGAAGACCTGAGCCGACCCATTTGCCGGCATCCGCTTTGCCTGTGAGTTTCACTATGACATCCTGCCTCCCGAGTACCTCCAAGTGGTACATTATTTGAGTATTTTTTTTGTAGAAAAGGGAAAACGGTAAGTTTTTCGATAATTTAATTTATCCGACTAGTAAACATTATTTACATATTTACAAGACCATAAATAACTAGCCTTGAAGTGTAACAGTTATTTGCGATTTGGGATTGGTGGATTTATCTGAAAATGGATACGAACATTATATTCATAACATCCCAATGAAAAGTCATATGAAACTTGATCGAGGTACATCAAAGATGCTTTTTTTTTTGTCGTAGTAGGGGACAAATCAGCTGTGGGCCTATAGGGGGATACAGGGGAAAGGGGGAACGCCACACGGACTCTGGTGAGGGAACACGTGTGCATGCAACATGCACACATTCTGGCCCCGCCTACGAGATCCGCTGGGTGGTACCTCCGCGTTCGACAGTCAGAGACCGTCTACCACCTACGGACAATCACAACAGCCATAGAAAAGAGAAAAAGTTCTCTTGGGACGGGATTCGAACCCGCACAGCGCACGGCGACTGATCAGAAGACCGAAGAGTCTACTACTGCGGCCACCGCTGCTGCCTAGTTGTGGTAACATGCCGTATATCCACACCAGCTCACTGTATCGCAAGGCCAGAATTTATTTACACGAACCCGATTTTAATAAGCATCGTGATGCGTTGAAAGACAAGAAGACATACTTTTTCCGAATCCGTTTAACGCGCTTGAGTTGTTTCGAAACGCATACATTTGAATATTAAACAGCGACATGTGTAATGAGGTGCTTTTTCAATCCTACTGTTATTAGTTTAAATATTCATGCTGGAAAAATGCAGTGGCTTTACAATCAGATACCTGGAAACAGGGTCGGATAAGAAATATGATAGTAGTGTGAAAATTCAGAATTTCGTACTTGTTGCATAGGAATTTAATTTATTCTAATATATGTATACTATTTGGGCATATTAGACCAGTCCCACGTCATATTTATGATTAATAAACAATAAAGCCTAATCTATCTAATCTAACATAATTCCTGGTTTTGGACGATACGAATGATTTTATGGAAAATACGCGAATAAATTTAAAAAAAATCATCAAAGAACAGTTACGTCGATATTACTATTTTACTAAACGAAGCATTTAATTAATAAACATCAGTTGAGGGTTACTAGAAATAGAACGTACTTTGATCCACGAGTAAGCTTCAGAGACGTCACTCCTATCATTGACAAAACATTTGAATTCATCAATCGTTATGAGAGCAATGAAAATCTCAGACGATAAGCTGATTGTTTCCCTAACAACGGAAGCATTAAGAAGGATACGAATATTCCGCGAGATCACATGCTTTTGAACGAAATTCTATCGATAATCGACAACCTTCCGATCTGTATTTAGAATGAGAGCAAAGATAAAAATATACGATCCTCCAAGTATGGTGTATCAGTGTCCAAATTCCAAAAGGAGATTCGAAGTAACGGGTGATTTTTTAAGAGGTATAGGATTTGATTTTGAAAAAAAAAACACAGAAAATTTGAAAAAACGATTAAATCTTTATTTGAGTCGATAGAACGGTCGATATAATTTAATGTTTAAAGATTATTATTTCATGTAAATGTTGGCCGCGGCTCCGCTTTAGATGGCCCATGCGCAAGGTCCAATTTTGGCACACTCTCTCCAACATATCGGCCGGTACCTCACGAATAAATGCTTCAATATTGGCTTCCAGTGCGTCAATCGTTGCTGGCTTATCCCTGTAGACATTAGCCTTTAACATGGCCCCACAAGAAATAGTCCAACGGCGTTAATTCACACGATCTAGGCGGCCAATTGACGGACCCCAAACGTGAGATAAACTGTTCACCGAACTCGCCTCTCAATGGGGCCATTGTTTCGTGTGCGATGTGGCATGTGGCACCGTCTTGTTGAAACCACATGTCAGCCAAGTCCAGCTCTTCCATTGTGGGCAAAAAAAAGTTTGTTATCATCGCACGGTAGCGCTCGCCATTCACAGTTACGTTCCGGCCATTGTCGTCTTTGAAGAAGTACGGCTCGATGATGCCACCGGCCTATAATCCACACCAAACAGTGATTTTTTCGGGATGCATTGGTAGCTCTTGCAATGCTTCTGGCTGGTCTTCACTCCAGATGCGGCAATTTTGCTTGTTAACGTACCCATTCAACCAGAAATGAGCTTCGTCCCTGAAAACAATTTTTCGATAAAAATGTGTATCTTCCTCCAACTTTGCCAGCGCCCATTCACCACATTGGAAACGTTGTGGGAGGTCGTGTGGCTTCAATTCTTGCACCAGCTGTATCTTATAAGGTTTTACACCCAAATCCTGTCGCAAAATTTTCCACGTAGTGGAGTAACGGTGGCCCAATTGCTGCGAACGGCGGCGAATCGACATTTCACGGTCATCACTAACACTGGCGGATACAGCCGCAATATTTTCTTCAGTCCTCACTCTACGTCTGCGTGTTGGTGGTTTAATGTCCAATAATGTAAACTGGGTTTGAAATCTAGTCAGAAGCTTCCGAATAGCTCCCTCTGTAGGCCTACCAAATTGCTCATAAATTGGAAGCAGTGCTCAATGCACTCTCTTAACCGAGCATGAATTTTGATAGTAAAATTCAATAATTTGCAAGCGTTGTTCGTTCGTAAGTCGATTCATGGTTAAATTATAGACCAAACTGAACAAGTTTGACAATGATACAAGACACGATTCACGCGTCATCTGTCAAAAACAGTGTTGCCAAAAAGATACTAGCAAAAAAATCACCCATTAGATATACTTGCTACACCACCACTATCAATGCAACCTTTGTTCCTCTTTCTTCAACACACTTTGAAAAAGCACAGGTAACAGGTGTCAATTTTTTTCAATGTAAGAAGATTTAAGGGAATTGGCGGATCTATAAATTTCAAGTATAGTACGCCTATGATGGGTGCCCAACAGTTTAACGCATGGCCTTTCAGAGTGAACCGACAAGGCAAGTATTAGGCAGATGTTACAACACATAAATATAACTTTTTCTAGTCGAAAAACTGATAGTTATAGGCGGTTATTAAATTTAATTGCTATCTATCATATAACGGAAACATTCATTTTCATAGGATGTATACGCAGTTTTTGTTTGCTTGGTACCTTCATTATTGCATAATGACTTACTTCATGTGGAGGAAAGAAAGACGATCTGTTATTCATCGGTGAATACCTGTATTAGGTGGCGCATACAGTATGTTACCACGAGTACAGCATCATAGGGGAATAAGCGGCAACAACGGCTGGGTCCGAGAGAGAGATGGAGCTAGTCAGGGCAAAAAGCGCGCGGACTTGAATGAATTGCATAGGAAACCGAGGATTCTTAGAGAAGATTTAAAAGTTATTCAGGCAACTGGAACGAGATAAAATCCTGGAAACGTAATTATAATTAAAAAACCAAGTTTATTTATTTATATATACATATGTATGAAACTTAACAATCAATTCTCCTTTACACATTTGAAGATATGAAAATTAGTATTTAACATAAGTAATTAATAATTCAGGTAATACTATTGACTGAGCTGCAGATATTCTCTTCTCTTTAAGTAGTTCATCTACCAGACTATTCACACTTTTTATTTTATTTCTTTGTCTACGAATTTTACACTGATTGTAGGTACTTGTTAATTTTTTTGTACTTATGAACAGTTTCATGAGCAGTTTTCCAAAATCTCTTCCGACGCTGCATATTATTTAAATCAGAAATTTTGAAATCCCCAAAGTATACTGGTGATCTGACCATACAAACAAAAAGAGGTTGTAACAAATGAGAAACACAAAGTTCAAAGACAATTATCTTAAATTGCATATGTTTGAAGGTTCACTTGATTCTAAAAATCCTAGTTTTTGTGTTACGTTTGACGGATCAGCTGCCAATATATTTCCATCATCAGCATGATCGCCATTTTCAGGTACTTCTACTACTTCACCAATAGCCAAAGTTTGTTCTAAAAATAATTACGTTACTAAGACCCACTTCATCATTATAAATATCTTTTTTAAAAGTAGAAAAGTTAAAACCTTAAGCTTAGACTGGGAATATTTTAAAGAACATACCTGTTGCTTTTGAGTTGGATTCTTCATGTTTTCTTTTCAAAACCCTTCGATGGCTAGGTTCTGTGAAACTTCATTTTCGCATCTTTTCTGCGTCTATTGCAACAATTCACCGCACTGCAAGATTAAACCATTTCTAAACAAATATCACATAAAACAACAGCTGTTGAAGGCTGTCCGGCATAAAAATGTTTATCATAATTGTCGCAAACTAATCTTTAACGTCACTAAAAACAAATATTCACCAAAAATCTTTAGAACATATATGGAAATACCACAATGGACCACACCACAATGTTTTGCCAATGTTTTGCCCTGACTAGCGCTATCCTTCTCATTTCTCATTCTAGCCGCAATGAATTCGCGTTACGCGTGCTCCATCAGTATTGACAGTTCATTGAATGGACCCCAGTATAGTCTGCCTATAGTAGCTCAGAGCTGCTCCACAGCGACACAAAACGTGCGCCGAGGTCTCTTCCTCTACTCCGCAGCGTTCACACAAGGGATCCTCAGCCACCCCCATCATGTGCAGGTGACGCCTTAACGTGTTATGGAGAGGCAACAGTCCCACCAGCAACCTTAGGTTGGTTCTATCCAGAGATAGGCAGAAGCGTCCATCCTTAGCACTGGGCCCTTCAATGAGTTCTCGTGCCTGGCGGAGATGTCTGGAGATACTTATCCATTTCTGAGAGTGTCGTCTTGCAACCCATGTCTCCATTTTCCTCCTAGCTTTATGCGCGGTCACTCCTAGAGCTGGCTCAGGACCAACGAGCTTGCTGGCTGATCCTGTCTTCGCCAGAGTCTCCGCCGTCTCATTGCCCCTTATCCCAGCGTGCCCCGGTACCCATATTAACGATACCGGATGTCTCGCTGCGAGGGAATCCAGAGCCTCCCTGCATTGCAATACAAGACTCGAAGTAATCTTACAGGCACTTAGTGCTTTCATTGCAGCCTGGCTGTCGGATAAGATTGTTATCCTTCTCTTAGGCCCACCCTGCTCCAGAATGTGAGATACACAAGCCAGAATCGCAAAGATTTCCGCCTGGAAAATGGTGGTGTATCCACCGAGAGGCAGAGATAGCCTAGTTCAAGGCCCAGAGACCCCAGCACCTGAGCCCTCTTCGGTGACCGAACCGTCCGTGTACCAGACCTGCCCGCTCACTCCGGAGGCTACCGGCGTCCCACTCCTCCCTCGTTGGATACTCCACAATAAACTTGCGGTTCAAGCGATATTTAGGGGTAATACGATCACCCCTGCTTAGAAGGACGGGGATTCCCAAGCCTACTGGCTGGAAAGTATTGTATTGCGATAACTTTCGAATGAGATATTACGGTGTTTTGGATGTTATATGACATAGTATATCACGAAAAAGCGTGTCATTCAGTTACCCGGTATGTCTGTCGGTCTGTCCGCTTATCTTATAACCGCCTATAACTTGATAAGAGAATTTTTAACAATGATACTACTATGCCAGAACGCAAAAGTTTTGTAGTTTTTGAAAATTGGTCCAGTGGCGACAGAGGCCAAAAACGAAATAGAAGAAATCGCCCAAACTTCGTTTTTTGACGTTTCAGAGTATACTGATAATTTTTGAAAAAAATCAGAGATAAAAAATTGAGGGTGGGGGTTGTAGTGAGCATACACACATTATAATTTTTTCCATGCTCTGACCGCGCTGCCAGGTCTCATCAGGTTAAGTATCGGAGAGAGGCGACGTTTATAGATGGACTACTGGTAGGTAATATTATTATGAGGCCAGAAAATTTTTTGAAGGGCGGGGGATAACGCACAGACAATTTTTAATATTGAATATTAAACGATGCCAAAGGCAGTCAGATTCTGAGGGGACTGGATACTAATTGCATGGGCATGGGCCGGATGAGATATGGAGATGAAGCATCTCGTACAAGATTTGATTCTTTAAGAAGGACGATAAAAACTCAAGCTGACAACGAATATCGTAATTTTATTTTGGCAGCTGAAAACAATATTTTATCAGATCCTTTTCAGTTTTGGAATTTTATCCACAGTAAAAAAGGAAAATCCCGTTTACCAGGTATGATGAAATATAATGAAAAACCCCAAGATATTGTTGACTCATTTAAACAGTATTTTCCGACAGTTTATACACCTCCTGATCAAAACCTTAGTGAAAATGTAATCCTGGATTATGGAAACTCCTTGTTTATAGATTTACCTCAAATATGTGAAGCTGATGTTCTTAAAGCGGCGAAAAAGTTAAAAAATAAGTTGATTATAGGCCCTGATCAAATACCCAGCTTCTTAGTGAAGGATTGCATAAATGCGCTTCTCAGACCATTAATACATCTGTTCAACATTATTTTGAAGACGGGCATCTTTCCAGACAATTGGAAGATATCCAGAGTTACCCCGGTGCTGAAGAAGAGTTATAGAGCTTTAATTAAAAATTACCGCCCAATCGTTGCAGTATCCAACTTTTCAAAGCTATTTGAAATTATTGTTTATGAAGTGGTTTGTATTCACACTGAAAACCTAATTGTAGCAGAACAGCATGGCTTCCAAGACAAAAAATCTTGTACGTTAAATCTGGTATGTATTACTCAATCCATCAGTGAAAACCTTGATAGCAGAGGATAGACGGATGTAGTTTACATGGATTTACAGAAGGCATTTGACCGAGTAGACTATACATTTTAATGAAAAAATTACAGGGATTTGGATCTTCTAAGGGCACCGCTCTGATATTTTCTCGCCAACATTTGGGATTCCCCAAGGATCGAATTTAGGACCTCTGTTGTTTTTGTTATATATAAACGACGTAGCTATGATGATTACATGCCAAAAGTTGCTCCATGCGGATGACCTCAAAATTTTTCATAACATATGCTCAAATTCGGACTGCCAAATTTTACAAAGCAACATTGACCTTGTCTTGGATTGGTGTAATGCTAATCATTTTGAAGTTAATGTAGATAAATGCTTCATATTAACGTACACCAGAAAGAAAGAACCAATAACATGATCCTACAAAATAAGCGAGAATGAGTTGAATAGGTGCTATCAAATTAAAGATATCGGTGTTCTCTTTGATAGCAATTTGTCATTTTGTGATCATATAAATGATATCACAACATCAGCCAACCGAATGTTGGGCTTCATCATCCGAAACAGTAGACAATTTTCCAATTTACATGTTTCTGAAACTTCTTTATTCTTCGTACGTTCGATCTAAATTGGAAAGTTGTTCTTTAATTTGGTATCCCATCTATTCGGTTCATATAAGCGGTATTGAGCGAATACAAAGAAAGTTTTTGAAATTTCTGCATTTCAAGTGGACAGGCGAATATCCGGAGAGAGGATGTGATTATTCTGTACTCATGAATACAGTTGACTATATGTCGCTAAATAGTAGGAGAGTTAAAAGTAGTTTAAATTTTCTTTATGATGTTTTGCACAATGATGTCATATGTGAATATATATTAAGTAAGCTTAACTTTCATGTACCTGTGCGCAATTTGCGTCACCACATGACATTTTACTGCGAATTAGCTCGAACAAATATCTCGAGAAAATCGCCGGTCACGGTTATGTATGAGAACTTCAATTCTTTAGGTGAATATTGTGATGTGAATACTTCATCTAGAAATGACTTTAAACAACGTTATCTGGCCATTTCCCATGGCATGTAATGACCTTTTTGCGGTTAGAGTTATTCTTTTTTTTTAATATTTTGGCTTTTTGATCTAGCTGTATTATTAATTTGATTGTGTTTTTTTCATATACTAGGATTATGTGTTGCTCTTGTTTTCTTTTTGAACTATTTCCTGTAATTGGGTGATTGTACCTGTTGGAAATAAAGATCCATCTATCTATCTATCTATCTATCTATGATGTGACCCATTGAAGCTCTTTGTTATACATGTTTATAACTGACTCTTTTCTAAGATGGGCTAATTTAAGCGGAACATAAACTGATGACAGTGATAAAATTCTCGGTCCAATATCTTGAAAAGTTCTTACTTCCCACGCCTACTACTATTATCGACGGTCAGTCTGCCTGTCTGTCGGTCTGTCCGCTAATCGTTGGCACGTCATTAACTTAGGAAGTGCCGCTCGGATGTTGATGGAATTTTCACAAAATGTTACTAATATGGCAAGGACGAAAAAGGTTGTGATTTCTGAAAATGGACTCAATGGCGGCGGGGCTAGGGGCAAAAAGTAAAAATAGCTCAAACTTCGTTTTTTGATGTTTCAGAGGCTTCCGATCATTTTTAGAAAAATATTTGTAAAGGTTAGAAATCGGAGGTTGTACGAGCCCCTTCCCACTTCAGTTAGCCCACTTCAAGATTTGTACCAAAATATGCCCTCATAAACAATGACATGACGAAACTATTTACTTCTCAAACAATTTATTTTCTCAAAAACATTTTAGATACACTCTAGTCGTAAAAAATACATATTTGAAATCACTTAGACCTATAACTAATAGAACGTCTGAACAAATAAACAATGTGCGAATAAATGCGCGAAGTTAACAAAGCAACAATTGAAAGATTACCATTGGGTAACATCACCTTTATTTTTTATTACGGCTGAAATTCTTCGGGGCATAGTGCCAAGTTTTGGTAAAAATTTGGTATAAAACAATCCCATATTTCTTGAAGCTGTTGTCTCAGTTCGGTGATTGTACGAGCAGGATGTTGTCGTAGAACCTTTTTGATTTCGTGACACAAAGTTTTAATAGGTGAAAGATCTGGACTGCTAGAAACCCATTTCAAAAGTGGTACATTATTTTCTTCCAACCATTTTATAGCCTTAGGTATGGTACGCTGCACCATCTTGCTGAAACACAAAATCTTGGCCGGATGTCAAACATTCTTCCATCACTGGTAAAAGCGATTCTTCTAAAATTGCCAAATATTTGTTTGTAACAACATTTCCATCAATAAAATGAAGTTTTCCTACTCCTTTTGATGACATACTGCCCCAGACCATAATGGATGCTGGAAATTTCACTTTTGTTTTCAGACAGTCAACATGGAATGCTTCATTTTTTTTTGCGAATAACTCAACTGCGACTGTCACAACACAAACTTCGAATCGGGCCTCATCACTCCATTGTATTGCACACCATTGTTGAGGTGTCCATTGTCTATGTTCTTTAGCCCATCTAAGCCGATTTTTCTTTTGCAGTGGAGTTAATAGTGGCTTTTCTTTGGCCTATAAACAAGTTGTGCAACTTTAGGGTTTTTACTTCACTTTTTTTTATAAGAAAACTTACCTTGTAAGTGCTAAATCCCAGTTTGTGGGCCTCTCTATGAGTTGGGACCTCGAGATTCTCCTTCCAACAGCGTCACTCCACAGAGCACTTAATTGTAAATAATTGGCACGCCTGTTTTTCACGATTATTCTTCTTAATGCTCTTCGGTCGGCATTTGTGATATTACTTTTTTTCACATATCGTGGCTTAATATTAACTGAACCGGTTACGTTATATCTTCTAACAATATTTCTCACACTGTACCGCGATAAGTCTAACATGTTGCAATTTCTGAGTTTGACTTCCCAGAATTAAAAAAATTAATTATCAGTAACGGAATTTTCTCACTAATAACCTTTCTTTCCTCTACCCATTTTCAAAAACCTTGACTACCCAAAACTATTTTAAACGTATTCCGACAGGTGTGATTAATAAAAACAATTGTCATGGCTTTTATTTTTCACAGCCACCTATGCGTTATAGACTTATTTTGCATTGAAATGAAAATAAATTGATATGCTGTAATTGCAACATGTGTTATTTTTATGCTGCAAATTTGATTAGGGAGTGATAAAGTTGGTGTTTTCTACAATATATTATCAAAATATTCATTGTTAATATTTTAAACCTATAACACCCTGCTACATTTTTATTATTTGTGTTTGATAAGAAAAAAACTAAGATTTCAATAGTTGGGCCAACTGAAGAGGGAAGGGGCTCGTAGGGGGCGGGGAGACGATATATCTCATTTTTTGGCGAAAGCATATTTGTACGCCTCCAGCCCCCGTATTTTTATGTACCTATTAATAAATATTTCACAAATTGCACATTTTCCCGTACGTTACTTAAAGAAATATTTACAGACACGACATGCGGTCATAGGCTGAAGCTTACCTTGCATCTGACAGCGTCGCCGGCAGGCATGCTCTAGTAGCGATTATGACGGGTTTGACTATAATAGTCCAGCAGCGTTGTCAGACGGTCGATACTAGGGCAGAGAAGAAACTTTCGTTAGCGTGATCAAATTAGTAGGGAATGACTTGTTTCATAGAACTTACATGTGCCGAAAATAATCCTTTATGGACTGATGACAGCGTGGCGTGGAAAGTATAGAGTCAACCTACTTGACGCCATTTTTTTCAACAACAATGCCGTTATGCGAACGCTTGGGACACATAAAGGGTGTCTCAAATTTTATCCACATTTTTTCCATTCCGCACGATTTTTATGTGTACTTCCAATGGTCTATTGAATGGATCAATACCAGCGTGAAACATGACCCAGCAAATATAAACAATCCGTGTAAACTCCACGAAATGCATGTAAAGATCCTTTATATAGCCTGATTCGTTCCACAATTTCCACGCTTGTCACTTTCCGATTTACAATCTGCCGATTTTTCGGAAATTCATACCCGGAGCAGCAGGGGGTTGCAACCTATAATACCCCCAGGACCGAAGGGGTGTAAATATTTGCCCTCGATGAATGGTGTGCGGTAGACATGATCAATTGTTGATATTTATGAGCCCCGTGTAAATCTTGTCACTTTGTTAGACTTAGTAGGATTAAGGTTGTTCACGACACTGGCGACGTGTGCTTTCAAAGAAATTTCGGATAGGATAAAAGGACATTATTACATTTGAGGATTTCTTAGACTTATGCTAATTTTCCGAGTGATAAACCATAGTCGCAAGTAAGACGTTTACCTGTTATTGTTCAGGTAATAAGATTAGATGAGGTATTCTTCGAAAAGGTAGATAGTCAGTTATCGGGTGTATGATCTGGCAATCCTGCATAAGCTCCAAATTAGCCGTCTGGTGAAGTTAGCCAACTGTTGATATCACTGATGTCTTCGCAGCTGTAAAATACTCTCGTATGCAAAATTGTGTCTTTGACATTCCAGACTGGCTGTGCAGATACGTGACTGTTAAAAGTCTGTGGCATCATAGCTCCCCAACGGATGACGGATTTGATTGCTTTTTCAATGGATAGACTAGTCTTTTGAAGCGATTGATTGAAAGTAGTATTAACATACCTTGGTCGAGAAGTTTGTAGAACGATTTTGTACACTGCGACGCATAGCGCATGTGCGAGAGCAATAATGGCATGTTTACAATGTTTTTCACAATTAACTGCGATAGAATAGAATAGAAATTTATTGGTTTCTCAGTTACAAGCAAAAAACAAAGAAATTTATAACAGAGATAACACGTCATTGTGATAGAGTGTAAGTAACATACAATTTTTTTAAGTACCTACATACAAAAACAAACATATATAGACAACATATAACACTGCGATATTGATGCTTACGGTTTCACTAGAGCACAGAACTCTTCAATACTATATGGTTCCATTTCGTATATATATTTATGAATGCTTTTTTTGAATATAGTGAATGCTGAAATGGATTGAAT
This sequence comes from Acanthoscelides obtectus, assembly GCA_963669975.1. NCBI lineage: Eukaryota > Metazoa > Arthropoda > Insecta > Coleoptera > Chrysomelidae > Acanthoscelides > Acanthoscelides obtectus. The sequence goes on from CAVLJG010000001.1 coordinate 29,138,838, forward strand.
ATGTTGAGGTAAAGAATTGTAAAGTTTCAGTGCAGAGTAATGTGGACATTTTTCGGTAGAATTTAGCTTATGTGATGGGTAGATGTATTTCTGATTTTAGCGAGTATTGCTGTGGTTGAAGACGTTTTTTTCAAACTTTTCCTTATGGTTAAAGATAAATAGTAGAGTTTTATAGATATAAATTCCCGGTATGTTAATAAGCGGTTGACTTTAAATATACTTCTACATGACTCTCTAGGTTTCATTTTGAACATTGTTCTTATTATCCTCTTTTGTATGATAAAAATTCTATTGGCTGCTGGACTATTACCCCAAATTGTTATTTGATAAGACATAATAGAATACGCAGCAGGTGACAAGTGAGTACTCGTAGTGCATCAGCTATCGTATGTGACACCTCGGAGGTTTGTATCGCTTTTGATACATACATCATTAATTAACGGTAGTTCTTTGGTGGCATGGCTTGACTGAAATAGGAGACAACACGTTTTTGAATGTTGAATGCTAACTTATTCACCTGCAGCCAGTTTTGAATATGGTTTATTTGGGTCTCTATCAAGATTCGGATATCAGATTCCTTTATATGGTATCAGAATACGAGGGATGTCTTTTAAGTTTTGCATATAGAAACATAGTAGGCCGCGTGGATCGAACGTCAGTACTGAATCTTAACCTCACTCTTTAGTAAACTTAAATTCAAAGTTTCACAACAATACGTGCAGTGTTCTCACTACAGTGAATTTTTAAGTGTCACCAAGTCATTAGAAAAATGGAACTCAACCGAGAACATTTTCACGCCATAATTTATTACAACTTTCAGAGACAATTATCGCAACAAGAATGCCTTGCTGAGTTACTGTCTGTTTTCGGCAACGAAGTCGACAATTTCCCGTCGGTACGGAGAATTCAAACGTGGACGGGTGAGTCTTAGCGACGATCCCAGGGTGGGTGCACTAAAAACGACAGTCACACAGGAAAACGTCAATGCTGTGCGCAAACTCATCATTGAAGAGATTGAGGAGTCCTTGAAGATCTCAAAGACCTCAATTTAAAAAAAAAATCAGGAAGAATTAGGGGTAAGAAAACTAGTTTCTCGTTGGATACCCCACTTGTTGACTGAAGAGCAGAAAGCAGCCAGGGTTAATTGGTGCCAAAAAACGCTTGACCGTTTCAATTCCGGAAACTCAAAAAATGTGTACCTATAGCATTGCTGGTGGTGATGAATCGTGGATTTACTGTAATGAACCAGAAAATAAAAGACAGTTGGCTGTTTGGGTGTTTCAAGGTGAAGAAAAGCCAACAAAAGTCATCCGTTCTCGAAGTGTTTCGAAAAAGATAGTCGCGACATTTGTGTCAAAAGCGGGTCATATTGCAAAGAACTGTTACTGCGGATTGGTATACCACCATGTGTTTGCCAAAAGTCATCACAGAGCTTCGAAAAATCTCGATAGAAGAATCGTCCTCCACCAAGACAATGCAAGCTCGCACACATCCCAAAAAACCAGGCAGTATTTAACGGAACAAAACGTGTAATTATTGGACCTTCCTCCATATAGTCCCGATCTAAGTCCTAACGATTTCTTTACTTTCCCGAAAATTAAAAACAGACTGCGTGGTCGAAGGTTCCAGTCACCAGAAGAAGCAGTTGACGCATTCAAAAATGCCATTTTGGATCTGTCAGCAAACGAGTGGAATAAGTGCTTCGAAAATTGATTCGAGCTCATGCAGATGTGTATTAATCTTCGCGGAGAATACTTCGAAAAATAATAAAGTCATTTAAAACTACCTACCGTGTTGTTTTATTTCCATATGCAAAACTTAAAAGACATCCCTCGTAGTTATATCATCTGCAAAGATGAAACTTAGATTTTGCGTGTTTTCCGTGGTGGTGGATATATTATTAATATAAATAATAAACAATGTTGGGCCCAGTGTACTGCCTTGAGGAACATCAGTACTATATGTCCGAGGACTAGATGTTATTCGTTTCCCAGTTTTGTTCAAAATTACTTTCTGTCTTCTATTACAGAGACAAGATTTAAGCCAGTAGTACGCATTCCCGCGTATACCATATTTATATAATTTGTTTAGCAATATGCATTTCGTGATCAATGCAATCAAATGCTTTTGATAGGTCCACAAATAAACCACATGCTGCTCGTGGATTCTCTCGATATTCATAGATTGCTGTTGTGAAATCGAACAGTGCTGTTTCACTGTTCACAACTCTACCTTTCATGAAGCCATGTTGGTTATTTGATTGGAAAACATTTATAAGACGGTTGTTATAAGCAATTTCAAAAATTTTCAAAAAATGTATCCGCAAGCTAATAGCACGGTAGTTGTTCATATCATCAGGATCGCCTTTTTTAAAGATTGGTAATACAAGTGCCATTTTTAATGCTTCTGGGAATTCCCTTTCACCAAGAGATGTATTTAGGATGTTAAGAAGAGGGACAGATATTATGGTTATCATTTTTTTAATGATGGAAATTGGAACGATGTCATCGTCACAACTTTTTGTGTCTTTTAGGTTGCATACAGTTCTGAGCAATTCATCATGATCTATTGGAGTTAAAAAGATTGTTTTATTTTTTAGTTGTAGGTTGCAGTCATCATTCAAATCTGGTGGTTTCGATATATGACCACATTTGATTTGAAATATAGCATATCTGATAATTTTCTGAGCATCCGGCACCACTGACCGAATAAAGCACACATAATAGAGTCCAACAAAGATAGGAGCTGCTGCGTATCTCGACACCTTATTCGTTTCCTACTTATTTTCGGAAACTCCAATATATCAAGTACCATGACTGTCAAAATTATGGGATAAGTAAATACAATCAATAACAATACCTCAAGTTATAAAATGGACTCTGTACTGACTTGCAGTGAACAATAAATATTAGTAATATTCAAAAACGGATGAAGGGTTTGATAACAGTCACATTTCTGTGCCCAATAAGCTACAGAATCTCTACATAAAGGCACACATTCATGATATGCCTACTAAAAATTTAATTATCATTATCTACCAAATCGCTATATTCTCTTATAAAAAGCTTCTTTAGGTTTCTAAGATCTCTCTACAGTAATGAAACATTTTAAATATTTACATAGCTTTTTTCTACGCTTTGTACTTTTTCCTATTTTCTTTCTGTCTCTGTATTCTGTCAATGCTTCATTTCTTTTATATGTATGTATTAATTACGCCATTGTTTTGAAACTTCTGCTTTTAATTGTATACTAAGTGACATATAAATCCGAACACCCAGTTTAAATGGTTTTATTTTAATAAAATTTTGTATAAGTACTTAATGAAGCATAATAAGTAAATGATAAAAATTTCAAAATGATTGCACTGCTTTAAAGCCCTTTGACCTTTAATAATGTGTGGATGCACCCTGATGTGCTACGCATTCTCTAACGCGCCTAGGCATGCTTCTGATCAGGTGGTCAATGTCCTCCTGTGGTATCTCATTCCAGGCAACCACCAACTCCTCTCGAAGTGCTTCTAGAGTCTGAGGAGGACGTTGCAAATTGAGCAATCTCCTACCCATCATATCCCACACGTGCTCAAGGGGATAAGTCGAGAGATCTTGGTGGCCATGGTAACAATGTGACATCATTATGTTGAAAGAAGTCTATTGTGACTCTTGCAACATGTGGTCGGATTAAAGGTGACCTGGAACCATAAGCTATAGCACCCCAAACCATAACTCCAACAGTGTGATGAACATGTCTTTCAACAAAAAACTGTGGATTCCTCCTTTCACCACGTCGCCTTCTAACCCTGGCACGACCATCGTGCATGCCTAAACAAAATCGAGACTCGTCACTGTTCCATTCCTGATCCCCGAGTGACCGTTGTCTGCACCACTCAAGGCGATTACGTCGGTGGTCTCGAGTTAAAGGGAGGACCCAGTGTGGCCGGTATGAAAACAAGCCAAAACTTCTCATTCGTCGGTAAACACTTCGCATGCCAATAGATCTTCCGTGTTCTGCAAACCATTCATTTGCAATGGACCTGGTAGTGGAGAAACGGTCCCTTACGGCCAATAATCTTAGGCGGCGATCTTCACGGTCTGTTGTTCTACGGCGGCGTCCAGTGCCCCTTGCTCTTTGCGTACGGCCTTCTCGAAGCCATGCCGGACAACACCTAACCACAGTGTCTACACTTCTTTGCACTCTAACTGCAATTGCCCGAAAAGAAGGTCCAGCTTCCCGAAGTCCCACTATACGGCCCCTATCAAACTCACTAAGTTGACGAAATCGTACAGGTCTCCGTACTCTAGGCATCGTAACCGATCGTAAAGGATGTCAAGAACCAAAATCCGCCAACGTTGATTCTTTACTGCGGCTGAAATATTCATTTTTAGAGCGTTAGTGAATTAAAAAAAAGCAGTATAAAAACCGTAATGCCCAACTGATAAGGCTGAACATTTTTTCACTTGTTATTTACAGTAAGATAAATACATTCACCAACTTTTATTAAAATAAAACCATTTAAACTGGGTGTTCGGATTTATATGTCACTTAGTATATTTTATTTTTGTATCTCATCTCATTGTTATAGCTTCACCTTTAAAGCTTAAATTTAGATAACTCAGTTAAGAGCGTTATGTGGGGTTAAGTGGAAAGCCAGCTATTCCTCTAGGAATGAAAGCTGAACTTTGCGTTTTCCGGGTATCAATTAATATCTTTCTACCTCGCTTTCAATTAATAAAGATTATTATTACTTAGGAGAAGAAATGTTACTTTTCTTTAGATTTAGAAGAATGCGATAAAAATAGCGATTTTTCATGTTAGCAATGAAAACAGTTTTTTCTTAGAGCAACAGAGTAAGTGGACCATTCACCGTCCAAGAAAACCTATTTTAGCTTCCCTACTACATTTTCCGAATTCAGTATGCACCCCTGAAGGGAGGGTGCGAGAGTGTCTAGATACAGTACGATTGCTGGTGTGCTGAGGGGTGTTGCACTGATTTATTGTAATGGCCAGCCACGGTTCAAATTGAGATTTAAATTAGCAGCAGGCCGATATGTCGCATACAAGCGTTCAGCCAGCTACCATACATGGTCAATCACCAGAAAATTGAATATTTACAAGGCGATGATTTCATTAGCACAGGGATCTGGATCTGATGTGAAGCTATACCCTCTTCAGTCCCAAGACATTGTTTTATTTTCTTTTCTTGAAATTTTAGGTAAAATAACTTTGCCAGGATTCAAAAAAAGCAAGAAAATATATTTTACAAATAAACTTTACTTCAAAAAAAATATATAACATGTCCAGTATCTTGGACAAATGGATTCAACTATCTAATTATGAAATTCAAAGAAACATTGCCTTTCTGGAGAAATACACAAATATATCTCACATTTCAAACAGAAAATTCTTGTTTTTTTTTGTACAACCTAGATTACGGCAGCGCATATAGGAATTTTTGTTATTTACACTACATATTGGTAAATATTCATTACCAGTGGTCCTAACATCTCTTGGTGGTATCTTCGACTTCTTGCATTTTTTAGCAGGTCGGCTCGATTCTTCATCTGGGGTGGATGGTCTAGGATCTTGGGAAACTGTTGTTTGTGCCCCAAGGGCAAGACATTTTCCAATATACAGTTTGAATTCAAGTAAATCCATGATTGAGCTTTTCCTATCTCCATGAGCGATGCAGTCTTGTCGGTATTCGATCCATGAATTTGTGATTGCTAGATCGATAAAATGCCAGGAAACTCTCAGTGGCCATTTTTTGGTTCGCATACAGATTCGATAATAAGATATTAAGTCTATCACACAAGTCTACTCCCATAGAACGGATGTTACTAGTTACAGAATTTGGACATGGGACAAGAATATATTTTGAATTCTTGTTATCCCATCGACGTACGTCTGTTTGCGGTGCAGAACCTGTTGATGATGATGCCATTGTAACTGATCTGTTGTCTATCCATTTGAGAATGGTACACTTTTTGTCTTCTCTTATGAATTTGTCGAAGGAACCGCGACCTTCTGAGAGCAGCTCTTTATCATTTTTCATTTTGTTTCTAAAATCTCGTGGAATCCGGTTGTTCGTAATTGTTCCCGTTCCCAATATTCCTTGTGTCAGTAAATGATCCAGTAGACTAACTGAAGTAAAATAACGATCAAAATAAATTATGTGCCCTGGTGACAAATCTGCTGCAAGCTTCTTAACAACCGAACCACCTATTCCTAAATTTTGATCGGGAGAACCATCCGGCCAAGTTTTTGCTCCTTGGTAAATAAAAAAATCTAGTACGAGTCCAGAAGGTGTGAATGGGATCATTTGTTCGTCGATGCACAGTTCTTTACTTCTTGGTAAAGTGACACATTTTCTACGAACCGAATCGATGTTAGGTTGAACTTTCTACAGCCGATTTGACTTCTTTACCTCATTTGGAAGACTAAGGTTATTAACAACGTGTAGAAAATTTCTTAATTTGAAAATACGGTCTCTTGGTAATTGAGTGATGCTAGATATTTCAATTCCCTTCATGAAATACAGCCGCAATCGTGGGAGTCCAAAAATGCCCATTAAAATATGTATTCCAACCAATGTGCGATATTCTTTGGCTGTTGACTTTAGAGGTTTCTTTTCGTTTCGCTGCATGGCACGAATATTCCTTTGTTCTGCCAAATTTTCCCAAAACTCATCTGGGAAATATTACAAAAAATAGCGGTGACCAATACTCATGATCATCTTGTACCTGCCACCGGATCAAGGTAGACTTCAAAAAAACTCCTCTTTTCCATTTTTCTTCTGTTTTTTTGTTTTTGTTGTGCTTCTGAAGTAGCTGGTCTCTTATTTTGGACAAAGGTACATCATCGTCAGACTCCTCTTCAACGGTATCAGGAACTGCATCTGCGTCTGGCGGCTCAAGAACAGCCTCTTCGACATCACTTGCCTCAATTGTGTCATTGACTTCAGGGACGACTTCTTCCTCATCATCGCTCTAGTAGAAGTCACAAAACAAAATGATAACAATCAATTACGTCAAAAATCAAAAAACTGCTTATAAACTTGAACCAAATAGAATCCCCATGTCCAAAATACTGCACATAATCAAAAACCGGTTGCTATGCAGAGATACCACACAATTTCTGTAGGTATATTATATATACTAAATTATAGTTATTTTATTTATTTCTAACTAATATTTTATCAAAACATTAGATTAAAATGCAAATATTACCTAGTTTCTGATAGCACGCCATCCCTAACCTCAAAGCACGTGCACCGACAAATTAAAACTGAAACAGCATCAACGTTGCCAAATATTTTTTACCGAAAATTTTACGGCGTATATTAGAACGTCCAGTCCGCTGCACAGCGGGCCGGAAATCCTACTAGTTCATCGTGAACCTCTACAGAAATATTACAAAAAATGTCCAGTGGGCTGGAAGTGTGGACTGAAGAGGATACAGTACGTTATCATCAATATATATATATACTGGCGTATTACAACGAGTAAGTGGCAACACTGGTTATTGGTGTATGTATTATACAGAGTGTCCCAATATTCCGCAGACATAGAAGTTCTACGTATTTTTAGACTTAAGATAAGTCGATTGGATATGATTTACCTGACTTGACTTTTACGAAAAACTAAAGGGTTCGAGGTGGATCAAAACTACCCCCGCTGCTACATGAATTATAGCAGATTTTTTTTATTAAGCAGATCTTTTTATTTATCTCACGTTTGGTCTCCTATAAAAACAGACCATGGCGGATTGTTTTTGGGAAAAAATGAGTTGCATCAAGAGGTTCCCAACCGTTTAATTAATTATTTGAGTGTAGCGAAAATAAACAAGTATGATATTATCAATTAAAATTTTATTTAATAAAGGCGATAGTGCGAATCTTTTATAAAAGGTGTTCAATATGACCACCATTTTCGGTCCTGCAAGGTAACAATCCGGCGCAAAAAATTATATAGTCAACTTTTTCTGAGATGTCATTATTTCTTGTATTTGCAGAATTTTAATCCTGCCACATAGTTGAGTTGCGTCTATCTGAACCTCGAATACCTTTATTTTTAATGCTCCCCATATTGAAAAACCGCAATGATTAAGATCCGTTGAACAGAGTGCCCATTGAGTTGGAGCTTCTTGACCTGTTCTTACATTCAGAGGCGGTTCTTCTAATAATTCAAGTGTATTGTAGAAAAAGATAGTTATCTTCGTTTAATTTATCATGCAACCTAAATGTACCAACTAAAAAGTCACCGATAAGCCCCATCCAAAGGTGAATTTTAAACGTACATTGAGAATGTCTTCCTGAAACTGCATGCACATTTTCTGCAGCGTAAACATCTGTATTATGGAAAATTATCATACCACGTCGGGTAAAACATGGCTCATTTGTGAACAAGATTTTCTTGATACACGCGAACACTTTTCTGCAATTACCTTCGCAGAGACCAAGTACGAACAACATATCAGTTCGCAAAAACAATATTTCATATTCACGCCAGAAATAAGCAACATCAACAACAAATTGACCAAAAATAATCACAAACGTTAATTAATTTAAAATTTATTAAGACAAAACATTAAATTAACAATTAAATATAAACATAACTTAATTTAAACTTTATGAAGCTTGTTATAAGAAATAATCTGATACTGACGTAACATCCCACAATTCCGTCAATTAAATGCCTACTAGATTGTAACACTTGATGTAATGAAATTTTTTTTTAAAAAACAGCTTCGAATAACATCATTTTTTCACGAAAACTATGCGAGATGGCCTGTTTTTATAAGAAGTAAACAAAATGATCTTTCGAATAAGACATTCATAGTCGCCGGGAGAGTTGCGAAACAATTTTGCTATAATTTTCATGTTTGTCGAACCCTTTCGGATTTTTTATGAGTCAAATATTAAGACGTCTAGCAAAACACGTGTTCCAAATTTCAATCAAATCGGATATCGGTTCTTAAGATATCTTAAGAAATGTGTTTTCAAAAGAAAACTTTGAAGGCTCTCTAACGGACAAACATAATACTTTTGCATAGGGGTAAATCATATCCCATCGACTTATTTTGAGTTTGAAAATACAAAACAGCTCGATGTGCAAATATTTCTAGGGTAGAAAGTACATCTAAAAATAAAAAAGTTTCTACAAATATGAATCCAAATATGCTCCCCTACCGATATACAAAACTGAAAAAAGTATATCCACGGAACGGGTAAAAATACTGAGCCAAGATTTTAGACGCTTAGTGAGCGTGACAAAAGCAATAAACACACAGAGTTTCTCGGCCCAAGCCAAACCAGGGACCTGGAAACTAGGGTATCTGGACCCCTAGTAGGAAATATTTTCTATACCACTGGCTTTTTCCGAGAGATGAAGTGTATTTTCTATAATACCATTCAATTTTTCATAAATGTTGTCACATAAGGAATTTTTGTCAGATCAATTGTTTTGGAGATATTTGGGTTTAAGTATTTGATGTAAAATCAAACAGTAGCGTGCATAATCAAGGTTGAATGAATCGGAAGCTTCTACGCTACTGATTGAGGATAAGACACCAATATTAAAGGATCCGATGTCAACACTTGCGCCTACATTTACAAGGCATTCGTAAGGCCAATTCTTGAATTCGCTGGCCCGGTATGGGACACTGTGCTTCTGCGCGATAGAAATCTCGTCGAATCAGTACAGCGTCGGGCTACTCGTATCCCTTTTGGAGCACGAAGACCAAGCTATGAAGATCGCCTTGAATTATTCAACCTGACCTCATTCTCTGAGCGAAGACTTCGTGGCGATCTTATAGTTACGTTCAGGATACTTCATGGTTTGATGGGCACCAACCTCATGCATCTATACCGTCTGTCGCACAGCAATCTACGCGGACACAGCTTCAAACTGCATAAGGAGGCATTTAAAACAACAGTCCGACAGTGGTTTCTTCCCAACCGCATATTCAACACCTGGAATAGTTTACCTGAAAGTGTGGTTGGTGCTACTTCAGTTAATAGCTTCAAAGTGCAGTATGATAGCTGGAGGAGTGTACAAACTTTATAGCTATGAACTGTCTTTTTTTATTATTTTTTTCTATTTGATGTATTTGTGTTACGTGTCCGTACACTATATTTACTGCATGAGCTTATAGTATTGTGTACTCTGCTCATCTCAATTATCATAATAATAATAATAATAATTATTCAATTAATGTTGTAATGAGGTGCCATAGCTTTTCTCACATTCCTTATTGTGTTTCCATTTGCAAGTTTCACAGTGTTTTCAGAAAAGGGGAGCCTTTTCATAAGAATATTTTCCTCAAATATTCAAACCTACCTATATACAGGGTGACTTCGAAGTTGAGTCATTTATTTTAACAGTGAGTAGATCTGATCAAAAGAAATGTTTTTTTCCTTTACCATTTTCCTGGTAAAATTAAAGTAACAAAGTTATAGCCCTTTGGAAGTTTGAGTACCGCCCTGTCTCAATAACAATATTATGTGGTCGTGTTTGGCGACAATGGATATAATCCGCCGTATCGGTTCATCGCATCGGAAACAAAAAAGCGAAAGAATTTGGAACGATGTTTTTACAGGTATCTCATTCATTTGTATACAGTTAGTGTCAGTGAATAGTGGTATGTGTTGCGTGGCTCAAACGAAATAAAAAATGGCACATGTTTATGCGGATCGGTTTCCCAATCGAGTGCAACCAACCCCTCGTGCCTTTGTTAATGTAGTACAACGGGCTTGTGAATCAGGTGACTTAAGACCTCACAGGGGACCTCACGATCAAATACAGGTCCGCACTGAAATACTTGTCGGGAGGATACTTTATAAAACAAGGTAAACATTTTTTTTTATTTTTTTTTATTTTTACACACATATTTTGGTTTATCTTCCTTCTACAATCATTATCTAAAAATTAATGACTCAACTTCAAAGTCACCCTGTATATACAAAACCAATTCCTTAAGAGACAACATTTATGAAAAATGGAATGGGTAATTATAAAATGCACTTATTTCTCCGAAAAGAAAAAAAATCCTATTAGTGGCTCAGGTACCAAAGATTCTTCCTGCATGGAAACTGTGTGTTTGTTGCTGAACGTCTAAAACCCTTATTCATTTTCTTTCGTAAATTAAACATCATCACCCTGTAACTCAGTAGGGTATCATCTTTGGAAACATATTCATAGGAACTTTTCTTGTTATTTCTGGATCTACTTTCTACCCCAGAAATATTGGCACGACTTTTTGAAATACTCTGTACGTTAATGAACATAGTTTGCTAGTTGTTGCAATCTCATGGCAGTTGCATCGCAGTTGCCAGTTGCTTGGCTGTTCTGGTTTGGATTAGTAACATACAAATTAACCTAAATTGATTGTGATTTGCTCGATCGATTGCAGCGATCTTATCTATCATCGTCGCGTCACGCCGTTCAAGCACCTGCACCCTGTGCTTGTTTTGTTTCGCAAACGCGACGAGTTAATCGCCGCATCCTGTCGGGCTTTTGTCCTTTTTGTTGTCTTATTTTTTTCGCAAATCGTCCATATACCATCGATCGGACGGATATCTGGTCTCGAACAATAGAAATCGCATTGTGATGCACCGCCTCGATGCGCAGCGTTCTCGCTCCTGTCAGTCGTTTCCGTTTTTGCCACAGTTGCAATTTCCCTTCCCTATCCTGTTCTGCTGGCCATCAGTCATGCCTCAACGGATTGTGTTACAGATACAACGTTTTAGTGATTTAGTTCCTTGAGGTAGAGCGGTCAACGTTTTATAAACAGGGTGTCCCGAAATTAAAGATAATCCTGCAACTACAGATAGGTCACGTCAAGGCCTTTTGTTTTATTAAAAACCTTATAGTTTTCGAGATTTTCAACATTATTTTTTAAACTGGTTTATAGTTCATTCACTGAATCAAAGCAGTTACGTCACAACGTCAAATAATGACAGTGACGCACATGGTTGCCTTATTAATTAAAACAGCTAGATCCTAGGATTTTTTACAAAATATAATTTGCCTTCGATGCGTTACTGCAGCCAACATTACGGAGCGTATGTTTTGTAAACGCTAGAGCTAGTATAAATTCTATTTACTACCTAATAGCTCTCTTACGGACTGTAAAGGCAATAATGGACCTCCATGATCTCGTTCGGTTTCAAAATATTTTCTCAAAGAAACGACGAATTATTTTACTTGCCGACCCAGAGGTTTCGGCATTTTAGCAAAATGCTTGAAAGGACACATCAAAGTTTTGAAAAAAACTTGTTTATAAAATAATAATGCACATATTGAGACAAAAAGAACGAAAATAAACCACAAATAAACCACAGCCGTTGGCGTAATTACCTGACAAGCCTTGCGCCAATGTCACAACACAGAAAACGGTTACCAACATAAATGTACCCGGGAAATTCAAACCATACGTACCAATAGGATGGTTCGCCATTTTTTGATTTTTACTCATATCGAGATATTTTGTTATTAAGAAAAATTGAGCAAGAAATATTGATATTTACGTCAACTGAAACCATTTCAAAATCAAGGATCGGCGCGAGGCTGGAAAACGTACCTGTGCGCGACGCTAGACCGCGTGACGTCAGTAGCCAGACACACCTCGCTAGCTGGCCCGCAGCATTTACCATTCTCACAACAACGCACCAGTAATCGGCTTGGAATAGTAAGTGTAAGAACACAGTGCACGCGAGATTCTCGCTTACCGGTAACCTGCGCCATCTCGCGATTATCGCTTTAAGAATTATCACGTGTATTCATATGAACGTACACACAGTGAAAACAGGTTGCAGCAGGTCCGCGCGGATAACCTGCTCGCAGGCGCTCACGGTATTCAAAATTTAGTTTATTTCGGCTTTTGTCGCGCGAGTGAGTAGTATATTGTGATGGATAAAGAATTGCTTATTGCTGCGGTGTTTGAAAGAACAGCTATTTGGAACAAGAGGGATAAGCTACATAGCAATCGCAATGTGGTTGACAGATACTGGAAGGAAATAAGCATTGAAATAAAACAGGATGGTAAGTACCTAGGTGTATTTGTAGTAATATTATTTACATTATATTGCAGTATTATTTGAAAAGCTTAATCTAGGTTTTGTATGACAAAGTATTGTGAGCAAAATATGTTACAAAAATATCGCGAATATTTTTAGCGTCATTCAGAGGTCTTCCCGTCGCTTTTTTACCTGTAGTTTCTGTGCAATTTTCGACAGATACTTCACTAAGATGTCTTTCGAAACCTTCCTTATCAATAATTGTGTTATGTAGAATGCAAATACATTTAATAATATTGTCAGCTGTCGTAATATTGGTTTCAATACATTTTGAAAGTATACGCCATTTTGCAGTGATTATACCAAATGTACATTCTATGGTTTTTCTAGCACGAGATAGGCGTTTATTAAAACATTCCTCCTCAATACTCAAATTTCTTCCACCAAAAGGTTTCAAGAGGAAAGGCAGGAGTGGATATGCCTCGTCACTTATTAGTACAAAAGGCGCCTTGGTTTTTGTTTGCGGAAAATTGCATGGTTCCGGAATTGCTAGTGTGCCATTTTTTAATTGACGATATAGTTCGGAGGCCTGAACTGTACCGCCGTCACTTTGTTTACCGTAACCGCCAATTTCTACAACAATAAATTTGTAATTAGCGTCCGCTAGGCCCTGTACAACAACAGAAAAATAGTGCTTATAGTTATAAAACATTGATCCTGAATTTTTAGGACAAACAATGCGAACGTGTTTGCCGTCAATGGCTCCAATACAGTGTGGAAAATTCCAAATTCTTCTGATATCCTTTGAAAATCTTGTTTCTTCGGAGTTGGCATATGAATAGGCTGTAGTACATCCCATATTATACAAACTGTTTCTTCAACTATTTGTCCTACGGTTGAAGCGCCAAGTCTAAACGAAAATCCAATTTGTTTGAATGATGATCCAGTTGCTAGATATCTGTAATTAAATCAGGATAAAAGTCAAAAAAATACTCATGACTTCATTACAATTTAATTAACACGGGCTTAATTTTGTAAACTGTGATTGTGACTGTCATGAAGAAAGTTGTAGATACCTAGAAGTATTCTATTTTTATTTTTTAGAGGCCAAGATCAGAAAGCAATGGAAGTATTTGCGGGACCAGTTCTCCGTTGAATTAGGAAAACTCCCCCCGCCAAGGTCTGGAGACGCTGCCGAAGATCTTCCTACATCCAAATGGCCGTATTTCACACAACTTCTTTTCCTGAAGGACGTGATCAAACCGAGGGCAGCCAGCGGCAATTTATCGATGATGCAGTCAGCTCAGTCCACACAGGAGACAGAAGAAATTCAATCTTCGAACGAGAATAGCGATAATGAAGAGTCTTCTCGAGAAAGTGAAGGTTGCGTGGTACCGCCTACTCCTATTTCAAGGAAAACGAATCCTACCTCAGCATCCATTACGGCACAGAGAAAAAGGAGAACTGCTACCGATGCATATCAAGAATCAATGCTGGAAATAGAAAAACGCAAAGTGGAATATCTCGAAAATAAGGCCAAAAGAGGTTGCAGTGATCAAGATGACGAGCATATGTCATTTTTCAAAAGTTTGCTTCCACATGTAAGGCAAATACCTGCAAACAGAATATTATGTTTCCGTTCCCGCGTGCAAGAATTAGTGGATCAATTTTCCTACCAACATAACACCTTTTCTCATCTGTCATCTCCTGCATCATCCCATTGTAGTGCGCCTTCTCTTTATAACATAGATCAGAATAGCTGCGCGCCTTCTCCCAACTATCATAACATACAAGAAACTACGCATTCGTCCATTCCCTTAAACCAACCATCAGTCATGTTTCAAAGTCTTCCCGCTACTGTTTCTAGGCTCCTTGATAATAACCAACAGCAAAATACAACTTATGTATCTTTATCATTACCAGAAAATGGTATCCATCCATGACTCAATATCATTGTACAACTGATAAAATCAATAAAACAATATTTGTAAGTATCTAACTGTTATTTCATTTTACGCTGCAACTGATTCACGTTTAGAGAAAAGATTCGATCACGAGGCAGGAAATCGACCAAAAAACAAACGTATAAACAAACCCTCAGACTAAAACGATGTTTAAACTCACAAAACTCACAGTTCAAGTTAAGCCTGTGCAACAGAAATCTACAAATTGAACTAATTTTACGTCTAATCTCAAGTTAAGTAGAACTAGTGCTGGCGCAACAGGCCATTACTGAATGAGTATGATACTTTGAAAATGATTCTGATTATTTTTTCACAAGAAAACTTAGCTTAAAGTTATAACAAGCCTTTCTTCTGGTAATATAGGTTGCTTATGCAGATTACACCAATTTTTGGTTAGACGATTCCCAACTTTCTCCAAAATATAATTGAATGTGTCCTGGCTCATTCTCATATACTGGAAGAATCTTTTATCATCTTTCTTCAAGCTTGGAAATAAATGATGGTATTCCCCATAAGTTATTCTTTCACGATTAATAGAATGTATTCCAACCCTTTTCCTTCTTACTTTGGTAGAAATCGACTCTAAAGCAATCAGATCATCATCAGAAGACGACATGTTGCTGCGTATAGATAAAGAACGCGACTAGCGAGTTTTTAAAATGATTTTCCTCGCTTTTACCGGCATCCACTCTGTGCTATCTCGGCGCGAGAAACAGGCGCCAATCTGCTTCGACTACCGGTAAGCGAGAATCTCGCGTGCACTGTGTGTTTACACTTAAGCTCTAAGAAACGAGTGTTCAGCGAGAAAACGGCAAGGCAGAAAGACATCGCCGAATATCTGCAGCCAGCGGCGGCACGCCGGGCGTGACCCTTAACCAAAAAGTCCGAGCCTGAAGGCGTGGAAGTTATTGAGGAGGAGCATGATGAACTGCCTGAACCTTTAACTATAGAAGTTCAGTCAAAGGTATGTGACAAGTCATGCCAAACCAAACAGGTACATTTTAGAAGCAAGTCAGTTCAAATATCGCAAAAACGGAAAGTAATGGATGTTGCTGTATCGCCAATAAGAATTCCTGTGCTTGCTAAACATATTTCTGTGCGGCTAAAAAACGTTTGCAAGTGGAAAGTGAACGGGCAAATCTTGAAAGTCCCGCAATAACAGCGAAGCTGACCAGCTTGCTGCCGAAATCGAACAGAGCATTATAAGGGATTTATTTATCAATGTTGTAGAAGAGAACCTCAGACTGTATACTAACATGTCAAACATTTATTGAAATATTACTCAAACGAACTGGTTTGCAAAAATATTATGCACAAATGCACATATTTCCGTTCCTCTTCACTTGAACGTAACCAACTGCAGTCTTCGTAATCTTCTTTTCAGATCTAAAAGAAATTGTTATTAAAGGTAGTTATTCTAAGCGCAATATTAGTCAACGTTTAGAACCTGGCTTCATTGCCCATCCCCCGAATGCAGTCCTAAACTTTATTATTTTAGTAGCTATAAAATTCTATAATGTGACTGCCCCCCTAATTTAAATATTCCCCAATAGACCCTAAAAAAAATAAGATTCTCTCTACATCCCTGGAATTTCTCTCATTGAAAACATATTAGGTACCATACTTTACTTCAGAATAGTGTAATAAAGCCTCATTATGCATGCAAAAAGAACCAATTTCGGGGCTCTTAATAGACAAGGTAAAAAGGTATGTATCATAATTTAAATTCCACAATATTTTATCTAGGAAGAAAAAAGCAGCGATAAATAGCCTTCAAAATTATTGTCACGAGCAGGCATTATTATGTCTTAATATTATTAGGTTTCAATAGAATAAGGCAAAGCAGGATCAATTTTTGCGGAGAAATACAAAAAATACTACCCATTGGAGCTAAACAAAAAAATTAGCTTGAGTACTTACCGAACTACTTTAACACCGCTGCTCTGAGGTTCATTTAAATTTGCATTATTTGCCAAAAACTCGTACAATATTTCCAATTCACATGGGGTAAATTTCGCGAATCAGCTGTCTGATAACCTTGGAGCACTGTGCTAGCACAAATAAATAATGTACACAAACGTCGGTCCCATTTTATATAAATTCATATTCGTATACTCTCCACTCCGTATACAAGACAATACAAGATACAAGTACTCTATGAGGGCGACAGCACGTGTCTGGCTACTGACGTCACGCGGTCTAGTCTCGCGTACAGGTACGTTTTCTAGCCTCGCGTCGATCCTTGATTTTAAAATGCTTTCCGTCGACGTAAATATTAATATTTTGCACTAAAATTTCCTTGACCGTCTTTTAAAAACAAAATCCCTCGATTTTAATTAAAATAAGAGAAATAGAAAAAATGTCGAACCTATTTAGGATTTATTTAGCATTATGGTTGCCATTCAACTCTACTAAATATGACGTAACTGCTTTGTTTCAGTGAATAAAGTGTATAAGTAGTTAATGCCTTGCCATTTCTACAAATATCAACTTTTTTGAACCAGGCTTGTTTTAAACCACTCAGAATCAATTTTTCCTTTAGGTGACGAAAAAGCCACATAAAAGTCATTCCAAGGTCTGAATTTTTATTAAAACACCTCTCACATCTGACTTTGACACCTGAGTGAGAGGATAAAATACGGTCACTGTGGCAATTTGTCGAACAAGTTGGCCAACTATTGGCAATTTCTAGATCGTATTATTGTTATTCATCCTGTGATTTTTTCAATTTTATTGGAGTTATAATGGAGGAGCGTCAGTTCACGTAGATGTCGGAAAATAACAATTTATGGCCTGGATGGAAAAAGTGAACAGGATTGACACTAAATGAAGAGTTACATTCAAGATATCAATCTAATGAGCACCATACTCTTATGCATGACCTACACTTTGTCATAGAACTTTATTTTAAGCTACAAAAAATAACTGCTCGACTACTCGAGGATTCCTCAATTTTGGAACTCAATTCTTGGTCTAATCAAATTAGCAAATTTCATCGAAATAATTGTAAAGTCGGCTTTTATTGATGCAAGTTGTTCAAGGGAGTATTTAAAATATAGACGCATAAAATGGGTACACCATTTTTTGTGGGAAACCTCCTTATTCGACAACAAAGAATGAGAAAACTTGTTTTTTGGGGTTTGAAAACATTTATTTCTCCTAATTTTGAAAAAAAAAATAATAGAGAGAAAAGCAGATTCCTGGATTCGAACCTCCGTCCTGCGGTTCTGCAATCGTCAATCATTCCCATTACGCTACGACGCCTCTTGGTTTACTGTATCCTTATACCACTATTCTTGACACTGACAAATGTCAAATGAACGTTGGAGGCATATCAAATCTGTTATAAACAATTACAGAACTCTTGAAACTATACAAGGTACAATGCTCCCAACTAGCAAAGTAGTGTTATAAGACTTTGGTAAAAGAACCATTCAGTCATAAAAGCTCTATTGTTGTTGCCTGAACACCAAAATGCTGGCTTAATGTTGTGTGGAATGCAAATTTGCTTTGTGCAACATATTTGCTCTAAAATGAGGTGTTTAAAATATTCTTATGGCATAGTTATACAACACCTTATAGGGCAAATTTTTAACTTTTGCATAAACGTTTATCTATTTTATACGGCATATTTGCACGTTGGTCAAAATGGTTGTATTGTGGCATACATGGTAACGTTTATAAAACAAACCGGAGCCTTGTTTTGCTGTGCAATTTACTACTTTAGCCAACAAATTGCTCCCAACTGTTGTTTTGTAACTGTTAAAGGCTGTACATATGCTAAATATGTTGGTATACAACTTCACCATAAACTAACTTTCTGCTGGCATATTTTTGTTAAAATGCCATAACCAATGTTTTAAGACAAACAACGCATGCATATTGGTTCAAAAGGTTTTATCAACTGTTCAAACAGAAGATACAGATCTGGTACAAATTCTGAGTAAATCATTCGACTCTGTCGGTATTTCATTTCAGACATTTGTCAAATTGTTGTATAACACCTGCAGGCAACACCAAAATATTCTAATAAACTAAAGACAACATGGACGATGCCATGATTTATTCACAACCACCCCCCATATTGGACAAACATGTATTCCTCTATTTAATATTAAATAATTATGTTTCAGTTCGAAATTACAGATATAAAGTGATAAACATTAGTGTAATTGTGTCTAAATACTGGATTTGTGGAAGATTTAACGCAGATAAGTTCAGTTTTCCATCTTAAAAATCTAGACATACTTTTGATCATCATCAAAATATGAATCAAATACGAAGCCCGTAGAAATTGCGTAACTACTTTGCACGATAATCACAATAAAATTTGCTGCGCAAGTAATTCAATAGCCCTATATCACAGTGCAGAAGTTTATCATATACCTGTGTATGAAATTCACAATTGCCGATATGTAAGTAAACAAGATGACTGTAATGTGTTAGTTATATATTCTTCACTTTGTCTATACAATACATAAGAAATAGTTTGGTTGCAATAAAGTAGAATCACGTAACAGAATAGTTGTATAGTTGACAAAAACTGAATCTTGCACTGACGCAAATGTCCTATAGCGGCTGCAAGAGGATTACACTTTTGTTGTATAACTGTTACCTGCAGCCCTTATACAACCTCTTAAATGACTGAAGTGTCCTATTAGGTGTGCCCATTCCGCTTGAATAGCTGTTCTAAGAGGGTTTTGCCAATCTTCTTACAGTATACAATGCTGTGTAGGGAAAACTGTATAATCATTCTTGCAACTCTAATAGGAGTGATAATTGTTAATTGAGCTGAATCTTTAAATAATGTATTAGGGACTAATAACGAGAATTTTGGCTGATTTTTAAGACGTTCGCTACAATTGGAACTTTCTTTTCTCCGTAACAATTCACCTTATCCAAAATCCACCCCTGTAAAACCCGTCGAATATTCACCGGCGAAAAAGAAATAACACCGTCGACTTTATTGTAATAACCAGTAACCTCGCAAAACGGCATAACGGCGAGTGTCTTTGGCACGTGTTGCCAGGCAGCGCTGGGACACATTTTGAGGGTGGAAAAAGTGCATTTCCCCTCTATGTGGAGGCTTATTCCTCCCGCGGTGGCGCTAGATTGAATTTATTTTTACGGTCTGCACAATATTCGCTCGGTCGGTGCTCCGCAGCTATCGCGCATGTAAATACGGCATTAAAGATGGTGGTGCATCCTTATTGGTGGTTACAGGGAGATACTGTAAAGTCTGAAGTGGTGAGTTACGGATAGCGGTTGGAGTGGAACTGTTTTCCAAATCGTTTATAGAACTGTTTTATCGTTAATTAGGAAGTTTCCTAGAGTCAAAGATACTGTTAGTTTCACTTGCATATAATAGTATGAATGAATGAATGAATGAATCTTGAAATTAGAGGCATTCCGGCCACCATAAGGAGCCAGTGCATAGGCCGCTTAAGCGGGCCCTTATGCACCTCTACTATCCTTAAATCACAAGCCTCGCCTTGAGTCCAAGCTCCTTGACGTCCTGAGGGTCCAAAGTAATGGACCCCAGTATAGTCTGCCTATAGTAGCTCAGAGCTTCACATCGACACAAAACGTGCGCCGAGGTCTCTTCCTCTACTCCGCAGCGTTCACACAAGGGATCCTCAGCCACCCCCATCACGTGCAGGTGACGCCTTAACGTGTTATGGCCAGACAACAGTCCCACCAGCAACCTTAGGTTGGCTCTATCCAGAGATAGGCAGAAGCGTCCATCCTTAGCACTGGGCCCTTCAATGAGTTCTCGTGCCTGGCGGAGATGTCTGGAGATACTTCTCCATTTCTGAGAGTGTTGTCTTGCAACCCACGTCTCCATTTTCCTCCTAGCTTTATGCGCGGTCACTCCTAGAGCTGGCTCAGGACCAACGAGCTTGCTGGCTGATCCTGTTTTCGCCAGAGTGTCCGCCGTCTCATTGCCCCTTATCCCAGCGTGCCCCGGTGCCCATATTAACGATACCGGATGCCTCGCTGCGAGGGAATCTAGAGCCTCCCTGCATTGCAATACAAGACTCGAAGTAATCTTACAGGCACTTAGTGCTTTCATTGCAGCCTGGCTGTCGGATAAGATTGTTATTCTTCTCCTAGGCCCACCCTCCTCCAGAATGTGAGACACACAAGCCAGAATCGCAAAGATTTCCGCCTGGAAAATGGTGGTGTATCCACCGAGAGGCAGAGATAGCCTAGTTCTAGGCCCAGACACCCCAGCACCTAAGCCCTCTTCGGTGACCGAGCCGTCCGTGTACCAGACCAGCCCGCTCACTTCGGAGAGTCCCTGGCTACCGGCGTCCCACTCCTCCCTCGTTGGATACTCCACAATAAACTTGCAGTTGAAGCGATATTTAGGGGTAATACGATCACCCCTGCTTAGAAGTATGGGGTCCTCCCTTTCTAATTCGACTAAGATGGCAGTATGCCCCTTGACAGGATTCAAGAAAGCCCAGCTGCCCTGACTCCACAGTCGATGAGCGACTACTCTCGCTTCACCGCGGATCACCAGATCCAACGGTGGGAGATCCAACAGAGCTTCCATTGCACTCAATGGCGTTGTTCGCACTGCGCTTGTAATACTAATACAGGCCAAACGCTGAATTTTATTGAGCTTGGCCTTAGTTGTCTCAGTTCTAATGCAAGGCCACCAGACCAGGGAGCCGTACAAGACAGATGGACGTACTATCGTCGTGTAGAGCCAGTATACCACTTTGGGTTGAAGCCCCCACCTTACCCCGACAACACGTCTACAAGCCCACATCGAATTGCGAGCCTTGCTAACCTTGTATTCCACATGCTCTCTCCAGTTCAGTTTGCAATCCAGGATAATTCCCAGATATTTCACTGACTGGGACAAAACTAATCTATTCCCAAAGAAGGTCGGGATGACCAGCCCGTCAAGCCTTCTTCTTCTAGTGAATAGGATCAGCTCCGTCTTTTCAGCATTAACAGAAAGATCGACTTCCCTACACCACGATTCCACGGAGCGCAGAACGCCCTGCATAATTTCCGAGACTGTTCTACAAAAACGCCCCCTAACTACTATTCTTACGTCATCAGCATAGGCTTGCGCGTAGACACCCATACTGCTGAGCCTAACGAGGAGTTCGTTCACCACGATACACCACAGAAGGGGTGACAGAACTCCGCCCTGAGGGCAGACTCTAGCTACAATCACCCTGCAGCTTACGTCATTCAGCATAGCTGTTGTTACCCGACCCTCCAGAGTAGAGAGGACCCAATCTATTAGGATTGATCCAACCCCGTGTCTAACCAAGGCATGTCTGATAGAGTCGGTTGTGGTGCAATTAAATGCATCTTCAATGTCCGAGAAGGCCACGAGTGCCACTTCTCGCTGATCTAGAGTCTTCTCCAGCCTACCGACCAGATTGTGTAAGGCCAGATCAGTCGATTTACCAGCTTGGTATGGAAACTGATTTGCATGAATGACACATCTTTCCAGCGGGCCATCCCTTAAGTATCTATCAACTATCCTTTCCAGTGTCTTAAGCACAAAAGATGAAAGAGTAATCGGTCGAGAATCGTTCGGGCCAGTATATCTAGCTCTGCCCGGTTTAGGAATGAATACCACTTTAGCCTGCCGCCAGCCTCTAGGTGTGAAGCCCGTGGCCACACATGCTCGAAACACATTCAACAGGTAAGGAACAACCGAAATCCGTCCCTGCTGTAACATGGCCGGAAATACGCCATCCAGACCTGGACTTTTGTATGGAGCAAACGAATCTACTGCTCATACCGTCCTTTCGAAGGTGACAATCTACCAGCCGTGCGCCAGTCCTCCCCTGAGGGCCTGCGCAACTGCATGCACTCTGTGATTAATCGCGCTACTGTGGAACCGGGAAAGTGCGTATCCATCAGAAGCCTCAGAGTAACTTCCTCAGAAGTAGTATTCCCCCCCGAGGGATCATGCAGAGATCCCAATCTTGCTTTAATATCTTTGCATAGGACCCTGTGTATTCTTGCAGAAGCAGGAAATATAATAGTATAATTGGTATCTTTGACAAATCTGAAAGAATTACTCCATTAGCATGAAACTTAAAGCAGTTACTTTTTTCTGTGTGGGTGCTGTAGCCGACCGCCCTAATCCGTCGACGTTCGGCCGTGACGTCACATTACACAAGTTCGGTGGACATAATAATGGTTAATAATACTATGCGAAACATTTATGCTTGAGCCTGCATCAATATTTATGATTAAGAGCACACGCGATCGACGCAACAATCCTAAAATATGGCCAAAATAAGGAACATTCTTTAAATTTTACCAAAAATATCCATTTCTTCGTTTTCCATGTCACTGATAGCGAGTATGATATGGATTTGTCAGATATCAAATGGCGGATTTAATTTGCTTATTTGCAAAAAAATAATTTGATTGAGCTCAATTGTAACTTTTAGATGTTTTCAGGGTCGCTAATAAGGAATTTGATATCGTTTGTTGAAAAATCAAAGTATCCGATCTAATATGGCGGTTATGTTTGTCAAAATGTTTTGGTCGTGCTCAAAATTAAATTTCTCGAATTACAGTTCTATACGTTTTCAAGGTATAATTAGGTATTCTTGTATAATATCACATAATTGCCAAAGTTGCAGTTAGCTGCAGCCAAAATTGTCTTTTTTTTAGCTGGGTGTCTGATAAACATGCTAATGTTGAACATTTTTAAACTCGTTTAGAATTCACTAATTCACTATGAATTGCGGAAAAAGTAACAATTATATTGCTGTCATATACTGTCATGTGTCGATTGGCAAGTGATACAATGCCATATCATAATAATACCTTTGGCTCCGCAATCTATTTTTCCACATCTTAGTACAGCTAGTCATTTTAAAATTTGAAACTACTTGATTATACAACTTTAATTGGCCTTTGGTCAGGCTGTTTGGTTCCTTAACCACGCATATACTACATCCCCACGTTGACATAAACAAGGCTCAAGGAATATTCCTCCTCCAGCCATAACATGATCATCATAGCAATATTCACATTGTTGGCAATAATCAAATCTATCCCCGCTCATGTTGGCATCAATTAAGTTCTCTCATTTTTCACCATCATAATAGGCATACACACTAATAATAATTATTATGGTCACTCATACCATAGTAACTGACCCATCGATTACCAATTTTTACCGTAAATCGTAAATATAGAGCAGAACAACGTTTGTAAAGACGTATCTTGAAAAGTGATATCTTTTCAGTTTTTTTTTTAAATTTTGTGACAAAGTATGTTTTTCTACAATATGTCAACTTATTACTATATGTTGTACACTTCTTGTGAACTCGTTTTGTAGCCGTACGTGTTGTCTAAATGTCATGATGCTTCAGCTATCAATGTTTGGCTCTGATGTGATGTAACATCTACTTTAGAGATTATATTATAGTAAGTTGTATACTAAGTACAGGAGGAAACGGCATTGCATAGGTGCATAGTGAGGATTTGTGCGCTATTAATCTGTGCTGATGATAATTCCATTGGTTTCTTGTCTCAAACACACTTTCTTGAGATATGTTCAAAGCTAGAAATTAGTTGCGAATTCACTTTTTCTTATTCATTCTGCTGAATTTCAAAAATCAGAGAGATAAGAAAAGAAAATCCGCAACTGGTGAAGTGATTAACTTTATGTGGAACCTTATATTTTATGCTTACATACTGCCACATATTCAAATTATATTCACTGTACGCTGTCAAATTACAAGTCATATACTTGCTAACACCAACCAAGCGGGCGCGGTGGTGATTTCCCGTAATGCTTCTCAAAGTTTTTGAAAACGAAAAAAACGGGAAAAATCATAATTTATAACTTTGAACATAACCTGTCGTCTGAAAGGACAACATATAAATAACCGGTCGGACACAGCTAACAGATATACATATTTCAGTAATAATTTTCTCACACAGCAAATCTTTTATACACATGCAGACCAATACACATAATCATCCAGATGCTACTCAATCAAATTTCTTTCTTTCACATAAACACTACATGGCCTTCTGCAACCAACAATCATGCTTGAGCATGTTGTGACGTTGAATCATTGCCTCATAGATGGACGCTTCTGATGCGTGCGATCATAGCTAGCAAACGTGGAATGAACACTAAGAACTACCTATTCTGCAAGATGACATTTTGTCGTTTGTTTTACTGTGGTGACTATGACGACTGATGTAATGTGACGTCATCACTCGGTCACACACCGCAGCTAGACCATTCTTCATTCGGTAGCGTATCTTTGTCTTTTTTTGAGATATTCAAAAAATGTTTCCAGTGCTGTGCTTCATTTTACATAGATTATCATTTTTAGTGTCTTTAAAAAAATAGTAAATTTACACGTTCTTTACGTTTTCTGGCCGTTAAATAAAATTGTATATACCTATAGAGCTGGGTATTCAATAACGTTTATTCTGCACGGTGGCCTTTTCCAAAGTATTGATAAAAAAGTAACAGTGACAATACATACTTATACTGATCTAAATTCCTGGTGTCAGTTCATTTGTTTTCGCCACTACTATACAGTATTCTGCGACAACAGCCTGAACGGTAGGGGTATTACGTAACTTGGAAAGTGACATATACAGTTTTCTTGACATTATATAGGTTTTTTATGACATTATGTAGGTTTTCCTAGAAGACGTCAACTTGAAACTGGGTGTTGTTCATTTTATGCTTACTTGTAGCAAGCGCAGAATGAACTACTTGCATACTAGCCTACTTAGTCAACAAGTTGACATTTTATCTTTTTTTTACATTATATATGTTTTTTACGTAATAAACTGCGGTCATGCACCATGTTGATATCGCTATTACTAAAATTTTATCATGGAACTTTGCAAGCCTAAGATAGTTCAGGACTGCCTTGTATAGGTATTCGCGCTCACAATGACATCGAGGCTCTTCAAAGCGCCAAACGATCTTGAGTGTGCGAAAACCTATCCAGAGCAGCTGTCGCATTTTGAGCCGAAATGCGAGATACAGTACATACATCGGCACTTCAAGTGCATACAGTTGTTTGCCTTGTAAGAGAATACAAGACATCACTTTGGTCTTGAGGTGGCGAAGCAAAACATCTGGATTCTAACTCATATAGTCACAGTACCATAAAAATCATACTCTTTGACGTAGCATAGGAGGGGGTATGGTCTGAACGGTTTATTTAGAGTTTTTCGGAACTCAATTTCTCGGTTATCTTAAGGCTTTTGTATGTGTGTCGGGAAAATTTGCTTGTTGCTATTGCCTGACCTGTACCCTCTGTAAAGTAGTCGCAAATTTCTGGACACCCTATATAGAGAAAACACAATTCAAAAACCGATTTACCTAAGCAACGGGTTTTAATTGAGATTGCAGATTCGCAATTATTTTTCAAATTTCGGTACTGTTTAATGGCCAAATGCCTCAATTATTGAATAAATTCTGAAATATCCACTGGCAGCACCAGCAATTGGACACGAAATCGCGCTCTATCAGTTAATTCTACCGTTTGGCGCTTAGGTATCAAGTTTCCGTTGAGCATGCCACCCGGAATAGTCGGCATACCGACGTGTCGTCTCCGACAAAACGAAGAACGAGATGGAGAAGAAGAAGAAGATCTGCGTCATCCGCATATCAGATACGGTACGATGATACCGCCATGTAAACACAATGGCCAGTGGAGATGAGTCGGTCAGATAGTCTGTCATTTCCAGAGCTAATCGCTCAGGACAGTGAAGCCAACGTGGGATGGTCGTCTGGGCTAATTAGGTACGTTTTCAGGTGACAGAGTTAGAAGGTAGCAACTGTAAGCACAATTAATAATAAAATATACGAGGATTAATAGATATTTACGGATCTAGGGCGTTAAGTAGGTGTTATGAACTAAGGCATGACACTAGAACCAAAGGTGCGAATGTATCATAACCCATTTAAAAAACTGTCCGTCCACCACAACGAGAAACAAATTAATGAAATCAATTAAAATTCTAATTAGGCCAATCAAAAAATTTAATTTGCTATGTGACAGCTAACAAATTTAATTAGTTGAATTGAGGGGTCCAATGCATAAACCAGTCAAGTCATATGAGGAACAATGTCGAGGAAACATAAAAAAACATACAAAATATTTTTGAGGTAAATTTGTTAGTTACCTACTGAATATTTTCGTATTTGTTGTCAATTGCAGATATATCTTCTGCATTATTTTTTAGATATATCAATCTCTAACTAAAAAAATAAATTAGCTATGAGGGAAGGTGAGTGGTCTAGACTGGTTTATGCAGCGTTTTTTGAGTTTTTAAAGGATAAAATTAGAATAAAACAAACATTGACTTTAAAAATTTTATTTTTCGTTTTGTTACTGAATAAAATAAACTAATGCATGGTTCAATTCAACTTTTGAATCGATTTCGTTTTTTCATTTTCACTGAATCTTGATGCAGAAGTTTCTTTATCATCTGGCGAAATGCTGGTATTTTCTCATTTCTTCATAGAACCACTGATCACATTTGGGCACCCCGTTTATTAGCCAGTCATGATCAAACTTATGTTTTTCCTATTTCTTCTTTCACTATACATCTTACTTGTAGTGTTTAGTAGAGTCAGGGTCTGCACATTTCTCTTATTTCGGATTTCAAATATATTAAACTGATACAAAGAGACTGTTTCACTACATTTAAACAATATTTCATTATCTATTTTTTCATAGCGCATGATTCGATATTTTGAAATCGTAAATTTATTGTACTTCCTTGAAGGATTCTTTACAAACAATTTTTGCAAATGGGCCTTGAAATTCGTATGCGTGCGTACAATCATCTTCACTTTCATTATCAATCAAACATTATCTTTTTGAACGTAAAGTGGAAATAATTCAAGAGAGTAATAGCTCAAAGTCAATAACAACAGGTTCATAAATCATATTTTGAGTGACAGAAAGCGTAGGCAACCGATTATACACCTCAGTTTCCACAATTTAAATGTTACAGAGCTGGATAAACTAGTGCATAAGCACTGGAAAGTTCAGAATTTAAATAATAAACCCAACTCATTTTGCCCAGAAATGGACTTGTCCGGTTTATGCATTGGAACTCCGGATTCCAAAACAGTTTAGTTGACTCTATAAAACTATTTTAAATCTAAAAGCAAACGCTTAATTAAATTTATCATACTATTTACTTAGAATGAGATCATACTTTTCTTTAAAATTAATAAACTGTTAAAAGGAGTGTACCTGTGACAAGTAAAACAATTTAGTTATATTTATTAAATTTGTTTAATCAGTTCAGCTTAAAGTATTTACTTAGTTTTCACGAATTATTTCATTTAGATTTCAAAGTATATTTTCAAAAACTACAAAGTTTTCGGCGGTCCAAGAATTAGCGGACAGACAGACAGACCGACAGACAGACTGGCGGAAATGAGTGACATGGTTTTTCGTGATTTACATGTCATATAACATCCAACTTCTTCGCGATTACAATACTTCCTCGCCCAGTCGCGGAGGAAGTGATATAAAATGTACAATCTCATCTCAGAAAGATAAACTTGGCCTGGAATTAAAGAGTGATGAAAGTTCAAATCTGATAAAAATTTATTTTCGTACTCCTTATTGAATCAGTTCAAGTGGCACCACTGCCTTCGAAATATAGAATCAGCTCCCGACAGCCTCACAACCTGTGGATGGATCTACACCGTCATTTAATCCCCCATATGATCAAGTCAATAGATAAGGGTTTGTTAAGTAGACGTCAGCTTTTTCTGCTTCATAATTTTGGGTAGTCATTATTAGTCGACGATATGGTATTGCGTATTGTCCACTTAACCTACCTTCCAGGAAAATTGTATGCATGTTTGTCACTTTCTTATTGTATTCACGACAAATAGGAACGCTGTACAATAATAAGCAGAAGTCTGCTAGCCCGATAGAATACTGGGCATAATGAAAACATATTGTAAAAACAGAAATCATTTGGCAATAAATTGTACAAAAACAAAGGATAATCGTGGGCATTGTTGCAACAAAGAAGCAGGAGCAGAAATAGAAGGATTGGCAACAAGAAGGACGTACGTTTCTTCTTATTGGCTTCAACAGGCCCAAATGGATGTGCATCAGAAACAACGAAGTAAAACCATATGCCCACCACATCTGGATACGAGGATGGAAAGAAAAATACAACCAGAAATCTCCAAGAGTCAGCAGGTACTTTTGTAGCTTCGGTCAGAAGACTTCGTGCTCACAAGGCATTAACTAACGTCGCCATGGATGCCAGCTATAGCTACTGCCTTGGCTTCTAGTTGTATTTTCCTTTCCATTCTTATTTTCCTTCAGATTATACCCGTATCCAGATGAGATGGGCATACGTTTTCCCTTGGGTGTTTTTGATACATTTAGGCCTGATGAAGCCAATAAGCAGAAAGCCACGTCGCTCGGGTTACCCATCCTTCTGTTTCTGCTCCTGTTGTAAACAATAGCACTGAATCAGTACACATGCCCGTTAATACTCAAATAAACAGCTACATACGATATTTAACATCGGTCGTATTTGCTCCATCACATCTCCTTCCAAACGTATATTCAATTTGATATCCTTCGAGCCTGTAACCCACAAAGCATGCTAGCGAAATGCGGGTTGCAGTAGTTTAGGCGACTATTAGCAAAACGGCTGATGGGAGTAGCACCTATTGCGAATTTTGGAGTCGGAATGGTAAACATGCCGTATGGAAGGTAGAATTGTCAACTGCGCAAAATAAGTCGAACTATGAACCTGTCGGGAAACCCATTTTCAGCAGCACAGAAAATAAAACTCGCGTTCCGATATTTTCATCTGTTCGTTCAGCGTGAAACTGTAGAGATAAAGAGCGAAGGAAACGGCGAACTTTCACGAACCCCATTCCCAGATAAAACTGTGCCAATAAATTGCCGTCGTTAAATAAAAATGCTGTAATCTACTATATTTTCCATTTCATGGATAATTTCGGCGCAATTTTGGGGCGAGCTACTCGGTTTCTCACATCCCGGTTATTTATGGGCTTGCCCCTTACCCCTGCAGGGGTGAACACGGAGGGTCGAAATACAGGAGCGAAATAAGGGAAGAAAGGCTTTATGAATAATTGCATGACAAATTCCAAATGCTACTAAGTAGAGTTTTTATACCTGATTACCGCAACTGCAAAGAACAAGTGGTCTTCTGTTTTACA
The DNA here is from genome assembly GCA_963669975.1 of Acanthoscelides obtectus. NCBI lineage: Eukaryota > Metazoa > Arthropoda > Insecta > Coleoptera > Chrysomelidae > Acanthoscelides > Acanthoscelides obtectus. Next base: position 29,169,025 of record CAVLJG010000001.1, read on the forward strand.
ATCTTAAAGTTCTAAGAATGAAAGAGCGGTCATATCGGCCAGTTCTCAATTATGCTATAAACCAATAAAAGCCATAGGGTTTAGGGTAAAGATTATCATGCAATGTCTGTTATGTATATAGTTTGTTGCAAAAAGTGCTATCGGATAAATTGTATTTAGTGATAGGGTTTCTAATTTGTAGTATATGTTTATACTTATTTCCATTACTTCAGTGACAAAACTTGAATTTTATGTCATTTAATCATATACGAGCCCCTTCCCACTTCAGTTGGCCCAACTATTGAAATCTTAGTTTTTTTCTTATCAAACACAAATAATAAAAATGTAGCAGGTTTAAAATATTAACAATGAACATTTTGATAATATATAGTAGAAAACACCAACTTTATCACTCCCTAATCAAATTTGCAGCATAAAAATAACACATGTTGCAACTACAGCCTAACAATCTATTTTCATTTCAATGCAAAATAAGTCTATAACGCATAGGTGGCTGTGAAAAATAAAAACCATGACAATTGTTTTTATTAATCACAGCTGTCAGAATACGTTTAAAATAGTTTTGGGTAGTTAAGGTTTTCAAAATGGGTAGAGGAAAGGTTATTAGTGAGAAAATTTGGTTACCGATAATTAAATTTTTTAATTCTAGGAAATCAAACTCAGAAATTGCAACTTTGTTAGACTTATCGCGGTACAGTGTGAGAAATATTGTTAGAAGATATAACGTAACTGGCTCAGTTAATATTAAGCCACGATATGTGAAAAAAAGTAATATCACAAATGCCGACCGAAGAGCATTAAGAAGAATAATCGTGAAAAACATGCGTGCCAATTATTCACAATTAAGTGCTCTGTGGAGTGACGCTGTTGGAAGGAGAATTTCGAGGTCCACAACTCATAGAGAGGCCCACAAACTGGGATTTAGCACTTGCAAGGTAAGTTTTCTTATAAAAAAAAGTGAAGCAAAAACCCTAAAGTTGCACAACTTGTTTATAAGCCAAAGAAAAGCCACTATTAACTCCACTGCAAAAGAAAAACCGGCTTAGATGGGCTAAAGAACATAGACAATGGACACCTCAACAATGGTGTGTAATACAATGGAGTGATGAGGCCCGATTCGAAGTTTGTGTTGGTGACAGTCGCAGTAGAGTTATTCACAAAAAAAAATTAAGCATTCCATGTTGACTGTCTGCAGAGCAAAGTGAAATTTTCGGCATCCAGTATGGTCTGGGGCAGTATGCCATACCTCAAAAAGGCTATAAAATGGATGGAAGAAAATAATGTACCACTTTTGAAATGAGTTTCTAGCAGTCCAGAGCTGTCACATATTGAAACTTTGTGGCACGAGATGAAAAAGGTTCTATCTACAACATCTTGCTCGTACAATCACCGAACTGAGACAAAAGCTTCAAGAAATATGGGATTGTTGTGCACCAAATTTTTGCCAAAACTTGGTTAACGCTATGCCCCAAAGAATTTCAGCCGTAATAAAAAATAAAATTGATGTTACCCAATGGTAATCTTTCAATTGCTGCTTTGTTAACTTCGCGCATTTATTCGCACATTGTTTATTTGTTCAGATGTTGTATTAGTTATAGGTCTAAGTGATTTCAAATATGTATTTTTTACGACTAGAGTGTATCTAAAACGTTTGTGAGAAAATAAATTGTTTTAGAAGTAAATAGTTTCGTCATGTTTAGTTTATAAAGGCATATTTTCGTACAAATCTTGAAGTGGGCCAACTGAAGTGGGAAGGGGCTCGTATATCCGGGCTTACCTCAGATTGCATAGGCAGCTAGGTACACATGCTTAAAAAAGTGCCTTTTTCAAAAATACTAAATGCCCAACTGCAGTAACCGAAAATAAAAAAGTTTTAATGGTCCTGTTAAGACGAACTTAAAAACACCTGAAGTGTCAAAACTCGTCAAGCCATTTGGGGGAATTTCAAACTTAACAACCTTCCTTCTGAGGCAGTCGGGTAATGATACACATCATTCGTTTTGACAGAAGTAATAAAATTAAGAACTGCAAACTATAAACATATGGAAGCAAATGAAAATACCCCCGTCACTGAAAATACGTGTGATACTTTATTTAAAAATACGGCCTTGTTCGATAGCAGTTCTTTGTGCATCCTGTATAGAAAAAAGGTATTGTAGGAAAACTGCATCAAGCTCTATAACTTTTCTGAAAAACTTTTTTCTTATATGGGCTTACAAAAAAGTTAGAGGGATGCTTATAGCGGGTCATCCTATACACAGCTTGACCGACTTAGAATCATAGTCAGAAGTCTGACGGATTCGTTTGGCAAGCCTAAAACGCGGCGATACCCTTCTATTGAATATGCGCCACCAAAAATGAAAGGAGGACAATTTAACCCCTTAGATAGAGGCTAACCAGATGTATCATGGTGTCGATCGCTAGTACATCGGCTTGTAAGCTCACGAGCTATGATAAAATAGGTATATCGCATCAACGAACCTGGTTTATTCAATAATCAGATATCAGTTGATAAGCATGTGGAGCAGAACAGTGCTGGCATAACAGGTAAGAAAATGTCAAAGGCTTAGCCTCTCTACCACTACTAGTAGCCCGTTAAATAAAAAAGCTCCGCTCTAAATTTTACAAAAGCAAAAATTCTCTCTGCTGGAAATATATCTATCATATTTTTGCATCTCAAAGGAACCACACAATAAAGAGCAATAGAGTGAATTTGAAGGGTACAGGAAGAAAGATGAATGTCACAAATTTGGTGTTTTGTAGTTAGAACCATGTAAGAGTAGTATTAACGTAGCAAAATCCCATGAGGTATCGGAAACACGCAAAAACAATGACAGTTCGTAGTTATACCTAATTGAAAACTTGCCGTGCAGGGAAACAATACCTATGAATGTCACAGCCGTTGCATAAAAAAAAGATGAACGTCTACTGTTCGTCACCGAAACAATTTACCATACACCAATTTGCGACGAAAGAAAGGTAGTTCTCGTATTAGAACAGATCGTAAAATCTAGGATAGGCATTTTGCTGATTAATCAACCTTAGATTTTACAGGGTGTCGCATATGACGAAAGGCTCATTTCTAGCTCCAATATCTCAAAAATAGTTGAATCTCAAAATACAAACAAAAAAGATTTTCCATTAAAAATGTTTGGTTTGGTTTCACTTTGGGCTACCCTGTATATCATAAAGTATTTTTTTATTTATTTACTATTTAAAAAAAATCACTAGGCCCCTTCAGCACCATATTCCCATCCCCCCAAGATAACAAAAAAAATGATCAGTAGCCACGGATCGGTTTCATTTTCCCCTCTTGTCAATAAATTCTCCGCTGCTGGACCGATTCTCAAAATTCATAAATCTTTTCTTCTGTGCCTTAGTAATAACCTTGTGTCAAAATTGTATTAAAATCCTAGTTGCAACTACCTACTTAGGGATGACTGATTAATTAATATATAGTCAACGCCAAACAAAGTGGCGTGCACGTCATCAAGGTGGGTGTGTTGAAAAATTTACATTGTTGCCAAACTTTTTGTAAAATAATAAAATTTATTATTTACATATCTAGGTTTATAAGCAATATTAACCTCAAATGAGAACAAAAATAATAGTATAATAAAATTATAGATCTGTACTTGCATAATCATTAAGTATGACAATTATTGATCAGATGACACTATGAAACTACCATATTTAATTGATAGCTTAAAGGTACTGAATAAAAATCCAAATGGGGTCCTCCAAATTTTATGCATGGTATTTATTTTACAGAATTCATACAGAAAAATGCATTCTGGTGTAAGCTTTTTCTGTACAATAAAGTTAGTCGGAGTTTCTTTCTTCAGCGCTGTCTGAATCTGAATCTTCATCACTCTCAAAGTTGATTATTAAAGGTTCGATGTCTGGTCGATCAAAAATTCGTTCTCTTTCATACCATTTAAAAATTTCTTGCTCAGTATGTCGAACACTATTTTTCCACATGTCTGGGGTAACCGTTTGTAGAGCCTCGTTCCACATATCCAAACAGTCTTTTTCACTGTTACCATCTCTACCAATATGTCTGTTATAGTAACCTTTTGCTATGCCCCAAATTAACTCAATAGGGTTAAATATACAATGGTAAGGAGGCAGACGAAGAACTTTGTGCCCATGTTGTTCCGCCAATTCATCAATCACGTATATTTTAGGTGTTTTGATTTGTCAACCAGTCTAGGATATTTTTTTTTGTCCATGCATTGTTGGGCACTTTGTTCAATATCATGCTGTGATAAGGGGCGTTATCCAGTATAATCATAGATGGACTCTCCAATTTTTCTAATAACTGATGTTGAAACCATTTCAAAAAATTGTCCTGGTTCATCTCTCCATGGTAATCGCTCAATTTTGTTTTCGAAGAAAATATCGCTTCACTACCCTCAATAAACCCATTTTCATTTCCAGCATGTAATATAATGTATCTAAAATATATTAGTTTTAAATTTTATAGTGCAAATTGTGTAAAAGTACATACCTTTTACCATCTGTTTTAATAGCTTTCACGCTTTTTTGGTTTCCATTTTGCCAAGAGCGACCTATGGTCCCATTTTGAAATATCCAAGTTTCATCGAGGAAGACAAACTGGTATAAGGCCTCAACCTTGGCTTGATTGTATTGCCTTAGAAATTCCACCCTTTTCAAAGCTATACTTGGTAGTTCCATGAGCCCTCGTCGCGGATTGTCCTTAAGCCACTTAAATCCAAGATCTCTAAGCAACCGCCTTAAAGACGTGGCACTACCATCAAATAATGCCCTATCTCTTAATCGAGACCATAAAGTTTGTATCGTAACTTGTTCTTCTGAAACCATGTGTAATATCACATTATAATTTAGTTAACAAATTAATGCAAATTTCTGATAAGTTATTATAATAAGATCTTACTTTTGTGATACATATTATAGATCACTTCTCGAATGGCACTTGTATCCAATGTCGCTGTGTTGGTATACACGTTTAATATAACTCCGCTTTTTCTTGGGCGATTCTAAATTTGCATCACTTTTCACACCCTCGGAAATACGACTAACTGTCCTTAAACTAATTTTTAAAGCAGCAGCAACACGCTACAAAAAATGAAATAAAATTTCACTATTATTAATATACATTACATATAATTATTAGTAACCTACCTCTTGAACAGCATTTAAATGCAACAAAGGCCCGTTGTTGTCCCTTTCTTGCTCAAAGTAGTGCATTAACTAGGCCACGAGTTCCTTACACCGACTATTTAACTGTTTGGGCATCTTTATATACCAAAATTGCCTTTATCTACTCGTAAAATGAATAATTTTGTTTTGAAACAAACAGTTGTTGATTTGCAGTATGCGGGGCCAAAGGATTTATAAAGATTTGACATGCCAAAAATTGATTCAGTGTCAAAATTAATACAAATGTCAGTTCCCAGTTTAAATAAGTTTCAAGGTGACAATGTGTCAACGCTGTGAAATCGGTTTAGTGCGTTTACATGTCGATAAGTGATTGGAGCGTTTGCAAAACATTTTATTTCGCATAATGCGTCTAAATTTATCAGAAAGCAACTTATGTGATATTTTAATAACAATGTTTATATGACTATTAACCATAATAAGAGAGTAATGACCATTTTACAATTTATATATCACATTAATATGAAACTGCAATAGAGCAATTGTTTGTGATAGAAACCTAGGCATTAGGTCGGGGAATTTTTATCGTGATGACGTGCACGCCACTTTGTTTTGCGTTGACTATACATAAAATATCATCTACCTACTCGTATACTTATGTTCAATAAAATGTTGATCAATATTTAATATCCATAATCCCACAAAGAATATAAACGTGACCCACATTTCTAATAGACTTGCAACCATAATTATTGAGTACGCCACTGTGCGTTGATTACATCTGAACGTCTGGCCAAGTTCAGGGAAAAAATTAGCAGTTTAGCACCAAAAAAGCGTGTTAAAAACAAGGAGGCTATGAAAGCATTGTCGAATGCGGCTGGTTCGCCATCTCCATGTTCATTTAATTGTTCACTCACGGTTGAGGTTAGGTTTCGATTACCCTCTACGTAATTGTTAGCCTCGGTTTGCTGTGTGGTTTCAAGATTTTCGGTACTTTTTCTACAGAACATAGATTACGAACCGGCGTGTTCCTCGATTTTGATTAGAAGTACCTAGTGTACACGGTTCTCGCGAGTGTTTGTGTTAACTGTTGGTAGGACTTCGACTTCAGAAAATGAGTACGAAGCTGCGATGTCCACTGGTAAGTTTAGCTATAATTTATAATTACAAATATACCTTTCTATGAATATAAATGCACTGCTTTCGATGGCATAGATTTCCTACTTATCTTATACCTGTAACTTTTAAGTTTAGCATATTATCATAGTGGGTTATTTAGACATTTAGAGAATATTTTGTCTTGCTAGCAGTGTTGCCGAACCGAAAAAGATGAAATCGGTAGACAGTGTCGTTAAAATTCGATAGATTAAAAGGAACAAAATCTGTAGCAGAACAAAATCTGGGCCTTCTCAAGATCAGGGGTGCGTTTGTAAGTCACTTCAATGTAATACCGTTCACAGTAATGGAATGTAGATTCATACATGAAATTTTACCCTGGAATTCTGTGTTTATCTTTAGAACGCCTTAATTCATTGTCATGTAATGACACGTCATGACAGGCGAACGACTTCGAACCACGTTTTCTGTGACCATTGTAGTTATTTTAAAAGATCCTAGGGATACGATGTAGCAATTATCATAATGCCAATCTTGAGCAGTTTCTGATAACCAAATGAAATGAACAATGAACTATGAGAATGACAAGTGACAGAAAATGACAAGTGACAGAACTTTTATCCGCAAGGTATTGAGCTCGGAAAGAAAAGCACAATTTTTCGTTCCAAAAGGATTACCTTGTTTTATTTCCCACCACATATAACAGGTACGTCAAACAATTACGAATGCTAAAATTATTACAGAATATAGTACAAAGTACACTCTGTAAAAATTTACGAACGCAGCCCAGCTATGGATCAAGGGACCTGCTGCTTGCGTCACGCACGAAAAAAAAGATTATCTTAAGTTCTTTATTGCAACTTGTACAATAAGCATGCTGGTCACTCTTCAAACCCATTCGTAACCATCATTGAAACTTCTTTTAACATTCTTATTTATAAGATTTTGAATATTTTTCTGTTTCACCCTTGTGCTTGAAGCCTCATCACCCGACAATTAAATTTAATATTCAATTCAATACATACGAGCTCTGGTTTCCTTATTGTTGTCCGGTGATGCTATAATTGCTGTAATCTACCAGTCTGTACCTGTTGTACTTAAAAATCAATATAGGGAAGGCGGAATAACGGATGTCTGTACATAATTGTAGGCAATCCAGATCTGCGTCCGTCGTGTGCCCGACTGCCTAAGTGTACGCTTACGTATGCCTGGTATGGGGCATACAAGTACATAGACTACATAGAGTCCGCATTTTAGCTTTATTTTTGGTTCCAACTCTTTTTCGGTAAACAATCAGGACGTTTTGGATAAATGTCTCATTTCGGTAGCGATACCGAAAAATCGGTAGGTTCGGCAACACTGCCTGTTAGCTAGGGGAATATAGTACAGTAGTTTAGCAAACTTCAAGATATGATGTAAGATAATCATAATTTGGCTAAGACTACACCTTAGCGCATAAACACATACATTTGTTTTTCGGGATAAATTGAAGCAATCGTTAGAAAGTGCCATTTTTTAAGGAAACAGTTGCAACATATCTAGTTGAGTAGTATAATACTATTTTGAAAATTTTTATCGACACAGTTTTGTGTATGTACACAAATGAAGTGTGAGCCTATTTAGGTAATTCTCATTTTTGAAAAATAGTACTGCGATTATGAGTTTTCCAACTGATAGTAGCTGAACAATGATTTATGGTATTTTGAATATACATATTAGGCCCGATTTTTCAATTGCAAGGCGAACTGTGATTTTACAGCTAACCATAAGTAAGCCCTTAAAATGTAATTTTCAATGTCAGGATTGTCCTAAAATGGTAGTTATTTTTAACCAGAAGACTATAAAGTTGAAGTTTCACCGTAATTCCGTACTTTTTTGGCTTGGCAGTGACATGAGCTGTCACCGGATGACACGACACATAAATAATGAGCGTCACAAAACCCACAAAATAATACTTATATTTCAGACGTAGAGGCAGCTTTGCCAGATCAACCGTAACGTGTTAGTTAACCAGATAGTGAAAAACGAACTTACCTACTAGTAATAGTTAACTTACAAGTTATATACTAAGTGACATATAGATCCGAACACCCAGTTTAAATGGTTTTATTTTAATAAAAGTTGGTGAATGTATTTATCTTACTGTAAATAACAAGTGAAAACATTTTCAGCCTTATCAGTAGGACATTCCGGATTTTATACTGCTTTTTTTTAATTCACTAACGCTCTAAAAATGAATATTTCAGCCGCAGTAAAGAATCAACGTTGGCGGATTTTGGTTCTTGACATCCTTTACGATCGGTTACGATGCCTAGAGTACGGAGACCTGTACGATTTCGTCAACTTAGTGAGTTTGATAGGGGCCGTATAGTGGGACTTCGGGAAGCTGGACTTTCTTTTCGGGCAAATGCAGTTAGAGTGCAAAGAAGTGTAGACACTGTGGTTAGGTGTTGTCAGGCATGGCTTCGAGAAGGCCGTACGCAAAGAGCAAGGAGCACTGGACGCCGCCGTAGAACAACAGACCGTGAAGATCGCCGCCTAAGATTATTGGCCTTAAGGGACCGTTTCTCCACTACCAGGTCCATTGCAAATGAACGGTTTGCAGAACACGGAAGACCTATTGGCATGCGAAGTGTTTACCGACGAATGAGAAGTTTTGGCTTGTTTTCATACCGGCCACACTGGGTCCTCCCTTTAACTCGAGAACACCGACGTAATCGCCTTGAGTGGTGCAGACAACGGTCACTCTGGGATCAGGAATGGAACAATATTGTCTTTAGTGACGAGTCTCGATTTTGTTTAGGCATGCACGATGGTCGTGCCAGGGTTAAAAGGCGACGTGGTGAAAGGAGGAATCCACAGTTTTTTGTTGAAAGACATGTTCATCACACTGTTGGAGTTATGATTTGGGGTGCTATAGCTTATTGTTCCAGGTCACCTTTAATCTTCATCAGAGGTAACATGAACGCGCAGCGTTATATCCACGAAGTTCTAGAACCCCATCTTTTACCCTATCTTGACACCCTGGCAGATCCAACTTTCCAACAAGATAATGCCTGACCACATGTTGCAAGAGTCACAATAGACTTCTTTCAACATAATGATGTCACATTGTTACCATGGACACCAAGATCTCCCGACTTATCCCCAATTGAGCACGTGTGGGATATGATGGGTAGGAGATTGCTCAATTTGCAACGTCCTCCTCAGACTCTAGAAGCACTTCGAGAAGAGCTGGTGGTTGCCTGGAATGAGATACCACAGGAGGACATTGACCACCTGATCAGAAGCATGCCTAGGCGCGTTGGAGAATGCGTAGCACATCAGGGTGCATCCACACATTATTAAAGGTCAAAGGGCTTTAAAGCAGTGCAATCATTTTAAAATTTTTATCATTTACTTATTATGCTTCATTTAGTACTTTAGTACTAAATTTTATTAAAATAAAACCATTTAAACTGCGTGTTCGGATTTATATGTCACTTAGTATAGTAACCAAACTTGAAAGTCAACCCGTGACTGAAAAACTAGACCTTACACATATAAACCTTGACCAAGTGATCGTCATTTTATAGTACTGGATTTTATGACAATGCACTAAATTTTGATTTCGATCACTTACCACTTATGTCTCGAATCAATAGTTAGTCTGATGCATCAACTACTATAATCTCTACTTCATCATAGGAATTCTGTTTCATATATTATTATCTAATTGCTGAAGCAACTAGCAGCCAAAAAGCCTCACAACCACCAGAAGCTTTGTCTCGACCAGACAGCATCAGATTTCGTGTGGGCTCACAGTATTCGTCGTAAATAAAATCTTGATTTATGCCCTTGACATTTAATTTACAGCTCAACCTCAACAGCGGCTCGTGAACATTTTCTCAAAATGGCAATTAAGCTGTTTGCAAAATAACCATCCAGACACCTGCTTCTGGTGGTACCTCTGTACCTACGTTTTCTGGTTCTTTTGGTTTTGTAACTCATTAAGCGATATGGATCGTAAATTAAAGCTTTGATTGTGGCTCTAAAAGGTATGTTTTCGTGTTAATGATTCTGCCACCATAGACGATGTTTTAAATCTCGAGACGGAGTCTGCTTTAAGCATTAATTTGGTGTTTCCCATCCTTGGCCTTGGCGCAAAAAGGACATTACATTATTTCTGTTTAATTTGAACATCAGTCAGTTGTCAGACAGCTCTTTGTATTATTTTTTTTTCTTTGAACTTGTGCAAACACGCTGGTGTACCTAACACAAATAAAAATAATTGAATTTAACGATTTGACAAAAACCGCTTCGTTTTAAAGACGCAAAATTTTCAAAAATATGTTTTTACTTATCTCAACCGTTCGTCGTTAATATGAGGTTCCTGAAAGTTGGAACTTTCCTTTTCAGAAACAACGCCGTTTGTAACAAAGTCAATGTGTGAGGAAACAACAATGAAAATGAAAAAGTATGCACCGTTCGTCGGAAAGAAATTTCAAGTATAGCTGTGTCACTTGTAAGTATTGTTCAAAGTTGTCTGAGATAAATTCAAAGACACATGAATGTGCTCGACTTATCCAAGCATAAGAGTAAGCTTTTAGAATGGACTGCTTTTCCCGAATGAATGCAGCAGATTGCTAAGCTCGCACACATTTCATTTCGCCAAAAACAAAAGATGAAATCACAAAGGATTCTGAAAAACTATCTGCATGCTGTCGCGAAGCATCGGTAGCATATTGAAGACACTCAACGTAAATTAAAATAATATGGACGTCTCCGATATTGTTATAAGAGTTTGCCATACTTCTTTTGTTTTTTTAGAACCGATATGCAAAGGTTTTGTTCACCTGAACGAGGTGCAGGACCGGATTAGGTTTTGTTTAGGTTTGATTTATTGTGCGGAAGCCTAAAATCTCGGTAATCTTCAGGCTTTGGTGTACAAGGGATGTCTTTAAAGTTTTGCATATAGAAACATAGTAGGCCGCGCGGATCGAATGTCAGTACTGAATCTTAACCTCACTCTTTAGTAAACTTAAATTCAAAGTCTCACAACAATACATGCAGTGTTCACACTACAGTTAATTTTTAAGTGTCACCAAGTCATTAGAAAAATGGAACTCAACCGAGAACATTTTCCCGCCACCAAAAACGGCAGTCACCCAGGAAAACGTCGATGCTGTGCGCAAACTCATCATTGACGATATATATGTGACATATCGCGAGATTGAGGCGTCCTTGAAGATCTCAAAGACCTCAATTCAAAAAATTTTACATGAAGAATTAGGAGTAAGAAAATTAGTTTCTCGTTGGATACCCCACCTGTTGACTGAAGAGCTGAAAGCAGCCCGGGTTAATTGGTGTCAAAAAACCCTTGACCGTTTCAATTCCGGAAACTCAAAAAATGTGTACCTACAGCATTGTCAATGGTGATGAATGATGGATTTACTGTTATGAACCAGAAAATAAACGACAGTCGGCTGTTTGGGTGTTCCAAGGTAAGGAAAAGCTAACAAAAGTCATCCGTTCTCGAAGTGTTTCGAAAAAGATGGTCGCGACATTTGTGTCAAAAGCAGGTCAAATTGCAACAATTCCTCTTAATGAGCAAATAACTGTTACTGCGGATTGGTATACCACCCTTCGTTTGCCAAAAGTCATCACCGAGTTTCGAAAAATCAACCCTGAAAAAAGAATCATCTTCCACCAAGACAATGCGAGCTCGCACACAGCCCAACAAGGCAGTATTTAACGGAAGAAAACGTGGAATTATTGGACCATCCTCCATATAATCCCGATCTAAGTCCTAACGATTTCTTTACTTTCCCGAAAATTAAAAACAGACTGCGTGGTCAAAGGTTCCAGTCACCAGAAGAAGCAGTTGACGCATTCAAAAATGCCGTTTTGGATCTGCCAGCAAACGAGTGGAATAAGTGCTTCGAAAATTGGTTCGAGCGCATGCAGATGTGTATTAATCTTCGTGTAGAATACTTCGAAAAACAATAAGTCATTTAAAACTACCAACCTTGTTGTTTTATTTCCATATGCAAAACTTAAAAGACATCCCTCGCATATGTTACCAGGAAAAACTGCTTATTTTTCCAAGATCTATCGCCCCTGTAAAGTCCCAACTTTGAGGATACCCTGCATTTATACGCTTCTAGCCTTAGTAATTCTACGCACGTGAGGCTTATTTCAAATACAGATTTCCCTATACAGGGTGTTCCATAATTATTGCGACAAAATGATAGGGGTTGTAGAGGGCATAAAAATATGCAATTTTGCCTTATAAACCCCTGTTCGTAAATATGCCGTTTGAGCACTACCGCTAATTTTACCTTAAGAGAAACAAAAAATTCAACAGCTGCAAAATGTTCGTCTAGCACATTTCATGGTCTCGCCGATTTGTAAAAAAAGCCTGCTGTGTTTACATTTTTGTTATCGTAAATTCTCCACACCGATTCATTTAATTTATCTGAGTGGTGCGTCAAACTAGAGGCCAATCCGCGTACAAGCGTGCGTGCTATTGCACATGAAATGGGAGCGTCTCAAACTACTGCTTGGCGGGTTCTCCATGACCAGCAACTACACCCATACCACCTTTTAAAAGTCCAAGCCATGGGTCCAGAAAACTATCTGCCGCGTCGACGTTGTTGTCGTTGGTGGCTGCAGCAGGAGTTGAGGCAACCAAACTTTGGTCGCTACGTTTTGTTCACTGACGAGTCCTGTTTCACAAAGGAAGGTTATTTTAATAGCCGTAACAGTCACATTTGGGATGAAGAAAACCCTCATGCCATAGCCATCCATAGAGACCAACATAGTTTTCAATTAACATCTGGTGCGGCATTGTGGACGAGCATATCATCGGGCCATATTTGCTTCCACCACGTTTGGATGGGCATGCTTATGGTCGATTCTTACAGCATGTGCTACCGGAACTATTAGAAAATGTGCCACTGAACATAAGAGCCAACACGTGGTTTCAACACGATGGCGCTCCAGCCCACTTTTCTTTACAAGTGCGGCAGTATTTGGACGACAAATAGGTGGATCGGCCGAGGTGGCCCTGTGCCTTGGCCTGCGCGGTCACCCGACCTGACCCCACTGGATTATTTTCTCTGGGGCCATCTGAAAGCTTTAGTGTACGAAACTACTGTTCCCAACCAACAAGAGCTACTGGGAAGAGTGATGGCCGCGTCCGCACATGTTCAGGACAAACCGGGGGTATGCCACAGAGTTCGCCGATCATTGAAAAATCGTGCACAGCTGTGTATTGAGCAAGGTGGAGGACACTTTGAGCAATTACTGTAGGTAAGCTGTTTCAAGAAACTGATCTTTTTTTTTTGCTGCATCCCAAACGGCATATTTCCGAACAGGGGTTTATAAGGCAAAATTGTTCATTTTGATGCCCTCTACAACCCCTATCATTTTGTCGCAATAATTATGGAACACCCTGTATATTAGCCCTCAAGACTTATAACACTGTCGATACTGAAATGTACCTGCACCTGTCTAGGTCGCACTGTTGTCGAATGGGTGGGGATGGGGGACCACTTGTATGCAACGTGGCGTTCGTATAGACCTATTTGACCGATGTGATTCATTTTATTCCTTTGTTATACATTTTCGCAATTAATTTTTAACCAGGAGGGACTTTGTCGAGCATAAAGGGGAAGTGCAGAGTCAACCTACTTGCCGTTATTTTGTACTTCGCACGCTACTGGCAAGAAAGAATTCTAGCGAAAATTTCGATAACGAGATATGTTTGTTGGATGTTATAATAATATGAGATGAACGGCCGCCTGTGATGTAGGCTAATTTAAAAATACTTTTCAAGGTGTATAGAGCAATGTATTACCTAATAGAGTTTTAACCCATTTTTAGGGTTTCTAAACATTAAATCGCTTAAAACTGACGACGTTGAAGACATTATTGGGCGAATTTTTTCTTCATAATGATCCAGAAAAACATGTCCGGGCGGTAGAAGTATTTTATTTTAAATTTGTTGAAAAAATGTTTAAAAAGTTATATTATATTGTGAGTATGAAAAAAAAATAGTTGAAAAACTTCTCTCACCAATGCGAGACTTTCGCCTCATCTGACATTCGAGTACCTGTTCAAAACTCATCACTGGATATCCTGGAAATAATTTATTGATCAGCTTGGAATAAGCAATTGTTAGAAAAATTCTCCATATTTTCCTTATTTTTTTTTCTAAAGCTACAGGTTACATTATAGGCCACGCACTTTTAAATTCTTCTGCCACAATCTGGCAACGCTGCACCAGTTAAAGGTGGCGACAGTCCAAGAATCAACCACAAATTTTTTGTTACATCGCCTACTTGTCATGTTTCATTGCTGATTGGAACACTGTAATTAATGTTTAAAGGACTGAAAATTTGCTATCTACACGTAAAGGGTGTCCCAAAATTAAAGCAAGATTTGAATTAAATAGAAAATGCCATTTTTAGTCTTTTAATAGTTATATTTTTATTGACTCATAAAGTACATAGGATAGGGTTATGTATGGAATAACACATCGGACAAATGGCCTCCACGGCTTTGCATGCACATGCGCACTCTTTTGTCGAAATTTTCCATGACCCTTCTGCATAAATGTGGCTGAATTTCGTTGAAGCAGCGTTGAATCTCCTCCTTTAATGCACGGGTGGTTGTGGGCTTGTTGACATAGACTTGTGATTTCAAATAACCCCATAAAAAGAAGTCTAATGGTGTTAAATCACACGATCTAGGAGGCCAATTTTGATCACCGAAACGAGAGAGTACACGACCGGGAAATGTCTCATGCAGTAATTGAATTGTTTCACGGGCTGTATGACATGTGGCACCGTTGTGGGTGCATTTCTTTTTCGACAATCACACGTGGGTTCTCCGAACCCCAAATGCGGCAATTTTGGCGATTGACAAAGCCATCAAGATGAAAATGTGCTTCATCGCTTAGGATGATTTTGCTTGAAAAATCAGGGTCCATTTGTTGATGTTCAATAATCCATTCAACAAACTCTCTTCTCTCTGCATGGTCATTAAGCTTCAATTGTTGTGTTAATTGAAGTTTGTAAGCATGAAGACACAGATCTTTGGTGAGTATACGCTGTAGAGAGGTTCTTGACATTTGCAATTCTTGTCCACGACGTCGAATTGAGGTTCCTGGATTGTCCGCAACACTCTCACGCACTGCTTCGATATTCACATTTGAACGGCTTGTTTTTGGACGACCAGTGTGTTTGGCGTCTCCAACGGATCCAGTCTCCATGAATTTTTCAATTAATCTCTTCACAGTTGACGAAGTTAAAACACTATTCCGGCCATATTTTGTATGAAATTTTCGAACTGCAGCCGCCAAGCTTTCACTATTTTTGAAATATTCTTTAATAATGAAGACACGTTGTTCTATCGTGTAACGCTCCATTTTTCATAACCCTATACTGTTAGCTGTCAAATTGCTTTTTTTCAGGGTTGCCAACACTTCACTGCACAAATGGCGGCAAATTCAAATCTTGCGTTAATTTTGGGACACCCTTTATATGTATGTATACATCACGATAAAATTTCAAAGACCTTCAACGCGAACCGAAATATATTGTTGCTTACGCTTTCCAACAGCAAAAGTAGCATGCCGTAGCATAATAGTAGTCAGTGGAAAATGTAGCCAGAGAAATACTTGTCGGGGTTTTATCAGTCAAGTGAAACCACAAGTCAAGTTAGCAAACTGAAATTCGAGGTAATGAAATTGACAGTTTTTTAAACAAATTTCAAAACAATGTTTTTTCGGTCGGATCCATCTGAAGAAAAAAGGTCTTTAGTAACTTTTCTTCAAAGCTTACTGTTTTCGAGCTATACGCGATTTAATGTCTAAAAACCTTGAAAATAGCTGTATATCAATGCTTAAGAATTCTGTTTAAACTGATTTTTGAGGCCTTCAAATATCTAAGTGAATACCTTGTACCTCAAACAGTATTTTGAGTTTAGTTTATTTAACTTTTAACATTCGTAGACTGTACATAACAAAAATCGCTCATTTTCGTCGGTCGGTCTGTCTGTCTGTTTTTCTTTGACCCGAGGATAAAAAAGTTACTGCTATGCCAGTGACAACGAAGCTTTGTAGTTTTTGAAAATGCTAGTAGCGGCGGAGCTAGAGGCAGAAGCCGAAAAAAAATCATTAAAACTACGTCTTTTGAAATTTCAGAGGTTCCTGATCATTTTCAGAAATATTGTTATGCGGCTTAAAAATTGGGGGTTGGGGATGGTAGGATGTGGGGAGACGAAGCTTGGCAACTAGGCCACCTTCGATACTTTTTGCCGACCTCGTAGTACCAATACTGTACTACTCCATGAGCCATCTACTGGTAACTAATATAATAAATCAGCTCCAGCAGTATGTACAGTAATGGACAAAAGTATATACACCTTAGGAAAAACCATTGTTATACATGGGAAATCATTTCTTGGCAACCGCGCATAGGCTCGTCTACTTTCATCGCTATTCGTACATATTTCCTACCGTTAACCGCAGACCTGTATCACGAATGAGAATAATAGGCAGATACGCTGTGTTGCCAATTTGAGTAGAGCTTCCCGAATTGTGGGGAATTTAGAGTTATGTGTTGATTCATTCAAGCTTTTAATCAGCATGGCCTAGACGTTAGAACTTCATAAAGATAACATTGATGCTGAATGCTGCTGGAGTATAGTGTTTCGAATATTCAAAGCGGAGCGGGAACTATACTCGTTCAATGGGTCATCAAGCCACAGTCTTTTCAACAAAGAAATTATTTTACGAAAATGCGTTATATTTTTACGATTTTGTCGTCACCAAATCTCTGTTTCTCAAAATGTACGTCTATTGAAGAATTTTCAGCAAACTAAGCAAGAAACGTGATCTAGTATTTACTCAGCATTACGGATTTCTCGAAATACATTAAAAAATGTGACCTAGATACCTAACTGCCCCAAGCTCTTTAAATATAACACCTTAAACCAGGGTTACCAGGTGCTCAGTCACGTTGATTGTCATGTTGTACTGCGCAAGTCAGCAAACAATCTGGCGTAATAAACGTTAGGAATCATCAGGTATTGCCAGATTCCCGAATACCGGGCACCATAGTAACCGTTATAGTTGTCCTTCAAAGTTGTCAAATCGCCCCTATGGCGCAAATTCGCCACACCAGGCAACTGTGCTATAAACAAACCCTGTTTATCACTACTATTTGATAGTCATATGGTAGTTGTAGCCCTATCTAGCGGTCCATGATTTCTCTCAATACTGTTGTATCTCTACTGGCAACAAGAATAGGGATTACAAAATCATTTATACAACAATATACAAACATGAAAAATATGATTTGAACCATGAAACATTAATACAATTTTAATAGTTTGAACTTTTTTCATTTTTGGAATACTCTTATGTGGAATCCGCAGCTATTTTTCCCGAAATTTGGGTAGACTTAGATTTCTTAGAAATATGACATATTGGTATCGGCAACTCTGCGAATGGGAGAAACAAATCGCATTTGTTGAGCGCATCCTTTAAGCGGTAGGCGCCAGCGCCCGTTCTGCCATCTCTCTCTTTTATCACTCTTCTACTTTACCCCGTTGTCCGTCACACTCCGACGCTGCCACATAGGATCCTACTATCGAGTGTCTTTCACGCACCTACATACTTTTGTATATTTCCATCTCTCTTCCTCATCATAATGTATAATAATGTTTTTTCCCAAGGTGTAGACAAATTAATATTGTGCTGTATTTCTTTTTTAACTTGTTTTACTAATACACCAACCTGTATACATAATAAGTTATAGCATAATACTCACTTATACATAAATAAATTCATTAGATCTTCAATAAAAAATTAATTGAACAACACTGGATTTATGAAGGACAAAAATATATAGACAACGCAAAAGAATTATAGGAAAAAGAAGCAAAGTTCATTGAATTATAGAAAACCAACCATGTTTGTGTTAATATTTTGTAGCATAACCATTATTATCAATCACCGCCTGGCATCGTCTCGGCATAGATTGTAGAAGTTTCTTGATATAAGTTCATCAATCTGTCATCACTTTTGCTCTAAAGCGGCGAAAAGTTCATCATTGTTTGAATAATTTTTATCTCGTATTTGCTTATCTAAGAATTCTCATAGATTTTCAATGGGGCTTATATCGGGAGGCTGTGAAGGCCAGTTGAGAATTGGTATTTTTTCATCCAGAAAGAATTTCTTTGCGAGATTTGATGTGTGCTTCGAGTCATTATCTTGCTGGAAGATTCACCTTAAGGGCATATTGTCTTCCATATAGGGTAATATGACATGCTTTAGTATGTCTGTGTATACAAACTTATCCATAATGCCATCTATTCTATGTAAAGGTCCCATTCCAAACCCCGAAAACCACCCCCAAACCATAACAGACCCGCCTCCATGTTTGACAGTGGGCAAAGTGTACTTGGGGTTCAATCTTTGTCCACTAGGACGTCTAACGTAATGAACACCATCTGATCCAAACATATTGAACTTGGATTCGTCACTGAAACATACTCTCTTTCAGTCACAGATGCTCCAATCAAGATGCAACCGTGCAAATTGTAATCGGTCGATACGGTTTTTCCTCGAGATTAGCGGCTTCGTGCAAAATAACTTCAAATCATTTAATCTTCTACTTATAGTTTTCGTAGAAACACTGTCAATTCCTTTTGTCTAGATTTCGGCTTTTATTTGTCTTGGTGTTTTAAACGGATCTTTGGACGAAACTACTTTTATTAATCTAACTGATCTAGCATTTAGTTGTCTAGGCCGACCACTTCTCTTAGAGGCTTCCAAGATACCTTTTTGTTTATATTTGTTCAATATTGCCCAAACTACTTCAGCTTCAAATTTTTGGCAATGTCGACTTGACGTTGACCATCTTTGAATAACTCAATGATCTTAGTTTTCACATCGAAAGAAATTTCTGGATCACGCGGCATCAACTCAACTTATTCCATAATACTTGATGAACACAAATAAATCCTCTTATGACACGAAACTATACTAAACTAATGTTGAAAATAATTTGTCTACATAGTTTTGTCCCTCATAAGAAAGTGCTTATATTCAGACTTGTATTAAGTTCATTCCAGATAATGTAAAAACAAGGAATTTAATTTTTCTACTAATAACGCATTTGTTTATGGAGCAATGAAGTATGAATTCGTTTTCTAAAGGTATTTAGGTAAATATTCATATTTGTCTATATACTTTTGTCCATTACTGTGCCTACCATGTCTCAATACTAAAATTGTACACAAAATCATGCTAAATGAGCAAATTTTCGGATTCTCAGAGGGAACCACGCCACCCTCTGCTTCCTTCTTTGGATCCCCATGGCAATGTCGCCATATGGTTGGTACTGTCGGTGAGGCAGGGGAGAAATTTCTAGTCCGTAACCTTGTCAAATTAATGGGATTAATGGATTAATTGTATGGGAGTGTTTGACTGACTTGATCCATCTTATCTTTTCTTATACATGTAACGTAGATTTTTTCTCAGGGGGGTCAACCTATGTGATGCAATTTTTTACTAGATTATCGATTTAGTTAGTCGCTTCGAGGCAATCTGGTCCGTCTGTTGTAATGTTAATAATTCATGGTAATTCCCAGCATACAGACGAATGCTTGATGTCTTCTGGGTAATAAGCATGCCAACTCAGAATATAATATACAAGACGAGCAATAATTCTAACATCTCTGACAGCCATTCGACGCGTCTTGTTTACAAGTTTGTGGGCTGCAAAGCGCCATAAATCAAGTCACCGAGTCTTCGTAGCTGCGACACATTCTTCGCGGACGCTTTCACATCAGCAGCAGCCAAACGCTGCTGAGCTGTCAGATGTCACACGGCCCCGCATCTCACCTAAATCTTCATTAGCCCTCCAAGTAGAGCTTCCTTGACGATGCTTCCATTTCAAATGTTTCGTGTAAATTTTTTACTAATTACCTGCGGCACAGCAATTATTCAACCTAATAACGAAAGCTCTGCTCGCTTTCCGGCCACACACGAAGGCGATAGCGACTTGGGCGAAAAGACGTTATAGTCCGGTCAACGAGAGCACGTTTTTAGCGAGGATAAAAACTTGTAATGAAACAATTATTACAGAAGTGTCAAAGTTACGCCTGCGTGGACTGATTTTTAAAGCCCATAAAGCTTTGAGGCATGGTCCTTACTCATCCCCCTTTTTATAATCGACACTCAGCGACTCAGCCGTCGAGGGTCGCCGTGAATGTGGGCCTGATACCCCTTGTATATCTTCCCCAAGAATTACCCAGGGCTGAGAAATCAGCGACCACGAACTGTCAAAAAATGTGGTGATATAACGGGTGATTTTTTTGGAGGTATAGGATTTGATTTTAAAAAAAAAAAAACAAAAAATTTGAAAAAACGATTTAATCTTTTTTTGAGTCGATAGAACGGTCGATATAATTTAATGTTTAAAGATTATTTCATGTAAATGTTGGCCGCGGCTCCGCTTTATATGGCCCATGCGCAAGGTCCAATTTTGACACACTCTCTCCAACATATCGGCCGGTATCTCACGAATACATGCTTTAATATTGGCTTCCAGCGCGTCAACCGTTGCTGGTTTATCCCTGTAGACATTAGCCTTAACATGGCCCCACAAGAAATAGTCCAACGGCGTTAAATCACACGATCTAGGCGGCCAATTGACGGGCCCCAAACGTGAGATAAACTGTTCACCGAACTCGCCTCTCAATAGGGCCATTGTTTCGTGTGCGGTGTGGCATGTGGCACCGTCTTGTTGAAACCACATGTCAGCCAAGTCCAGCTCTTCCATTATGGGCAAAAAAAAGTTTGTTATCATCGCACGGTAGCGCTCGCCATTCACATTTACGTTGCGGCCATTGTCGTCTTTGAAGAAATACGGCCCGATGATGCCACCGGCCCATAATCCACACCAAACAGTGATTTTTTTGGGATGCATTGGTACCTCTTGCAATGCTTTTGGCTGGTCTTCACTCCAGATGCGGCAATTCTGCTTGTTAACGTACCCATTCAACCAGAAATGAGCGTCGTCGCTGAACACAATTTTTCGATAAAAATGTGGATCTTCTTCCAACTTTGCCAGCGCCCATTCACCAAATTGGAAACGTTGTGGGAGGTCGTGTGGCTTGAATTCTTGCACCAGCTGTATCTTATAAGGTTTTACACCCAAATCCTGTTGCAAAATTTTCCACGTAGTGGAGTAACAGAGGCCCAATTGCTGCGAACGGCGGCGAATCGACATTTCACGGTCATCACTAACACTGGCGGATACAGCTGCAATATTTTCTTCAGTCCTCACTCTACGTCTGCGTGTTGGTGGTTTAATGTCCAATCATGTAAACTGGGTTCGAAATTTGGTCACAAGCTTCCGAATAGCTCCCTCAGTAGGCCGACCAAATTGCCAATAAATTGGAAGCAGTGCTCGATGCACTCTCTTAACCGAGCATGAATTTTAATAGTAAAATTCAATAATTTGCAAGCGTTGTTCGTTCGTAAGTCGATTCATGGTTAAATTATAGACCAAACTGAACAAGTTTGACAATGACACAAGACACGATTCACGCGTCATCTGTCAAAAACAGTGTTGCCAAAAAGATACTAGCCAAAAAATCACCCATTACTTATCGTACCGGATATTTCCTTACACAAACCACATTAAGCCAAAGCTCTTTCAGAATACTGCTATTTGCACTGCCTGTAATGGTCTTCAAAAAAGTCACACGAACTCAAGTCAGACGAATACGGAGACTGAAGAGGCCCATGAATGTTTTTACTGTCCAAACACTCGTTTATTGTCATTGCTGTTGGAAAAGAGCATGTTCGTGATGCAACACCCAGTTGTCCTTGATCTGATGAACGGTGGTGTGACTCAAATTTAAATCTTCTCCGATCATTCTGACTGTCAAACGACGACCTGAATGCATAAGATCCGGAATTCTGTCGATGTATTGATCGGTTTTTGAAGATAAAGGCCTTCTGCTTCGTGGTTCATCTTTAATCGATACTCTCCCTTCTGACAATGTCTTAAACCAGCGAAAAACTTGGGCTCTTGACACCATCTCCGTATGGCTATTTAGTAAGTTTGAAACAAAATCTGATAACACATCGTTGCTTAAAATTGATGTCATTCATTTTTCAATAGAAAAAATGGTTTCACAAAAAAAATCGCAACGGACTACCAAATGACTCGTGCGATTTCAAACTTGTACTGAAGGCGGATCAAATCTTCCTCTATTTCCGCTCCTAGCCCGGTGCCTCCAGCGTTGCCAAATCGAACGCTACGATGTCAATCTCATCACTTAATTTACAGACCTCGTGTTTCAGGTTTGTTTTCATGAAAATCGTCAATGGTCAACATAACGTAAAAAATATTTATACCTTTTATTTTCTAATTAGACGTTTCTAGAGACATTCTATTTTCATGATTTTCTATATCGCCTTTTCGTGCTTATCTGAGAGACATTACAGACTTTTATATTTTGAATTTGTAGAGTGAGAACGCAGTTACTACTTAAAAAGCTTGAAAATAACATAGGCATGCTAAAAATGGAAAAACCGTGTACTTTTCAGTATTTTTTAGACGTCGTAATTCAAAGGTATTGTAGAAAATTTGATAAAAAGGAAACATGTATCTTACTAGCAAAATCGCCGAAGGCCTAATTCGTTATACATAACAAAATAAACATCTTTGTATATATTTTCATAAGATATATTCTAAGTGACATATAAATCCGAACACCCAGTTTAAATGGTTTTATTTTAATAAAATTTTGTATAAGTACTTAATGAAGCATAATAAGTAAATGATAAAAATTTCAAAATGATTACACTGCTTTAAAGCCCTTTGACCTTTAATAATGTGTGGATGCACCCTGATGTGCTACGCATTCTCCAACGCGCCTAGGCATGCTTCTGATCAGGTGGTCAATGTCCTCCTGTGGTATCTCATTCCAGGCAACCACCAACTCCTCTCAAAGTGCTTCTAGAGTCTGAGGAGGATGTTGCAAATTGAGCAATCTCCTACCCATCATATCCCACACGTGCTCAATTGGGGATAAGTCGGGAGATCTTGGTGGCCATGGTAACAATTAGACATCATTATGTTGAAAGAAGTCTATTGTGACTCTTGCAACATGTGGTCGGGCATTATCTTGTTGGAAAGTTGGATCTGCCAGGGTGTCAAGATAGGGTAAAAGATGGGGTTCTAGAACTTCGTGGATATAACGCTGCACGTTCATGTTACCTCTGATGAAGATTGAAGGTGACCTGGAACCATAAGCTATAGCACCCCAAACCATAACTCCAACAGTGTGATGAACATGTCTTTCAACAAAAAACTGTGGATTCCTCCTTTCACCACGTCGCCTTCTAACCCTGGCACGACCATCGTTCATGCCTAAACAAAATCGAGACTCGTCACTAAAGACACTACTGTTCCATTCCTGATCCCAGAGTGACCGTTGTCTGCACCACTCAAGGCGATTACGTCGGTGTTCTCGAGTTAAAGGGAGGACCCAGTGTGGCCGGTATGAAAACAAGCCAAAACTTCTCATTCGTCGGTAAACACTTCGCATGCCAATAGGTCTTCCGTGTTCTGCAAACCATTCATTTGGAATGGACCTGGTAGTGGAGAAACGGTCCCTTAAGGCCAATAATCTTAGGCGGCGATCTTCACGGTCTGTTGTTCTACGGCGGCGTCCAGTGCCCCTTGCTTTTTGCGTACGGCCTTCTCGAAGCCATGCCTGACAACACCTAACCACAGTGTCTACACGACGAAATCGTACAGGTCTCCGTACTCTAGCAATCGTAACCGATCGTAAAGGATGTCAAGAACCAAAATCCGCCAACGTTGATTCTTTACTGCGGCTGAAATATTCATTTTTAGAGCGTTAGTGAATTAAAAAAAAGCAGTATAGAAACCGGAATGTCCAACTGATAAGGCTGAAAGTTTTTTCACTTTTTATTTACAGTAAGATAAATACATTCACCAACTTTTATTAAAATAAAACCATTTAAACTGGGTGTTCGGATTTATATGTCACTTAGTATATTTCAAGGGTTTGTTAAGTTTGTTTGTTTGTTAATCGTCCACAAAATTTGTCAGACGTATTGGTATATATCTAGTAGCAAAGCGAGAAAACAAAAGATGACACGGTGCTTCTGGTTCTGTGCTAAAATTCTTTGGACATACATTTGTACATTTAGGGCTCTAACAAGCACTGATCACCGTCAAAACATTAAAACCGAAAGTCCTTCAGATCCAAAGCATTCCAATATCAAACTTGAAACATGCGGATCACCTACTGCTTTGCAAATTTTTTGATACAAAATCGTCTGCTCAAATAACAAAAGAGGATCGTTAGAATGAAGGTTTTGTACTATTTCTCAATACGTAAACAAATTTCAAAAATTCCAACATGCAGGGTGTTGTTTTTGGGTTAGACGGTTTTGTCAAATTTTAACTAGTCCGCACCTGTTTTTCTGTTCCTGCTTGTATCGTAGTTGATTCGATTGCATAAGCTGAGTAGGTGTATCATGTTCCAGAAACGTACAACGGATGGTTAAAAGGTTTTGCCCTTTTCGGCAATCTCTCTGGCCTCTGTGCGGTAAATGAAGGTGGACTTCCACTTTTTGGGAGATTCAGACATGGTATTCCCTGCTTGCATTCCGCAATTGTTTGATAAATGGTTCGACAAATTTCAACTTTGGGTTCCTGCCCAACCAACTAGCAGATACTTTTTCTCATTTCTATCTTATACAACATCTTAAAGCGAAAACTTCAAAATAAATAAATTTCGACTGACATCAAAGTAAGTAAACAAACTTTTATTTACAAAGTCAACTTGATATTATTTTGCGTTTGTTAAAATTAAAGTCAATTAATTTTGTGCCAAAACAAACACGGTTAAAATATTTCCTCCTTGCATTGAAACACCCTATACAGGGTGTCCGCAAAGTTGGAGTTTTCCTTTACACGACGTGTAGATCTTGAAAACATAAGCAATTTTTCTTAGTACCATATACACCAATGTCTTAAGGGAACCGAGATAAAGGGCTCTGCAACATCAAAAATATCTGAATACCGTCCTGTAGCGGCGACCCGCGACATCCCCGATTGGTACTAGGACACTAGCTCAACCCGACGACAGAACTGGGTCGGGGTCAGTGTGTCAGGTCAGTATGCAACCTTCAACCGACGGTTACGGTCACGCGTGTAGAGGTAAACGAACCCGTATAATCGATTGCGTTTCAAAAAACAACAAGCACTCGAGACGTGGCTAGAGAAGTGCAAGTATCAAAAACTAAAGTCTGGCAAACGCTGCGTGAAGAGGGGCTGTATCCGTTCACGTCCAACGTGTACAAGCCCTTCAACCTGACGATTTTCCAGCAAGAGTGCGGTTTTGTGAGTGGTTGTTGCATCAACATGACAATAATCCGGACTTTTTGAAGTGCATATTGGTGACAGACGAATTTACGTTCACGCGTAATGGGGTGAATAACTTTCGCAACACCCATGTTTGGTCAGTAGAAAATCCGCACGCTGTCCGTCGGGCACATTTTCAACAAACATTTTTGGTGAATGTTTGGGCTGGCATGGTGAACGGTATGCTCATTGGACCATTTATTCTCCCAAATCGATTGGACGGGATGCAATACCTAGAGTTTTTACGCAACATTTTGCCTTCCTTGTTAGAAGATGTGCCATTAAGTGTAAGACAATCAATGTGGTTTCTGCACGATGGTGCACCGCCCCATTTTAGACGCGAAGTGCGTGAGTTTTTGAATGAATTATTTCCGAATAGGTGGATCGGACGTAATGGACCCGTAGCGTGGCCTCCGCGATCTCCATACTTAACACCATGTGATTTTTTTCTTTGGGGAGAAATGAAACGCTTAGTGTACTAAACTGAAGTGCATACGGTTGACGAACTTCGTCTCAGAATTGAACAAGCTGGTGCTTTCATTCGGGGGAGGGACTCCATTCTCAAAGCCTGCACCGATGCTTGGCTACGTCGTGCACGCACCTGTGTTTTTGAATCAAATGGCGATAATTTCAAACAATACCTATAAAGTACGTTTACCTAAAAACTGAAAACGCGGCAACGCCGTCATATTTGTTACCTCTGTTCGTGGTCTGCACCACCGCCGGCGTCTGCTCGGTAGCGCATCAGCTGATTTCATTTTCTGTTGGAGCGGTATGATTTCGGGCAGAGACGTACTTAGCCCTTCTCGTCAACTGGAGAGTGAGTACTTTTTCCTTTATTTTTTTTTTACTTGGTCGCCCTCGTTTCACTACACATTACCTTTGTTATTTCAAGGGTAGTTGTTTCTGAAAAGGAAAACCCCAACTTTGCGGACACCCTGAATATCCTTGAGTATCTTGTCGACTGAACTATTAGATATGCGCCGCACCGTTTGCAAGAGGAACAGCGTAGAGTAAGCTGTCGAGGTTGGTATTCGGCAAGCAGCAGAAGAAAATGATGTATCTCCTGACAGATGAACTGTGAATCCCGTTCCAGTAAATCATTTTCTCGTAAGCTATCCTGCCACTTTCTTACGGATGAAGTGTCGTTAGAAGATGACACCGTAGAAACGGCGAGTCGAGGTAAAGCGTGAGCTGCTCCTACGTTTCTTATTGGAAATTCGAAGCGGTTGTTTTGAAATGCGCGACGTTTCGACGAATGGGGTTCCATCAATTTATTGAGCTGAGTATTTTGTGTCTGGCGACACAGATAGTTTACTTGAACTAGGCTTTCCTCAATAGACGTGTTATACTCCAATGTAGCTAGCCATTCTTTCATCTATCCTATTCAGATTTAACTTTGATCATTGGGATCATGGCTCAAAGTGGCCATAAGCCACAAATCCCCGAGTTGGTAGTCGGAACTTGTTTTGTCTGACCGCACACACACAAAGAAAATAATCTAATAGTAATGATGAAACCTAATTAATTGTACACGGAGTGCCAAATAAAACAAGATATTTAAAAAAAGAATCACAATGTATTATCAAAATAAGCAGCACATATGCTCCACCACTGGAGTGCAAGTTAATAGAAAAGATATTGTTCAAAACTTCCTGACAATAAAATTATTAGACTGTGATAATTAACCCTGCAAAACGTTTACCATGGTACACGTACGAAGGCTTTACAAATATCTTAACGCCTACACCTAAACTTATCTGGATAATGGTCTTATCTGGAATGGTCTTCTTCCATTTACAGCTGTAGGCACAGCTGAGATGTCCTCAGCTCACAAACGCTCAGGTGACTAACCAGTGGCCAGTAGTGAGCAGTGACGTAAGGATCGTCACAAGGTGGGGGCTGCTTGCCTTGTTTCCAAAATTTACGGTATATAAAACTGTTTAAATATCTACTCTTCACTCTATGTCTGAGATAGAACTACACATTTAAAAGACTCAAACTTGAAGAAAAATCCATGTACATTCTGTGTTACTAGAAATTTACTTTTCTTTCTGCAAGGGCAAGAAAAGACAAAAATATACCAAAGTGATTTACCCTCAGAAATGTATCCCTTGTTCTAAAATAAGTTATGGCAGCTCAGAATTCAAAATCATTATTAATGTAATATAATAAGCCCAAAAGACAGTGACTATATTTGAATACGTAAAATGCCAAACAAAATCAAGAACACTAAGAATTTCAGTCAGGAACAATCAATATATCAATATACATAACTGGTAAATATTACATAAATACATATTTCTATTGAAACATTTAGGCAATAACAAAAGAAATACATTTTTTCTACGAACGAAATTGAAAGCTTTACAATAAGTGATCAAATAAATTCCCATTTTGTTGGATACAGAGTCTCGCTCGACGAACTAATGATTGCGTAGCCCGAAAAGTGGAAAACCTTTTTCTTCTTATTTCATTTGCAGCCTGATGAATTCTTTGAAGTAAATCTTCTTGACTATTTACTTCAGTCGAGTAAACTAGGTCTTGTAATGACCCCTAAAAATAGAAATCCAATGGATTTAGGTCAGGTGAACGTGGCGGCCACGCTATAGGACCTCTTCGGCCTAACCACCTGTCTGGAAAATTGACATTGCGTCCAAAATGTGCAGGGGTGTTGAAAAAACATATTTTCTTGAAACTACTGGCGCACATTCAATGGTATTATATCCATGAGCTCATTCTGAAGAAAGTTCAGATACACCTCTGAATTAAGACGATTGGGAAGTACAATAGGCCCAATTACTTGATCCCCAATTACTCCTGCACATAAATAAGTTCAATGAAAATCTACGTTGGAAATTTGTACGGCGAACAACTTTTGGATTTTCATCTGACCAGTGATGCATGTTATGGAAATTAAAAGCACCATTCCTAGTAAATATTGAGTCATCCGACCATAATATTCTAGGAATAGTGTTTTCATTTGCTAATATCCACTGGCAAAACTCGATTTGTGGTAAAAAATCTGCCTCCGTTACATGGTGCACCCGTTTAAAATGATAAGGATGTAATCCTTGCATTCTTGTCATTCTTCCTATCTAAAATTATTATTTTTAGGATAACTATCAAATAGGTATTCATAAATTTTTCTTACTATTGATCGAGGTATATCCATAATTTCTGAAACATTTCGTATGCTTATTTGCGGATTATTTTCAAACATATTTAAAGCAATATCCATACGATGATTTCCCAGTGGCCTTCCTGAGCCCTGCATGCGCTGAAAACTTCCATGGATTGACAAATTCCGGTGAATATCAGTAAACATTCGACGTCCAGGTACTATGCGATTGGGAAATCTTCTTTAGTATTCTCTCACGGCTGCCAATGAACTGCCATTGCAAAACCCGTACACAAAATGCATGTCAGTCAGATCTGTGTCTGTAAATCTTGGCATTTTAAATCGACTTAATAAAAATTTTGTTTTAATCTAGTAATTTTACACTGCTAACAATGTCAGCTTAACGTCAAAATAAGTCATAACAAATCAAAACAACTTTTGTTTGCAGTCATGGCTAACTATGTATAATCCACAATTCATTTAAATTCGCAGTACATTTCCTATCATGTGACAAATTTTTTAGTTTGATTTTATTAAAAAATGGCACAATATATCGATTTTCAATAAGAGTACCTCTTTTATGTAGAAAACCCTAAATTTTCAAATTCTAAAACTGAATTTCAAAAATAGAATCACATAAAAATTTTGGGGCTAAAATAACCCGAGTCCGTCCCTGTTACATACGCTTCTTAACAAAACTGTCTAAAATTGTTAATATTTTTGAATCCAGCATAAAAAACTAGGCTAGAATACCAATTTTATGTCTATCTCAACACGTTTCGGAAATATTAAGGAAAAACCATCTTCCGCGGAGCCCGTTTAAAAGACCTTAGGGGACGTTTGTCGACCTATGTATATATAAACTTTTCTTCCTATTTTAAGCTCTAGGAACCGCTGGTAGAATATTGCTCACTTTTTTCGGGACACCCTATATATAAAATATCCAATTAAAATGATATGTTACCTGTTCACATCAGGGTTTTTTTGTCGAAGGGAAGGGATGGCTTCCAACAAAATCGGCTGCGAAACAGCTACAAGGCAGCTACAAAACAAAGCTGGAGGAGTGTGAATGGTGGTTCTCCACAATGGCTTTCCACCAAAAGGAAGCAGATATTGAACAAACTTCTTCAGGACAAGCATTGATAGACGTAAACCGACGGTATACAAAAGAGAACTTAGCGCTGGAGGTTTAAATCCAATTAGAAAATAGACGGGTAGTACCCTAACCAACTCAACTAAACTTAAGGTACAAAATAAAAGGGTACTACTCCATAAACTGCTGTTGGGGGCATTAATATCTCAAAATCTGAAAGTTAACGAAAAAAACGCCCACGCACAACCAAAACTACAGCAGCCAATGGGCAGAACGACGGCAGAACCAACTCCCTACGAGTGACCAACGATATTTTATAAGAAATAATACTATAACATTAGTGTCCAAAAGATTTCAACACAATACTGAGTCGTTGAGAATGACAGATATAATACGTGAAAAATTATACAATCAATAAACTACGGAAATCGCCAAAAGAAAATCATTAAAAAGGGTTTGGTCTAGGAATGGGCACTCTACTATTAATAAAGAAAGATTCAAATCACTGATAAGTGATCAAAATAGTAGAAAAAAAGGTTACGTGATTTTGGCACGTGACAGGGTAATCAAGAACATTGCTCTTAGAAAGTATTGATATTGATGGATCTTTCTGTCCATCTCTGCGTATGGTATGCGATCCCAATCGCTGGCTCAGGCCCTATGAAGGGTGTGCTTGCCCCACTCTTTGCCAGAGTGTCAGCTGTCTCGTTTCCCTCTAGACCTGTGTCTCAGTTGTCGTTCTGCCTGGAACATCGATGCCCAGGTTCTTACGCTAACAGATTTTTTAATCTTTAGCTTCGGCACGAATATACCAGCTCCAATACCTACATCGGTCTTGGAGCCATCTGTGAATGCGCAGATAACTCTTTTTATTAGGTTAACTTGCTGTTTCCACTCATTCCTCTGTGGAATTGCCACTGAGTAGGGTTTAGCATATCTTGTTATCTTTAGCATTAAATTAGAACCCCAGACTGTGGTGATTTCATAAGTCCACCAGCATGTCCGTCTCCTCCATAGTGATATACTCCATGTTCATTTAAAGCTTGTTCGTTAGACCAAAATTGGCGAACTTTTGACATTCGCAGTCTGTACATTACTAAAAACCATGTCACTCATTTTTATCTGTCGTCTTTCTTTGACCCGTCGATAAAAAAGTTACTGCTACGCCTGAGACAGAAAAGCTTTGTAGTTTTTGAAAGTCGGACCAGTAGCGGCGGAGCTAGAAGCAGAAACCGAAAAAAAAATCGCTAAAAATTCGTCTTTAGAAATTTCAGAGGTCATTTTTAGAAGGATTTTTGTGTGGTTAATAATTGGGGGTTTGGAGATGGTACTAGGTGAGGAGGGTATGTCCCAATACTAGTAGTAGTACTGGTAGGGAGGCGCAGCCTGGCAACTGGGCCACCTTTGACCCTTCTTGCCGCCACCGTGGAACCAATACTGTTCTACTTCACGAGCCATCTACTGATAATTGATATAATAAACCAGCTCTAGCTATGAGATGTACCTACTATGTCTTAATACTAATGATCCTAAAATTTCACTCAAAAGCATGCTAAATACGCAAATTTTAAGGTTCAACCGGATTCTTAGGGGAGTCACCCCCTTTTGGTACCCTCTATGGGCGCCCTTGGCAACGTTCTAGTATATTACTTTATGTGACATAAATGTATCTTTGTCTCTATTGATATCCACTCAATACAAATTATACTCATAACTAAATGCAGAATCAAAAATTGTGTTCGATTGCGCAAATTTACAATAGGGTGCTTATATGAAAGGAGCCAATTTGAGGATGGAGAAACGTCTAATTGAGAATTTGATTCTGCCCTCTTACGGAGGACAAAGAGTGGCAATGCTAATAAAAACAATTTACCTAAAAATTTGCTTTATAATAAAACCACGATATAAACAGTGAGTTTTGAATAAATACGGTAACCCAAACAAATGACTATCTGATAATTGAAAGGGCTACCTAGGAGATTCTATTTTTTTTTTAATTAAACAGGTTTGGCAATGTCCATGTATGATATATTATATATTATTGGAGTCTTAATAAAAACTCTATTCATCTATTCAGGAATCCAGTATGGCGTCTATTAGAAAGAATAAAGTGGGTGCTGGAGGACATGAGTGGAAACGTCATATTGAAGCTTTAATGATAATCTTATGGAGGAGAAAAAATATGAAGTTAAAACTACCAGGTAACCAAATAAGTTTGTGCGGTTTTTAGCCGAAAAATATGAATTTTTATTGAGAAACAATAAGACACTATTTATTCGTCGAAGTAATTACCATCACATTCAATGACCTTTTGCCAACGTGGACCCAATTTTTGTATGCCGGTATTGTAGAACTCCCTGGATTTGGATTAAAAAATTGGCAGACAGCATTTATTACACCATCTCGAGTTGTGAACTGTCGGTGCCTCATACAGTTGACAAGAGACAAAAAAAAATGATAATCACTGGGCGAAATGTCGAGCGAATATGGCGGGTGCGGCAACGTTTCCCAGGCGAGTTCAGAAATTTTTTCTCGGGTCACTTTTGCGTTATGAGGCTTTGCGTTATCCTGTACAAGAATACCACTTTCTTCCGATTAATCAAAGAAGGCTGTTTCTGGATGAGTGCTGCTTGTACTCATTGAAGTTGCTCACAGCACAAGTTAGCAGTGATGGTTTGACCCGTTTCCAAAAACTCATAATGGACAATTCCAGTTGCTGTCCACCAAACACACGACAAAACCTTGTTTGGGTGCAAGGAAACCTTGGGCGTGTGTGGTACCGAATCAGTAGGCGACAACCAATGATACGAACGCTTAGAATTCGAATGGTTCATAAGCGTTGCGTGAAATGTTTGCTGAACAAATGGTAAGACGACTTAATTTGCTATCATTTGTCAGTTCATGTGGGACCCATTTGCTTAGCTTCTACGTCATTCCTAGCTGATGAAGATGCAAACGAATAGTTTCAGGGCTAACTCTGAACATTTGCCTGCAAGTTCATGGCACGTTGTCCTGGAATTTGTGTCCACAACCTGTCGAAGATCTTCGTTGTTCATGATTTTTCGTCTCCCTGAGCGCGGTTCATCGCTCAAACTGAGATCTCCCGAAGAAAATTTTTTGAACCACTTGTGTGATGTTCGATCACTAACATCTTCGAATGCGGTACATGTTTTTCGCGCCGCCGCTGCAGCTTTTGTACCAAGTTTGTACTCATACAGTTAACAACTTCGAATTACTGTTTTAGTCGTCGCCATTTTCACTTACTAAAACTACATACAGGTATGTAACAATTTTCACCAACTTTTTATGTGTGTGAGAAAAGAGGGATTAATACTAAAGTGACAACAGGTATCGCTATCGATCAACAACATCCATGGCAATGTGCGATATACAGCAACCGCACGAACTTATTTGGTTACCTGATGTTTCGGGAAAATTCGTTTTTTCCGTCTCTCTCCGGAAGTACTTTGATTTTCGAAACTTTCTTAGCGGAATTTTGTTAGTTACCTGAATACGCAACTTTGCTAACACCTAATCCAATACTTTGTAACTCTCAACGTTTCCGAGACCTTAATGGTGAGGGTCGAATTTGACACCCCTTCTTCGATCTTTTTCTGTGTCTGTGTCGGAAGGCACAACCTTTATCTTGTAGTATCTAGGACCATGCGTATGTGAACTTTTCGGTTTTTGAATCACTCTGTACAAAAATAGGTCTGTTCGGTTCCGTGTCTGCTTAGTTTAAATAACACTTACAAGGTATCGCCATGCACTTTTTTCCACTGATAGTACTAATACTACCCGCATTTGCTCGCTATATAAGCACTGGCAACATATCAATCATCTAGCTATTATACCTAGGCATAAAACCGCAAACGTTAATATCTGACAACAAGTATAGGGGTTGTCCATGTTTCACTATACTCCTCTGCGGAATTTTGTCGATGTTCCACAAAATGACCAAGCAGGTGTCTCATTAATTTTTGCTGAAAGGTTTTTTATAGATTCATGTATACAGTATGTCCTAGAAGTGGAATATGTGGATTGATCTTTGTGTTTTTGCAGATTTCTGATAAGTAGTGTAAATAAACACTGTTTCAGACAGTTTCGCCAAGAAATGGATGAATTACTAGGCTTCCACAGGCCTAAAAAGTATTTATCATCTAAGTTGCAGTCTTATACTCAAGAAATGTCGATAATATAGGTACCAGAGCTTCACTGATTTATTTCAGATTTTGTTTTTCTTCAGAATTACAAAAGGTTATGTGCATCTCATAATTCTCGGACACAGGTTCCTGATCGTAATCTTGGAAAGAATTGCAAGATCTCTAAAATGTACAATCTATATATAAAGTCAGATAAACTGCTTTGGAGTTGATATTCTTGATGCCTTTTATTTACAGTAATGGACAAAAGTATATAGACAAATTAGTATTGTGCTATATTTCTTTTTTAACTTGTTTTATTAATACACCAACCTGTATACATAATTCGTTATAGCATAATACTCACTTATAGATAAATAAATTCATTGGATTCCCTTCAATAAAAATTTAATTGAAAAAAACTGGAACTATGAAGGACAAAAATATATAGACAAAGCAAAACAATTATAGAAAAAAGAAGCAAAGTTCATTGAATTATAGAAAACCAACCATGTTTGTGTTAATATTTTGTAGCATAACGATTATTATCAATCACCGCCTGGCATCCTCTCGGCATAGATTGTAGAAGTTTCTTGATATAAGATTCATCAGTCTGTCTCCACTTTTGCTCTAAAGCGGCAAAAAGGTCATCCTTGCTTGAATAATTTTTATCTGGTATTTGCTTATCTAAGTATTCCCATAGATTTTCAATGGGGTTTATATCGGGTGACTGTGAAGGTCATTTGAGAACTGGTATTTTTTCATCCAGAAAGAATTTCTTTGCGAGATTTTAAGTGTGCTTCGGGTCATTATCTTCCTGGAAGATTGATCTTAAGGGCATATTATCTTCCATATAGGGCAACATGACATATACAAACTTATCCATAATGCCATCTATTCTATGTAAAGGTCCCATCCCAAACCCCGAAAAGCACCACCAAACCATAACAGACCTGCCTCCATGTTTGACAGTGGGCAAAGTGTACTTGGGGTTCGGTCTTAGTCCACTAGGACGACTAACGTAATGAACACCATCTGATCCAAACATATTGAACTTGGATTCGTCACTGAAACATACCCTCTTCCAGTCACAGATGCTCCAATCAAGATGCAACCGTGCAAATTGTAATCGATCCTTACGGTTTTTCCTCGAGATTAGCGGCTTCTTACTCGGGCGACGTGCAAATAACTTCAAATCATTTAATCTTCTTATAGTTTTCGTAGAAACACTGACAATTCCTTTTGTCTCGATTTCGGCTTTTATTTGTCTTGGGGTTTTAAACAGATCTTTGAACGAAATCACTTTTATTAATCTAACTGATCTAGCATTTAATTTTCTAGTCCGAACACTTCTCTTAGAGGCTTCCAAGATACCTTTAACTAATGTTGAAAAGAATTTGTCTACATATTTTTGCCCCTCATAAAAAAGTGCTAATATTCAGACTTGTGTTGTGTTCATTGCAGATAATGTAAAAACAAGGAATTTAGTTTTTCTACTAATAACGCATTTGTTTATGGAGCAATGAAGTATGAATTCGTTTTTCTAAAGGTATTTAGGTAAATATTTATATTGGTCTATATACTTTTGTCCATTATTGTAAATAGCAGCAAATATGGTGAAGAAAATCCTTCAGCATCATCCAATCCATATAGTGTGAAAGCAAATTAGTGGAGTAGTCTTAGGTTTAAACCTTGTTACCCGGATTCACGAAATGGATTTTTGAGATATAAAATAAGACGTGCATTAAAAAGTCTACCTATTACTTTTGTGTACTTCTTATTTTTAATTTTTTTAACTTACTTATAAACTGTTATGTATTTACTCATTTAGGTTCGTATTAGAATAATAATTAATTTAAAATAAGATCAATGACAAAATTAAGATACATACTAACAAACTTCAATTATAGAACAAAGCTTAGGGGTGCTTGATATTAGGTGTTAGAATTATTTTTTTAGTTGCCATTTACAAAATAGGAGTTAATCATGAATCAAATCAAAAGCAAAGAAACTTTTGCAGCTGTACAACATTAATTGTCTAATCAAAAGAAAAACAATTAATTTAACTTGCATCTGGCCATTGTTTTATATACCAATCATTTCTATATTTTCATTAGCAAACGAAGAAGAAGACATTAACTCCTTGAAACTAATTGGTGGAATTCCTTCGCGCGACCAGAGCCAATAAAAATCCCGCTTGAATTATAACCTCATTAAGCAGCGAAACATAAAAAGGACGTAAATTATCCTTCTCCGGAATAAGCAGCTACTTTGCAGACTACTGTTTTACATTTTCGGTTGCCGTATGGTAATCTGATTTCTGTTGTTCGGTAGAGTAATGAATAGGTAGCAGGGCGATAAAGATTTTATGCGCTCTCGTCTAGTCTCAGGCGGAAAAAATGCAATTTGAACGTTCGGTTCGGAAATAGTGTTTCTTTATTCCAACTATAAATGGCAACGAGGATGTTGGCACCTATAGCAATAACCAATATACCTATGTGTAGGTATAAAGGCAATTATTTATTTTATTATTTCAGAAGCATCGGAGAACGTACTCCTAATACACAAATATTCTCAAAATAAGTAAATATTCCCATGTCGACATCGAGTCCCAGTTAGTTAGCTATTACAAATTATTTACTATTATTATTATTTTTTTTAGCCCACAGCGGCATCGGCTGCCATTAGCCGCTTCCCTCCTGCCATATGGTCAATTGCCACTTTCACCACAGGGGTAAATCTGGGTGATTCGGATGTTATGTAATGTAGCTCAGATTTTAATAAATAAAAAAAAAGAACAAACATATATAAAATTAACTTAGAACAGACAAAGACAGGAAAAATTTTAAATAAGAATACCTACATACGCGTGGGTACCAAGCATTTACTTACTTATCCGACACTAGTGCTTCTTTATCTATCATAGACCAACAGCTATCTAATATAGTAGTAGTATCTTATTCAATAACACTATACTTTACGGAAAAGCTTGTAACGGTTTCACCGTCCGATTGTATTTATTAAATCACTTCTCGATTATCATTTCAGAATCGCAATTCATTAATCCCATCTCTAGGAAAACTTTCCGCTTGGAGCGCGCTTGATACGGAGTTCCTGATCTGTGATCTTCCTCGCGCTTCCTTTTCACTTGAGCCGCCGATCTAGCAAGAGCTAAGAATTTTGTTCTCTGTAGCATGAGGTCATATAGCGCCATGTGCTAGAATTTTGTAGAATGTGTGTCCGTATAGGACAAAATGATTGGGGCCACCCCCTTTCACTTCCCCTTTCCCGTTCCCTTTGCATTTGTCTTTGACTTTTGCCTTTGTCTTTGACTTTGCTTTTGCCTTTGTCTTTGACTTTGCATTGCTTGGCCTATCACTTCACCCATGCATGTACCTTGGCAGCGCCATAACCTTTAAGTTCAACTTCGCCTACAACTGGTTTTGAAGCCACTAGATGTGAGGTCACCCCTCATAACTGGGACCTCCACTTCAAGCACCTGGCCATCCTCGCTTCAGTCCAGTCAAAATGGACCAGCGAAAGATAAGTTGATAGTTTTATAGCAGCGCGAAAGATTTAAAACTTATTTTGTTCTTTAAAACTTTAAAATTGTAATGTAATGAAAATGCTTTCTTGTTAAATAAAATCTGTTAAATTTTTGTGTTCTGTTTGTTCTTCTATCCTCTAGCCATGCCATGGTCGACACACAGCTACACGCCTGTAGATGTCTTCATGCCACCGACTGAGCTACCGGAAGCTAATGGTAACCCCCTTTCTGTGATTGTGCAGAAAAGTTGGAATCTTCATTGCATTCCATCTTTTCTGGACTTTTTGCGGAAAGGAAGCGTTACAAGCTTGGTAGATTTAAGGAAATTCAATGTATCACCTACGTTGGCATTAGTGGATAAACAACCTTTTAAATCAGCAGCTAGGTTGTGTGCTGTTCTAGCAGCTATGCATAATGGGCACTCGATCAGTATCTGCTTCCAAGTAAGCAATTCATTACACGTCCTACATCTTGGTGGTGGATTACTTAAAAGTATGTGGGAATGTGTAAGAATTGTATGACCTATTCTCATTCGCGTAATTACGAACTGTTCTCTACGAGTCAAATGGGGAAGATTCTAGTTTCTTCGGCTTGATCGTCTTCCAAAATGATTTGTTGAGTTCCATTCTTGCTGCCATTCATTAAGTAGCTGCAACCTCAGGAATTTTTTCATGTCTACAGGCACGACTGGTAAGTTGAGGTATTCTTCCATTGTGGCTTCCTTGGCAGCTGTATCTGCTATTTCATTTCCATGGATTCCTACGTGTGCTGGCGTCCACACATATATGACCTGTGATTTTTTTTGTTGGAGCTGGTAGGTGATCAAGAGAATCTCTTGAACTAAGGGGTTTTTACTGAATTTGTCAGAAATTGTTTGCAGTGAGCTCAAAGAGTCACTGCAGATTATGTATAAGCCCTGTTCAGCAATCAATTTTAAGGATTGAAATATTGCGTATAATTCCGCTGAGAAAATTGAGGCCATTGGACTTAGGCGCCATTTGCGGGTTATCTCCGTAGTTGTTAATGCACATTCTATGCCCCATTCGGTTTTAGACCCATCAGTATAAATTATTCGCCTTACGTTTTGGTATTTGCCAATTATATCGAGAAATGTTTATTTATAAAGTGTAGGATTGGTGCGGCCTTTTTTGTATTTCGCGTATTCGAAGTTAACTTCT
Organism: Acanthoscelides obtectus; assembly: GCA_963669975.1. NCBI lineage: Eukaryota > Metazoa > Arthropoda > Insecta > Coleoptera > Chrysomelidae > Acanthoscelides > Acanthoscelides obtectus. The sequence goes on from CAVLJG010000001.1 coordinate 29,207,833, forward strand.
GGGAGTGACAGCCTCCATATAGGGCAATCTATGTATTTAAGGCTATAGGTTGGGGGCATCAGAGTTTCTATATCCTCGAGTAGCTTATGGATGCGGGTACCTACTTTGTGATGGATGGTCTAGACCGATAAGTTGAAATTTCTTCTTCCTCAAATAATATATTGTGGTTAGGGTACTGGGATTGTGCCCATATTTTTACGCTATAGTTCAGTAGCAGTTGCTGTATTCTGTAGCTGTAGTCTATTTAAATGGGATTGTCTTGCTGCTGAGTATACTATTGCTCCATACTCAAATTTGGACATGACTATTGATCTATATAATGAGAGCAATACATCCCTGTCTGCTCCCCAACTGATGCTTGAGAGACAGTTAATAATATTTAAGGCCTTTTTACTTTTGATTAGGTGTTCCTCTATATGATTCTTCCAGTTTATCACCCGAGGTGATGCCTAATATGTTTATATGATGTTTGTTAGCTATCGGTGTGCCTTTCAAAGTCAGAGCTGGTTGGTCATGATGTCTCCTTAGCCTGCAAAAATGTATGCATGCTGATTTCTGTGGAGAGAAGGAGAAACCCATTTTTTCAGCCTCGTAAGCTAATGTATTTATGGATGTCTGCAAAGTACCTACTATATCTTCCATATTGTCTGCAGTAAAAAATACTGTTAAGTCATCAACGTATATACACTTTCCGACTTCTATTGGCACTGTTTCGATTAGCTTATTTATAGCCACAAGAAAAAGGGTCACGCTTAGAGTTGAACCTTGGGGAATACTGTTTTCTTGTCTGTATGATGCTGAAAGTTCTTTTCCAATACGTACTTTGAAATACCTTTGTGCAAGTAAGCCTGCAATGAAACGTAGTATGTATCTTCTTATTATTCCCCATTCATGCAGTGTTTTCAGTAAGCCAAAGCGTCATGTAGTGTCATATGCTTTTTCAATGTCAAATGATACTGCTTCTCTAGGTACCATATCAGCCTTAAGTTTAAAATTTTTTCTAGTATTTTACTTAGACAGCATGTGAGAGATATGGGGCGGTAGTTATTGGGATCCTGTCTTTACCAGCTTTCGGGATGGGAATGATGACTGCGTTTTGCCACGGTTTTAGATAAGTACCTTCTATCAATATTTTGTTATATAGTGCTAGTAATTTTTGTTTTTGACTTACAGGTGGGTTTTGTATCATTTCACAGTGTATAGTATCTGGACCAGGTGAAGAGCTTTTGACCTCAGCGAGTGCGTACTCCAGTTCATCCAAAGTTACAGGAAGGTTATATTCAGATACATTTTCCTCGCCGAAGTCAATTCCCACTTCTTCTGCTTCATTTTTTTGGTGGAGGAAGTTATCAGCATATCTTTCACTCCCACTATTTATTTGAAATCGTTGTGCCAAAGTATTCAAGACTTCGTTCTTTTCCGATATTTCTTGGTTATTAACGATGAAGGTAGAACTTGGTAGAGGCAATGATCCTCCACTTATAGCTCTTATCTTTGACCAAATTTCAGAAGTCTGGGTCTCAGAGGTTATTGAGGAAACATAATTTTTCCACGATGCTTTTTTGCTGTTGAGTAAAATTTTTCTCGCATTAGCTCTACATTTTTTGAAGCGGATAAGATTTTCTTGTGTAGGGTATCTTTTGAATATGTTAACTGCATGGCGTTTTTCTTTCAATGCTCTTTCTAACCTATCATTCCACCAAGGCACTCTGGACCTTATATTAATGGGAGAGGTATAGTTTTAAACAGCATCCAAGATATTGTCGGTGAGCTGTTGCACAGATTCTTCAACAGATTCTTTAAACTCAAGGGTTTTGATGTTTTCTTGGGACTTACTCCAATTTGCATTTTTAATTTGCCATTTTGGGGAGGAATAGAGGTTTGAACATCGGGTGGCACATTTTATCCTAATAGGCAGATGATCTGAGAATTGATCATTCCCCCAACTAAGCAGATGTGCAATTTCAGGACTGCACACTGTTAGATCTATAGCGCTAAGTTTAAGAGACCGGATATTTAGGAAGGTACCTGTTCCTGAGTTCAAAACTACCAGGTTATATTCGTTGATGATATCTTCTATAAGGCGGCATCGCATATCAAGTTTGTCTGATCCCCATAATGGGTTATGGGCGTTGAAGTCGCCCAGTATGACACAAGGTGTAGGTAACTGAGAAAAAAGTTGCCGCATTTGTCTTGATTCCCAGCTGAAGTCTGGGAGACTTGCTGGATTTGTACTACGATTGTTTGCAATTGTGAGTCAGCCATGATTTTATTAGAAGGGATATCTTCTTTTATAAGGGTCGCGACGCCGGCTTTGGCACGAATATTCCTAATGACATTTTTCCTGTAGCAGGTATATCCACGTAGGTTTATGCTGTCCGAATCTGTTAGATGAGTTTCTTGAAGGCATGCACAAATTGGTGCCTCATTTAACAGCAGTGATTTCAATTCTGGGTGGTGCGTTTTATATCCATTAATATTCCATTGCACTATAGAAGACATATTATTGTGAAAAATAAGTGGAAATATAAGTAAGAGGTGTGTATATATATTATATATATATATATGAGTATAAAAAGGTATAGATATACTAAGTGACATATAAATCCGAACACCCAGTTTAAATGGTTTTATTTTAATAAAAGTTGGTGAATGTATTTATCTTACTGTAAATAACAAGTGAAAAAATTTTCGGCCTTATCAGTTGGACATTCCGGTTTTTATACTGCTTTTTTTTAATTCACTAACGATCTAAAAATGAATATTTCAGCCGCAGTAAAGAATCAACGTTGGCGGATTTTGGTTCTTGACATCCTTTACGATCGGTTACGATGCCTAGAGTACGGAGACCTGTACGATTTCGTCAACTTAGTGAGTTTGATAGGGGCCGTACAGTGGGACTTAGGGAAGCTGGACTTTCTTTTCGGGCAATTGCAGTTAGAGTGCAAAGAAGTGTAGACACTGTGGTTAGGTGTTGTCAGGCATGGCTTCAAGAAGGCCGTACGCAAAGAGCAAGGGGCACTGGATGCTGCCGTAGAACAACAGACCGTGAAGATCGCCGCCTAAGATTACTGGCCTTAAGGGACCGTTTCTCCACTACCAGGTCCATTGCAAATGAATGGTTTGCAGAACACGGAAGACCTATTGGCATGCGAAGTGTTTACCGACGAATGAGAAGTTTTGGATTGTTTTCATACCGGCCATACTGGGTCCTCCCTTTAACTCGAGAACACCGACGAAATCGCCTTGAGTGGTGCAGACAACGGTCACTCTGGGATCAGGAATGGAACAGTATTGTCTTTAGTGACGAGTCTCGATTTTGTTTAGGCATGCACGATGGTCGTGCGAGGGTTAGAAGGCGACGTGGTGAAAGGAGAAATCCACAGTTTTTTGTTGAAAGACATGTTCATCACACTATCTTCTAGAACCCGATCTTTTACCCTATCTTGACACCCTGGCAGATCCAACTTTCCAACAAGATAATGCCCGACCACATGTTGCAAGAGTCACAATATACTTCTTTCAACATAATGATGTCACATTGTTACCATGGCCACCAAGATCTCCCGACTTATCCCCAATTGAGCACGTGTGGGATATGATGGGTAGGAGATTGCTCAATTTGCAACGTCCTCCTCAGACTCTAGAAGCACTTCGAGAGGAGTTGGTGGTTGCCTGGAATGAGATACCACAGGAGGACATTGACCACCTGATCAGAAGCATGCCTAGGCGCGTTGGAGAATGCGTAGCACATTAGGGTGCATCCACACATTATTAAAGGTCAAAGTGCTTTAAAGCAGTGCAATCATTACTTATTATGCTTCATTAAGTAGGTACTTATACAAAATTTTATTCAAATAAAACCATTTAAACTGGGTGTTCGGATTTATATGTCACTTAGTATATAACTATGTATAAAAAAAATATGGATAAAAATGCATTTTGCAAAATAATATCACAGAAGTCATCGTTACGTAGTGCTAGTTGAGATCTATTACATGGGAACTAAACGCATTATCATCAGCAGGCTTTCTGGGTTTTCCCTTAGGCTATCCTTTTTTTTCTTAGCCAGTGAGGATGTTCTGCTGGCTTGTGCCGAAAAGCTTTCGTTAGTATCGTCTGCGGGATCATCCACATTATCCTTTTGGATAACGGTACGTTTCTTCTTTTCTGAAAGAGATGGCTGAGTAGACGTAGCGGATAAGTATTGGTTACGAGGAGGTAAATTTAAAGGTGTCAATGTCCGTATTGGACTATTTACAAATTTATCAAAAATTTGTTTAATCTGTGTTTCTATCGTTTTTGAAAGCAGAGGAAGAAGTTCTTCAACAAATTTATTAACTGTAGCTCTTGGGGTAGCGGTAACTTGCGTATGATATCCGGGGCAAGATGAGCTAATTACTTTCGTTTTTGCCTCCAGATAACTAATTTTTTCTAGAGTCCTCACTCTTTGGATGGCAACTTCTTTCTTCATCCGCGAACATTCTCTAGAATCAGCAGCATGCTGTCCTTCACAGTTGATACATTTCTTAGGTTCATTGCACGGCTCTCCTGGGTGTTTGGGTGGACCACAAGTACACATTTCGGTATTAGGACATTTCTGGGATGTATGACCAAATTTCTGACATTTGAAACCCCTTAAAGGGTTTGGGTAATAAGGGCGAACATAAGGTGGTAAAAGGCAGCTTTAATTTTATTAGGTAAATTAGGTCTATCAAAAGTGAGAATGAGATTTGGTGTTTCTATAAGTTCCTCACCTCTTCTACGCATCATATCTTTTACGTCAATATCTCCTTCTGTTTTCAGGCCGTCCAGTATTTCCTCCAAAGTGCAGTTCAAAAGATCAGCACAAGTAATAATTCCTTTGGAGTAATTAAGCGTGGAATGCGCTTTAACTACATAATTGTAATCTCCAACTCTTTGTGTTTGCAAAAGTTTGTTTGCCTGGGCTGCGGTACTGGTTTCCAACAGTATCCCAGATTTGATTTTCTTTATTAATTTCAGGTTCCCAGCAAATCCAAATAATGTTCTTGACACAACAAAGGGGCTTACTTTGTTAAAGTTACCCCCATCAATCCGTTCGACCACCAGAAACCAGGGGATGGTTCCCTCCTTTCTCTGGCTGGCCGTGGCCGCTTGCGCGGTAGCTTTCCCATATCTGGGTGGGTTTTTGGTTTATATTTCATCCATGCGAATTTCAAAATGGTTCACCTTCCCAGCTCCCCACTCGACACGGAGTCCTCATCGGGGATGCCATGCCTGCAAACATAGTTCGGGACATGGACACCAGGGCTGCTGATGGGGGTTACCCTTATGGAAAGTATTTTGTCTTTCCATTGCGGTCCGGCATGGTCAAGGGTAGAAATAATCCACACCTGTCTGCTTTCAACGCAATGCGAAGGCTCGCCCAGCCAGCCCTCTAACGGGATGGCACAGCCGATTGACCGCCGCTGGGCTAGGCGCGGCCGCCCTTCTACACTGACCGCCCGATCAAAGTGGCGTGTTGCCCCTCTGACTGGTAGGGCTCAACCACCAGGATTCCATTGGCCAGCTTACGGGTCGCCGGGCACGGCACAAACACCCGGGAGGCTAAGAGGAAGCCCCACGCGCCGCTTCAACGCATGGGGTAACGAAAGGAAGAGGAAAGTCGGGGGGCAACGGACAGCTGCACAGGATATAATAGAAGGAGAAAGGATGGGAAAAAGGGGAAAGGAAAAGCCCAGGGCTTGGCAGAATGAATAAGACTACCAAACACCGAACTCCCTGCCTGGGGTCGTGGGGGCGACGCTTCCCTTGAAACCGGATCAAAGATCCAGCTTCAAAAGTAGATACCCCCTGCGGGGATTATTATTATTATTATTATTATTATTATTATTAATTTTGCTTGCTACAGTCGGCAGTGGCCTCCACAGCGATGCATTTAATTATCTTTTAATTTTCTCGTTGTTACCGGGATCAGAATTTTTTTAATGACAAGGACGTCTTTGACTGATACTACAGGCATTTACAACCCCCTACCACGCTCAGCCAACAATTTTAACCCTTTCACAATTTTTTAACGATCAGCAGCATCTGAAACGTCAAAAAACGAAGTGTGAACGTTTTTTTTTCGTTTTTGGCTTTCTTCCTCCGCTGCCACTGGACCGAGTTTCAAAAACTACAAAGCTTTTTAGCCATTGGCAATTAAAGGCGTGTCAAATTTAACTTCACTGGTTGCCTATGGGTAGACCTCAGGACCGTACTATTTTCCACAATAATGTTGCGGGTAAACGGGTCTACGAGGGACCAATGATATTTTATGAGGAAATTTCTGAGATAGTCGTTAATAAATTATTCTAGCATTAGTGTCCAAGGAATCGAATTGATAGAGATTAAAATCAGTGGTAAGTAATCAGAACAGTAGAAAAGTCACGTTATAAGACCATGCAACAATAGGCAAATTTTCCCACACATATACACCAAAACCTTAAGGTAACCGAGATATTATGTTCCCAAGAAAAAACAGAATGGACCAGTCTGGCTCTGCATGCAATGTGAATAGATTGAGTAGGTACACGGTGCATCAGTTTCCAAATCAGGCGCAGCGCGGTGTGTAGGTAAACCGAACAACTCGGATTAGAAAAAATTGAATTTGAAGCATTCCTATAGCCAGTATCGATTTGATGTTATTTTAGTGAGTGTCTTTGAGATTCTGTTGATAGTTTGCAAGTATATTTAGATCGCCTTCCTGGATGTCCCGAGCAGCGTTCGTTTAATCGTACAAATGCTGTCAAGGTGGATACAGTAGAGGAAAAGCCCCCAATGGGGCATTTTTAGGAAGTCAACAAACTCGCGATGTTGAATAGGGTGATGACAACCTCAGATAAAGCTGCGTTTGAATATTGGTTGACGTATTTGTTTCATGCGTTCGGAAATAGAACAAAGGAATGCTTCTGGAACGACAAAAATGTGCTTTTCTTCCCATCCTCAAAGCCTTGAGAATAAGAGTGTTCTGAGTTGTTATTCTCATAGTCCAATGTGTGTTAACCTCATAAAAGTAGAATATATCATTTTCATCCTGCACTGATTGCCTTGTATCCATGGCATTTCTTATAATAAACGCAATAGTCGTAGAAAACGTGGTTATAAATTAGTCGGCTGTCATTAAGTGTCATTACATGACTCTGTAATTCTCTCCCAACTATGATCTTGATAATGATCTCGACGATGAGCAACACATCGTATGATCTGTCAGGAGATATTTTAGGGCCAACGGCGTCAGTGACAGTCGCGCAACCGTTGGTGATTTTTCTTCATCAGAAGATTCTTCTTCAGAAGCTTCTTCAACCGAAAATCTGCTTAGCACATCAGCGGCATCTTCCGAGATCCCGCATTGCACACCAGCAGAGATTCAAGGTCATATTAAAGACCTTAAAGTGCGTAAAGCACCTGGGGGGATCAAATCACTAATAAGGCGCTGAAGTCCTTAACTTATCTCGTGGCAATAGTCATTGCCTTGCTAAGGATCCAGTACTTCCCATCCGCGTGGAAGACCGCATAATGTTATAATGATTATCAAGAAGGTGGGTTCGATATTTTTCCAGGATTATCGTCCCATTAGCCTGCTGTCAGCTCCGTCTAAGCTCGCTGAAAAGGTGATTCTACGTCACCTTGAGAATTTCTCGTCACATCACCATGTGGCCATACAGGAACGAGTAACCAGAGGATTCACCCTTAACGAAAGTAGTGGCATCTTGCTTTTGGATGTCTCAAAAGCATTTGACAAGGTGTGGCACGCGGGCCTCCTGTATAAACTGATCCAAAAGGGCTTCCCTGTTTGGCTTCTCAAACTACTGAAATCCTTCCTTGAAGGTAGGAAATTTCGGATCAAAATTGCCAATGTCCTGTCGAAAACACGGCTGATTACAGCCGGCGTCCCTCAGGGTTCGGTCTTTGGACCGATCATTTACTCACGGTACATCCATGACGTCCCTAGTCCCAGCAACTGTGAAGTCTATCTCTATGCTGACGATACTGCATTGGTGGCTCAGTCGTGGTCTGGTCACCTAGTCCATGAAAGGCTGCAAAGTGCGGTGGAGGACGTATTAGTTTGGGCGGATCGGTGGCTAATTAAAATTAACTTTTAGAAAACGCAGGCAATCTACTGTACTAAAAGACGTCGCGGCGTCCCGTCGGAAATTTCAATGAATGGACTTCGTATACCACGGGAGTCCTCCGCTGAGTATCTCGGTGTCATTCTGGACAAAGGGATGACTTGGCGGAACCATATAGAAGCGCTAAAAACTAAATTCCAAATTACGTTTCGACGGCTTTACCCATTATTATGTAAACGGTCAAAATTAAGTTTGATTAACAAGATTCGACTCTATAAGGTGGTCATAAGACCAGCAATGACTTACGAATGTGCGGTAGTGTTTTATTGCTAAAACACACTTTCGAAATGCAGGTTCTGCAAAGCAGGACGTTGCGCACTATTGCTGACCCCCCATGGTATGTCGCTAACGAAACTCTACATAGAGATCTCGATGTCCCTTACCTAAAGGACTACATTAAGCAACAGGCGCAGCGGCGCTATAGCCTAGCGGAATCGCACAGCAACGCTCTGTTTCATGAGTCAGTGGACAACACAGTCGAGCAAGTTCGCAAGCACAAAAGGCCGCGGCTCGCACTGTAATCAAAATTAATTCGTAAACTTAGAACGACCAAAATTGGAACATTTTGACAAAATCTTTAGAAAAAATCGAATATCTTTAGACCATATCAAAATCTGTAAAGTGAGTGCCTATCCTAAAAGATTCTCTTTGTTCTCGTTCTTCCTTCTCTCCTTTACTTCCATTTTTTTCTTAAAATTGTCAGGTTTTTGGGTTACCAGACCTGACAGACTTACAACCTGACACTGTGACTCAAGAGCTAAGGTTCCACGGACCGCTCTGACAACCAACGATGACTTGTCACTGACTTGTCATGACTCTGACGTTCTAAAAATAAAGTTTCACAGTACTCCAGGGTACAACTTGATCTGTCAGTCTACATTCCTGTGCACGGTATTTACATTACCAAGTGATCTACAATTGCACCCCTGTATCTACGAGCAACATGTGAGAGAGTAGTAATTGAAATTTCTTTTCAAATGAATAGTGAGTATCTACTTTTCTTCCATTTTTTTACGTCACATACAGTAGCCTACTTATTTCCAAAAGAAAAGTTCCAACTTTCGGGACACTCTCTATTAGCTAAATGGAAAATATTCCCATGTGTTATAACTATTCTACATATGAATACTATTGAATGTCATCGATTTTATCCCAACAGATGTCATTTCGCTTAAAAAAGAAAAGAAAGCTCAATTGCCAAATCCGAGCCAGGTGAGGCTCTTAAACCCGTGCACGAGGTACCTACGGTCATTTAGCGCGATCGATATATCAGATGGTGGTTCCCATTGCATTCGGTCCGGGTACCACCTGCTAATTACTGGTAATTAAGAATCGGACGGCGGCATCCGACAAAGTCGCACAAAGCGAGATTGAATAGTGGAAGAACAAGAAAATCGCAGGGATAATACAGTAAACATAGGGATTCAGTCATGTTTGTTCCTAAGCGAAAAGAAACACAGAGTTGGAAAGCATCTCAACGTTAAATTCACCAAAAAAACAAAATAAAAAATAGGTTGAAAAGATTGCATGGCCAATTTAAAAAAGGTTATGTGTATTTACTTCCAAGCGTCTGCCTATTTCTCAAAATGGGGAATAAAACCAAACTAATTTAGAAGTCAATTGAGGTTATGGTGTGGTAAAATCGTAGTAACTTTGCCATATAAAATCACATCAGGCAGCAGCGGTGGCCGCAGTAGTAGACTCTTCGGACTCCTGATCAGTCGCCGTGCGCTGTGCGGGTTCGAGTCCCGTCCCAGGAGAAATTTTTCTCTTGGCTATGGATGTTGTGATTGTCCGTAGGTGGTAGACGGTCTCTGACTGTCGAACGCGGAGGTACCACCCGGCGGATCTCGTAGGCGGAGCCAGAACGTGTGTATGTTGCATGCACACGTGTTCCCTCGCCAGAGTCCGTGTGGCGTCCCCGTTTCCCCTGTATCCCCCTATAGCCCCACGGTGCCCAATGGGTGTTTAAGCCTTAGGCCTTCGTGGTAGTTGGAGTATAAAAAAAACATGAGTATGGCCTAAATTTAACAACCAAGGAAACATACTATGTCTTTCTCTCTCTTACTCATACATACAGTTGGTAACCTATTGCTGATGCACTTGTCTGTAGCAGCGTATGTTAAAGAAATGGCCTCCATTTGTGGTGGTCGTTATGACAGAATGATTGTTAGAGTTAGCTAGAAATTTAAACGAATATGGTTCATGCAAAACGCCTGTTAAGCCTCGAAAAAAAGGAATCTTTGAAGGAAACTCAGAATAGTGTTTTACAAGCACTTGCTGAGAACTCTGATATATCAACTAGGCAAATTGAGAAAAATGTAGGAGTAGCCAAATCCACAGCCCAAATCATTTTGTGCAAAAGTAGATATCACCCCTATAAATTCAGGATTTGCCAAGGACTTAGACCAGGGGATGGCGCTAGCATTTTTGTGAGTGGTACACTCAAACCTGTGAATATTTTAGTTTCTCTTCAAAAATAATTTGGTCCGACGAGAGTATAATCACTAATAGTCGCACCTTTAATCGCTGCAACACTCATTACTGGGCTCAAGAAAATCTGCAGGTAAAAAAGTATTCGGGCATCAAGAAAGTTTTGGGCTCAATATGTGGAGTGGAATTCTAGGGACCAAAATAGTATGTCCAATTACTTAACTACAACTCATTAACTGCAGAACGGTAGGCATCTTCAATTGTTGCAAGATGATCTGCCTGTATAATTTACCTTTGGCATAGGTTAATAGCTGTTTCAACAAGACGGTGCTCCTGCACTTAACTGTAGGCAAGTTTTAGAGTATCTTTCTCAGTGATTTCCTGGAGGGTGGACTGGAACCTCCAATGAAGTGTGCTGGCTAGCACGTTCCCGGATTTAACTTTTCTGGACCTTGTTGTTTGGGGTTTTAAACCAACCGGCATACTTTTGAAACGAAGCAGCAGTTACTAGAATGTGTAGTGGAAGCATTTAAGATGATTACTATAAAAATGTTACGCGAAGTTTGATGTGAATTTGAACACCTATAGTGAATAAAATAATAATAATGTTAAAAATGTATTCGTTATTCTGAATTTTAGTAGATTAGGCAAAGATTTATAAAATTTTACCTGCTATGTTGGTTAGTGTAGTTTCACGGCATATCTCTTAACAACTCCATTTTATCGTATGAGATTTCCATTTTCTGAGGGTTTGTTTGTCTAAAATGACTGGTATATAATGATTAAGGCCGAAGTAGTCAGGCGTTGTCGATTAAAGGGTAATTAACAAATTTGATGCCGAAATAAGAGAATTTACGTCGATATAAATATGTTTCAATGGAGTCAATCCTCTCACCCGATTCTCAAAGGGACCGAAAGTGGGGCGAAGGAAAGAAAGTCGTTCAGTGATGCCAGATGTGAAGAATTTTCCTTTTACACATAAGCGAGTGCTTGGAAACATTGTTATTTCAGTTATTGTCAATCAAACAGACTAGTTGCTAGTCCCCATCCATATGACAACGTTACGACTTAGAAACTAAATATCGCAGATAGGTATTATCGTTGTTCCTACATTGCATCCGACGCATGTGTTGAAAATATCTCCCTTGTTGTAAGCACAAATATACGGAGGAATCTATGTGTGAAATATGCCTAGTATGTAGGTATAATAACCAGTGCTGCAAGTGTATAAATATACTAACGTCAAATAATGAGATATCTCCTTGACCTCCTGCAGCCCTTCCCCGCCACCAATGTTTTAGCTCTCCAAAGCTATTCAGAAATTTCGGAAACATCAAAAAACGACGATTGAGCGATTTTTATATTCTCTTTTTTGTCCGTAACTGTGCCGCAATAGGATCCATTTTTAAAAGCTACAAATCTTTTTCGTACTTGGTATCTTAGTAGACTTGTGTCGAAATTTCATCAAAATCCGAGCGGTATTTTCCGTCATAGAGGACCCACAGATTAAGCGGACAGACCGACGGACATACAGACAGAATATAATAATTGTAATAGTTCCTCATAATTGGCAGAGGAATCATAACAACCATGTACATTCCCTAACTCAGCTTCTGATATTGCTTTTCAACCTTTTGTCTAAAACTTTGCCGATGCGAATTTGGGAAAAATAGATTTTTTTAATTTCGAACGTTTCTCAATCTTCTGACTTTTTATAGCATGTAGCTTTTTTAGGCGAGGCTACCATTTTTAAATTAAAGTTGGGCATTTGCATTTTTTGCGCTTGACATTTAAAATTTACATCATAAAAGAATGATGTACCTGAACAACCGGCAACGATGTATCGGACTAATTACTGTCCGTGTTCCGACAGGCTTCAACTTTAAACACTGATAATGATTATCTGGTAAAGTTATGTTTGGGGATTAACTTAATAAAACTACGAATTTAAAAAGAAACTTTATTTCAGGACCAATTCATAGTCGTCTCATTTGGTTTGTCAGGAATTATAGGAGAGTCGTTAAATATCATCACACAAGACGTCGTTTTTTGAGTGAAGCCTCTCGTAGAAGTCGCTGGATTAATACTTAATAGCCTGCTTTTTGATGTTTAAGTTTTTCAAGAATAATCAATCGTTTCTGGAAACGTAAAACTGTGACCAGACTATAAAATCCTGACCAAAATGCGTAAGTTTGTGAGGGAATTGGTCGAATGAGGAAGCTTCAAAGTTAAAAACAGACCGTGTATGAGTCGTCAAATCAAAAAACGCTACTGTCAAAAATACAACTAGACAAAATAACAGAGTGTTACATGACGGAACTCATTGTATACTGATATCAAAAGTTTATTTTAGTAGATATTTAAATTTTGAAACTTGAATTCGCTATAAAAAAGAAAGTAATGACTATTTTCCAAAAATCTGGTTTTCTAGGAAATTGAGCGCTGAAATTTGAGAATGAAACACAACTGGTACCTCATCCGACCAAATCGATTTTCTAATATTTATTCGATTGTTTGAGGTTGAATATCTTAAAACGCAATTTCGATTTTGTGTTTCAAGACCTCAATTGTCTCTTCGTGTGTAGCATATATACTAAGTGACATATAAATCCGAACACCCAGTTTAAATGGTTTTATTTTAATAAAAGTTGGTAAATGTATTTATCTTACTGTAAATAACAAGTGAAAAAATTTTCAGCCTTATCAGTTGGACATTCCGGTTTTTATGCTGCTTTTTTTTAATTCACTAACACTCTAAAAATGAATATTTCAGCCGCAGTAAAGAATCAACGTTGGCGGATTTTGGTTCTTGACATCCTTTACGATCGGTTACGATGCCTAGAGTACGGAGACCTGTACGATTTCGTCAACTTAGTGAGTTTGATAGGGGCCGTATAGTGGGACTTCGGGAAGCTGGACTTTCTTTTCGGGCAATTGCAGTTAGAGTGCAAAGAAGTGTAGACACTGTGGTTAGGTGTTGTCAGGCATGGCTTCGAGAAGGCCGTACGCAAAGAGCAAGGGGCACTGGACGCCGCCGTAGAACAACAGACCGTGAAGATCGCCGCCTAAGATTATTGGCCTTAAGGGACCGTTTCTCCACTACCAGGTCCATTGCAAGTTAATGGTTTGCAGAACACGGAAGACCTATTGGCATGCGAAGTGTTTACCGACGAATGAGAAGTTTTGGCTTGTTTTCATGCCGGCCACACTGGGTCCTCCCTTTAACTCGAGAACACCGACGTAATCGCCTTTAGTGGTGCAGACAACGGTCACTCTGGGATCAGGAATGGAACAGTATTGTCTTTAGTGACGAGTCTCGATTTTGTTTAGGCATGCACGATGGTCGTGCCAGGGTTAGAAGGCGACGTGGTGAAAGGAGGGGAATCCACAGTTTTTTGTTGAAAGACATGTTCATCACACTGTCGGAGTTATGGTTTGGGGTGCTATAGCCTATGGTTCCAGGTCACCTTTAATATTTATCAGAGGTAACATGAACGCGCAACGTTATATCCACGAAGTTCTAGAACCCCATCTTTTACCCTATCTTGACACCCTGGCAGATCCAACTTTCCAACAAGATAATGCCCGACCACATGTTGCAAGAGTCACAATAGACTTCTTTCAACATAATGATGTCACATTGTTACCATGGCCACCAAGATCTCCCGACTTATCCCCAATTGAGCACGTGTGGGATATGATGGGTAGGAGATTGCTCAATTTGCAACGTCCTCCTCAGACTCTAGAAGCACTTCGAGACGAGTTGGTGGTTGCCTGGAATGAGATACCACAGGAGGACATTGACCATCTTATCAGAAGCATGCCTAGGCGCGTTGGAGAATTATTAAAATAAAACCATTTAAACTGGGTGTTCGGATTTATATGTCACTTAGTATATTTATCCTTAACGGACCATCACAAAAAAAATGTTTTTTTTATACATCGAAGCAGCCGCGCAGGCAGAAGCCTAAATGCCGGAACACCGCGGCTGCTATGATGATCCCAAAGAAAGTTTATTAATACGAATTTTGAACTGCCTAAGGTTAATAGAACTTGGAAAAGCTTCCTCTTGTAGATTGTTCCACAATCTCGACACTCTCGGGACAAAGGCGCGGTCGTATCGGCCGGTTCTGGATGTACGAAGTTCGACACGGTTAGGATGGGACGTCAAAGTCAGGCGGGTCTGTCTGGCAGGTACATCGCGCGACGGCATCATGGAAGAGAGCTTTGAGGAGCAAAGCCTGTTGGTGTAACGGTAGAAAAGAGCCAGATCGCCGACAGCCCGCCGGTGCGAAAGAGTCCCGAGACTGTCTGTTAGAGAAGAGTCATCGATCAGTTGGACCGCCCACCTCTCGACAGCATCGAGCATGGATAATGTAGTCGGGGCGGCAGCACCCCAAACGTGTGAGCAATACTCGAGGCTAGGCCTTATCTGGGCCTTGTATAGAGTGAGAAGGTCATGCGGAGAAAAGTACTTCTTTGCCCTAAACAAATAGCCTGGCTTTTTCCCAGCAGCTGCAGCTATTGACGAGATGTGTTCGTGCCAGATCAGCTCCTCGGTGATCTGGACTCCGACCAGCCGAAATGAATGGCTCTTTGGCAGAACTCGACCATCCATCGAAACCGGGTGAGCGCAGGGACGCTTTTTGTTCGTCAAAGTACACTACTGCGTTTTAGAAGCATTGAACTGTACAAGATTGTTGCGTCCCCAAGCAGTGATAGCCTCCAGGTCTCTTGTCAGAGAGGAAGTTATCGCTCGTCTTCTTTTTTCCAACTCAGTGGCAGAGATCGGCTTGTCACTCTGAATTCCTGCATGAAGAGTGCTGTCATCAGCGAAGCTGTGGATTGGGTTGATCGTGCAGGAAAGGAGGTCGTTGATATATAAGAGAAACAGTGTCGGAGCCAAGACTGATCCCTGGGGAACACCCGCGTTGACGTTGTGGGATGAAGAGGAGAACTCGTCAATTACGATGGATATCTTGCGGCCAGTGATAAAGTCAGCCACCCATCTGCAAAGCTTTTTGGGAGGCCATAGGATGGAAGTTTGCTTAAGAGGGCAGCGTGCCACAGCTGATCGAACGCATTCGTGATGTCAAGAGCAACGACATGAGCCTCACCATAAGACTGGATGAGTTTACTCCACAATTGAGTGACGTAAGCTAGGAGGTCCCCTGTGGATCGTTGGTGCCGGAAACCATACTGCCTGTCGCTAATCCAGCCGTGACGTTCGAGGTAGTCAAGTACTTTTTAGATTCTATATCCGTGAAAAAATACCAAATTCCTGTTCTAGATTGGTTTTTAAACAAATGCAAATTAGCTCGTATTTTGAAGAACTGTATTGGCCAAATGTAACAAACCTATTCACTTACTGTTTTGTGCACAAACTTCTAAGCACAGCATTTCCCGCTCTTTTAAAAGACAAGCTAGTATTTCGTGGGTCTGCCTACTCTAGAAATATTCGTTTTGTGAATGCGTTAATCGTGCCTCTTCACAAGATATCATTCTTCCATAAGTGCTTTACCACTTATCATTTGTTAAGGGTCAAGTGGCAGAATACCTTTAAGCTAAACTTCGTCCTAAATAAAGACAATTTAAATGTACGGAGAAACCTATGGTGTCTGAAATATGGCGAATAGGTGCGTAGAATTACCGGCGTTGGGAGCTTATAAATATACTGTCAAAAAATTGCGATATACCCTCCCCACCCTTTACAACCCCCAAACCCCAGTTTTTAACCCCTACAAAATCATTTCTGAAAATGATCGGGAGCCTCTGAAACATTAAAAATTTAAGTTTAAGCGATTTGTATTTTTTTCCTGATTTACTACTACTACTTCCTACAGTGGCGTATTCCATCTTGGCAAGTGAAAAGTTGCGCTGTATTGTTGAGACTAAATAATGCTATGTTTTTGGAAACCAAAATTCGTTGAGCATGACACTGTAATGGTTGCCATTGACCGAAGAAGTGAAAATTACTTGGTCTGAGAAGATGATTTTTAGGTAAAAATTGCATATCTTTGTCTAAGCAATTTTCACCCCTATGGGTGAGTCGAAAACGCATCAGAATACGATGAGTCTTCAGTTTCTGGACCCAATGAGCTTTGTAAGTTTTCATAACCGAAGCGCTTATGTAAAATGCTTCTAAGAGACGTGCAAGAAATCTTCAATTCTTCAGAATGACGTCCAATTGATGTTGATGGATGTTCATGCATATTCTGGGTAACAGCAGTCATGTTGTTGGCTGAACGGACCAAACGAGAACGTCCAACGGGTTGTTGTTTCATAAACTACTGACGACCTCGCTTCTCGAACTGGTCCACAAACTGAATTGTTGCTCTGTTTCATGAACCAAAATTCACACGTTAGTCTTTAACAGTTTGCGTTAAAAACTCACCTTTTTTTTAAGGAACAATTCAATATTTGTATTTTCCCATTTCGAAAATGTCACATAAATATATAACTAATTTTCTGAATGACATTTTACCGCTTGATGGCAACATAACCCATTAGTTCCAGTTTAGTTGACCCACCCTGTACTTGGATGTAAATGAGAAGTACCTTCTCACATCTAGCCTGGGAATATTGAAACGACACCTTGTACCAATAACCATTCAATCCAATCATTAGGTGTATTGAAACATGCCATTTCAGCTTATCTGTATCTTGCGCTCAACCATCATTTCTCATCGAAACAACATAATATTATTTATTGCATTGCCGCCATTCCCCGGGGCATCTAAGAGAACCACATTTTTATCAATAAAAATCACCCGATGCAATTTCACGAGAAATGACCGTGGGAAGGCGATTCCTGGGAGAATCGGAAAGCTCGGTAAAAGTTGAGACACGCTTGTCCGTGTTCCATCCCATCACGAATTGACGCGAAGTGTGCCGATTCCCAAAACACGGGATATCGCTAGTCGCTAGTCATACCCGCCACGAGCACAGGAGACACGTCCCTGGGGATGAAAAGCGTTTTCTGTGCGGTTTTTGAGCGAGGGTGCGTCAATACTCACTACTAGCATTGATTAACGGATCCAACACGAAGATAGTCAATATAATGCTATATTCGTACGTCCACAAAATTTTCTGAGATTAAATGAAATAACGTAGCGTCACCTGTGAGAATCTGTCATAGCTGTTTCTCTATTTACTATGCAGGATGTTTCCAAATTGGTTGGTTCAATCCTACCTCACTTATGACATTCATGCATGAGGTGGTCTTGCAAGTATATAGATACCAAAATAAATTGGAAGGAGTACAGAAGTGCTTGGCAAACCACCACGTAGTTATCCATCTGATGAGCTTTCCAATAAGTGGGAGTATTTGATATCAGACATTTTTCCACCAGCTAGCCATATTTCAGCAGTTACATAAACGTAATATTTATTAAAATACGCATTGTCATTATGCAAGACAATGGGACGAACAATTAAAACTCTCAAAAATTTACAAATCAATTGGCCCGAGCATATCAGAAAGTTTGGTCAAAAATGTGCTGTTCAAGAAACAACTTAAGCTATGGATCTCAAATACTCCTAGGCAAAACATACATAACACAATTGGAATAGGTTTCACAAATATATTGAAACTGTGGCTCTGATGATTGTATACTTACTTTGCTTTTTCTCTCTCTTTTAATCGAAACCGAATTTTGATAATATTACATGTATCACATGCAGATGCCAGTTTTTATCAAAAATGTTTACATAAGCCGACTGTGGACCATTTTACTGAATTTATATGCCTGTTTTATCAGACATTTTTAAGAAGCTCATTATTTATTACCTTACCGATTTTATGACCAAAATTGCGAACCGATTTTTGTCGTATTGTTTTTAAATGTGTGAACTATTTTATGGTGGATTACCTGACTCATTTTACTAAAATTAGTGACGGACTGAAAAAAAATATACCATACCTATATCTATACTTAATCCAGAGCGGCTTAAGTTTTTTTGTTAATTGTTGAAGCCCACGCACAAGTTTGCTTACCATTCTTTCATTTTTGGTAAATAAACTTTACTTTATGAATGTCAGTATTTAAAGGGGCGATGTTTAGATTCATTTTTAAAAGAACACTTATTATAAACGTGTGTCCTTAACAGGGTCCTAAAAGTCTTAACCTTCAAGATACAGGGTGGTCAAGTTTTCAAAAATAAATCATTTATCAGCAATATCTGTAAATACCACTTTAGAGATTTTAATGAAATTTGAAGTTCGAGCACCTGAACAGACATCAACAATTTGTACTCCAAATCTCTGGAAAATCAAATAGTTTCTTTTTAGGAGTACACACATCTTTTAAGTTAAAGAAGTTTGAAAATTTGAAAGCTTACCTGCAAACGACGCGACCTCATTGGTTTCTCCGTTTGCACTAATTTATTCTAGGTTATTCGTTTGTCTCTGTCCCAGATTGTCAGGACATAGCACCATAGATTTTATTATTACGCTTATCCTTTAAAGATCTAAATAAGACAATATCTTGAAATCGTATCATATTGATGCATAGCTTAAATTTTTATTGTTATCCAGTAGTACTTGAAAATTGTAATTTAAGAATGCTTTTTATTATATATCTATAACGGATAAATATATTAATCTGCGGTCTTAGCCATTTTATAGAATATTTATGCTCCTAGTATTAAAAAGTATACCGTTGTATTAAAAATCTTCGAAAAAATTGAAAAAAGCAGTGACACATCCATACAACGTATCTAGTGGCCGCAAAATGAATTAATTTGACAAGATTGAGCGTTGAATAGAAGCGCAGACGCAAGTTCTTTTTGAAATCAAGACTGTGAAAATCGGTGTAGCTCAACAGAAGTTATAATACTTTTTCTGAAATGACGTTCAACTCTTCCCTTACCCTAATCAAAACAAAATATGGAAAAATGACATAGAGAAAAAAGTTCGAAAATTGAGCAATCAGCATCAATACGTTGATTTGAGCTTTTGACATTGAAAATACGCCCCTAGCGGCCATTTTAGTAATCTGACAATAATCTCCAGTAATTTCTAGTAGGCTACTTTTGTTATGACATTTTTTAACGCCGTTGCTGAGATATGGGGTAATTCTAGGATAGATGGTACGGAAGGAGAGACGGTACACTACCCGATCCTGGCAATTCGCGAAACGCAGAGGCCAACTGGCAGCATCGCGAATCTCCGTATGTGTACCGAAATATACTAAGTGACATATAAATCCGAACACCCAGTTTAAATGGTTTTATTTTAATAAAAGTTGATGAATGTATTTATCTTACTGTAAATAACAAGTGAAAAAATTTTCAGCCTTATCAGTTGGACATTCCGGTTTTTATACTGCTTTTTTTTAATTGACTAACGCTCTAAAAATGAATATTTCAGCCGCTGTAAAGAATCAACGTTGGCGGATTTTGATTCTTGACATCCTTTACGATCGATTACGATGCCTAGAGTACGGAGACCTGTACGATTTTGTCAACTTAGTGAGTTTGATAGGGGCCGTATAGTGGGACTTCGGGAAGCTGGACTTTCTTTTCGGGCAATTGCAGTTAGAGTGCAAAGAAGTGCAGACACTGTGGTTAGGTGTTGTCAGGCATGGCTTCGAGAAGGCCGTACGCAAAGAGCAAGGGGCACTGGACGCCGCCGTAGAACAACAGACCGTGAAGATCGCCGCCTAAGATTATTGGCCTTAAGGGACCGTTTCTCCACTACCAGGTCCATTGCAAATGAATGGTTTGCAGAACACGGAAGACCTATTGGCATGCGAAGTGTTTACCGACGAATGAGAAGTCTTGGCTTGTTTTCATACCGGCCACACTGGGTCCTCCCTTTAACTCGAGAACACCGACGTAATCGCCTTGAGTGGTGCAGACAACGGTCACTCTGGGATCAGGAATGGAACAGTATTGTCTTTAGTGACGAGTCTCGATTTTGTTTAGGCATGCACGATGGTCGTGCCAGGGTTAGAAGGCGACGTGGTGAAAGGAGGAAACCACAGTTTTTTGTTGAAAGACATGTTCATCACACTGGTGGAGTTATGGTTTGGGGTGCTATAGCTTATGATTCCAGGTCACCTTTAATCTTCATCAGAGGTAACATGAACGCGCAGCGTTATATCCACGAAGTTCTAGAACCCCATCTTTTACCCTATATTGACACCCTGGCAGATCCAACTTTCCAACAAGATAATGCCCAACCACATGTTGCAAGAGTCACAATAGACTTCTTTCAACATAATGATGTCACATTGTTACCATGGCCACCAAGATCTTCCGACTTATCCCCAATTGAGCACGTGTGGGATATGATGGGTAGGAGATTGCTCAATTTGCAACGTCCTCCTCAGACTCTAGAAGCACTTCGAGAGGAGTTGGTGGTTGCCTGGAATGAGATACCTCAGGAGGACATTGACCACCTGATCAGAAGCATGCCTAGGCGCGTTGGAGAATGCGTAGCACATCAGGGTGCATCCACACATTATTAAAGGTCAAAGGGCTTTAAAGCAGTGCAATCATTTTAAATTTTTATCATTTACTTATTATGCTTCATTAAGTACTTATACAAAATTTTATTAAAATAAAACCATTTAAACTGGGTGCTCGGATTTATATGTCACTTAGTATACATAACGCCTGTGGTTACAACACGTGGTCCTTGTTTTAATCAAAAATTTAAGTTTCTTTTTTAAAAAACCGATATTTTTTTTCGGTGTGACGTTTAGTTTAAACTATTAGGTATGTATACTTCAAATATTTTACTTTTTTTTTGCTGTAGTTAATCTAGAAATACCCTATTTTAACCACCTAACCTTAAAACAAGAACCGTTGCCGATTTTTATAGATTTTATTTGCTGTTCCATCTCCCCTTGTAGTTTAAGGAGAGTTGGGACCGATTTTGTTGAGGATAGGTGGTACGGGTGTTCCATCTGTCCTTTATAAGCATTTATTTGTACATTAGATTTTTACTTCCAGATGGCGGAGCAAATGGAAGTATTGTATTAAGCATTAAATAAAAAAAAGCATTGTCTTAATCGACTTAAAAATTTCTCAGAATATCTGTGTGTTCCCTCTATAACTTTCGAAGGAGTTGAGCTATCGATTTGAAATTTAGTGGGTTCGGATTGCTTTTGAGTAAAATCGGTCCAGGTGAAGGGGTATAAAATAAGGGATTATTTTTATTTTTTACAAAAAAAAAATATTTTTGGCTTTAGAATAAAATAATGAATCGTTAGGTATGAAAACAATCAAATTATTTTTGACGCAGTTTCGATGTGGAAGTGTTGATTCAATTTGCAGCATATTTTAATAGCAAATCTTTTGGATTACCTACATTAGTAATATTTATTTGTTCTATGTAGACATGCCAAATATCTACAAGAGAAAGGGCAGCGGAAATGGCAGAGCTGAGTGGTCAGAAGAAAATTTAAAAAAAGCAATTGAAGGACTGGCAAGAAAGCAAGTTTGCTTGAGAGAAGCATCCCGAACATTCATCCGCTCGCGCCAAATCCATGAATAAAAAGGACGTTGATCAGTACTTCACCTTATTACACGATGTATTGGCTCAACATAACCTGCTTAATAAAGCAAGTCATATATTCAACGTCGATGAGACTGGACTACAACTGAATAACAAGCCAGAGCAGGTAGTAGCAATTAAGGGCTCAAAGAACGTTGTATCCATAACGTTGGCTGAGAAAGGAGAAACCATTTCTATTGTTGCTGCAGTGCAGAAGGCTCCTTCATTCCTCCGACATGTATTCTTAAGGGGAAAAATAAAAAAAACAGGAATATGAAGAAGGTATGCCAAGTGGTGCAACAGTATTCATGTCCCAAAAGTCTGCGTACATTAATAATGAGCTTTTTTGAAGTGGCTCAAAGAGCAATTTGTCCCTCGAAAACCACCAGGAGAAGTTTTGCTGCTACTTGATGGACACACCTCACATTGTAACAACATTGAACTGTTATAATATGCTGCAGAACAAAATATAGTTTTATTGTGCTTACCAAGCTTACCACACAATTTCTTCAGCCCTTGGATCGAGGATTTTTTAAGTCTCTTAAATTTCTACATCAGAGCAAATCCTGGTAAGCGGCTGAATAGATTTCGGTCATTTACTAAATTCCGCCTGGCAACGTGCGACCACCATCCAGAATGCTCAGTCTTCCTTTCGGGCTACTGGAATAGTACCATTCAACCCGTCTGAAATTCCGAAATATGCATTTTTGGTTGACGAAAACCAAAACGTTGAGCAAAACATAGCGCCAGTTGTTGCAGAAGATGGAGTTTCTGAAGTAGCAAACAATGAAACTTTATCGAGAGCTTTTAGTCCACCGATTATATTATTAATGATGCAACAGAAGACACTGGTTCGAGAACTGACCCTACCGATTTACTAAAGGATTTGGTGCAACCGGGATGTTCAGGTTATATAGCCTCTGAGAAGGAGAAGCGTTCATCGAAAGAGACGGGTGCAAGCGAGAAGCATACTGCTCCTGAAGAAGACGAAACACCGGGAAAAATCCTTGACATTGTTTCACCTGTGCCGAAAATTCAAACCGAAGGCCTAACAAAGAGAAGTAAACAGCTTGGTACGGAGCTAACAAGCATGGAGAATATTAGCGTCAAAAAAATGAAACTAAACTCAAAAATCAAGTCAACGGCAAAGAAGAATGAAAAGATTTTTCTTAAAACTGCAGAAAAGAAGAACACGAGGAAGAGATCAGTCTCGTCATTATCTTCTGACGATGAAGAGCCCATTTATAACGACAGCTCTGATGTTTCCGACGAAACCGATCAATGCGTTGGTTGTGGTGAACACTAAAACGAGACCAGAAAAAAGATGATTGGATAAAATGTTTGAGTTGTCGAAGATGGTTGCACGACACCTGCTCAAAATATGTAAATTTTTGGACAAGTGCGGTAAAAATGTGTGTCAAATTAAAAAGTAGTCCTGCCATTTATCCTTAAAAAGTGTATACCATCTTTACCTCAATTACTTATAAGCCAATATAGACGTTCCATCTCACCTAACTATGTGTACCAAATATCCTATAGGTGTAAGGTTAGATGGAACATATTTATTTTTTTTAAATTAGTGTAACGGTTTTTTACTTTGATCCTTTTGATATTTAAGACCACTATGTTGTTTGTCAAGTTACATTTTGCAAACCTACAAGTTGTTTTAATTTTTCTTTAAATAATAAAGAACTTACGTTGATTTTAAAATACGTGTACCATCTCTCCTGGATTTACCCTAACTCTGGTTGAAAAAATAAAAACGTTGTCCCTTTATGATCATAACAATATCTCTAATGCCACATATGAGAAACTAACTTTTTCAACGTATATATACTCCACGGAGAAACAGCTGTGAACATTTCTCATAGATGACGCTAAGGTATATCAGTTTTATCTGGAATATTTTATTGAAGGCATTTGGTTAGGTGGAATACGTTTATTTATGGCACTAGTCAATATGTAAATTTTTAAAGCACTTTCCACGCTGTATATGCTTACAAAGACCAGGAAGTTGAAGGTTGTCATTGTCTCGGGATGTAGAAACAAACCAAGGCTTCTAATTATAATACTTCAAGAAAAAATTATTGTGGAAATTAAAACGATTTGTGACATGTTTCGTCAACATTCGAAAGCTTTCCGCGGAAAAAGAACAAAGTGCCCAAGGCCAGGGTATCTCTTCATTCCCTGCCCTATTAAAATGATTAGAGTCAATTACTCCAACAACGGCGTTATTGATTAAAGGAGGACGGAATTAGAGGGCGTTTTAAAGCCAGATACATTTCATTTCACGGTAGATTAATATTAGATAAGTTATGGATAATTCGAAAGGGTGAAAGATTTCCCTGGGGTTCGTTATCGCTCAGTCAACTGAGATATGCAGGATTGGGAGTGTCTATGTGCCCCTTTTAGAGAGGGGAAAAGGGAAAGGCAGGGATATCGTTACGAATTAGATGAGTGAGTTAGCTAGGCCGATTCAGAACATCTTTTTAATTTGGGTCTTCACCTATTTACTGAAAACAATTACCTATCGTATCGACAACATTTCTCTATAATTGCAAATGTACTGAGAAATCTATGTGTGAAATATTTCTAATAGGTGCGTAGAATTACCGGTATTGCGAGTGTAAAAATATAACATAAAAAAATTGAGATATACCCTCCCCCACCTCTTAAAATCCTCAACCCCCAATTTTTAACACCCACAATTTTTTTTGAAAATGATCAGGAGCCTCTGAAACGTCAAAAAACAAAATTTGAGCGATTCATATTTTTTTCGTTTTTGGCCCTCGCTCGGCCATCACTGGTCCGATTTTCCAAAACTACAAAGCGTTTTCGTCCTTGGCATCGTCTGAAAATTTCATCAAAATCTGAAATGTACTTTCCATAAAACATCCAAAAAACATAATATCTCAATATCAAGATTTTTGGCGATTAAAATGTTAAAAGATGGCGCCCAGCTGCAATGTTGAAATAACACTGATCAACAGCCAAAAAATATCCTAAATAAAATCAACAAAATATTACTATTTTTAATGTGCTAAAACCGGAATGAAACGTATTTTTTCAATATTAGTTCAAGTTTTAGAGATACGGTAATTACGTTATATGTGTTCCTGCTGTGACAGTGTTAATATACTGTAATTCACAAGAATGCACGTGCTACATTTTTATATTCGTCAAGGAAATATGATGTAATCGGCATGATTGTGTTACGTTATAGATACGTGTACATTATATTGTTTTATATTAGCCATTATTTCCTCAGTTAGCTGACAGCGTTCATGCAAGATGTCTCGAAAGTGTGTAAACAATCCAGATCAGTTTTGTTACGTGTGTGGTGATGTGACTTTTGCGTCTCAGAGACGCTCTATTACTCCACTAATAACAAAGGCATATCAGCTTTATTTCGGTTGTAAACTAGGTGATCAAGAAAACAGTGAGCACCCCACATCTGCTGTAATACATGTGCTTCAAGTCTGAGGAGCTGGTTAAATGGCAAAAAACGGTCTATGCGCTTTGCTGTCCCAGTGGTTTGGAGAGAGCCTACAAATCATATTGATGATTGTTACTTTTGCATGGTACCTTGTGTTGGACAAGCCACAGGTATGTCCAAGAAAAAAAAATCGGTTATTAACTACCCAAACATACCATCTGCGATGAGACCTGTGCCTCACAGTGACGAACATCCTATTCCAAAACCCCCAGAATCCTACACTTGCGAATCAGAAAACGAATCAGATCATGGCGATCGAGTGATTCGTCAGGAAGAAGATATGCCATCAACGTCAAGAGATCCTGATTTTATACCGAGCACGTCATGCCACCAACCGCACAAAATAACACCGTCTGAATTAAATGATCTTGTAAGAGATTTAGAACTTCCAAAATGTAAGGCAGAGTTACTTGGATCAAGACTGCAGCAGTGGAACTTGTTAGAAGACGATGTTTCGGTATGTGTTTTTCGTAAACGCCACAAAGACTTAGAACCATTTTTTAATATGGAGAATAACTTGGCTTTCTGCAGTAACATTAACGGCTTACTGGCGGCTTTAAATATAAACTATAACCCAGAAGAATGGAGATTGTTTATAGACAGTTCAACATTGAGTTTAAAGGCAGTGTTATTGCATATTGGAAATATTTTACCAGCTCTTCCTGTAGGGTATGCAGTTCACATGAAAGAATCATATGACAATATGAAGTACCTATTGACATGCATAAAATACGATGAGCACCAATGGCATATTTGTGGCGATTTGAAAGTTGTTGCACTTTTACTTGGGCTGCAGCTAGGCTACACAAAGTTTTGCTGTTTTTTGTGTGAATGGGACAGTCGGGCAAAGGCACTTCATTACACCAGACAAAACTGGCCTGTTCGTCAATTCCTAGAGCCAGGTCAAAAAAATGTACAGCATATGCCATTAGTAGATTCGAAAAAAATTTTATTACCACCACTGCATATCAAGTTGGGCCTAATGAAAAACTTTGTCAAGGCATTAGTTAGAGATGGGTCAGCTTTTCAATACCTGCGTCAGAAATTTCCAAGACTAAGTGAGGCAAAGGTTAAAGAAGGTATTTTTGTTGGGCCACAGATTCGAAATATTTTGAAAGATACACAGTTTGAAAACACTTTAACAGGTTTTGAAAAAACTGCTTGGAATGATTTCCGTCTGGTGGTCACTAATTTCTTGGGAAATAGAAAAGCTGACAACTATAAAACCCTTGTCAAAAATATGCTGTCATCATATCAAAAGATGGGCTGTAATATGTCTCTTAAGATACATTTCCTACACTCACACCTGGACTTTTTTCCTGACAATTGCGGAGCCGTAAGTGATGAGCACGGCGAACGTTTTCATCAGGATATTTCAACAATGGAAAAAGGTACCAGGGAAAGTGGAATCCTTCCATGCTTGCAGACTACTGTTGGACTCTTGGTAGAGATGCTCCAGAAACGATCCATAAAAGAACAGCAAAAAGACAGCGCATATAGTGATTCTTATAAGTATATGAATCTTGTTACTTTTTTTAATATATCCTTAAAAATAAAGTTTTTTTTCTAAACCGCAACTGATTTTTTTATTTCATTGTCATTTTTGGATTCAGCGCCCCAAAATTAACAAAGAAGTGCACTTTTCCCACAAACTAAAATTTGTTGTCCAGTATTATCAACTGCTATTTTTAGGTAAAATATAGTACTCATCCATCAATTTCAGCTTGCTAACTTGACCTGATCAAAAAATAACCAAGGGAGGGGGGTTTCTGAAAAGTACTGTATATTCGGTGGAAATTGTATTTTCCTGTTCCGAGTTCTAAATCATTGTGTTCTCACTGCAACCGCCGCCAGGCGCCTTTTTTCGCGCGGTTTGGTAGATTTTTCAAACAATTATGCGTCCTCAGGTTTCTGTCGGTGACACCAAGACGGAGAACAAAAAATGGGAAGATCCCCTCCAAAACGGGAGGTGTGCTAAAGTTACTTAGTACCCTTTCTCGATCATAATAATGCATGACACGTTTCTAGTGATCATCGCTACACATTCCCCCAATCTGCTTCTACTTTTCTTATTTCATGCTGTAGATCATCTGTCGCTCAGATGTATGCGTATGATTTCGATATTATTCAGATCTGATATATTTTCCTTTGTGTATTTTACAGTTTTTTTTCTGAATAAATTGTATAATTTAATCCAAGATGTGATCGACTCACCGTTTGGTCAGAAATACTCGTTCATTGTTTATTTCACACCTTTAGATTGCGTGTTATTAGTTATGTATATTTCCTAATTTATGTATCAGTACAGTTATATGAATATCAAAGAAGCATTATGAAAAAAGTTGTTTTGTTCTTAACCGGATGTTTAACAAGTTTTTGTGAGTGGATTAGTACATCAAGAACCGTAAGACAGCTATCCCTCTTGCATGGAAATGTTTTTGTTACCTGTAGATGAATGTTGCATCAATATGTATATATTTATGAGCTCTACATATTTATATACAGTCAAGGATATACCAGTAGTAATAGGTACAAAGATTTGTCAGAAGAACTGATTTTTTCAGAATGTTAGCTGAAAGGCCTCGACACACGAAACACTCCCCTAGGATGTCGCTACTATACCCTATTCATAATCCATTTATGCCCCGGCACAACAAAGATGCAGCGGCAGCCCCCTAAGCGTTACAGTAGCTATTGGTCATTCGGTCATAAAACTACGAACAAGTGCAGGATTCGACAGGATAGAACTCAGGCTCAGAGTATCGGTGGCACGCCGACGCCGGCAGTTGCTGTTCATATTCGGTGTGTACATAGTGCGTGCTTATACGTTAGCATGTCGTTTACGGATACAGCAGATGAAACTGAGATTATTTCTTCCAATGCTTCCTTCAGCCCTCTTCAATGATGTCTCCTTCCCGAAAACATGACAAGAAGGGACATTTGAATATCCTGGCAAAATATTTTTTCCTTAACGTTTACAAGAGCGAAATTTCATGATATTCAAAGACGTTTGGCGAACATAACAGACTTATGTCCTAAGGCAATTTTTAACAGTGCTAAAGAATATGAAAAAAAAACAAAATATTGTCTCCACCACACAAGAGGCTGCATTACATGGAGCTGTTGGATACAGTTGATAACTTAGTGCCAACAGACGTAGAGTCAATAAATTTTTTGAAAGGCTGGAACTTCCCACCATAGACAAAGTATTACAGGAGGTTAATAGCGATGAACAGGTTCCTACTTTCAAAAGGACCACATTATATATCTTACTCAAAGAACTTCCTTTTGAGTATAGGAAACGGGCAGAAATGGTATTTTGATGGAAATCCACGAGATTATTTTATGGAGAAGAAATTATTTAAAATCAATAAAGAAATACCGCGACCAGGGCAGGAAGATTTATTACTTTGATGAAACCTGCATAAATGCAGGGCATACAAAACCTAAAGTATGGGTTGACTCTACAATTAAATCAGCAATACAAGCCTTCTTAGATGGACTAACACTAGCCTAAAGAATCCGTCAGGTACGTCTATCTAATCAATTCGTCATTTGTGTTATAAAAATGTTGTCAAGTATACTGAATCTATGAGCCCACGCTGAAAACTTAGCTACACTAAACTTAGTCTGCTTGTATCATTATCAGTTTTCTCGAATACTGTATGAAATAATTTATTAGAGGAAGACGAACACGATTTGTTATGTGTCAAATCGGCAGTGAAGATAGCTTTGTGCCCACTACCCTACGGGCATCTGAGTCAAAGAAAATGACCGGATACCATGAAGAAATGGACGGGAGTTCATTTGAACGATGGTTTGAAGAAACGCTCCCAAAGCTTGACGGCAATACCGTCATTGTACGAGCCCCTTCCACTTCAGTTGGCCCATCTATTGAAATCTTAGTTTTTTTCTTATCAAACAACAATAATAAAAATGTAGCAGGGTGTTATAGGTTTAAAATATTAACAATGAATATTTTGATAATATATAGTAGAAAACACCAACTTTATCACTCCCTAATCAAATTTGCAGCATAAAAATAACACATGTTGCAATTACAGCATATCAACCTATTTTCATTTCAATGCAAAATAAGTTTATAACGCATAGGTGGCTGTGAAAAATAAAAGCCATGACAATTGTTTTTATTAATCACAGCTGTCAGAATACGTTTAATATAGTTTTGGGTAGTTAAGGTTTTGAAAATGGGTAAATGAAAGGTTATTATTGAGAAACTTCGGTTACTGATAATTACATTTTTTAATTCTGGGAAATCAAACTCAGAAATTGCCACTTTGTTAGACATACTGGGATTTAGCACTTGCAAGATAAGTTTTCTTATAAAAAAAGTGAAGTAAAAACCCTAAAGTTGCACAACTTGTTTATAGACCAAAGAAAAGCCACTGCAAAGAAAAAATGGGCTTAGATGGGCTAAAGAACATAGACAATGGACACCTCAACAATGGTGTGCAATACAATACAACACAATACAAAAAAATTAAGCATTCCATGTTGACTGCCTGAAGAGAAAAGTGAAATTTCCAGTATCCATTATGGTCTGGGGCAGTATGTCATCACAAGGAGTAGGAAAACTTCATTTTATTGATGGAAATGTGGATACAAACAAATATTTGGCAATTTTAGAAGAATCGCTTTTACCAGTGATCGAAGAATGTTTGACATCCGGCCAAGATTTTCTGTTTCAGCAAGATGGTGCAGCGTGCCTTACCTCAAAAAGGCTATAAAATTGATGGAGGAAAATAATGTACCACTTTTGAAATGGGTTTCTAGCAGTCCAGATCTGTCACCTATTGAAACTTTGGGAAAAAGGTTCTACGACAACATCCTGCTCGTACAATCACCGAACTGAGACAAAATCTTCAAGAAATATGTGATTGTTTTACACCAAATTTTTGCCAAAACTTGGTTAACACTATGCCCCTCAAGAATTTCAGCCGTAATAAAAAATAAAGGTGGTGATCTTACCCAATGGTAATCTTTCAATTGTTGCTTTGTTAACTTCGCGTATTTATTCGCATATTGTTTATTTGCTCCGATGTTCTATTAGTTATAGGTCTAAGTGATTTCAAATATGTATTTTTTACGACTAGAGTGTATCTAAAATGTTTTTGAGAAAATAAATTGTTTTAGAAGTAAATAATTTCGTCATGTTTAGTTTATAAAGGCATATTTTGGTACAAATCTTGAATTGAGCAAACTGAAGTCGGAAGGGGCTCGTATAGTTTACTCAAGGAACTTCATTTTGAGTATAGAAAACGGGCAGAAATGGTATTTTGCTGGAAAATCATGAGATTATTTTATCGAGAAGAAATTGTTTAACCTTAATTTTATTGACGAAATGGCTAAAAACCAAAATAAGGCCGTTTTAAGGCCCTTATCACTGTGAATTAAATCCCACTGAAATTATTTGGGCAAATATAAAAAACTGTGTGGCTTCAAACAATAGAACATTCAAATTTTCTGACGTGAACAATTTGTTTTATGAAGCTGTCAATAGAGTGACGGCAAACCATAGGAAAGACGGACCTGTACAATCTCGCTTTTGGGCATGTTGTGTTTTGTCTGGGCGTAAATGGGCTCTCGAGATCATCAGCAGGGATCGGATTGCCACATTGAATGCGAGCGTTTAGAGGTATGGATCGGATTGACCGTATAGAAGAGGAGGTCGTTGACATGTAATGAAAAACAATGTTGGAGACAAGAACGATCCTAAGGAAACACTCGTGTTGACATGAAGTGAAGAAGAAGCTTGCTTGATATCAAGATATACTAAGTGACATATAAATCCGAACACCCAGTTTAAATGGCTTTATTTTAATAAAAGTTGGTGAATGTATTTATCTTACTGTAAATAACAAGTGAAAAAATTTTCAGCCTTATCAGTTGGACATTCCGGTTCTTATACTGCTTTTTTTTAATTCACTAACGCTCTAAAAATGAATATTTCAACCGCAGTAAAGAATCAACGTTGGGGGATTTTGGTTCTTGACATCCTTTACGATCAGTTACGATGCCTAGAGTACGGAGACCTGTACGATTTCGTCAACTTAGTGAGTTTGATAGGGGCCGTATAGTGGGACTTCGGAAAGCTGGACTTTCTTTTCGGGCAATTGCAGTTAGAGTGCAAAGAAGTGTAGACACTGTGATTAGGTGTTGTCGGGCATGGCTTCGAGAAGGCCGTACGCAAAGAGCAAGGGGCAATGGACGCCGCCGTAGAACAACAGACCGTGAAGATCGCCGCCTAAGATTATTGGCCTTAAGGGACCGTTTCTCCACCACCAGGTCCATTGCAAATGAATGGTTTGCAGAACACGGAAGACCTATTGGCATGCGAAGTGTTTACCGACGAATGAGAAGCTTTGGCTTGTTTTCATATCGGCCTCCCTTTAACTCGAGAACACCGACGTAATCGCCTTGAGTGGTGCAGACAACGGTCACTCTGGGATCAGTCTTTAGTGACGAGTCTCGAGTTTGTTTAGGCATGCACGATGGTCGTGCCAGGGTTAGAAGGCGACGTGGTGAAAGGAGGAATCCACAGTGTTGAAACACATGTTCATCACACTGTTGGAATTATGGTTTGGGGTGCTATAGCTTATGGTTCCAGGTCACCTTTAATCTTCATCAGAGGTAACATGAACGCGCAGCGTTATATCCACGAAGTTCTAGAACCCCATCTTTTACCCTATCTTGACACCCTGGCAGATCCAACTTTCCAACAAGATAATGCCCGACCACATGTTGCAAGAGTCACAATAGACTTCTTTCAACATAATGATGTCACATTGTTACCATGGCCACCAAGATCTCCCGACTTATCCCCAATTGAGCACGTGTGGGATATGATGGGTAGGAGATTGCTCAATTTGCAACGTCCTCCTCAGACTCTAGAAGCACTTCGAGAGGAGTTGGTGGTTGCCTGGAATGAGATACCACAGGAGGACAGTGACCACCTGATCAGAAGCATGCCTAGGCGCGTTGGAGAATGCGTAGCACATCAGGGTGCATCCACACATTATTAAAGGTCAAAGGGCTTTAAAGCAGTGCAATCATTTTGAAATTTTTATCATTTACTTATTATGCTTCATTAAGTACTTATACAAAATTTTATTAAAATAAAACCATTTAAACTGGGTGTTCGGATTTATTTGTCACTTAGTATAGTATTGCTCTTCATCTAATAGCACTTTTGATAGTTTGCACACATTCGAGGTACTTGCCGACCTTTCACATAATAGTGCATCACATTCCATTGTAATATTAATAGAGATCGTGTAAGTCTATCCGAGATATATAGCCAGTAATTTCCTGGTACAATTATCTCTGGACAATATTCTGATCAAAAGAGAGTCGTGAGATAAAATACCGAGACTGGTTTTATGCGAGTATATCGAGGAGGAAGTGGACACTAAATCAGATGGGTATCGAACAGTTCGCACACATTGCTGCAGATGTATAAATAAGGACTTAATGCCCTGGGTTCCGTACTACTTACTTATGCGATGATGTCAGTTTTACCAATATTTTCTTTGTTTGCAACAATCCAACAGCTTTTTTACACTAATGGCTTAGAAACATTTAAATGAGTACGCTTATTGCAACGATTCTTTCAGAATTATCCTGCACAAATATACTCGGTGACATAGAAAATAGAACACCCAGTCAGAATTGTTTTATTTGAAAGTAACTTTATATACTTTTAGACATAACAGGTGATTCTCCAATGTGGCTCATCCCTTGAAGACAGAAAGACGAAATTCGGGGGTTGCGTATTATAAATCAATATACATTTTTTGACATATTCGCTGGCTCTAACGTACTTCCTGTTTGACCGAAAATGACTCCAACTTACGATTTTTAAATGGGACACCCTATATATTTTTACTTATTTCGATCGAAAATTCTGAACTCAACAACGCCTCGCTTGTCAGTATTTGACAAATAAAGTTATTTCTATTTCAATTTTTAATTTTTTAATCTAGAATGCTATTTTAAAGATTTTCTAAAAGTTACAAACACTATTTTTTTTTCAGTTTACTTGATTTATTCTATAATATACAGAAAGGGAGTGGCTCGTCAGCTTTTTCTAAGAGACCATTTTTATACGAATAAATTGACACTACACAGTCTTATATTATTTTCGCTATTTTTCTGGATATTGTAAAAAACGGTCATACTGATGGAAAAAAGCTAGGCTATTCGTTTAGGGCTAACAAGTACTTTTCACCGCATAACCATCTCACCCTCTACAAGGCCCAGATGAGAACTATTCTCGTACTGCTCAAATGTTTGGGGTGCTGCCGTCCCGACTACATTCAGAGAAGAGCTGTCCACCTCATCAATGACTCTTCTCTAACGGATTCTTTCCTCAGAGCTCTCCTTCATGATGCCGCCACCGTGCGATGTGGCTGCTAGAGAGACCGGCCTGACTTCGGACTCCCATCCTAATCATGTCGAGCTTCGTACTTCCAGAACTGGCCGATACGACCACTCCTTTATTCCTAGGGTATCAAGGTTTAGGAACAATCTACCAGAGGAAGCTTTGTCAGGTACAGGTGTATTATTGTTTGGCGTTTTGCAATGCGTGTCGCCACAGTAGTCGGCGTGACTAGTGCGACAACTTGATTTTCAACTGTTTGCTCTCATGGCTATTGGTTTCGCAATATTTTCGCAGATGTGGTGATTCCTCCTGCAGCTTGGCAATGCTGCTTCGATTCTTTTTTCCGGCGAGTCAACTTGGCGTCCGTTTCGTTTACATCACCCATCGGTAATTGGCATAAACGAGTGACCAGAGACCAGCGTCTAGTGACCGGGACCGCTGCGATGCCGCCAATTTGCAGATAATTAAGATAACTAAACACGATCTGCAATTATATTAATACGTGTATCCAGGCGCATTAGTGTATGCCCGGCAAAATGCGGCTGACCGACAGATTATGTCCACAGCACCTGTTTGGTGGTTCTTTTGCGTGTGTGACAACGCCATGACCGTAATGATATACTGTGTACAGATTGTACTAAAAATCCTGTCAATGATAAACAAGCAATGGCCAACAGGTCATAGACTGACATGCTTAGAATTTGTCTAGGCATTAATTAAAGAAAAATACCTGAACATAGCCAAATATGTATACCTACTGTATTCTGACTTCCAAAAATGCGGTCAAAAGTGTGTTCACTGCACTTCCTACTCAACTTCGTCATCTGTTCATAAAGATCAGTACAAGTTAAACCGTCTAAGAAAAAAAGATCAGTTTACGAACATGTAGGTACAATAGGAAAATTTAGCTGATCAAATTAGTCAAACGTGTTCATACAATTATTCCGTAGACATTCTTTTCTGCCCTACCGGTACTTACCCTCTATCTGGCAACGTTGGCTCTTCCCATATCTCAGATGCGGCAGCGCCCAATCAAGCAGATCGTTGTGATGAACCCAGATAGCAGAAGGAGACGCTTATTGAAAACACTTTTCTATCATTATTTTAGCGACAAATGTGTGGGAAACCTTTGATATGGCTAATTAGTGTGTATAATTACCGGTTGGGAGTATATTTATAAATATACTAATGAAAAAAATTACATATACCCTCCTCATCCCTCTACCACCACCCATCCTCTAACCCCTGAAAATTTTTTCAAAAATGATCAGGACCTTCTGAGACGTTAAAAATGAAGTTTGAGCGATTTTTATTGTTTTCGTTATTGGCCTCTTTCTATGCCGCCACCAGGCCGTTTTTTAAAAACTCAAAGCTTGATCGTCCTTGTTGAGGGAAGGGATCTGTAAGATAATAGCTCCATATGTGAGACAGTAGCAAAACCAAACAATCTAAAACTCACCTCAAAATAGGCATTTAAATTTATTACTCTGCAGATGCCCCATGGATGGCGATAGGATCTTCCAGATCCTTTTTCGGGCACCAAAATAATTTTGTATATCTTCAGGTAGCTTCTGTTACTCGAGGAGATAAACTCATGCGGATGTGATGAGTCTATCTCTTTCGTACGAGTAACGTCACTCCCGGTGAATGACAAGTCACAACGTTCAGTTTTATATGGCGCTTTTGCGCGTAATTTATTACTTTCATCAGTTTGTTATCTGGTGCGTGAAATATAATCAAAAACCTAAAGTAAACCTAAAATTGACTTGTTCTGGGTCTTTCATAATTATGCACAATCGGTATAAATAATTTATTCTACTTAGTTGGCCCGCATTAAACCGAGTGTTTTGACTTCGACCCCCACCATTGTGATCTCGAAAACGGTTTTTAGAGATACGAACTCGCTTAAAAGTTGCGCGTTTAGGTAACTAACAATGTGCCGCTTAGAACGTTTCGAAATTCAAGTAGGTACTTTCGGAGAGAGACGGAAAAATCCGAAATTTCATAAAATCATTTCAATTTTTTCAATCATTGCCACTATTTCTCTTCTAGCTTCAACCTTAGTTTTTCTCTTAGACGCCATATTGGATGTTTACACAGGCGACTAGAGTTTATAATTCTGATTCCAAAAATAATAACGTCTTTATTGGATAACCCGGAAGGACATAAACAGCGAAGTTTAGCCAAGGCTACTCTTACACTTAACTGTTTATGTCGGTTACATCTGATGTTCAAAACATGGAAAAAAATATATAAGAACAATGAAAAAAAAAGAACACATATATACCTAAGTATAAAATACAAATAGACACAATCTATATCTGTAGCAGAAATGCTTATTTAATCAATAGCGAGCAACATGCTTTTAGTATGTTTACGAAAACTTTCCAAAGACATCAATTTAATACTGTTGTCCAACTGATTATAAAATAGTGCTGCATTATATGTAAATCCTCGTTGGAATAATGCAGAAGTGTGTGGGGTGGTTCTGATACTATAACGATTCCTAACAGCACTGTCATGCACTTCGTAATTAAATCTTAACTTAGCTCTTAGATATTCAGGCTTTGATGACAATATTATTTTATGAACTAAAACTAAGAATTTATGTTTAACCAAACTTCCTAACCTAAGCCAGTTCAATTCCCTATATTTATCACTTACGTGATCGTATTTACGCAACCCATAAATAAAGCAAACACAGTTATTTTATATATATATATATATATATATATATATATATATATATATATATATATATATATATATATATATATATATATGTCATACATTGATTAGTTATTTCAGAAAAATAGAATTTTCTAGGTGGACCTTATCAAATAGACATTTGTTTCCTATACCAGATCAAACCTCAAATTGAACATAGTATACAAAAGAGGAAGATCAACCGAACAGTAAACAATGTACAGAGAAGAGTCAGACCTTACCTACAAGATAGCGTGGCTTAGAAGATCTTCTATGATTTATCTCTGCTTATTTATGATTATTATTGTTATTACCATGAATAATATTGTTATTTCGTGTTCAGGTTTCAAAATATTTTTTTATTTCCTTATAATTTTCATTCCAACAACAAATTCATGGCCAACTAAAGAAATACATCACTGAATTTAGGACTAAAAAGACTCTTTTAAACAAAGTTGGTGATGGAAGTCGAAAGAAGAAACCCCGAATTGAAAATCCGACTGTGGCCTCTTGTAGAGGAGAAACAGTGACGATGACGTAATTTACTTTGAAATACCATCTCAAGTAAAGTCAGGAAAAATAAAAAATGATTTTACAGTAAATCTGGTAGATCAAACAAATAACTATCCGATAATTTCAAACCCCATCTAGAAAATTCTGTTTTTTCAAATAACCAAGGTTTGACAATGTCAATTCATGACATATTATAGATTTTTGGAATCATAATCAAAAACTCTATTCATCTGTGCAAAAATCCTCCGTCCTTAACAAAAAATAAATTTGATGCTGGGGGACAACAGACAAAACGTTATATTGAAATTCTAATTTACCTATGCCATCTTGTGAAGAAGAAAAAGTGGGAATGTTAATGTGCAATTTATTTTGAAATTTTTTTAAAAATAGTCAGTAAAAAATCATAACTATACTAAGTGACATAAATCCGAACACCCAGTTTAAATGGTTTTATTTTAATAAAAGTTGGTGAATGTATTTATCTTATTGTAAATAACAAGTGAAAAAATTTTCAGCCTTATCAGTTAGACATTCCGGTTTTTATACTGCTTTTTTTTAATTCACTAACGCTCTAAAAATGAATATTTCAGCCGCAGTAAAGAATCAACGTTGGCGGATTTTGGTTCTTGACATCCTTTACAATCGGTTACGATGCCTAGAGTACGGAGACCTGTACGATTTCGTCAACTTAGTGAGTTTGATAGGGGCCGTATAGTGGGACTTCGGGAAGCTGGACATTCTTTTCGGGCAATTGCAGTTAGAGTGCAAAGAAGTGTAGACACTGTGGTTAGGTGTTGTCAGGCATGGCTTCGAGAAGGCCGTACGCAAAGAGCAAGGGGCACTGAACGCCGCCGTAGAACAACAGACCGAGAAGATCGCCGCCTAAGATTATTGGCCTTAAGTTTTGGTTTGTTTTCATACCGGATACACTGGGTCCTCCCTTTAACTCGAGAACACCGACGTAATCGCCTTGAGTGGTGCAGACAACGGTCACTCTGGGATCAGGAATGGAACAGTATTGTCTTTAGTGACGAGTCTCGATTTTGTTTAGGCATGCACGATGGTCATGCCAGGGTTAGAAGGCGACGTGGTGAAAGGAGGAATCCACAGTTTTTTGTTGAAAGACATGTTCATCACACTGTTGGAGTTGTGGTTTGGGGTGCTATAGCTTATGGTTCCAGGTCACCTTTAATCTTCATCAGAGGTAACATGAACGCGCAGCGTTATATCCACGAAGTTCTAGAACCCCATCTTTTACCCTATCTTGACACCCTGGCAGATCCAACTTTCCAACAAGATAATGCCCGACCACATGTTGCAAGAGTCACAATAGACTTCTTTTAACATAATGATGTCACATTGTTACCATGGCCACCAAGATCTCCCGACTTATCCCCAATTGAGCACGTGTGGGATATGATGGGTAGGAGATTGCTCAATTTGCAACATCCTCCTCAGACTCTAGAAGCACTTCGAGAGGAGTTGATGGTTGCCTGGAATGAGATACCACAGGAGGACATTGACCACCTGATCAGAAGCATGCCTAGGGGCGTTGGAGAATGCGTAGCACATCAGGGTGAATCCACACATTATTAAAGGTCAAAGGGCTTTAAAGCAGTGCAATCATTTTGAAATTTTTATCATTTACTTATTATGCTTCATTAAGTACTTATACAAAATTTTATTAAAATAAAACCATTTAAACTGGGTGTTCGGATTTATATGTCACTTAGTATATTTTGGGAAAGTTCGGTCTTTTCCGTATTTCTTCGGAAAGTTACATAAATACGCAAAGTTGCTCCTACTCAAGCAACTTCGTATCTCTTACTATTTCGGAGATCCCAGTGGTGAGGATCGAATTTGAAACACCCGGTATATGGTCTCCGCATTGGCCGGATATAGAGCATCATATCTGGTTTGCATCTTGACAGATAAAAAATAATTAACAATAATTATGCGGTCTACATGCCTTGGCCATAAATTATCACTTTCTCTCAAATATCAACTTTTTGCCGAGTGTCTGTCTCAATTTCCATCCAAATTAATGCCTCCCTCTCAAACGTATGAGAAAAAAGTCACCCGCACAAACAAACTGCTGTCAGATGTGAAAGACATGCCCTGGTGCTAATGACTACCAGTTGTCGGCAGTAGGGAAAAGACAGGCCACCCTGATCGCCGATGTTTCGATGCATTTTGGGGTTGACCTTTCTCTACATCGCCCCAGGAAGATTTATGGACTTTCACACCCCTGTGCCAAAAAGCCAGAAGTGGTAGGTAAGGCAGGGAACTTTAATTATAATTTAGTAATTATTCGTCAAAATATTTTTTTTAAAAGCCATAATTCTGTGCAGCAAACCGACATGTATTATCCTAGCCAGTGGATGTTATACAGGGTGATTCACAATCGTGACCAAAAATGAGACATCATACACAGGACCGCATTCTAAGGGGGGTCTTCTATGTAACATTTTTTCCTCGAGGCCTACATTAAAAAGATACGGCATGTTGAATTTTAAAAATGAAAACGCATTTTTTTATATATTCAAGACAGTCAACTCGAATGAATGAATGAATGTTTTGTGGATTTACCACTTTTACCATTCATTAGTCTTTACTAAAAATTAACGTGCACCAGTGGCGGAGATACAGAGGATTAGTGCCATTACTTTTCCTTTAGTTTGCAACAAATAATTACTCTTGTGTTTTTTCCTAGACTGTATTGTTTTCGTAAAAATAAAAAAAACGAATTAGATAATCGAGGCTATATTTCATCCTGACAGATACAAGTGCGGCATCTTTTTAATAAAGGAAAACGTATTGCCGCAAAATTTGTTGTCGCTTGAATTTGATGAAACGCATTATCTATTCTTTCTTGTATCTGATCAACAGAATTTATCTGTTAGGCATACACTAGTTGTTTAAAAGCGCCCCATAAAGGGAAATCCAGGAGGTTCAAATCAGGAGACCTCGTAGGCCAATGTACGGATCCCTTTCCGCCAATCCATCGTTGTCTAAAATAATTATTAAACCATGCGGTCAAGTTACGACGAACATGCGGTGGGGCACCGTCGTGTTGATACCATATTTGTACTCTCGTTGCTAACGGAACATCATCTAACACATTTTCTATTTAATTCTTTAGAAAAGCTAAGTATGATTTTGCATTTAAACGTTGTGGCAATACGTGCATAAACAGTTGAAAATGCCGCACCAGACATTTCTAGAAAATCTGTGTTGAAACAGGTGGATTCTTACATAACGGGAATTTTCTACTGGCCAAAAATATGCTCATTATGAGAATTAAAGGTTCCACTCCTCGTAAAAAGCAATTCATCCGACCCTACAACCAAACCACTAAAAGTCAGTCTACATCCAGCATTGAAAATGAAAGGGCCTCTGAAGAAGCTTGCCACTCGTGCTAGCGAAACGTTATCAACTGGCCGCGAAAGCCTTAACCAATTTGTCAAACCACTAAAATCTGGCATTTTGATTATGCATTAATTTGCAGTAACCACTGCAATTTCGCCGTTGCACTTCGTCTCCGGGTTGCAGACATTGCACATTTTGCCGATGGTAAGAATTTAAAACTTGCTGACTTAAAATTCTCCACGCAAGACTTTAGGAACATGGTAACTGGGCTGCAATCCGCCTAGTACTTGTACTAGAATCATCCAACCAACGCCAAATTAATCAATTCCAGTTCCTCTTGAACAGTATGCTGGACACCATGGCCTCTTAACTCCGGGAAGTTTGGCAATTCCATATTGCCAAAGTTTTAGAAATGAACGCTTAAAAGCCTTTGGGGTAGGCTGGCGTCTGTTAGGAAATATTCGTTGATACTCCCGAGAAGCCGCTACAGCATTTCCATTACAGAACCCGTACACAAAAATAATATTGGCGTACTCATAATTGCTAAATTTCATTTCACAACACTCAAAAATGGAAAAAAGAAACCTTTGATTTGACTTTAAAAAACATTTAAATGTATTTTTAGAAAGCGCTTTCGCGAAATAGTGCGAAATGGAATCTGGTATAGGTTGACCTTAAGTTTTTTCTAAGTACAATTTTTTCAGTTACCCAAATGCGCAACTTTTCCCGCATTTAACAGCATCCTCGTGGTGAGAGTCGAATTCGAAACACTCGGTATATGTAAAAGTTTTGTGATGGCGTTTCCGTTCTATTCGGCCCTTCGGTCTGGAACACAGTTCATCCAGAATTCAACATGGCTCGTTCGTGCGCTTGATTAAACTTTCAGTACAACTCTAGGGTGTTAGTCTTCACCTCTTCTATGAGCGTGATAGGGGAGGGGAGAACGGAATCTCTTAGTAATACTGAACAGAGCAGTCTCTGGAAATAAAGCAACACCACCCCAAATTACGAGTAGTTGAATTTAGAGTCAGTCTTTGATACTCAAGTTATTTTGTTCAATGGTGCAAAAAATCAATTGATTGGTGACTTTTATTTACCACGCCTACTGGCGACTAAGCATTGTGATCGCAAAAAAAATTGAAAATGCGATATTAGGTTTTTTGGATGTTATATGACAGGAAAACCCATTTCCATCGGTCTGTCTGTCTGTCTGTTCTATAATATTTGGACTGTCGACAACGTGGAAAGTACTGCTTGAGTATAGATGAAATTTTCACACAATGTTACTGCTATGCCAAGGACCATTGTCGTTAAAAATCGGTCTAGTGTTGGCGGAGTGATAAAACACGAAAAACAATTCAATTGCTTAAACTTTGTTTTTTGATGTTTCACAGGCTCCTGATCACATACATATGTCGGGACGATGCGATACAACGGCTACTTTGATATACCGAACCCTACCTTGCCTCTGACAGCTTCGCCGGCAGGGATGTTATAGTATCGTGATTGGCGCTTATGATCCGTTTGACTGGAGTGGTCCAGCAGGGTTGCCAGATGGTCGATACTTAGGACAGGGAAGAAACCAGCGTTATCGTTATCAAATGGCTAGCGGCTGCGAAGTATGTACTAATTGCATGGGCCTATTTGGCTGGCTTCCATTCAATTTTTTTGTTATACATGTTGGTAGCTAGTTCAGAGGGGCTTACTTGTGTCGGAAATAATCGTTTATGAACTGACGACAATGTCAACCTACTTGACGCCAGTTTTTCACTATTTTTACACTATACAACGTAGGATATCACAATATATCACACCCATCTAGAGAAAGTTCTTACACTAAAATATTCAACAAACTTGTACTCCTTGATCAATAGTTGCATATAATGCTAAAGGTGAATCACTTATAGAATACTTATATTGTACCAGAATTTCTTATAATCCGTCCCTGTTCCCCGCTAGAGGGGGCGACGATACATTTTAGATAAGAAAAGAGAGAAAGGGCGAGACAGCGTTGGTGCACAGTGCTTTAGATAAGACGCTAACGGTTTCAACTTCGCACTCTATCCACCGCCAATAGCGGCTGTCTACGTTTCCATGGCATTCGCACAGCCACACAGCAGCTTTCCGTGGATACGAGACTTGGATGAAAGTCGGTTTAGTACAAGGAATGTAGCACAAGTCACCTCAGGCTCTGTAAGGAACACAAACAGTAATGATAATATAGTGACCCCGTCCAGAACTATGGCTCTCAGGGTGTCCTGAAAGTTGAGACTTTCCTTTCCAGAAACAACTGCGGTTGCAACAACAAAGCGTGGTGAAGCAACCACGACAAAATAAGAAAATAAACGAAAAAGTACTCACCGTTCATCGAAAGAAATTTCAGGTCCGCTTTGTCACTTGTAAGTATTGTTCAAAGGTGTCTACGATAGATTCAAAGACACGTATCGACCCCTGCAAGGAAGACTATTGTAAAAGATTTTCTGATGAATTTCGTTGTCAGACAAATGACGATCTCATCAAAAATATGTTGCACATTGCAGTAATTCTTATATACAGAGTGTTAGGGAAATAATATTCGTAACTTTAAGAGGTGATTCCTTGCATTATTCTAAGCAAAAAACTTCATTATAACCTATGTCCGAAAATCAACCGTTTCGGAGCAAACAATGCTGAACTAATTTCTTTTTAGTAATGAAATACATTAATTTTGCACCTTAATAATTTAAATTCATATGCCTAATAGCGTAAAATGTATCAATACGTCTGTTTATTGATTAACTGTCTAAGAAAATAATTTTCTTGCTTATTAAATACAATTTTCCGAAGAAAACTGGCATCGTCGTTCTCCGCCTGCACTGCATGTATCATCGCGTGTTGTTGTAATTAATAATACATGTAGCTGTAACTTTATGTGATTTACGGATATTGTTTTTTTTTTCTTTTTTCGTGCATCGCATCATGACTGATAATAGAGGGAATTGGTACCACGTAAAGGTAAGTTCTGTCATTTCCTTTTTTCAAGTAAATGTACTGTACTGTAACCGGTATTAAAAAAAATGTTAGCCATAAAAAATTGCGTGAAACTATTCAATAATTCAAGGCATATTTTCAACAAAAATATCATACAAACGTAAACAATTAATAATAATAATAATAATAATAATGTTTATTGGTCCAAGTACAAAGTTTTCGTATAAATAATAACGGCAATGTCCAATAAACATAATTGAGTTATATTAATACTACAAATTTTGTTTAAATATACTAGTCAAATGTATAAATTTG
The DNA here is from genome assembly GCA_963669975.1 of Acanthoscelides obtectus. Taxonomy (NCBI): domain Eukaryota; kingdom Metazoa; phylum Arthropoda; class Insecta; order Coleoptera; family Chrysomelidae; genus Acanthoscelides; species Acanthoscelides obtectus. Next base: position 29,251,692 of record CAVLJG010000001.1, read on the forward strand.
CATCATTTTATGATCAAATAACATATAGGTTTTTAGTGTCAACAAACTTATGGATTCGTAGCCTTGGTTGATTTAGGATCCATGTTTTTAATTCAATTTTTAAACGTTTTTTACATTTTATATGTTTAAGGTTTGCAGGAAAAACATTATAAAATTTTTGATAGTTTTATTAAGTCTAGGAATTAGTGCAGAGATTTCCTTGAATCGCGTTTGATGGTTGTGGCTGATAGAATGTAACAAGTTCTGATTTTTTATTAATATATTATTGTATGGTAAAAATATATTTGCAGGCAGTCGAAAAGCTGAGATTTTGTTGTACAGATTTTCTGAGGACTAACTTTTCTTTTTCTTCAACATAACTTTCAAAATCCACTTCTGCGTAATTTCAATCTTTTTATAATAATTATTCATGACTCCCCTCCATGCTAAGATTCCGTAAGATAGTAATGATTGAACAAGGGATTGATATATCATGTGTAGATATTTTACGCTCAAAAAACTGCTGAAATATTTGACTTTCGGAATAAGGTATCTTAATTTTCTTACTAAATTTTCAATATGTTTAATCCATCTTAAATGGTTATCTATGAATACCCCTAGGTATTTGAAATTATGAACTGATTGTACGGCTTTTTAACGTTTAAATTTGGAGTTGATTAAAATTTGGGGAGGATCTGTTGTCGCGAGAAAATGTAATAAAGTATGTTTTGTTGAAATTGACTGTTAAAAACCTTTCCGCGAAAAAATTTGTAACCTTTTTTAAAGAAGTCCAATCTTTGTCTGAGTAAATAATTGCCGTATCGTCTGCGAAACCAATAATTTCTCCATCGTTTTTTAACTTAAAAAGGTCATTAATATATGAATTAAACAGCATTGCTCCTAATACGGTTCCTTGTGGAACTCCGCATCTAACAATCATATTTTCACTCAGTGTACTGTTGATGTTCACACATGTCCTGTTTTCCAAGTAACTTTTCATTAGTTGATAAGTGACTCCACGAAATCCTAAATTTTGCAAGGTTCTTAATAATTTTTGATGCGTAATACTATCGAAAGCTTTGGTTACGTCTACAAAAAGGCTTGACTTATTATTATCAACGAACTTGTAAATTTTGGTTGTTAACTGAATAAGTGCATCTTGACTTGATTTTGTTTCCTGGAATCCATATTGCTCTTCAGATATCAGGTTGTATTTTGCAATAAAATCTGAAAAGCGTTTTTTAAGAATTTTTCGAAAATTTTTGCAAAGTTTGTCAATACTGAAATTGGGCGATAATTACAAGGTTGCTGTTTATCTCCAGATTTAAATACAGGTTTTATTATTGCCTTTTTTAATTGGGTCGGGAACAGTCCTCTTTCCATGCAGGTGTTTATAAGTTACGCTAATACTTTATAAATTTTATAATTTATTTGTTTCGGAGTGTATGTGGTTATATTATCAAATCCCGGTGATTCCTTAACTTTCAGTCGCTTTATGATATGCTCAATTTCGTATTGATCGGTCTGTGTCAGATATAGGGAATTTTGCAATATGGTTTTCGTATATATAAGTTCTGTTTCATTTGAAATGTCTTTTGTCAGATTCTCACCAATTTCAGAAAAATATTTCCAAAATTCATTGCCTGTTTCAATATCGCTTTTTGTAAGTCCCCCATTTTCTTTTTTGTACAGCAGGAATTTCTTGGCATTTTTGAGAATGTTGCATTTTTTCTATGAAATGCCACATTTTGGCCGAAGACTTTTGAAGTTTGGCAACTTAATTTTTTAAAAATTTGAATTTAGCCTCTTTTATAATTCGATGAATCAGTTCGTGCGCTCGTTTCGCGGTTGCGTTCCAACGTTGCCAAATGTTTGAGAAAATTTAATTTTTTACGACTCACTTTCCTCCAAAACGATTCGGACATAAGTTATAATGAAATATGTTGCTTAGAATAATGTAAGAAATCACCTCTTAAAGTCACGAATATTATTTCCCTAACTATAAATGGTATTACAATACAAACCTAGCTAAAACGACATATATTTTAATAAATTTTGTTTTCGTTGGATCAATTAAAGAAGTACACTAATTCCTGGGATCGAAGCACCAGCGATACTCTTAAGGCTGTTTGCTCACATTTCAATCAATTGGCCGAAATCAGCCAGTATAGTCGGACACAAAGTGCTGGTCCACATTGCCCGCTGCTGAATCACTGCTCATCATGCTCGGCACGTCCTCACCGGACAAGACTGTACAAATTGACGTCGGTTTAGCTTCGCCCACCGTGATAAAGAGACTGTACAGCGGTGTGCAATCCCGTGAATTTACTGAATCGAGCTTCGTCACCGAGCATCGCTGTTCATAAGAATCCCAGTGATAGTGATCTGTAATGATGTCCGACATCTGGACGTGATTCCTGGGTCCGTTCACATCGGTGGTCTTCATCAATCAAATCTGGAGAGACGCTGCTGCTGCCGGGCGCCCTGTGGCGCCCCCAACTCTCGCAGCACCATTTATCAAACCACTCGGATATTTTTCTGTATTTGTTTATGTCACCGTGTTAGGAACGTTGTAAGGAAATACCAGAGGTATACGAGATGTTTTCCTTTAGGGCTGGATTCCACTTATAACAACCATCTGTTGGTTTTTCACCGTTACATAAAAGGAGATAAGGTGTTCAAGCCAAAACTTAAAATGTTCTTAGGATGTGAAGACTTGCTCTACCCCAGGACCACCGCACCCATAAAGTTTTTGTATACATTGAGCTCACACCCAATCCTAAGGCCTGACATCACGCGGACCCTAGCGGTGTACATGTATACGTGTGATATGCACGCATTATGCATTAGAGATCCGCTGGGTGGTGCCTCAACGCTAGATAGACTGAGACAGTTGTTTTGAGAAGCGTCTACCCTCTCACAGCTCTAAAATGTTCACAAAGATGAACCTCGAAATTCGTTCGTTTTGTCAAGTCCTTTCAGGCGAAGGCTCGTTTCTAATGATATTGTCTTCCTTATTTAGAAACACCTATAACCATTGGTTAACATATTCCACCAGAAAATACGCAATCTAATAATTGAATGCGTATACGAACCGCGACACCGTCAAGCACTTATTCTTACAACTATACAGGGTGACTTCGAAGTTGAGTCATTTATTTTAACAGTGAGATGTTTTTTTCCTTTAACATTTTTATCTTAAAATTAAAGTAACAAAGTTATAGCCCTTTAGAAGTCTGAGTACCGCCCTGTCTCAATAATGATATTATGTGCTCGTGTTTGGCAACAACGGATATAAAATTTGAAACGCTTATCACGATGTTTTCACTATTCAGTTGTATTCAGTCAATGTGTCAGTCGGTAACGCGTGAGTGAATAGTGGTGTTTGTTGCGTGGCTCAAACGAAATAAAAAATGGCACATGTTTACTTGTGGACATGATTCTTATTTACGGGGAGGGTGTCTTTACAAAATGCTACGGCGCCATCACGGATTTATGCGGATCGGTTTCCCAATCGAGTGCAACCAACCCCTCGGTAATGTAGTACAAAAGGCTCGTGAATCAGGTGACTTAAGGCCTCACAAGGGAGGGCATGCCAGTGCTCCAAGACCGCACGATCAAATACAGGTCCGCACTGAAATACTTGTCGGGAGGATACCTTATAAAACAAGGTAACATTTTTTTTTATTTTTTTTCATTTTTACACACATATTTTGGTTTATCTTCCTTTTACAACCATTATCTGAAAATTAATGACTCAACTTCAAAGTTGTGCCGACCACCGTCTTTAGGTGTCTGCGTTGCCACTTACCGGACTATTGCCGGAGACTGCGGGATATCATTTTCGTTGTTATGAAATTCCTAGAATACCAAATTTTAGGAATAATTTCGGGAAGTTTAAGGGGTGATGTTTTCTTGGAACGTTGATGTTATACCATATTTAAGAACAAAGAATTTTCGCAAACAAACTCAACTTTCCTTTTATTTAAAGAATTTTTGTTCAGGCTGAATGAGGTCTGTCTGCTTTCCGTCTCTATGACCACGTCCAACGATGTCGTTTCATGCTTATTAGCAATCATCAATATGGTATTATAATAAGTATTATCTGTTTGCTATATATAGTTGGCCTCATAAATGGCATTGTAGCCACCTATATGCTTGTATATGCTCCTACAGACAGCGCCATCTATGATACACTAACCTTTTCAAAAGAAACAGCGCAACTTACTATAGGACTATCTCTAATCTAATTACAATGCGATTTTGAGGAAAATGCAACACCAACCTTCATCTACACGTTACTTCAAAACCCATCGCAATCGAATAAAGATCGCCTACGCTAGGCACTTGATGTCCCAAAACAAAAGTTGCAGAGATTTTCACGTGATTCATTCTGTGAGATTCATGTCCGTTTATTTAGAACTACGGTACTTACTACCTTTCGCAAAATACGACAGCACAAAGTGCCAACTATTACCAGCTATATATTGCAACTGTAAAGTATCTCAGTTCGCGTAGATAGTCAAGTCACCGCTGTGACCGTCTGATGCCGTCAATAGACCTTTTACCTCAGATAGATGATACGTTGATCTGCTTTCGTCCATTGTTCTACCTGGAGACTGAGCATAGACTGTACTGATGATTGCCAATAAGCATGAAACAGCTGTCAATTAGAGTCTTTTCCTCCTTAAGCACCATGGAAAAGTTCAGTTCATTCCACAAGTTGCCTGTTTATCTTTGCCTACCCCGGTATGGTAGCCTTACTATGACGTCCTGTCCAGAAACGCCTATAACTCAACATCCATGAAGGATTATATCACACACGCATTTGTACGTGCTATCTGGCAAGATTGATGTACTGAATTATTTTGGCTTGTTTTTTATCCGCGTTCTCTAATTCGATCTGTCAATAGAATGGCCTTGTCGCCATTAATCACACGCGCCTTGGGTAAATATGGATTGTTTAAATAATTATTTCATTGTTCGGTAATGCCCTGTTGAAAAATTGTTTTTCTTTTTGGGTAATGGTATTTGCTCTTTCGTTTTGTTGCTTGTTGTTAGATTGACGTATGTTGTGTGTTTTCGTTTGATTTATGTGGCCCACCCACCGGCTTAATAAATTCCTTCGTCATTCCATAGACAGGCTTTTATATTGTTTGATATTTCCTTGAAAATAGGTGATGAATCAGGTTGACCATATAGACCAGGAAATAAGTTGTGCATTTTTCTTCTTCGCATCAAACTTAGACATTCGAGAAACAAAGGCTAGAGGAAAATTAAAGGAAGAAGTGTGCTACATTGCTTGTTTTCTTAAAGTAGGCAAAAAGTGCTCGGGAGCTCGAAAATACATAAAATTAGCACGAATGGTGATTCATAGCAGCACAATGTATTCTTTTTTCCAATGCAACAATACTGTCTACAACGTATGCCCATTCGCTTCTCTATCTTCATTAAAACAGGTGTACCGGTTGCTGAAACTACCTGGTGACAACAAATCCAGCAATGAGTGACAATTGATGACGCCCTCGTATAGCTGGGGCACTGGGTGACGTTGAACGGCTTCGCGATGTCAACCAAAGTCACGTAATCGGGCGTTAGCGCTTGCAGGCCTAGCCGAAGTTCAAAAGCAATCGAGACCCGTCTGGAGACTCCTGCTGTCATCTAGACTACTTCGTTAGAAGTTCACGACTCTGGCTGGAAAACGCCAGAATATTTCCCGACGCGTCGATAGGTGAATACATTCCCGACCAGATGGCGGAAGCAGTGGGTCACACGCGAGCCAGTCAAATAATGCGGAATGCCATAGTCCAGTCAACATGGTTATAAATTGACATAAATTAGTACAAGTGTTATAAATTAGTGCAAAAAAATAAATTAGATCTTAGACAGTAAAAATTGAGTTTTCGTTACAATATAGGCTTATAATATCATAATAAAATGTTAAAAGATGCATATCAAAGCAATAGTTCCAACGCATATACAGGGTGACTTCGAAGTTGAGTTATGTCATGTGCTCGTGTTTGGCAACAACGGATATAATCCGCCTTATCGGTTCATCGCATCGGAAACAAAAAAGCGAAAGAATTTGGAACAATGTTTTTACAATTGTTTTATTCAGTTCAGTTATACATACAGTCAGTGCGGTCAGTCGGTAACGCGTGTGAATAGTGTCTGTTGCGTGGCTCAAACGAAATAAAAAATGGCACATGTTTATACGGATCGGTTTCCCAATCGAGTGCAACCAACCCCTCGTGCCTTTGTTAATGTAGTACAACGGGCTCGTGAATCAGGGGACTTAAGACCTCACAGGGGACCTCACGATCAAATACAGGTCCGCACTGAAATACTTGTCGGGAGGATACTTTATAAAACAAGGTATATTTTTTTTTTATTTTTACACACATATTTTGGTTTATCTTCCTTCTATACGTACAATCATTATCTGAAAATTAATGACTCAACTTCAAAGTCACCCTGTAGATACTAAAGTTGAAACTAATTCCATTTACCCGAGGACGCAAAAATTATAATGCTACTCGTGTAGTTTCTTACCATTGATTATACATATGCCTAACTTTTGGTGTGATTTTATAACGCCGACATTACTTTTGCATGCTTACTGTACATGAACTTGAAAACGTCCATCCACCAGCAACTGCAAAAACTAACGAGAGTAGGAAACGAGGAAGTTATTCGACATACTTCGAAGTTGAGTCATTTATTTTAACAGTGAGTAGATCTGATCAAAAGAAATGTTTTTTCCTGGCTCGTGAATCAGGTGACTTAAGACCTCACAGGGGACCTCACGATCAAATACAGGTCCGCACTAAAATACTTGTCGGGAGGATACTTTATAAAACAAGGTAAAAATTTTTTTTTTATTTTTTTTTATTTTTATACACATATTTTGGTTTATCTTCCTTCTACAGTCATTATCTGAAAATTAATGACTCAACTTCAAAGTCACCCTGTATGTTACCGGTATTTTCGGAAGCATTTTGGGATGCCGTAATAAGGTTTTACTAGCGAGGCGTACCGATAAGTTATTGTGACACGGTCGGTGATTATTGAAATAAGTGCGTATCAGCCCCTTCAGTCGTTTGTGAAAATCGTTCAGAACAGTTTTAATCTTTCGTTACGATGTTGTGAGCCCGCTGATGAGTTTTATTATATCCGAGTACGTAAAAGTCTTTGGCATGATGTTAATAGGTATACACCTGTCATACGAGGGATGTCTTTTAAGTTTTGCATATAGAAACATAGTAGGCCGCGCGGATCGGACGTCAGTACTGAATCTTAACCTTACCCTTTAGTAAACTTAAATTCAAAGTTTCACAACAATACGTGCAGTGTTCTCACTACAGTGAATTTTTAAGTGTCACCAAGTCATTAGAAAAATGGAACTCAACCGAGAACATTTTCGCGCTATAATTTATTACAACTTTCAGAGACAATTATCGCAACAAGAATGCCTTGCTGAGTTACTGTCTGTTGTCGGCAACGAAGCGCCACATCAGCAGACAATTCCCCGTTGGTATGGAGAATTCAAACGGGTGATTCACCCAGGAAAAAGTCGATGCTGTGCGCAAACTCATCATTGAAGATAGACATGTGACATATCGCGAGATTGAGGCGTCCTTGAAGATCTCAAAGACCTCAATTCAAAAAATTTTACATGAAGAATTAGGAGTAAGAAAATTAGTTTCTCGTTGGATACGCCACCTGTTGACTGAAGAGCAGAAAGCAGCCAGGGTTAGTTGGTGTCAAAACACGCTTGACCGCTTCAATTACGGAAACTCAAAAAATGTGTACAGCATTGCTAGTGGTGAATCGTGGACTTACTGTCATGAACCAGAAAATAAACGACAGTCGGCTGTTTGGCTGTGACAAGGTGAAGAAAAGCCAACAAAAGTAATCCGTTCTCGAAGTGTTTCGAAAAAGATGGCAGCGACATTTGTGTCAAAAGCGGATCATATTGCAACAATTCCTCTTAACGAGCAAAGAACTGTTACTGCGGATTAATATACCACCATTTGTTTGCCAAAAGTCATCACCGAGCTTCGAAAAATCAACCCCGAAAGAAGAATCATCCTCCACCAAGACAATGCAAGCTCGCACACAGCCCAAAAAACAAGGCAGTATTTAACGGAAGAAAACGTGGAATTATTGGACCATCCTCCATATAGTCCCGATCTAAGTCCTAACGATTTCTTTACCTTCCCGAAAATTAAAAACAGACTGCGTGGTCAAAGGTTCCAGTCATCAGAAGAAGCAGTTGACGCATTGAAAAATGCCGTTTTGATCTGCCAGCAAACGAGTTGAATAAGTGCTTCGAAAATTGTTTCGAGCGCATGCAGATGTGTATTAATTTTCGTGGAGAATACTTCGAAAAACAATAAAGTCCTTTAAAACTACCTACCGTTTTATTTCCATATGCAAAACTTAAAAGACATCCCTCGTATAGATCAGATAAATCTAGTTCATTCTTTTATTTCTCTTTGGCATCAGTCTGTATTAGTTGGTTTTGTTAAAAAGATTATTTACAATCTCATGCACCGTATATTTTTACAATGTCATAAAACTTGACCAAAACTAGAAAGACTAAATTTTACCAAAAAACTTCATATACATGTTTACAAGATTGCTGATAACGAATATAATATCCTATCAAAATGGCGTATGCAACATGGTGGGCGTGTTTGCAAAAAAATGTTTGGATTACGTTTAGATTCGAGAATTGTATGAGTTTTTAAGGTCGCTGGTAACGAACTAGATATCTGTTTTTTCGAAATCCAAATGCTGGATCCAGTATGGCAAAACATGTTTCGATTGCCGTCGAGTTTATGTTTTGTATGTTTTAAGGGTCGCTCCAAAGATCAAAATCCAATATGGTGGACATATATGCGCAACAATATTTCAGTTGCGATCAATTTAGAATTTATACGTTTTACAAGCTGTTTGCCAATTATTGTATAATCTCGCATAATTGTCAGCTGCAGCCAAAACTGTCATTTCTGCTAAACACTTTTTGAATCCACTAAATTACTCCAAATTACAAAAAAGTTATCAATTGCATATTGTTATCATATCGTATGTTGTGTCGATTGGCAAGTAATACAAGGCCATATAATATTTATATATACAGGGTGTTAATAAAGTATGCAGAAAAACTTTAACCATCGAATCCTTGGTCAATTTGATGACGAAATTTCCATATGAACATGGGTCCGCAACGGCTTGGTTTTCAAGCATTTTAGCACTAAAAGAAATGATGATATTGTTCTAAAAAATTATAAAAGAATGGAACATATTTAATTTTAATTAGCTATGCCCTCTGATTTAGAGTTGTTTTCAGAACCTCCATGTACGGATAATGTTATCCAGTATTTCTTTAAAAAAATAGCATGACATTGATTTGTTTTGATCGCAAAACTTTTAATATTCAAGCATTGTACTTATCTAGACACCTATGACGTACCCGAAAACAATTGAATTAATTTAATTTCTCAAATAATTCGACAGCCGTCAAATATTTGTTTTCTTGTCTGGACGTTCTAAGACTCCAAATATTTCTAAGTTTTGGTGATTACTAATGGTCCAGTTAAGTAATCAAGGAATGACAGACATGCATTTCATTTACGGAATGGCTCTGCGTAACTCTCGACGAGCACGACGTTTGTATGGTGTTCCATTTCCACAATGCCCGCTGCCTAATGTATAAACTTTCATCAACATTCACGCTCGACTATGTGAAACAAGCAGTTTCAAGAGATCCACACATGTTGCAGGAAGACCCGCAAGTGTAAGGACCTTACAACAAGTACACGAAAAATTGCTCACCAGCTAAATTTAAATCATATAACGGTACAGCAAATTTTGAAAGATCAGCAACTTTATCCATATCATATACAACGTATACAAGCGCTTTTGCCTTGAGAGTTGATTTTTGCTACCGGTTACGTGAAAAAGTAACATTAACTCAAAATATTTTGAATCGAATACTATTCACGGATGTAGCATTTTTCTTCGCTAACAGCAATAATAAATTTCCATAATAACCATGTATGGTGTGAAGAAAATTCCCGTGTCATAATTGAACATAATACGCAACACGACTTTTCTTTCAATATTCGGATTGGAATCTTTAGTGACCACTTGATAGGCCCTCACTTCCTTCCAACCAGACTTAGCGGCGAAGAGTACCGAAGATCTTTGGAATTTGACCTACTTGGATTAATGGAGGAAATTCTTCTTTAGAGAACGACGGCGCATGTGGTACATGCATGACGGTGCTCCGCCACACTTCAGTGTCGTTGCGCGAGAATACCTCGATAATAATTATCCAAATCGATGGATTGGAAGAGGCGTACCACAGCCATGGCCGCCTAGATCGCCTGACATGAATCCTATCGATTTTTTTTTTGGGGACATTTGAAATCATTAGTATTCAAGACTCCTGTTCAAAGCGTGGAGGACTTAAAAGTCAGAATTGCCGAGTCATGTCTGACTACACAAAATACTTTCAATATTTTCAGCAGAGTTCATCAGTCAATGTGTAACAGACTAGACGCCTGTATTGAATTCGAAGGTGGCCCTTTTGAATATTTATTGTAAAAAAAACTATTCGATATTTTTTATTTTTGTCGTTCTTTTCAAATGTTACTGTTCAAAACCTTCTAAATCATTTTTTTTCCAAAATTTATCATAGATTCAATAAATACGTTTCATTATTCATAGAAATATTTGGATCATTACTCGTATTTCTTCAGTGTGCTCTAGTTCGAAAAGAAAGTAGTTACGGACCCATGTTCTACTTGCTTTGAAACGTGACACTATTCCATCATAAACTTTTTCGACACGAGCTTCTTACCATTTCAAGGTTTGATGCGACATACGTTCACTTCACTATAATTTCGCATGCAGAGATATCTCAATGGAAGTAATGTTATCAAAAGATGAATTATGCATCGCTCTCACACTCACTGTCGACAAAATCTGGAGCCAAACGTGAAAACATTTTTTTTTACTTTTTAATAGGTTTTTGGTTCATTGTGCGATGGTGACAGATTTTGTGCACGAGTGTCGCATAAAGAACTTCCATTGTATACCAAGGTTTTTAATGCTTATTTCTTTTTCTTTCAGATGACATGGTTGCCTACAGGTGCGTGTTGCATGTCACTTTTCTCTATCTCGAAAATACACATTCCTATTGTTTTGACTGTTTCATCACCACGAAAGACCCGGTTCTCTTGTTATCCTGCAATAATAAGTCAAGCAATTGGCTTTGAAACATTCTACAGCGTGGTGATAGCAGCTACAGCTTTTGAAAAAAGTGCATTGGTGGTGCAGTAACGTATAAAATAAGGACCACCTCAAACTTCGTCCCTGTATGATTTTGTGATTCTGTATTATTTCTGAAATCTCTAGGCGGTGTCATTTTACAGAAAATTCAAACATTCCGGCATTATTCCGTTTAGATATTAAAGACCTCCTTTCCTGCACTTTCAATCCGATCCAGAACCGCTCCTTAGTTCCCAGGGTATCCAGATTGTATAACAACCTACCTGAGGAGGCTTTTTCCTGTTCTACTAACTTAAAGCAGTTTGAGAATCGGATTAATAAAGTTTCTTCAAGCTCCTCACAGCAGCCACGGCGCTCTAGTATTCAGGCTTCTGGATGCCATAGTATAAAAAAAGAAACACTACTCATGAACGATTTCATCATTTAAAATCATAATTTTTTTGTTAACTTCGTACAATAAATATATATCAAAACTATGTTTGATGAAAGCTACGAAGAGGAATTGCTATAAGTCATATTGGTTCTTGACACTTCCTCGGTGGTTACAGCTTATCCCGTAAAATTACGTGTACGGTAATCATGCCGAGGTAAAAGTTGGAAATTCGTCCGGTTAAATGGGGCAAAATGGTGAAAATCTGTCGTATTAACTATAAGTATTTTCAAATAGAGGATTTTATTCTTCTAGACCGACAGTATGTGGAAATAATGAATTATTCTAACCATATTAGATGAAAATAGCCCTGCTTTGCGAAATAACTGTAAAGTCTGGTTTTATTGCTGCAGGTTGTTCAAGGGAGTATTCAAAACATGGACGCATAAAATGGGTACACCATTTTTTGTGGGAAAACTTTTTATTCGACAAAGAATGAGAATACGTGTTTTCTGGGATTCAATCGAAAGTGTTGGGAGGAACAAAAAAACTCTTCATATAAGATTTTTAGGTATTAATGGAACCTACAAAATAAGACCACACGTAAAAAGATACGACCAATAGCAAAAAAGTTATGGGCGAAAATCGAGGCAAACTGCAGGTTTCGGCACTTGTTCGTAATTCGACAATGGTTTCTCACACATATTTGAAATTATTTAAATTTGTAGGAGTCGTACTTCTAAATAACCACAACAAAATTGGAGTAGATTGGTCAAGTAGTTTTTGGGAATTTCTAATTTTTTATCCCAAAACACCTGTCTTCCGGCCATCACCACAAGTTTATTGAGCAATATCCAAGTTAGTTCAAAGAACATTTTATAGCAAAATACCATAGTTTACCTTGCCAATATTAATCGCAAACCATTCCGGAAGATAAATGCAAAAAAGGATGGGTTACGTTTTTTCTTCTAAACAAATTCAATCATTTCGTATTTGTGAGTAATTCGCAACAAAAGACGATAGACACATCCGCTTTGTTTTAAAATGATGTATATAGTAACGTATGTTTTTCGAATATCGTAGCGCATTTGTTCAATTACTCAGAAATACGAAATGTTTGAATTTGTTTAGTCGAAAAAAACATAACCTTTGTTTTTCGCATGAAAATAGTATTTAACTTTCGGAATGGTTTGTGATTCATATCAGCAAGGTAAGCACATGTATTTTGATATCAAATGCTCTGTGAACGAACCTTGTATGTTGCTCAATAAGTACACTAGTACCTAGTGATGAGGTGTGTTGAGATAAACAATTGGAAATTCTCAAAACAATACTTGACCAATACACTCCAATTTTGTTGTTGTTCTAAAAAATATGAATCCTACGGATTTGAAGGACTTCAAGTAGTTGCGTGAGATTATCGTCGCATTACCAACAAGTGCCAAAACCTGCATTAAGCTTCGTTTTCCGGCCATAACATTTTTGCTATTCGTCGAATCTTTTCACGTGTGGTCTCATTTTGTAGGTCTCATAAATACCTAAAACTCTTCTAGGAAAACTTTTTTCGTTCCTGTCAGCACTTTCGATTGAATCCCAAAAAACACGTTTTCCAATAAAACCAGACCAGAGAATTATTTCGGGGAAATTTGCTAATATGATTAGACTAAATGGAATAATAATATACACAACAACGTTTCTTAAAATTAACTTTATTTTACTTGCTCCATGTTTCACAGTAATATACATAAATAAAATTAAATACATGTTAGGTGTGTCTTACACATTATATATTAAATATTTAATACAGAACTGTACCTTTAACCGATCTATTTACAATTCTCGGTTTTAAACATTAGAAAAGTGTATACTAAACCAGGAAAATACCTTTTAAGCTCCCAATTTTCATCTTATGTTACGAACCACAAAGTATCCATATTGTTTTGTTGATAAATGAACCCACAGAAGTTGGAAGGTACTTTATTGACGTTTCAGCTACCTAGCCATTTATCGGCCAAAATTATATGGACATAGACCAAATATACAACCACGGGGTATATTTTGATGGGGTAATAAAGACCATAAAATAATGACGGTCCTGTATACACTTCTCTTTAAAGCAAAAAAAGTTGAAATAAAATACCGGATACGCCCTAGTAGGACAGCAATTAGTTGAGAATTTATCATTTGCTAATGAGGCCAAACATCGTATCATCTCTATTTATATGTAAGAGGAAAAAATGTGGTCAAATATTTTTAGAAACTTCAACAATGGATCTTCTAGCAAGGTTAATAAGTTCTCAGGTTGAGGATATATTTTTAGAGTTGGGGCATTTTTCATTTCTAAATCCGATTTTCCTGTGTTGTATCTGTTGAGTTGTTAAACATAGGCAGGACTCAAACATTTTCTGTACATCAGAAAAGTACGATTATTTTTTTTTTTGCAATAATTTGATGTGAAATAAAACAAGCTGTGGGGTATTAACGGAGTTGTCAGTTTTTTTATTTGAATGAACCATGTATGCCAGTATATAGATAGTGTTTGTCTTTATTAATGTCCCATCATTTACTTTTACAAGCCTTTATTTTGGATGGGTTAAGCTAGGAAGTTGAAAATCGAAAAGAATTTGATATACGGATACTAGTAGAACTTCAATTTGGCAGGGATTTTTTTTTAAACTTAAAATGGTTATGTGTCAAAGTTGAGCCTTTTTGGTCATTACCCTCACTCAGAACTCAACAACTAAACATCAAAGCGCTCGCAATATTTTCCATATCAATCTTATAGTGGGCTTCAAAATGATATCACACGACCACCATTCTATTTGACCGATATTTTTACATTAAAATATAGTATTTATGCGCAAATTTTACCATCCCGAATTTTTACTTTTACCCGTCCTAAAAAATAGGTAGCATTGTATCATCTAATCCCTAAGTTTGTAGCAAAATCGAAAGTCCGTTAACTAGAAAGGATTCTAAATCAATACCTATGAGGATTAGCTATATCTGTTCGTTGACTTACACCGTGTATAAAAGTCTTATAAAAACCCTAGTGCAGTTCTGTTTGTTTTGTGCAAAGTTACAACAGACCAATCGTCACTCGATGCTATAAAAAACCCCTTTACCTATCCCTATTATGCTACCATTGTGTTTATTATAAAAAATCTATTACGGTCCTGTGCATTTTAGTAAAATCATTAGATTAATCCTCTACCGCCAATTGTTTTCAAGTAGGTTGACTAAAAAAGCTCTCTTGCAGTATTACACTTATATTGTGTGTTTTATAAAGCAGATCAAGTACGGTCCTGTCTATTTGGTGCAAACATCAGACCAATCGTATCTTTCGTCGCCCGTTGTTGTAAAGGAAGTTCGTCAAAAACTGAAAATAAATTACAGTCACACATCTCCTAATGGTAGATAGTGTTGAAATACGGAATGAATCTTAACGATAAGTATCTGGTGTATATAAATAGATACACCGAGAAAATATACAAAAACTATTGCAAGGATGTTCAGTTCCTGTCTAACAGTTGTAGTGTCAGAAAAAAGTTCACGGCGTCTACTAACCTAGTCGCCGGGAGCGATGAGGGTTTGAATTTCGTTCCAAGAAAAAAAATCTGTTGGCTGTGGATGTTGTGATTTTTCGTAAGGGCAGAATGTAAGCGTGTTTCATGCACATAAATGAATTCCCTCGCTGACATGCGACGTTCCTCCCCTTTACCCTGTGTCCCTCTATAGCCATATGGTACCCATGGATATTTCGGTCTTAGAGCCGTTTTACACACAAGAGAATTACTCCGAAAATTATGGTCATAATTATGCCGAAAATTCGCATGGAAAAAATATTGAAGATTTTCTCTACAACCTGTATGGCACAAGCAAACAAAATTTCGGAGTAATTCATATGAAACGCCTGCCCATTAGAGTAATATTTTCGAATGGACATAACCTTAACGGGTATGACGTCCAATATAATCGGAAAGACAACAGACGTCGTTGATTTTATTTTTGTAATCGAGATCTTGGTTAATATAAAACTTCTCAATGCTTGGACTATCGCATCCAGCGCCTGACGCTGCAAATTTCTGTTTTTGTAATTGGGTGACTTCACCTTGTACAGGTTTGGCCATTTTTGGTACTCCTCCAACAACAGTGTAACTTGTTCTCGATTCCACGACATTATGAATGAACAATAACAATGAACGCTTCTTCGTACGACTCGAACAGGGCCACAGCCATAAATTTTAAGTGATGTTATGTTGTTGACGTTGACATTTGATATTGACATGCACGAAAATAACACTCTGCGCCGATTCTCGCGCATATTCTATAGAACGGGTTTTATATTTTTACCATGAAAATTTTCACAAGAATTATTTTATGTGTAATACGACAGCAAACATTTTCGGCATAATTATGACCATAATTTTCGGAGTAATTCTCTTGTGTGTAAAACGGCTTTTAGGTCTGCATGGTGACTCAAGTATAAAAAATACCTAAACCGTACTGATATTTGCTGCAAAACATGAAATGATGTATCTTATTCAGCCTGTAAATTTTTTTCTGTGAAAGGAAGATGGAGTCTGTTTTACTTCTTCCAAGGGAAGGCTTTTAGGCTTCAGCCTTGCGCGGTGGCTCAAGAATAAACAAATATCATTAAAACAAGCGAAACTTAACGTTATGACACATAGGAAAGTTGTGAAATTCTATATTCCATTCCTTTACTGAAAAAAATATCAACAATCCTGGCAACACCTTTTACGATTCTTGTTTATAAGACTGTGAATAGGTTTGTTTATCCTTGAAGGGCTAAAGCGGTATAATTAAAAAGAGGAGAGCTTTGCTTACTTTGTATGTATGTATGTATGTATGTACTTTTTAACCATATTTGACACAGCCTAGATTTCCCCGTACTTTGCCTTTAAAACTAGGAATGATAGAAAAATGTTTTCGGTCGGCGTACGGCTCCTATACTTCGAAGTTGAGTTATTTATTTTAACAGTGAGTAGATCTGATCAAAAGAAATGTTTTTTCCTTTAACATTTTTCTGGTAAAATTAAAGTAACAAAGTTATAGCCCTTTAGAAGTTTGAGTACCGCCCTGTCTCAATAACAATATTATGTGCTCGTGTTTGGCAACAACGGATATAATCCGCCTTATCGGTTCATCGCATCGGAAACAAAAAAGCGAAAGAATTTGAAACGCTTATCACGATGTTTTTACTACAATTTTATTCAGTTGTATTCAGTCAATGTGTCAGTCGGTAACGCGTGAGTGAATAGTGGTGTTTGTTGCGTGGCTCAGACGAAATAAAAAATTGGACATGTTTACGAAAATGCTGAACTTGTGGACATGATTCTTATTTACGGGGAGGGGGGGAGTCTTTACAAAATGCTGCCGCTGCATGACGGATTTATGCGGATCGGTTTCAAAATCAAGTGCAACCAACCCCTCGTGCCTTTGTTAATGTAGTACAAAGGGCTCGTGAATCAGGTAACTTAAGACCTCAACCTCACAGGGGAGGGCATGCCGGTGCTCCAAGACCGCACGATCCAATACAGGTACGCACTGAAATACTTGTCTGGAGGATACTTTATAAAACAAGGTAACATTTTTTTTTTAATTTTTACACACATATTTTGGTTTATCTTCCTTCTACAATCATTATCTGAAAATTAATGACTCAACTTCAAAGTCACCCTGTATAAGCTTTCCGCCCGGCGAACCGGTCCGGCTGACTAATCTATCCGTACTACTTTATGAACTGATGACGTGCAGAGTCAACGTACCTGATGTCATCTTTTTTGTTACTATTACACAGGAAAGTTTTTAATAAGGTTCGGCCCTTTGGTCGAATTAGGGTTAATGGTGTTTGTGAACCTTGAGGTACTGACAAAAACAAAAAGTTACGCGTGGTTCTACTCAATCCGACTTCTTTAGAAACTGTCATTGCAATGACCTTGAAGTGGCCATTTGGGCGCCCATTTTCTTATTTATAGGGTGATCAATATATAACTGACTGATATATTTGTTAATAAGCGGAATTGTCGTATCTAGACATTACAGAACCCTCGTGTCATCCATCAACGACCACTACATCCTTGTCGAGTGACAGTTGGTTGCGGTGTTTCGTATGGAGGTGTGATTGGAGACCTGACTTCTTTGAAGATGCTGCAGATAATTCTTTTACTGTCACTGGCGAGCACTACCGTGATATGGTGCAAAACTTACCTTCTCCTCAAATCCTACAAAACATGTGGTTCCAGCAGGACTGAGCAACTTGTCATACAACTAGGGAAATGATGAATCTTTTGCGAACAATATTTCCGGGACGTTTATTTCTCGATTTGATGATGCCAACTGGCCACCAAGGTCACCGGATTTAACGGCTCCTGACTTTGCTAATAGACATTTTTGAGAAATAGGGCTTATGTCAACAAACCCAATACTGTAGAGCAGCTGAAAAATAATATTCCGGAAGCGGTTGAATATACTCCTCCCCAAACCTACCAAAAACTGATGGAAAATGTGAGGTTTGTGCGGCTTCTAGAGCTGGACATTTGTCTGATATTATTTTTTATACATAATTTCAATAAAAGATTAAAGTGAAAAAAGTGGACGTATTTTTCAAATATTCCAGATACAAACCAGTTACATGTCGGCCTTGCCTTGTATTATATAAAATACATGAAAAATGTCCCGCAATTTGCGCGATCAGTAGTGGCTCTGCTGTAGCCTCCACCTGTTGATGAATGTATAGCAGCTCTTTATTATCATAAGTTCTCAAACTAATTGCTGAAGATATTGACATCAATCCAAGTGTCGCTTGCTCAAGCAATAACCTAAGCTTTCATAATTACCTACATAACAAGCTCTCTTCGAATATTTTGAATATTTACAGTATAACAGTTAAAAAATTCACTATTGCAACAGGTCACTCGAAATTTGCATCATAATCAACAAACCAAAGTAATGTTACAATATATTTTATTTGTATTACAACAGAACTTGCTGCAGCACTTCTTTGAAATATGTACAGCATTAGGTTATTTTATACAAGATGGCATACGTTTGCCAAAGAATGAGTCGAGAGTTTTGTTTTAGATAATACCAAGTTGGACAAATAGAATATGTAATTCAATGTACTAATCTCATTTCCATTACTCATTGAATAAAAACCTATACAAATTTTCTTGCGGATGTACATTATGCTGATAAACAGCATGTTTATTAAAAAATTACACCAGCTGAGGAAAATCTTTCTGCTGCGACAAACGATAACATTTTTCAGATGTTTCGCTGTACATATCACAGTTTCAGAATGGTGGAACATAACCTTAACGTGTGTATAGGCTTTTGTTATTAAAGTTTAGTTTGTGTGAAAAACACATTATTCTAGATTCAGAAAAGTTCGGCCGAAGATATCTCACTGGAACATGCCGAACCCGACAACAAATAGCAGTTGATCACTTAGTGAAATTGAACGTATCTCATATTGCAAAGTTTAGAGACACATGATACCAAGTAAATCAGTGTCACATCCTCTACTTATTGGTAGGATTTTTTCTGCTATTTTACTAAAGTGTACGAGTTATAAGTGGAAATTGCCAAAACAAACTTCGAATGCAAGAAAATGCAGCAAAGAATCTCAGAGCACGAACACATATTTGTTTTTACATCGATGTTCTTCAACTGAACGTTCTTCGGCATGATTGTACTCAAACACTTAAAAATGTATACCACCCATCAAAGTAAAAATGGAGATACACTCAATGAGGTATGTTCACCTGTAAAAGTTCTGAAAGATCGCAGCATATTTTCTTTTACGCCCAATATATTTTTACACTTCAGATACTAGAACCCCATCATTCTAAAATACTGTAATCACACCCCATTCCACTACACTACACCAAACTCCGCCTACTAAACGCGGTGCCACATCTCCTAGATACCACTGCCAGGTGACTCCTCCTTCAAGCTTGTATGAGGGAAGAGCATTGCGTAGTGGGCGCGGCTATACAAAACTCTGCCTGGTAAAGGGGGTGCTAGACCGGACACCCAGGTGACTCATTCTCCCTTAAGTTTCTATCAGGGAAGGAGCCTTACACACTGGTGAATCACACATTGTGTTTCACTGTATTACAGGTTGCTCCGCCCACTAGAGCGGACTCCCTGGTAACTCATCTTCCCTCGAATTTGTATCAGGGGAAAAGCGTTGCGTAATGGGCGGAGCGTGAAAAGAATCCCACTTCCTTTCATTATATTACATGAAGCTCCGCCGACTAGAGGCGGTACTAGACGGGACTCCCTGGCGACTCATCCTCCCTCAGGCTTGTATCAGGGGACGAGCGTTGTGTGGTGGGCGGGGCATAAGGTGAATACCGATGCGTGGCGAGCGGTCGGGCCAATGGAGCAGCGAGTTGGCTACCGGAAGCGGCCGCAGCTGCAGCCAGTTGGTGCTGATGCTGGGCGGCGAGGATTGACGGACCGAGACACGCCCATTGATTCCAGAGGGCGGCGGGTGGTAAAGTGGGAGCTGCTGGATGGGAGCCTGAGGCGCCGTAGACTGGAAAAAATAAAAGATGTTAGATATAATGAGCGTGATTCTTTACCGGAGAGTATGCAACTGTGTGATATAAATACAAGACGACATAATGTATGAGGTGGCTTTCTCGATTTCATACAGAACAAAAGTAATGAGAAGGGTCCAAAAGGCCGGTTTTCGGCATAATACAATATTGATCAAAACTAGAAAATCCAAGTTTCTTTTTTTATGTACAGGGGTATCCTGAAAAATGGGACTTTCCCTTTCAGAGTCAACTAAGTAAGCAATACCAAAATTTGCGGCAAAACAATGCCGAAAACGTAAAAAAGGAATTGAAGAAAAATAATCAATATTCATTTAGTAAGGAATTTCAAGTAAACATTACTTGAAGTTGTCGCTGTTCAATTCAAAAATATGAGTTTGCTTACCTCCTCATAAATTTGCACGATTTGAGGTCTTCAACTGTATTCAACCAAATGGCTATTGCATGATATATACAAACATATGCAGGTCTGATGGAAAAAACATCGAGGACGATGGCGACGTCCTGAGTACACTCGCGGAGTATGACTAGAATCTTGGAGATGTTAATGTCAAATAGGCAACTACGTTATTGCTCCAGAAACGTGAATGTGAATTTCGGTTTTTGTCTGTGCGCACTGCACACAAAAAAGAGTGTTACTGATTCAAGAGCATGAGTTTCTATGAAATGATGATCGCAGATACTTCAAATGAGGTAATTTCATTGTTCTGATGAAACGTAGCTCTGACAATTGAGAAATTGACCTTAATTCAAAGATATACATATGTCTTAGCAACATACCGAATTAACGGTCCTCAATTGAAGATAGTTGTTCTTGAACCGAGATCACTGTTTTATTGTGTGTGTACAGGAAGGTCCTAACTTTGAGGACACTCTGTATTTATGATAATATTCTCGTACTTCGGTGAATTCCATGAGCTGTTATATCAAAATATTGAAAAAAACCGCTGATACAATGCATTTTCTACCGTCAAGCGGAACAGTTGTCACCGAGTGACGTCACGCGCAACGGCATACGATATTCGATCGCAGAGTGAGCTTATCCTCTCATGCTTACCTCCCATCAGCGGCGCGTACGGTCCAGTCGCCGCTGCTGCAGCTGCCCTGAGGAACAGCTGCGATCTTGCTGCTAAGATGGCACGTTCCTCAGGCGTCAGGTTGTTGTTGTGCGGGTCTAGTTCGGCGAACGGCCGCAAAGGGGACCGGAAGTAGTGGTGCTGCTCGGCCAGCATCGATTCCATCGTCTCCCTGTAATCGTAGAAACTGGGAATGGTTAGATATGTTTGTTTAGGGCAGAAATAAAGGGCTTTATTTTAGTCAAGTGCCAGAATTGAAGAGAATAGCATCACATATTGTACGCAGCTGTTAATGCGGCGCGTGTCTTGTGTGCTTGTGCTTGCGGATCATTGCTCGCATTACCGGTCGCATACAATGTGCTGTTCTACTCTTCCCGTAGGGGTACTTGACCATTTCGAATTTGAGAGCTTTTATATGTTTTCTAGGCGATGCACAGTGGGACCAAAGGCCGGAATGCTTAGCCAAACCCCAAAAAACAAACATTTTTAGCAGACAATTGATTCATATCCATTATTATTGATATTATGCAGTATCAAAAACTGCATTTAATTTTTGCCTATATCGTTTGCTTTCAGTTGTACGACCTCTAGAAAACAGATACTGCAAGATATATGAGGTAATCGTGAATTTAATCACTTAGAGCCGCATCGTCAGTCGTTCCTAGACGCCTTTATGGCGTCCTTGATTTTCATAGCCTTATGTCTCCTTCAGAAAGGCTGGGGTATTCCTAGATTATTACGTTCCGTGTCAGCGTCAGCGCTGTCCTAGTAATGTTTTCTGTTTGAATTGTAGGAAATTTCAAGCTGATAAAACAGATGATAAAAATCAAAAGCATGAGCAATTTGATGTCAATAGATATTTGTAACATAACCTCAAAATAAAGCGCCCTTCTGAAGGACGGGAAAAACTGAAAATCAAGTAGGCCATAAAGGCATTCTACAATTGTCGGAACGACTGACGATGCGGCCCTTAGTTCACATCACTGGATCTAGGAGGCTAGTACAGCGAGTCTGAAACTAAATTAATACGTATAGCCCGTGCAGACAGAAGGCGGTCAGGCGCTCCGAGTTCCGTGATCAGAGTTCTGCGTTCTTTGTAATATGTACTTTATGAAATCGAGCCTCCATTACTGAGAAGAAAGTGGCCTGTTTTAATATCTGTGAGTCAGTGGTTGTGTACAGTCTCTAATTCCAAATCAATGCTCATTTAATAATAAAATGAAATATTTAAAGAAATTCAAAAAAGATCCAACATAGACACACTTAAATGAGGTTAGCAGACCATTCCGGTATCGGATAAAAAATGAAATTTTCAGCGGTTTTTATCTTATTTCTTATTTTAATTTAATTTCTGTACGACCACAATATGAAATCCTGGAGTAACGAAACATATTTATCCTAGCACGTTTCCTATGCCAACTCCTTTTTAATTCATGAAGAAACTAGAAACAAATATTTTCGCAGACTCGTAGTGTATATAGCTATTTCTAAGATGAGCAGAAAGGGTAATTTGAATATTTTCAATTTGATTGCCACGTTGCAATTTAATGAATGTGAAAACATGAAGAACTTAAAAGCTTCATTACATTTTACTGGTTGCGCATGTATATATGAAAATATACATCTGAAATATAAGTACTATTGATAATTGTCTTTGTCCTCTATAAACACTTTTCACAATCCGTTATAGAATATATATTTCATGCTTTTCCAAATCCCTCTAACCGGGATTTAGAAGAATCCTCATTAATTTAAATATCTAGGCAAGCAAAGACAGGATTCATCTTCTCAGATATTTTCTACAGGGTGTCCTACAATTAGACTTTTTTCTATAAAATATTGAATGCTTATTATTGATAGATAGACGTAGTTACTTAAAGGAATTCTTTTTCTGGCGAATTACAGTTATCTGGATCATCATCCGATATGGAATTATGCGTGAAAAATATTTGTATACATGTACATATATGCATACTCCATATAGGAAGAATTTCTTTTTCTTAAATGTTTATTGCAAGAAATAGCTTACAAAATTGAAAATGACCGAGAAAACTGCATAATCAATACAAGCAATAAATACTTATATGGAGAAAACCTAAGAGGTGAGTGTTCACCACTTGAGCACATCAGAGATTTTGGGCAAGTTTTCTGGTATTTGGTCCCACTGTGTGACGGAAATATTTTATAGAAAACAGTGAAAAATTATTAAGATATGTCTCTGTTTCTCATGTTTTAGATTCGACAAGAATTTGTTGGCATACTCAATATTTCTGCAAAAATCAATGTTTAATAAAATCAAATTATATTTTTACGCCTTCCAATTTTTTAATCGTTCTAAGAAGCAGGGAAAAGCAGTTTTGGAACTTAAAGGTAGCAAGCAGCAAACAAGAGTATTCAAAACAACATTAGTGTGTTGCTGAAAATATATGAAATTGCCAACTTTAGATGTAGTAGAACAATGTAGCCTCAGTGTTGAAAATACCATCCCATCATCCACACACAGAATCCGTGAATCCGCCAATTTCATACAATTTCAGCAACATACTAATTCAGTTCTTCTTAGTTGTGAGTTGTGCTTGAAGAAGTTTGTGTTGCTTCGGTAATTTGAAACTCTTTGTACAGGGTGTTATTTAAGTACGTAGACAAACTCAAGGAGATGATTCTTTGAGTAATTTTAAGATGCAAAGTTTATATAAGCATAGGTCCAGAAATGCTTCATTTTCAAGATACAGGGTGGCAGACTTAAAAAAAAAATCGGTTTTTCCTAAGTAGATTGATAAACTGTCGATTTTGTTCAAATTTAGCAGTGGTATTAAGGGCAGTAAGGGACGAATTTATCCCCATTTAATTTGAAATTATCAAGTGCAGTGGAGTCCCGAAAAACACCATAACCAATATCTTAGACAAAAAAATTGTGCGCCACTTTTTTTAATTTTTATATTTTTTTTTTGAATTAAGCTAAGCTAAAAATACAACTTTTTATCTGTCAATTTTTTTTATCTCGCTTCGTTTGCGAGATAAAAAATAAAAAGTCCTTTATTGCATGTCCCTGGGACAATAACATGATAAAACATTGAAACCACCAAACTAACATTACACGAAAGTCATCTCTTGAGTTTTTTCGCACATATTTAAACTAATTTCGATAAAACAAAATAACATATAATAATCGCATAACGTAATAATTTATAAAAGCTATATTTTAAAAGTAATAAAAATAAGAGCGCCATGAAAGGAAAAACTACTCAAACAAATCTGTCTTTGACATAACTTACTTAAAGCGGTGCTTATTATTTATATTATTTGAAGTGTTTTTAAGAGTTACTCTAACCAATATCTTTGACAAAAAAATTGGGCGCAACTGACATTTTCCAATTTCTCAATTTTTTTCGAAGGAGCTAAAAATATAACTTTTTTGTCTCCTGAGTGACTGTGCAACGTCACTGGAAAGCAGGTCTAATCTGAGCAAAAAAATTCAAAAGACGACTTTTGTGTAACTTAATTATTTATTTATTTATTTATTTATTTATAATAATCCATACACTGCCTGAACAGAGTGATCCAATTATCAGGCAGGGAAAAAACAAAAACTGATACAAAAACAAAACTCTAAACAGTACATGATAAAAAAGACATAAATATAAATTATCCAATTGTTAAAAAACACCTCTTGAGATCGATTTTGGTGGAACTAAAGATATCAAGTTCACTTACACTGTCACAGACATTACACATAACATAAAGAGGCGAAAATAACAATAAATTTGTCCGCGGAACAGGTAAATAAAATGAGTTGTTACCACCATGACGAATACGCAAATCGGGAACGCGTAGAGAGATCCTGTCTAGAAGAAAAGGGCAATCATTTGTTCCATTCAACAAATTGCATAAAAATTTAGCAGCTAACAGATTCATACGTTTGACTAAATTATGTAAATTATATCTACTTAAGAGAATGTCATTGCGTATACCCCTTTCAGGGTACGCTCTATCATCTTTAAACCATAAGTATTTCACAAAACGACGTTGGATTCTCTCGATGTTTTTACAGTGTATATCATAGGCCGGGCCGATCATTGCAACCATAAATAACGTTATGTAAATATTTTCTGCTTATTTGTTTTATCGAAAGCAGGTATAATCTGAGCAAAAAAATTCAAAAGACGACATTCGAGTAACTTAATTATCAAAAACATGCAAACGGAGCGAGATATGAAAGAAACTGAGGACATAAAAAAGTTGTATTTTTAACTGCTAATTTGGAGAAAAACAGAAAAATTGGAAAAAGTCATTGGCGCACAAATTTTTTGTCAAAGATGTTGGTTAGGGTTTTTCCAGAACGCCAATGGATTTCATGATTTCAATCTAATAGGAGCTAAATTAGCCCCTTACTGCCCTTAATACTACTGCAGAATTTAAACAAAATAGACCCAAAGTTTATTAAGATATTTAGGGAAACACCGATTTTTAAAAAAAGTTTGGCGAAAAATTTCTGGACCTATGTTTATACGAACTTTTCACCTCTTTCATCTCAAAATTACGCAAAAAATCAAATCCTGAAGTTTGTCTACATACTTTATTACCACCCTGTAGAGAGCCAGACGTGAGCAGTCTTGGTTGTTTTGTATATTGATTTAAAGAAACATCCAAGTTATAGCTAGAGTTTTTACACTTGAATGAACCCATTTAATGACAATTGAAAATTCATTATCAATCGAAATACTGGGCAATCCTATAGTTAGTGTGCTGTGCCTAGGATATATCGACTCAATTATAGACATTCAAGTTAATATGTATCTTGCGCAACAATCTGAAACAAAATTCCTTGCATACCAGATGCATACCTTTCAAACTCGGTTAGCCTCGACGAATCCCTGAATCCCTTCGCAAATGGGTTGCTGTCGATCTTCAGCTTGGTAATCTGTAACAAGTCATTAGAAATTCAAATTAGCCACCTTGCGGTTAGGATTAGTGTTTCTATTAGTTGAATAAATATAGAGAAGATACTGAAAATGTTGTTTTTGCTTTGTCATGATCGTGGTCCAGATGGATCTTCATCTGCATGGGCTGTCTGATGGGCGTTCTGTATTAATTATGTATTGCGATTGAGCGGTGCTGTCAGTTTGATGACTGAGGAATGAATAACACTTTTTAAAACATCATAAGAGATACAGAGCTTCTTAAAAAAGTCCCCTTTACTCATTTTTCGTACAGGTAAAGTTAGCAAGCCGGTAATGAAATTTACACATTAATTCTATACAGGGTGCAAACGTTATGGTAGTCATTATTGAAATGGGTAACACGGGGGGTCAAAACAAGTCAAAAAGTTCCTAGACCCATGGTCCCAGAGTCAATAGATTTTTGTCTAAATGGCTTTATAGTTTACAACTTTAAGCGCTTTATATCGACCACAAACACCACAATCTTACTAATTTTTATAATCTAATCTAAAACGTTTTTAAATTGGGTAATTAACAAATAAATGGCATCAAGTTTTTCTAAGTTAACCCAAAATTTGTAGTCAGTAAGTAAGTTTCATTAAATTGAATATTTAAACCACACATAACAACAGCGCGTCGGGCATCATCACTCTTATCGAACCGGCAATCGATCGCAAACGGTAACAGTGGTTAGTATGTTGTTTTGTTTTTATTCACGCACGTCGTCGTTTTGATTTACAATGTTCTCGAATCAAGAGTTCGCCGACATGTTAGTTTACGATGAAGCTCGTCAGGATTCAAATCTTGCAGCTCAAATTTATCGCGACGGATTTCGCCAACGCGCGCACCCAGACAGAAGGACATTTGTGCAAGTGTACCAAAGACTTCAAGATACAGGAAGTGTTCAGCCCACTAATATTTGCACTCGTGAAAGACAGGTTACTGTAGATCAGGAGGAACAAATTTTAAATATCGTGGAAATCAATGCAGATATCAGCACTCGGGAATTAGGCCGCCGCGTAGGACTATAGCATACCATAGTCCATAGAATCCTACGGAAAAATTTGCTTTATCCCTACCATGTACAACGAGTGCAGGCCAAGAACACTCAATCTTGACAGCTTTCCAGTCCTGAATATTCAGTCACTTCAGTGTGTATACAGGGTGTTTCACAACTTATCCGACAAATTTTAACCACATATGCACTGTTACGAAAGAAGTTGATTTAAAAAAAATTTAATAAAAGTCGTCCTACAAAAATCGAGATAATCAAACAATACAGTTTAACAGTTCACTTACTTATAAAAGCTGTTCAAAATTGTTTCCATTGACTGCAATGCAAGCTTGGATGCGTCTAATCCAATTTTGGCGCACTAATTCAAATACTGTCAAATTAGTGCTGAGCCTGAAGGCTCAAATTATCGGCAGTCACTTTGATTCGGTCACGCAATTCTACAACGAGAAGCCTCTCGCGAATTTTACCCTGCTTCTCCGTACGTTAAAACAATGTCCAAGTCCTCATTACTGTACAGATGGGCCATTTTTATTAATAAATAACTAAAAACATAAACACGCAAAATACTTTAATTAACTTCGCAAAAATTGACAGTTCTTTATTCAGATCACCCACGATACAGACTAAACCTTATTTACACGTTCTTATCAGTATGAAAAAACCAACAAGTTTCTGGTATTTTGTGTTCGTCAGTTGTTTGATACATTTGCTACAATAAATTATTAATGCGTGTTTTAATATCACGACGATGAACAAAAAATACAGACATTTATTTTTCAATTTATTATTGAAACTCAGGTTTATAACTTAATTTTTGTAGGACTTTTATTACATTTTTTTTGAGAAATCAACTTCTTTCGTAACAGTGTATATGTGGTTAAGATTTGTCGGATAAGTTGTGAAACACCCTGTATATCTCAGACAACATATAGAATTAGAAACTAATTATAAAAATTAACTTAAATTTTGCAAATAAGGCTAGTACATATGCCGCTATTTAACATATTATGCTTGCGTTTTTTTTTCAAGACTTGGTACACTTATTTTCTAGCGTCCCTGTATCACCTCAAATATAAGCATATAGTTCTGAATTCATAATAGCCATTGACTGTCTAGGTCTAGACGTTCCTCACGTACTTTTTTTCATTCATAACCTACTGAAATAAAGTCGCGACTCGCGAGCGTTTCTGTCTCAGCTGTGCGCATCTGTCAACGTGTCTCCAAAAAGAGAACCAGTTATGTTTAGACAACCGCCATCATTAACACGCATATATCACTTCGAACGTGGCTTCGTGCAAAAAACAAAGAGCATGATTAATAACAGGAATGGTCGTTTGCAAAATATCTGTTAAATATGCTTGTTTTTCATATAATGACAAGCGAGACAAGTGTAACTGCGTGTATTTATGGTGTACGGAAATGAAGAAATAACACATCACTCTCGTGTTCAAACAATGCGGAATTATTCGAAAATTGGAGTCCGCATACGCGAGTATCCTAATCAGGACATTTATATCTACCGGAGACTGGAGATGCAGGCCCGGTTTCTCAATTGCAGGTTAACTGTGATTTTAGAGCCAACCAGAAGTAAACTCTCAAAATGTGAGCTGGAGAAAAGACGAGTAGCAGCGACTTCCTCTCTTAGGAGATATTTGGAGGATATCACTGTTTGGGGATGCAACAGTCTGGTACAGGTTGATGCTGCTAAAACACACTACTGTACCTTGACTTTATACATACAATGTGTCTTGAAAAAAGGAAGTTACGATCCCGCACCCTGTACTATTATTACTACATAGTCGTGCCATAAGTTCTGTCCCATGATAATCTCATGATAAAAATGAAACAAGATAAGATATATTTATATGAAAGATATTATTTATTCGACAACATTTTTAGAATTCATAATCAAACAGTTTTATTCAAAATGTCCCCCCTTGGCCTTCACACACTGCTTCAATCTCGCGGGCCACTCATCTATCACTGCACGCACAGCTTCCAAAGGAATAGCTGCCGCTGATCGGATCAAATCCGCTTTCAGGGACTCGATATTACGGTGGGCTTTGGAGCAGGCCAACTGCTCTAGCAGGTCCCACAACTTGTAGTCTAAAGGATTGAGGTCCGGACTCCCTGAGGGCCAATCTTCCGCAGCAATGAACTCTGGCACATTGCTTTCCAGCCAGCGCTGCGTACTCTTAGCCTTGTGAGCGGGGGCGGAATCCTGCTGGTAGACCCAGTGTTGGTTGGCAAACAATGTACCACTTAAAGGCTTGACGATAGGATCCAGTATGTCGCTCTGATAGTTTGCCGCTTTTGTTTTCACGCCCTGTTTACAGAAATGGAGCTGAGTGACCCCTTCGTAGGACACCCCCCACCAAACCATGACTGACGCAGGGTGGTGGCCTCTCTCAACTCTCGGAATGATCTCCGAAGCTTCCTGTGAACTCCTTGCATACACTTTGTCATTTTGTCGGTTGAATTTTTCTTCTATGGTGAAGATTTTCTCATCCGTGAACAAAATCTTTCGGAATCCCCCAGCTGCGTACCTCTCCAAGAGCTTCTTGGATCTTGTCGCCCTGATGTGTCGCAAGGTGGCCGTAAGTCGCTGGCCCGTACGTCTCCGGTAAGCCCCTAGCCCTAGGTCTTGTTTAATGATGCGCGACATCGTCCGGACAGGAATCTTCATTTCCCTGGATAGGATCTTCTGCTTCCGGAGTGGATTCCTTTGAATCCTGGCTTTTACGGCTTTGATGGCTGCTGGAGTCCTTACTTGACGAGGTCTTCCGCTTCTTGGCCTGTCATCAACAGAGGACGTCTCATTGTACCGCTGAATGGTCCTAGACACAAATTTACGCGATATTTGAAGGCCGCGTAAGAGTTCAAAAATCTGACTAGCACTGTGATTACACTTATGTAAAGCTATCACTGCAATACGGTTCTCTGCCTTGCCCCACTCCATCGTTATGCTTCGAGAGATCAATACAAACTGAGGTATATGTAATTACCCGAAAAGCGCTTAATCAACTGACACCACAATGTAAACAATCGGACAAGTATTAACAGGTCTACACTTGTTTGAAAACGAGGGACAGAACTTATGGCATGACTATGTACATATACTTTGCATCGGTTCTAGATGTATACATCGATAAATCTAAATACCGAAGCAATTTGCGCTGATTGACAGGGAACGGCTACGTCGCTACCGTAGCAATTAAAAAATCTTTGCATATTTAATGTGAGTTAATTTGGTGGCGCGATGAAATAACGATGATAATTTAAAAGAAGCGATTAGCGTTACGGATGCTGATGCTGCTACCGCTGTTGATCGCGTCGCTAATGTCGATCGGAAATTACCTCTGGGGATGGAAATCACAAATTGTCATCGGGGTGTACCTACTGCAATTGGACGTAGAGCTTATGATTATTTTAAAAACCTTAACTACCCAAAACTATTTTAAACGTATTCTGACAGCTGTGACTAATAAAAACAATTGTCATGGTTTTTATTTTTCACAGCCACCTATGCGTTATAGACTTATTTTGCATTGAAATGAAAACGCTGCAAATTTGATTAGGGAGTGATAAAGTTGGTGTTTTCTACTATATATTATCAAAATATTCATTGTTAATATTTTAAACCTATAACACCCTGCTACATTTTTATTATTTGTGTTTGATTAGAAAAAACTAAGATTTCAATAGTTGGGCTAACTGAAGTGGGAAGGAGCTCGTATAATTTAACTGAAGAGGAAAAAATAAAAGTAAAAAACAATAAACGAAAAGTTGCTAAAAGTGTTTTGGTCAATTTGAGAGAGAGTTGAAATATGTCTGTCGTGCCTATGTATGTTACTATAGGCACCAAAAACCTACGCAACAATAGTTTTGGCTGGGTTTTCACGTTCTCGAAGTCGTTTCGCGTTTTCTGGGCTATGAGCGAGGGTGGCGTGTCTGGTACTACCAAAACAACAGACACTATCATGCCCGATTCTTGCTCCTGGGGGCTAGAGGTCTTTTGAGAGCGGTGAGGCGATCTTATAATACGCCGGATTTGTCCGGTGCCATTTTAAAATTGTAATAAAAACGAGATTAAGAGTGGAACGACGGCTTCACGCGATCATGTTATGGTACAGGATCATTCAGGCATTGTTGCAAAACACTATATAGTAGCACCAAAAAACAAAACATCCGGTTGACAGATAAGCAAAATATAATGTCAGTGTCATTATTGTTTGTACTTTTAAAAAGAATAGCGAGGTGGCCGAAACGTTAGTAAAAGTCAGTCCTATATATCGTCGTATCTCATTTTTTTCAATTTTACAGGAGAGCGTTTTAAATATTTTCACGAGATTTGATTTGTTGCTGACAAAAAGGTTTTATTGCTACATAACTGAATTTATGGGTATATCTGCTCGTTTCAAGCTTTTCAAAAACGAGCAACGATTAACCTATTTTCCATTTTATGTGTCGTAATTCATAGAATAAAGACTTAGTTACGTCCGTGTTATATTTAAGTCAGGAAAAATAAAAACGCAAAAAAAAATGTTTTATCACAAGACAACATAGTTACAAAATGGGGAACCGGAAAAAAGTATACGCAGTATCTAAAACTATGTAACGCCCTATAAAAGTTAAATATGACAGCACAAGTAAAAGACTCACTCAAATAATAATGATATAATAATATCTGTTAAAGATGCACAAAATAATAGTTAGAATTTAATTTACTCATGAGGAAGATTTATATAGAATCTTTGATATTCTTTGTAACGACCTAACGGTATATTTCCTTCACACAGCGACTTCTAATCCTTATATTTTTTCGTAGTAATTTTTTTTGACTCTGCACTCAGAACTGTGAGGGGAATATCTTTTAACTTAAGCTTTTGTCTTTTTAATCTGAAAAAGCTGTATTCGTGCTGAAGGTGAAGTTGAAATGATAGATACGACACGTATAGTGATAAAATAAAAACTACAATTTTACGAACTGGCGTAACTTAGATAAGCCATACGATGTAAAACCATATGTATATTTTATAATTTCACAAATTGTCGTAACTTAAGAGTTAAGCCCCCTCGTGAAATTTAATTTTCTATTAAAATGAGATAAGTCTAATATTATTTTGCTATAACTCTGGAAGTATTAGAAAATGACTTATGCACTTCGTGATATTGAAGAGCAACCTTCTTTAAGTAATAAAATCGTCTTAACTCTTCGTGTTATCGGCGACGATATGTTGACCAGAAAACCATGAAGTTTTATCATCTTTGCAGTAACATCCCATGCGATGCGACTGCGTGTTTGTTCACCAAGAATATTTTTTACATCTCCATATATAAATCTGAATGTCTTTTTAGTCAGTCAGCATCACGTCTAAAACACGACCTATATACGGAGACATGTAAAAACTCGTCGACAATTTTGTAATAGCAAGGACCAACATTTCCACCGTCTGCGTCAGTTCGGCAAAAGCACAGCCGTCTATCGCCCCACTCAACCTTCGACCATCAAGCGATACAGACGTTTTATTAAAATTGCTAACGATTTATAAGCGAGTTGATACGTTTATCACTTAAAATTACAATTATGTGTTTCGACTACCTAACAACAATATGCTACCTGAAACTTCGACTGAGTTTACAACGGCAACGTAACTGCTAAGCTTCTCGATGTAAACTGATGCCTGAAGTAGGGCACATACATGAATATACATAGGGTTGGTTTTTAAGAAAAAAAAATATTTTAGATGTACGAGGGGCTCTCGTTATACAGGGTTATCCAAATTAAGTGTCCACCATTAGTAACTTTGTTATTAGTGAAAATACAAAGTTGTTTGAATTAGCAAACTAGTAGCATTTTTAACGCTGGTAAAAATGAGAAATAAAAAAAAACAATTGAGAGTCGTTATTTTGATTTTTTCAGTAAAATAACATTTTTTTAAATGTAAACCCCTGTATATTATATTTTTTTCTGTTAAAGCATCAAATTTTAAACAAAAAAGCTTACAATAACTTTTCTCCTAGGTTACAAATTGTTGAAGTTATGGCCTCCAATCTGAAACAATTAAATTGTATCGACAAACTTTATTTTCAACATCAACTTATAATCTTACAAAATACAATAACAATTTTTTTTAAAGAAGATGCTCGAAAACACCACCTTGTTCTTCAATACATTTTTGGGCACGTTTTTCAACTGCTCGAACTGTCTTAAGTATGGTCCTACCATCTATCTGGGTTATCTTTTCCCTAACTGCAGTCTTTAACGCGTCAAGGTTATCGTACCTTCGCTTGTAAATTTGGTTCTTTAAGTAACCCCACAAGAAGTAATCAAGTGGGTTTAGATCTGGTGATCTGGGAGGCCACTGTATTGGGCCATTTGTTCCTATCCACTGATCATTAAAAGTAGTACTTAGAAAATGATAAGTACCTCTGGAGTTGTGGGCAGGTGCGCCATCTTGCTGAAAATGCAGATGATGTCTACTTATAAGATCCAATTCGTCTAAGAAATTAGTCAGAATTTCTGACATAAATTCCACATATCTTTCACCAGTTAGGGTTCCCTCATAAAAGAACGGGCCAACAATTTTTGAACCAATTATACCGCACCAAACGTTGAAACTGAAACGGACTTGTGGGCCTCTTGGATGTACTAACAAAAGATTTTCTCTTGACCAATAATGGTGGTTTTTTCTATTAAACATTCCAGAATTTGAAAAATTTGATTCATCTGTCCATAAAAGGTAACGAAAGTTATTTACATTTTGGCGACAGAAGCTAAGATACCAATGGCAAAAAACAAGTCTTCTCTCTGGATCCCCTGCCAAAAGCGTTTGAACTGGTCGGTACTTATACGGAATAAATTTGTATTTTTTTAAAATCCTTTGAACAGTACCATAACTGAAATTAGAGTCCTTGAGAATATCTGCTATTGAATTCTCACGATAAGCTTCAAAATATCCAATAACTGCAATTTCCGTGGCCTCGCTTATTATGAATTCTTTTTTTGCCCTTGTTTTAGCAAAAACATTTTCGTTGCCCCTAAATTTTCGATAAAGTCTCAGAAAATATCGTTCATACAGTTGAATGCGAGCGGGATATAATTCACTGTAGTATTCTCTTGCTCTCAAGGAGGATTTTCTGCACACTAAATAGCATTCTAACATATCGCACTTTTCTTCATGGGAGAACATTTTTCTTTAAATTAATGACACAATAAAGCTTATAAACAAGTATTTACACTAATGTTTAACATTATTTGATTTTATCATTGTTTTCCAAAGCCTTCTAGTTGCGAGTATGTCCAGTTTAACAATTTGTCGCTTATCTTAATGCTGTCAAATCGCGAACGCCATGTTGTTTTCATAGCCGTCTTAATATTATAATACTGCAAATAATTAAAAATATTTATCGTTATTTTGACTTTATTTTTGACTTTAGCGGAAAAGTCATTATGAACTTTTTTGTTTAAAATTTGATGCTTTAACGGAAAAAAATATAATATACAGGGGTTTCCATTTAAAAAAATGTTATTTTACTGAAAAAAATCAAAATAACGACTCTCAATTGTTTTTTTTATTTCTCATCTTTACCAGCGTTAAAAATGCTACTAGTTTGCTAATTCAAACAACTTTGTATTTTCACTAATAACAAAGTTACTAATGGTGGACACTTAATTTGGATAACCCTGTATAACTCTGTGGGTAACAGAAGACATTGTTTTTAAGTAACGATGTAACCTTCCAATCGCGTGTTGTATATTTGATGGTATTAATAAATTTGGTTACTTTATTAGTGGCGCCATCTACACGTTCCGCGGATAAAGCTTCTGGACTGAAAGCTACTATTAGTAGCTCAACTCAACGTTTCCTGTGAAAAATTAATAGACCATGAAAATTTGAACAATTTCAGAGTTCTTTCCAATGCCATAGATTCCACCTCCATGATCATTATGGGCTTCCTGTGATAGTTCTTGAAGCACACTCTCTATCAGTAGTTAAACATTCGCTTGAATTGCAATAAATCATGAAAATTCCTGTAATTCCGGATTCCTCTTTGGTATCTCAGCAACATCATCATTCTTGTTCCACCCCACACGACGCGGATTTATATTTGTGTCATCCCCATGATCATTATAGGCTGCCTGTGAAAATTATTGAAGCACCCTGTATATCAGCAGCTAAACTTTCGCGTGAAATACAATAAATCATGGAAATTCCGCCCATTCCGGATTCCTCTTCGGTATCTTAGCAACATCATCATTCTTGTTCCACCCCACACGACGCGGTTTCATATTTGTGTCATCCCCATGATCATTATCGGCTTCCCGTGAAAATTCTTAAAGCACCCTGTATATCAGTAGCTAAACTTTCGCGTGAAATGCAATAAATCATGAAAATTCCTGCCATTCCGGATTCCTCTTCGGCGTCTTAGCAACATCATCATTCTTGTTCCACCCCACACGACGCGGTTTCATATTTGTGTCATCCCCACGGTCGTTATCGTCTCCCTGACACCCTCTAATGGCTCCTGTGGCATGTCGTGTAAACATATTTTCCCTCCGGCCATCTGTCAATCGTCGCACCGCTCGCAAGTCGCGACACACACGCTGATGAACAGTTGTACCTTACCACGAGCAACATACGTCTCGTCTCATTTAGTAACTATTAATTTATGCGGTTGGAATGATGCGGTGAATGCAGGTGCTACAGCCCCCGAAGAAGGCTCTATACAGAAAGGACGTCAGTCCATTCTTCACGTCAGCGTACTGGCCATATATTTGGTGACAACTTTGATCCGTGTTCTGTTGGTAACAGGATATAGACTAGCACAATCTTAGCATGGTCACGCAATGCTATCTACTGTGGAAAATCAAATTGGTTCATCGTTTCGGACATATAATTGAGAACCTCTAAAACGCCATGATGACAGAAGCGTTATCAGTGAATTTTGTAGTACTGTGTTTCGTTAAGCAATTTGAGTAACGTATATTCGTTATTTTTACTTGAATCCGATGGATATTAATAAAACAAACAACTACTGGGTGTTGCTTCACAATAATACACATCTGCGGATTCATCCAGCTGCAGTGAAAAATAAACACAATTATCGAAGTCATTTCTTAACTGTAAAACTATATCATTGCTCATTACTTCTACTCGTCTCATCACTGTATTAGCAGAAAGTTGCATAGATTTTATATAGCAAACAGCATCTCGTCTTTATTTCAAAAGTTGGCAAATAATGAATCTGCAGCTTCTAAAATCGCATGCAACATGCACACATTCTGGCTCCGCCTACGAGAACCGCCAGGTGGTACCTCCGCGTTCGACAGTCAGAGACTACCTACGGACAATCACAACATCCATAGCCAAGAGAAAAATTTCTCCTGGGACGGGACTCGAACCCGCACCGCGCACGGCGACTGATCAGGAGACCGAAGAGTCTACTACTGCGGCCACCGCTGCAGCCTTCTTACTACTGCTTATAATGTTTTTTATTGCAGGCCAACTCTAATCCAACCGCTAGACTTTGTGCCGTTCAACTTTAAAGTGAGCGCACTATCGCCGCACCTTGCGTATTTATTCCGTTCAAACTAATCAAGATCGTTCTCGAATAGATCGCTCACCGCAGTGTTGCCGCTGCTTGTGTTTATCATGAGACTTGACAAAATTTACGGAAGCTTCTATGATTTTTACATCTTTTTAAAATATGTTGTGAGCCACCAGAATTGCCTTTGCGAGCTACCGGTAGCTCGCGATCGACGGGTTGGCGACCACTGGTATAGAGGGTAAAATATGTCGTATCCCATGAGGGAATTTATGCAAAAATGAGGATACTTCGGTTCGAATAAATCTTGTCATGACCTTTAAGCTCAAACCAAACTGGCCATAGTATCTACCGTTCCCCGGCGTTTATGTCAAACACCATCCGCACGTAAGCATCTTGGATCCTTCGGTAATCTGTCTGTATCCTACCCGGAAATTTATGTAAAACGGCCTAAATCTGGGCATCCCTGGATTTAGCGGTGACACAGTCATCTAATGCGTAATGATTTGTGTTGTGCTGCTACGCTAATTCCAAGCTTGAGCGGTTCAAACCGCCAGGACGCAGCAATGCTGACGTGGCTTAGCCTACTGACCGCGAACACAGTATGAATTATTAACTGTGGAAGCTGAAAGGTCAATATCGGTGTCAAATTACTGAAAAAATTGCATCAAGTAAGTTGACACTGAACTTCGCACACAACGCTGTCATCAGTTCGTAAAGGATTACGTTTAGCCCTTCTGAGACAAAAGTTAGCTGCGAACGTGGATAACAAAAAAATAGATGACCCTTTTTCTCCCATTGAGACGATTTCCTGCGGGTGTATCTGATCATAGCTATGACTAATCCCGCGTGGATGACGATATTGACTTTTGCAGCATATAGCCCACAGCAGCACGGAAGTAACTGCCGACTGCGACGCGACTGTTGGAGATATTTTTAAGTTTTAGGGGTAACTGTTCGAGGACATCTATGATGAGTGAAATATGTCTAATAGGTACGTAGAATTACTGAGGCTGGAGGCGTATAAATATACCAACGTCAAAGACTGGGTCTGGGATCCCCCTCAACCGCTAATTCCGAATTTATAACCCTGTCCGAAAGCCTCTGAAACGTCAAATAACGAAGTTTGAGCGATTTTTATTTTTTTGTTTTTGCCTTTTTCGTCGCCGCTACTGGACCTATTTTCATAAAACGAAAGTTTTTTCGTCTTTGGCTTAGTAGTAATCTTGTGTGAAAATTTCATCCAAGTCCGAACGACTTTTTCCACGTTATAGACTGACCAAGGATACAACATCCAAAAAACATATAATATACATCTTCCAAATGTTTCGCCAGTGGCATAGGAACTATATTCTCGAACAACCATGCTGCGCACACAATAAATCCCCAAGAACTTTCGGGTAGTAACAATATTTCTGTTTTTTCTTGCTGTCGTTAATTTTTTAAATTTTCTTTGCTTGTTGCCATTTTCTAACTCTTTATTTTCTGCCTTATCTGATTCTTTCTGGTTTCTAATAGATTGATCCAGGAATCACTAAATTCATATTCGTTTGGAAGACGTTTTGCTCTTTTTGACTCTGCAGAGAAAAACAGTTGCTCTCAAACAAGAAAAAATGGTAGGTTCCAGAGTACAAATTATCAGAGCATGAAGCGTTCAAATAAATCTAAGGACATATTTTAACACACATCAATATTTCTCCAAGTACAATATAAAAGTAGAAAGGAACAATAAATAAGTTTCAGGGTCTTTAAAGACACCTTTCCCCCTGACTGTATGTTAGAAAGAGAGGTAAAATGTGATTTATTTTCCTAAAACGAGCAGTAGTAGCGCCAGTCACATGTGCGAAGGTGTTTTATATGAGCTTCTTGTGTAGAGACTATTCGTCAGATGGAAGGCCGTTGGTAAATTTGACTGATTTTTCGACAAAATTTTTAACAGAAGCTACTTATACTACAATAATATAAGATGTCATAGAACGTTATAATTTAACAAGCGGTATTTTGGCTGAACCGAATATGTTTACTTTTCGCCTCATCAGTACGGAATAGGTATAATCTTGCATATACATTTATGAATAAATGGATCTATGTTTATGGGTGGGGCAAAAGTCGCGAAGGGATTTGAAAAATTAATAACTTTTTTAAATTTTAATTTTAATTTTTTTCCCTAACACAAAACTAAAATGCAATGTTTGGAGTTTGTTTACAATTTAAGTGTGAAAGATTACATCACGCAAATGACCGCCATTTTCAGCCTCGCAAAGTGCAGCTCTTGCAAGAGCATTTTCCATTACCCGAGTCAGAATATCTGGCCCCAAAGCACTTACTTCTGCTCGAATATTATCTTTTAGTTGCTGCAGGGTTGTGGGTTTATTAATATACACTTTTCCTTTCAGATATCCCCAAAGGAAATAATCAGGGGCTGTTAAGTCCGGCGAGCGGGCGGGCCAATTGAATCCTGAATTTCTCGAAATTAAACGTTCGCCAAAAATCTGCCTTAGAAGGTGCATAGTAGCTCGAGCAGTATGCGCAGTGGCTCCATCTTGTTGGAAAGTCATCGTTTGATTGTCAGCAAGAGCTGGTCTTAAGAAATTTTGAATCATATCACGATATCGGTCGCCATCTACAGATACAGCATTCCCATCGTGGTCTTCGAAGAAGAATGGTCCAATAATTCGTTGAGACGTAACTGCGCACCATACTGTACATTTAAGCGGATGTAATTGCCTTTGATGAACCACCCTTGGGTTCTCGGTACCCCATATTCTGCAGTTCTGCTTATTTACGAAGCCATTCAAATGAAAATGGGCTTCATCGCTCATGATCAGAGAATGAATAAATTCATTATCTTCTCGAGCCATTCTTTGCAAGCGAACTGCATAAGTTAGTCGTTCTTGAAAATCTGCTGGTTTTAGTTTTTGCACTAGCTGCACTTTATATGGAAACAGATGTAAATTTCCTCTTAATATTCTGCGTAAAGACCTTTGAGACATCTGCAGCTCAGCAGAACGTCTTCGGGTTGAGGTTTCCGGATTCTCCTGAACACTCTCCTGAACGCGTTGAATGTTCCCTTCATTTCTTGCGGAAC
Organism: Acanthoscelides obtectus; assembly: GCA_963669975.1. Taxonomy (NCBI): domain Eukaryota; kingdom Metazoa; phylum Arthropoda; class Insecta; order Coleoptera; family Chrysomelidae; genus Acanthoscelides; species Acanthoscelides obtectus. The sequence goes on from CAVLJG010000001.1 coordinate 29,291,598, forward strand.
GTGGCCTTCCGCTTCGTGGGAGATCCATAACTGTGCCTTGTTGCTGAAATCGTGCCACTAAGCGTCGAATCATTGATTCAGAGGGCGAATTCCGCAAATTGAAATGACGACGATATGCTCGTTGAGTTTGAATTATTGAATGGTGATATTCAAAATAAAATTCTATAAGTTTGGTTCGTTGATTGAGGTTGTAACGCTCCATAATTAATCTCCAGGATTTATTTTACACGGTCCTGAAAAAAAAAATGAAAACAAAATAAATTTAAAAAAGTTATTAATTTTTCAAATCCCTTCGTGACTTTTGCCCCACCCTACATAGTACAGATATGGAGTATTTGATGAGAGGATGTATGAGTCTTTCTGTCATCTTCCAATCGGATCAGGACTGTGCCATCTGTAGCAGACCACTCAAAACGATATTTTTCTTACCAAGCTTTGAATCCAAAAATATACCGAACCATCCATTTTTTACTAGGCTTATTTGAGTTTCGATCTCTATATCTCTCAAGTTCTTTCGCGCCTCTTCCAGATATCTTACGAGTTCTGCACCTTTCCAGAAAACTGGATATGTGCCAATTTACAACCAATCCCCAAAAAAGGGGTCTAATACCGTCCTTTACAACCACAGGGCTCCAGCGATCCACAGAGGACCTCCTAGCTTACGTCAATTGTGGAATGAACTTATTCGGTCTTATGCTGCGGCTCATGCCGTTGCTCTTTATATAACAAAAGCGTTCGATCAGCTGTGGCACATTGCCATCTTATGAAAACTTGGCCTCATAGGGAAGCTTTGAAGATGGCTGGCTGACTTTCTCTCTGGCCGCAAGATATCCGTCGTGATTAACGCGCTCTCCTCTTCATCCCACAACGTCAACGCGGATGTTCCTCAGGGTCACCGAGAACTTGATGTGGCACGAACAATAGCGAAAAGGCTAAGCTATTTGTTTAGGGCGAATGAGTACCTGTCTCCGCATGACCTATCCCAGGCCTAGATAAGACCTAGCCTCGAGTATTGCTCATACGTTTGGGGTACTGCCGCCTCGACCACACTTTCCATACTCGATGCTGTCCAGAGGAGGGCTGTCCGACTGATCAATGATTCTTCTCTAACAGGTCTCTGGACCTTTTCGCACCGGCGGGCCGTCTGCGATCTGTCTCTCTTCTACCGCTACACCAACGGGCTTTGCTCCTCAGAGTTCACCCTCCCATTCTAACCGGGACCACCTTCGTATGTACATCCAGACCTGGCCTATACGATCGATCCCTTATCTTGAGGGTGTCAAGACTGTGGAACAATCTACAAGAGGGGGCTACTAACCTTAGGCAGTTCAAAAACCTCCACTAGTCCGTATGTTCATCACATCTCAGGTCACGATATAACGTTGTGTTTAATGCTTGCTGAATATAGCCCCACCATCTCCTTTTGATCGCCCACGACTCCGTCTTCCCTGATTCCCTGCATATTCCCTGATATTATTCAAGTTATCGTTTTCTCCTATGACGAATTTGTAAATTTACTGCTACCAGACATCCCCTGACTACATGCTTGAACCGATCAAACACTCTAAAAATGGAAATGGAGCACCTATTTTTTATTTCATTACCTTACTGTCTATAATATAAGCTTTCATTTCTCCTACTGCACCTTATAATAGATTACTTCAATCTCTCTTGAACTCAAGATATAACAAATTATACATGAAAGGTGATCTGATATATATCACATAATTGTTGACGAAAACGTTACCCACAGCTCTCATTCCAACTCATTTTGTCAGTTCGTATTTCGCTCACATCATCATGAAGCCACACGATGAGTTGTGCGCCAAAAAATATAATAACGAACTGTATTGCTCGAAACCTGAAAATGCTGAAAGATAGTAAAAACTGACTTGAACTTTCTCTCGTCTCAAAAAATATTTTTTGGCTAAACACCTGGGAAAAAATAATGATGGAACAACTAACTAAAACGTTACGCAACATAAAAAGAATCCAAACAGTCCTGTAAAAAAAATGGCGTCAAGTAGTTTGACTCTGCACTTCCCACTCAACACTGTCATCAGATCATAAAAGATTACGTTGAGCACAAGTGTGTCCCTCTGAGCTAGCTACAAACATTTTTGACAAAACAGTGAAATGGATCAAGTCAATACCATTAGTCCATACTGCATAGTCCCCACCCATTTAATAACTCTAACGCTAGTTTTTGTTCTGCCCTAAGTATCCACCATCTGGCAACGATGTTGAACCACACCAGTCAACCATGTCATAAATGCCAGCCAGGACACTATAACTACAGCTCGAGAACGTCGGCGATGCAGTCAGACGCACAAGGAGTCTGGTGCATGAAGATGGCCCGCGCTCCGACCGACCGCGTGTCGCGTCTGTAAATATTTCTATATGTTTTGCGCGAAAATATACAGGGAAATCGATGTTATATCATTTAAATTCAACTTTACTTTTTAAAAAATTTATTTGAGGACAGTAGCTACTGTCCGTTACAAACGTTTACAATTACTTGACTTGACGGAGTCTAACCGGGTATTGAACACAAAGTTTACATAAGTGACTGTTACGGTGCCTAGCCGGGTATTGAACACAACGTTTACATAAGTGACTGGTACGGTGCCTAGCCGGGTATTGAACAACATGAAATGGGCACAAGGCCTATTTATACTATTGCTGTGCTTACAAGGCCCTTCTAGAAAACAAAGCATAAGCAACGAGTTACCGAGAAGTCGTTATCTGTTCCTGAGCTAGCGTCTAATGCAACATTGTATGGAATAGCAAGTCCATTGTTGTGCGTGCATATAACATCGATGTGTGAAATATGTACCGATAGTTACGTAAAATCACCGGGGCTGGAACGATAACAATATATTGTCACGAATGGTCTTTTCTTGTCGCAGTTAGAATGAAATAGTTCTAGACTTTCAACGTTTTAGTCTCTCAGAATTTGACAAAACCTATTAACCCCTTAACTAACAGCTCTATACTTCTTTGTATACACAAGAAACATGTGAAGACCACTTTCTAGAAAACTCAAGAAACCTACAAACTTCGCGAAACATATCGACAGCAGAGTTGTGAGGTTTGTGGGAAGGTGACCTTGATCATTAAATTGACCTTTAAGGTCAAGAAAGGACAAAGAAAACCTCTGATTTTTATGCTACGAATGGAAAAAGCAGGGAATTTTACATCCAAGTGTGACCTTGATTTCAAACCCCAGGTCGTGTCAAGATTAAATTTTGTTTGAGGTCAAGGTTATATTCATATGTAACATTTCAAGCTCTTCCATTAAAAGTATAAAAACGTTCATTTGACCTTGAAGGTTATGGTGAAGGTCACCTTTAGGTGATCCCCTCAGACCTCATGACTGTGCTGTGTAGAACATTTTTGCTAGAGCAAATTGTTTTTGATGGCTTGATTTGACCTTGGCATGGCATTGAAGACGATGTTCAATGTCATAATCAAGGCAATGTTTGGACGTAAAATTTGCCCGCCTTCGCATCCGCGAAATAAGAAAGGAGGGGTTCTATTTGAAAATATCAACATGGCCTTGATATGACCTTAAATGTCGTCAAGGTCTTTGTCAGGATCAGCATCATGTTGCCCCCTCGAAACCTTATAACTTTGGTCCTAAACCTTCTAGAATGCGCTGTTTCCGAAATATCTAGGAGATCAAATGGAAATGGGACACCGTGTATAACATGACGCATCCTATGATGGGCATTTCGTGGTACTTGACATCCTATACTGCAGACGAATTAGATAAATGAGCCAAACTAAATTTCGTCCATGTATCCTTTTGAAGTAGAAGCGCCACTTGGTGATATCTGCCACAACAGCAGCGCTACCCGGTTAATGAATGATGATTTACGACCAGATTTGTGGGTTTTGTGGTGACACGTCGTATTTTTATATAATAGGCTGATGAATGTTGGGAATTATTCTCAGAAAGAGTTACTGCTTGTCGACTGCGTGCGGTGGGTCTCAAAATTAATGCGATTTACTTTTTTTTGATTCAGTCGCATATGTGTTCAAGTCTAATCTAAATATATTTGAATATGCAGTTGCTTCAAATAATTGTGTCAGATTTATTATTCAACTTTTCACATACATGGTGGTTCGATTGTCGAAATTTCACAAGTACTTGTCACCTCATTCCAAAAATCAAAGTTATATGTACAACCTGCCGAATTTGTGGGCATTACGCGAGGTACATGAGTTGTCGAACTAAAGTATTGGGCCAGCTTGGACAATAGCGAGGAGAAGACAAACACTTAATTATAGTTCCAGGCGACAGGGGTCGTTTTAGCATTTTTGTATATTTCATTCAAACGAAGAAAAGTGATATCTTAACTATATGTACGAGTATCTTTGTTCCAAACTCTATGACTACAATTTTAAAATAGCACAGTTACAAGTACATTTTGCAATCAGCTGCAAGGGTCAGCGACATCTGAGTTGCATTTTTTATGTAGTAGGGAGCATTGCACTTAGTATCGGTAATTCTCGAGATATCGGAAGTTATGGCCCAGGCTGGATGACCTTCTCAGCAAGACCTTTTTATCAAGCGAACATTCTGTACCTTTTTTCTTCTTCGTTAATACGCTAATACGTCTAGGTCATCACACCATATGTTTTCTTGGCGCTCCTATACTCCTCGACTTATTTGGTGATTTATCTTTTACTGTTCTTATTAATCTAGTTTCTTATGTCCTACTTTTGGCTTTTCCATTCTGCCTTTCTGTCTTGTGCCAAATCGTTTATGTTTTCTATTTTGCGCCTCTGCCTGATATCTATGTTTCGTTGTCTGTCCCATAATGACAACCTCCGTCTCTGTTACTCTGTAGCAATGCATTAGTACATAGTTAAAACTCCCTTCTTGCTGAATAATTTTGATATCCACTCTCAGTTTGCACCTTATTGGATTTTTGTTTCTTGTTATTAGAGAACAAGACCGTATACTGCATCCCAGCGTACAAGAAGAGATCTGAAAGATACAAACGCCATCTATAAGACAGCAGCAGAACACAAAATGTAGACATCTGCTTCAGTAAGAGTTAAAGTGTCTGGTTTTGCTATTGTTTTATAGACGGCGCTAGGATCTTCAACCCATTTTTGGCCTCTCCTATGCCTGTTGTAACTTGGGATCGTCAGGCAGCGATAAACGATTTCTACCTAAAGATGCCCAATCAAAATCAGCATTAGAGATGCCAAAAACGGAATCGAAGGTCCTAGCATCATGCAAGGACAGCAGCAGAACCAAACATTAACTCTTTTCAAAGCAGTTGTCTAAGTTCATTGCCGTGTTCTGCTTCTGTCTATTAGAGGGCACTACTATCTTTCAGATCCCCTTTTGGACGCGAGTATAGACTACACTGTCGGCTATCTTCAGATAGAATACGTTAATCAATGCTGCAGGTGGTTTTCGCTCTCGCATCGTCATCCTGTATGTTTGCTGAATGCCTTCAACCGCTCATAGCTGCACCTTGTGCCTTTCCACCTAAAGATGTGAACATTTTGATATCCACGACTTACGCAATATACCGTAAATGTGTTAAAACAAGCATCGTGGCCACAATTTACAACCGATAATTACCACATTGGCCGGAGTCGGAGTGCAGTTGCCGGTGTTGTTCACATAATCATATTTTTCCGTCTCTCACGCGAAACTCTTCCTGTCCAGCACCAATAAATCCACGGCCTATCTCGATCGCCTCACGTCAAATAAACAGACGGTCAAACGTCTTTATTGCACAATACGTCGGATAAACCCATATGCATCGTTGCCACATTGTTGCCCATATATTGGACAACTAGGTGGGGTTGCGCTCACCTTACTTCAAATTAGTCGAAGTATGGAGCTTCTTGAACGGCACAACTTGATTAGAGACAGGCAGTATGTTTCCAGCACCGGTGGTCCACATTGGACCTCCTTGCTTACATCATTCAAATGCGGAGTAAATTTATCCTGCCCTCTTATGCAAACTTTCATTCTATAGCCTCCCACAGACGGTTTGCAGATGGGTGGCTGCCCTCCCTTCTGGCCGTAAAACATCCCTCCTAATTGACTGGTTCTCCTCTCCATCCCACAATGTCAACGCGGGTGTTCTCCAGGGATCCGTCTTGCTCCGACATTGTTTCTCTTACAACGACCTCGTTTCCTGTACGATCAATCCGTCAACAGCTTTGCTGATGATATCACCCTACATGCAGGAATTGAGAGTGACAAGCCGATCTTTGTCGGTGAGACGAGAAGACTAGCTGCGGCTTCCTCTCTGACGAGAGGCCTGGAGGACATCACTAGTTGGGGACGCAACAATCTATTACAGTTTAATGTTTCCAAAACACGGTACTGTACCTTTAATAACAAGGAGGACCTCAGCGGACATCCGCTTCGATGGCCGAGTTCTACCAAACACTCGTTCATTTCGGCTGGTCGGAGTCACCGAGGACTCGTCAATTGCAGCAACTGCTGGGAAAAAGCTGAACTGTTTTTGTAGGGCTAAGAAATATGTTTCTTCACATAATCTCATCACTCTGTACAAGGTCCAGATAAGACCAAGCCTGGGGTACTGTTCACATGTTTGAGGGGCTGCCTCCCCGACTACATTATACAGCAGTCTAGGGAAAATATAATTTGAGATGTTACCTGGTTTCTGAGAGTGAAGCACTGAGGCTTACAGGTGAAAAATAACTGGAGAATTAATTTGACTCTAGTGAGCTAGACATATACAGCGTGTTTCAGTTTATTGTTGCATAACTTTATGATTCGATAGAACTTTTAAAATTAATGCATAAAGTCTATATAAACATGGGTCGAAAAATGCGTGGCTTCCGAAACACAGGGTGTTTAAATTTACTTTCTAAAATAGTTTTTTTTAATATTTCGAACAATATTTGATCTATAACAGTGAAAATTGGTATAGAAGGGTTTTTAGGTACGACAAAACGAACCATGTGCATAGTTTTACTGTAGCCGCTAGAGGGCGCTCTCTACTGTACCTGTAGTGTATTAAAATGACCGAAATTTTTCCTAAGTGCAATTTTTTGCTTTTTGAATAAAAAAACTGATTCTTCGCACTTTTCAACATAAAAAAGCTCTCTTGTGAATTTTCGTTATAGTTAGCCGTTTTTGAGATAATTCGATTTTTAAGGTTCGATGCATTTTTAATTATTTATGTTAAAATAACGTTAAAAAGTCAGTATCTCGATAATTTTTAGAAGTAGGCTGTGCCTGCAAATATTTTTGAAATTGAAAGAGGAATAAGATTAAACGTCAATTAGTTGACAGATAGTTTTGTTGTCTGTTGAAACCTGAAACGTTTTTTTGCAATTGTGAATGCACGAAATTCAGTTTCTTTTACCTGTTTTTTTTGTAAGTTTTATAAAAATGCCATTTTTATTCTCCAGCCAAGAGTTAGCGGATATTCATTTTGTGTATGGCTTTGTAAATGGAAACGCAGCAGAAGCAGCCAGAGAATACGCATTTCCAAACAGGCGACATCCAACTCGCTCAGTATTTGTAAGAGTGCATCGCCAAATAATTGAAAATGGTTTTGGAAATCTCCAAAGGGATCAAAACATAAATGTTCGTCAGCACAGATTTACCCGTATGATTCTGCGTGAGTTTGATACAGATCCGACAAGTGTTAGGAGAGTTTCTGGTGCCTTGAGAATTTCAGCAAGCCATGTTCACCGTGTTCTTAGAAATGACCATAGACGTCCTTACCATTTGCAGCCTGTGCAAGGAGAACGAAGAATCTACATTTTGTCAGTGGATTCTTGATAGAACTGATAATAATAGGGAGTTTTTAAGTAACGTTTTATGGACCGATGAGTCATGCTTCACTAGACGTGGAGTGGTAAATTTTCATAATCAACATATTTGGTCGCATGAAAATCCGCATGCAGTTCGGGAAAGAAATTTTCAGCATGAATTTAGTGTGAACGTGTGGATTGGTATCTACCGTAATCGACTATTTGGACCCTACCTTTTGCCTGCAAGGTTAAATGCTGTGACCTTCTTGGAATTTTTAAAGGCTGAACATGCAAATATGTGGGATGATGTTATGTTAGATTTAAGAAGATTGGCCTGGTTCCAGCTTGATGGTTGTCCAGCTCATTATTCGAGAATAGTTAGAAACTGGCTGGACGAAAATTATCCAGAAAGATGGATCGGCCGTGGAGGACCAGTCGCCTGGCCTCCACGATCCCCTGACCTAAATCCATTAGATTTCTTTGTGTGGGGATTTCTAAAAAAAAAAAGTGTACCAGACTCCCGTGACCACAAGAGATTTGCTAATAGACAGAATCAGGAATGCATGTGATGAAATAAGGCCTTATTTGAATAATGCGTAGATGTGAATTGTGTATTGAACAATTGGGTTTACATTTCGAGCAACTACTTTAGATTTTGTATGTTTGTCCTAACTATCCAGTAGCATTTTAGTTGTAAATAATTAATTTAATTTGTTAAAAATAATATTGGAAAATTAATTAAATTAAATTAATATTCTGTTTTTTTGTGTTTATTTGGAGTTAGGAATTATTGCTGTGTTTAAAAACACAATTTAATCGATCATCTTAATTACTTGTAATGCCCAAATCGAAAATGTAAAAAAAAATATTATTTTCCCATAAAGAATTAAAAATGCATCGAACCTTAAAAATCGAAATATCTCAATAACGGCTAACTATAACGAAAACTCATAGGAGAGCTTTTTTATATTGAAAAGTGCGAAGGATCAGTTTATTAATCCAAAAAGCAAAAAATTGCACTAAGAAAAAATTTTCGGTCATTTTAATACACTACAGATACAGTAGAGAGCGCCCTCTAGCGGCTACAGTAAAACTATGCCCATGTTTCGTTTTGTCGTACCAAAAAACCCTTGTATTCCAATTTTCACTGTTATATATCAAATATTGTTCGAAATATTTAAAAAAAAACAATTTTAGAAAGTAAATTTAAACACCCTCCTGTATTTCGGAAGCCACGCATTTTTCGACCCATGTTTATATAGACTTTATGCATTAATTTTAAAAGTTCTATCGAATCTTAAAGTTATGCAACAATAAACTGAAACACCCTGTATATGAAACATTGCGCTCTCTTTAGGTACTTATGAAGTACGTATATTCACGTGAAAATACGAGTAGTATTTGGCACCTAGTTGTGTCTATTATTTATCATGTAGTGAGAGACAAATGGTGCTTATTATTTTTGAACCCGATTTCAAATTTATAGATTTAAATGCCGAGCTAAACATGTATGCCTAGTTATCGGAAGCAGCATGATCGGTGTTCATTAACATGAGACAAGATCTGGATAACCTGAAGCTTTCCATTTCCACCTGCTTAAGAGTATCAAGGTCAATTATTAGTCTCTATTGTACAATTTCAGGATGTGGACATTGGGAAAAGAGAATATAAATCATATCCAAGCATTTGACGTGTGGATTCACAGAATAAACCTACGAATCTGCTGGATATAGAGAATAACTGGTTCTATAAATGATGAATGTACCAACAGCAGAATCCGAAAAACTGCGTATAACTGACGAGGTGTTCATATTATGAACTCGTGCAAGTTAGGATCTAGAGAAAGATAGAGCGGAAGCGGGGACTGGGAAGAAAGAACAAATCCTGGCTCCAGAAAGAATTAACTACGGAGGATCGGGCCACGTCCAAGCATGCATGCAGCACAGAGTAGAGATGATTATGCCATAATAATATCTAAACTCGAGAGAGATGACATCTAGGAGTTAGGGACATGATTTTTTGTGACTTGTAATTTCTCAAGCCGGCAACTATGCACGGCACCGATGACTATCATCCCGGCAATTCGCTAAGAGAATGAGCCTCGTCGGTCTGGCGGAATTATGCTGGCGAGAGTATAAATGAGAAGGGAAATAAGAAATAAATATTTATCACAAGATTTATTAGTGGCCCACCGCCACACAGCCACAACATTCCGCCATGTAGCCGTTCAGATATCGAGATATATCGGAGCGAATTAAGCCATATATTTTAAATAATTGTTGCTTCTTTGTCTCAGAAATGGCTGGCTCTGGCACGGCGAGCCAAGATACGGTCTCCAACTTCATTCTAGTCAGTTCGATGTGCCAATGGCCTACTATTCTGCAATGCGGGCATGGAGGTTGGACTGATATAAACGTACCAAAACGGCTATGCGAGCTTGTTACTGGTTTTGTGACTCCAATGAGTATCACGGTCTAAAGCGCGATTTAGTTGCATGCCCCCGATAACAAGGATTTACGCCCCCTGACTTCCCTTTTGATTTATCATGTATGTGGCCTTCTGTCACTCACAATGACGGGTTAACCACCTTATTGGAATAAAATATCTCCACTCAGATCTCGTTGAATGTCCTAGAGATCTATATATCTCCTTGGAAATTTCTGGATCTCCAACGAAGCAGCTGGTGGACTATAATGGTGACGGAAACATAACACATACACCTTATACAGAAATTGCCTTCAATCTCCATAAATTGTCGCAGATTTTTTCATACTGCAGTCAAAAATCTTTTCCACCCCTTGAATTCAGCAGCTAAAATCTATACCTCAGTGCTAAACTGGGTTAAGTCAAAATTTTGATGATTTTGGTTTCATCTGCTACTGCTAAGCAACAATGTATGTATGCCCACCGTTTTATTTGCTATTTTCAGATTTGACATACCTTTGAAAGCAAAGAAATTAGCTGCTTTTAAATCATGTTAAGTCTTCAGGTTGCCTAGAGAAAAACAAGGTTATACCCTGTTTCACGAGTATCCAACACGCTTTGACGTCTACTCAGTTGAACAGCTAATCAGCAAGTGACATTTTTGTGTTAGTCTTCAACGTTGGCAATAATGAGTCGGGTGTAACTTTAGTAAAACTTGTTTGTAGCGTTTTTTTTGTATGCAAATGAACTTTTCTAAATAAAAACAGCTTTTGGCAAGTACAAAACGAGTCTGTAGCGTACAAAAAAACAAAACGAAACATGGCTCTGTCTACCTGGCATTGACGGATCCGTTAGAATTATGTGTCTTTGCCGATATGGGGAATTTTCAAATATTACTAGATAATCAGCTGTCATTCTACAATTTTGTGGAAGAGAGTATATGTCACTGAGTCATAGTTTGGCAAGCATAAGATTTTCAGTGCAAGTTGCGTTTGTAATAGTCTGCGTTACATAGTTATTTATATACGAGCCCCTTCACACTTCAGTTGGCCCAACTATTGAAATCTTGTTCTTATCAAACACAAATAATAAAAATGTAGCATGTAAATATTATCAATGAATATTTTGATAATATATCCTATTAGAAAACACCAACTTTATCGCTCCCTAATCAAATTTGCAGCATAAAAATAACACATGTTGCAATTACAGCATATCAACCTATTTTCACTTCAATGCAAAATAAGTCTCTAACGCATAGGTGGCTGTGAAAAATAAAAGCCATGACAATTGTTTTTATTAATCACAACTGTCAGAATACGTTTAAAATAGTTTTGGGTAGTTAAGGTTTTCAAAATGGGTAGAGGAAAGGTTATTAGTGAGAAAATTCGGTTACTGATAATTAAATTTTTTAATTCTGGGAAATCAAACTCAGTAATTGCAACTTTGTTAGACTTATCGCGGTACAGTGTGAGAAATATTGTTAGAAGATATAACGTAACTGTATCAGTTAATATTAAGCCACGATATGTGAAAAAAAGTAAAATCACAAATGCCGACCGAAGAGCATTAAGAATAATAATCGTGAAATTAAGTGCTCTGTGGAGTGACGCTGTTGGAAGGAGAATTTCGAGGTCCACAACTCATAGAGAGGCCCACAAACTGGGATTTAGCACTTGCAAGGTAAGTTTTCTTATAAAAAAAGTGAAGTAAAAACCCTAAAGTTGCACAGCTTGCTTATAGGCCAAAGAAAAGCCACTATTAACTCCACTGCATAAGAAAAATCGGCTAGATAGGCTAGAGATCATAGACAATGGACACCTTATCAATGGTGTGCAATACAATGGAGTGATGAGGCCCGATTAGAAGTTTGTGTTGGTGACAGTCGCAGTAGAGTTATTCGCAAAAAAAATGAAGCATTCCATGTTGACTGTCTGAAGAGAAAAGTGAAATTTCCCGCATCCATGGTCTGGGGCAGTATGTCATCAAAAGGAGTAGGAAAACTTCATTTTATTGCTGGAAGTGTGGATACAAACAAATATTTGGCAATTTTAGAAGAATCGCTTTTACCAGTGATGGAAGAATGTTTGACATCAGGCCAAGATTTTGTGTTTCAGCAAGATGGTGCAGCGGTGCCATACCTCAAAAAAGGCTATAAAATGGATAATGTACCTCTTTTGAAATGGGTTTCTAGCAGTCCAGATCTGTCACCTATTGAAACTTTGTGGCACGAGATGAAAAACATACATAAAATATAAGTAGATATGAATATTGATTAAATAATATCATAGTGAAAACTGTGCGTGATATACAGGGTGACTTTGAAGTTGAGTCATTAATTTTCAGATAATGATTGTAGAAGGAAGATAAACCAAAATATGTGTGTAAAAATGAAAAAAAAATAAAAAAAAATGTTTACCTTGTTTTATAAAGTATCCTCCCGACAAGTATTTCAGTGCGGACCTGTATTTGATCGTGCGGTCTTGGAGCACCGGCATGCCCTCCCCTGTGAGGTCTTACGTCACCTGATTCACGAGCCCTTTGTACTACGTTCAGCATTTTCGTAAACATGTGCCATTTTTTATTTCGTTTGAGCCACGCAACAAACACCACTATTCACTCACGCGTTACCGACTGAAACATTGACTGACATCGTGATAAACGTTTCAAATTCTTTCGCTTTTTTGTTTCCGATGCGATGAACGGATAAGGCGGATTATATCCGTTGTTGCCAAACACGAGCACATAATATTATTATTGAGACAGGGCGGTACTCAAACTTCTAAAGGGCTATAACTTTGTTACTTTAATTTTACCAGAAAAATGTTAAAGAAAAAAAACATTTCTTTTGATCAGATCTACTCACTGTTAAAATAAATGACTCAACTTCGAAGTCACCCTGTATAACAATAGCATAATGTCTTCCAGATCTTGAAGAATGGTAGATCTAGCTAAGAACCAATCGGAGAACCTCAACTGTCGTTTTGCAATAAGATATAGGTGTAAGATACAGGGTTTAAAGTTAGTAGTGCATCAACGGCCTGACTTAATAATTTCGGTCGGCCCGAGTTGAATCCCTAAGCTCATTAGGCTATTTGCCTAAAAAATCCGCCATTTTGATTTTACAAAATGTTAATACACAGTATCAGTCGTACTGCTAGGACGAATCTAACAGTACTTCATATGTCAAAATCCATCTAGTCGTTCGGACTGTAGCTCGTAAAATAGGATTTCTTGTTTACATGCACACATTGAAATAGTTGTTGCAATAAAATGAATAATGAAATACAACCTCAATTTTTTTACCGCTCTACAACGTTCAGGGATGGAAGAGATTTTTGACCAAAAAACGAATTTGAGATTTTTAGTGTTGATTTCTAATTTTTGCAATTGCGATTGAAAGTTCATCATTACATTTTTTTCGAATTTCAACAAAATCGCAAATATCTCCTGAACTAAAAAATTTCGGGACACACATCTAGAGGTTCATTCGATATGTTTTGAGGCCCCCTATCACCTGACTTCCATTGATTCACTACTAACCTTACACCCTGTATATGTTTTAATTAGTAGCAGGCTAAGTTTTGTGCTCAAGTAACGACGTATTTATACCACATAGGTTTTTCAAAAAAATTGTTAGTGTACTCTCATGTGTCAGTGGGGGGAAATTTTCTTATTTCTCAGATACTTGTATGTTGTACGCAGGTGAACAGAAGTAATCCTGACATTTTGTACTAAAAAAGGAACTTCAACGAGGATGTTTCAGAAGTTGATTTCAACAGAACAACGTGACGTAACGCGGACTCCCTGTGAACCAGGAATGCATTAGGGATTCCCTAAGTCAATATCTGAGAAGAAGTATAATAACCATTATAAAAACTACTTGTTAGGGTACCTGAAAGTTTCCATCAGTTTTATAAAGGTAAACCACACAAATACAATAGAGTGTGATTAGTTTAACCTTGCCTATGACTATTATTTCTTATATTAACTACGTGGAATGAGCAGAGTTAATTTGAATTATATGTTTTTTATCAGACTTTGAGATGTGAGTTTTTCAGACTGAAGCTCTTTGTAAAATTGTTCATTTTCAGGAAAGCGTGAAGATGTATACGTTCAGAAACTAATAAATAGCGTTGTGGACCTGGTCCCTCTTTATGGACATATCTGATAGTTTTAAGTCAACGTTAAATATTGTATATTCATGAAGCAGGACTTATGATATATGATAAGTAGGAAACCCTACCTTTTTTTTTGTTAGAACCAAATTAGGAGAAGTCACAAAAAGCGACAAATTATAAAATTTTAGAATTAACTCTAACTGCTTGTTTTTATCAACCAAACTTGAACTTGACCTAGTCTAACTCTGAGGTACAGAGTTGCTTTACAGTTTTTCTGTCTCTTAGGAAATCTGGAATGCATGATAAGGGGAACCAGGAGCCAGATATAATTACTGAGTTTGACAATGGATGGAAAGGTAAAAGACAATGAAATATTGGAAGAACAAATATTTTCTGGCGGATTTCGGATAAGCATCAACCAATAAAACGAGATACGCTATAATAGTGTCCAACCTCCGTTAGAAGGAGAAACTTTAAGAAAAAAATATTAGAAGATACAGAATTGAGATACTCGAAAGCGTATGGTATTTTTTATTATATCGAATGTTCTCCGAAACGTTTTATGATAACGTCACCATAAATCATCTGAATTATCGAATAATCGCCATAAATAACTTACTTCCAGGTGATATCTTACAAAGTTAATACTTACGTAAAACACATGCACGTTTTATAGCTGTTTGATATATTGATTTTCCAATAAAACCTACATCTTAAATAGTGCAAAATTTATGAACTATAAAACCCGCTACAATTGTAAAATTAAAGCCGATTGACAATAGCTCTATTTTTTCTTCGTCATTGCGTATGCTATCAGTTACATAATTAATAACTCAGAAATCTATGGCTATTGTTTCTCGTATTTATAGCTCTGTTTAACCGAAACAGCTTGTTTTCAATTTATGAGTTTATAACTAAGAGGAAATTCATTCGACAATGATATTTTGGCAACCGATTTTTACTAGCGATACAGTCGAATAGGCCTATTGACATTGTGGAAACGACCTTCTCATGTTTTTAAGGAGCTTGTGAGGTTCATAACATCCCAAGCATAACTGGAATAGATACCAGGGCATATAGTCGAGGCCAGATACGAGTTGTTTTCTATAAACAATGGGAAAAGCTCAAAACTCAGCATTTTGCTTTAAATTAAATTAATCTTTATAAAGGATCTCCTTTATGAATTTAAGAAAAAATGATCTTGGTCGTAGGAGGTTTTTTCTAAAAGATGCGTTTTTTAACCACCCATCCATATCAATTTGTAAAAATAAATCATATTGAAAAATAGCGAAGTTATTGTAAATGTTTATAACTATAAAAAAGACTATTTTTAACACCATGTTTAACATTAATTTTGAAATAAATAATTAATTTTTTGGCAAAATCCTGAAACTTCCAAGAATCCATTTCACTTTTGTAGAAGACCATATCTTGAGTAAGAACATTAGTTTAAATAATTCGTCTCTGGGATAAACAAACTGTTAAACCGATGCAGCTGAAATTTAGCATACATATTAACACCAATGATATCACAAATTTTTTGCGATGTACAATTGTTATTGAAGGTCTTTTTATGCTTTAAAGCCTCCAGTTTACCGATTATTTATAAAATTTAATTTGAAAATTATACAAGCAAAATACTGAATTTGGAACTTTTGCCATTGTTTATAAAACGAATATCTTGCTGTATCTTTTTCTGTATTTGTATTTATGTATTTGTCATTACAAATATCCTCCTTTCCATTTAAAACTTTCAGATGTCTCCTAAACTTTTTTACTCAAAGTAGCAATTTTTTCTCTGTAGCCTAGGCTAATAATGAGTGAACGTTGAAATGAAACACTCACCCCACCGTTTTGTGTGCTTTAGAGGCCTTCATCTAAGAAAATGATGAACTGCAACAAACAGTTGAAGAAGGGAAGTGATTGTAAGAGAGCCCTTTAATCTAAGCTGCTACGGGTGTTTTCCAGTTTCATCTTGATGTCAGCAGTCGAGCTTAATGACAATCAAACTAAAGGAAAAGCTGAAAAGCGTATAAAAGGAATTTTCGCAAATGGCCCTCGCACAGTCGACTTGAAACGGAGCAATTCTAATCGGTTCCAAACTCCAACGCTAAGGTGGAAATGCCAAGATATTTGCGGTCAATTCCTCCACGGACTTCCATCCAAATTTCCAAACCAAATGCAGTCATTACCATTAATATGAAATCTTAGACTTAAAATTGTCAGACTTGGGGTCATTCTATACCAACAAAGATTTTGTACTTATCCATAGAGATAGAGGTCCAAGGAGAGTCAAGACAAGCTGTGTATCTGCGCATGCGCAGATGGCACTTTTTATACCGAAGCAGCCGCGTAGGCAGAAACTTACATACCGAGGCACCCCGGCTACTATAAGGTGCTTAAACACACCTTGTTTATCCGATTTTTGAACTGCCCAAGGCTAGTAAAATTGGGAAAAATCTCCTCAGGTAGATTGTACCATAATCTCGACACCATAGGGAGAAAGGAGCGGTCGTATCGGCTAGTTCTTCACTAGTTCGACACGGTTAAGATGGCAGGTCGAATTCAGACGGATCTGTCTGGCAGGATCATCGCACAGCGGCATCAAGGAGGAGAGTTCTCAGTTCACTTATGTTCAAGTAGACCCCACGATTTTATAGAGTGGTAGTACAGATACATCTAGAGAAGTCTTAGCAAATTCTAAGCATCCAAAGTAATCTCAACGAAGTTGTTTTGCTTAAAAAAATGTGTTAGTCGTTTACCCCTCTCGGTCTCATCCGTTTTCTTTATGAATCTCTACTTTTTACGAGTAGAAAAAACAACCATCCACACATCAAACGCCGTTTATAAACTTCACCTTAGAAGTTTCCAGACTACAAAAAATGGCGTAAACTAGGTTGACTGTGCACTTCTCACACAACGCCGTCATCAATTCATAAAGGGTTATGCTTAGCACAAGTTATAGCCTCTAAGCTCTAACAAGAGAATAAAATGAATCAAGTCAGCCAAACAGGCCCATATAACGCTAGTTTCGTCCCTGCCCTAAGTACTCGAATATCGACCATCTGACAACGGTGCTGAACCACAGCAATCAACCATGGCGGCCACGATGCTATGACTCGAAATCGAGATCGCTGACGATACTGTCAAAGGCACATAGAGTTTGGCGTAAGGAATTTGCTATCGTCCCGAGCGACCACGTGCCGCGCCTGTAAATATTTTTAATATATAATAAATACACGGAGAAAACCTGTGAAATATGTGCTAACAGGTGCGTAAAATAACCCATACAAAATGAGCAGGAGCCCCTGAAACGCTGAAAATTTAGGCGATTCATATTTTTCTGTTTTTTGATCTTCACCCGCCGCCACTGGACTGATTTTCAAGAATCATAAAGTCGTTTCTTCCTTGGGAAAGCAAAATCCGAGCGGATCGGATATTATGTAAAAAACCTATAAAACGCAAAAAAACTATAAAATGACATCTTGCAGACTAAGTAGTTTTTAGGGTGAAAACAGTCATTCCACGTTTGCTCACTTGGATCGTTATGGGCGTCCATCCATGGAGCAATGACTCAGCTACACGAATTGTTGGTTGCATATGTTTTGTGAAGCCAAGTAGTCTAGTTTTTCATCTCTGAGAAGAAAGTTGGTTGAATAACAAGATCGTATCTGGACGATTATATGTATTGGTCTGCATGTGTATAAAATTAGTGATATTTTCTGTGTGAGAGAATCATTACTGAATAGGCTGTCAATTAAGTATATCTATTAGCTGTGCCCATTTATATGTTGTGCTTTCTGAAGACAGGTTATGTTCAAAGTTATAAATTACGATTTTTTACGTTTTTTGTGTTTTCGAAAAGTTTGAGAACTACGAGATATCACCACCACGCCCGCGTTCTGTGTAATTACTGTTAGCCTGTATATGACTTGTAATTCGACAGTGTGCAGTGATTATAAATATTTCTTCTAAAAAGTGGATGCGCAACTAATTTCTAGCTTTGAATCTCAAGTAAGTGAGTATTATCGTCAACACATATTATTATCAGTACACAAATCCTCACTATGCACCTATGCATTGCTGTTTCCTTCTAGCTATAGTATACAACTTGCAGCTTAGACCTCCAGTAATGCCATCTAAGAAGCAGATTTTACATCACATCAGAGCCAAACATTGGTAACTGAAGCATCATGAGGTTAAGGCAACACGTACAACAACCAAACGAGTTCAAATGTATCCATCAGCCAGTGCTAAGTTAACATCTTGTAGAAAAACCTACAGATTGTCACAAAAAACCAATGCAATGTCAAAAAACATCGACTTAATGTCACTTTTCAAGATACGTAATACCCATACAATACTTTCCAAGCTATGCATGATACCTAATTTTCTAAATTTTTCGCGATTACAACACTTCCTCGCCAGCCGGAAGTTAAAGTTGACGTTGATATTTTTTATTCGTGCAATAGAACTCCGTATACAAGTTACATCCGTATGAATCAAGAACTCAACCTCGTGCATATCTTTCTCTATAATTTCCCATGTGCAGTAGTTATAAATAGACCGCGTACGCTCATTCATTTTGATACCTGATCATCGTCGCGTCGGAACGGCGTGAGCGTGACACGTAATGCCCCCTCGTATAACACGGTGTTGCATTCCACGGTATCAGGACCAGCGGGTAGCTGTCACTCCCCACGAGTAGATAATTGGCCCACCACGGGAGTTCCCCCGTTCCACCTCTGTCCGTCTGCCTCATTCGCCTCACTGAGAGAGTCGCTTCGGTACGTCAGCCGATGCGACGTTGTTTGTTTTCTTGATCTCACGGTGCACAGGTATACAGTATGTTACCATGAATACTGCACAACCCGAGTATCATAGGAGATAGGGGTGTAAATAGCGATATTGGCTGTCGCAAACGATTTAAAATATGTATCATTCATTGAAGTAGGGGACCAGAGGTGAGATATAGGTTGAGTCACACCACTAGGAGGATATCGTCGAGCTAGTGTTGGTATTGTAACGAAAACACCGCTTTTACTGTCGAAAGTCTAATTTATTACTGTATACTAATATATAACACTTGCAACTAATTTACGACATATTTATAACCATGTCGACTGGACTATTATTTTTTATCGCTGTCCTCCGACTGACTGTGTCAGACTGGAACCGACATAGGGTCGGATATTTTTGTTGTGAAATGACGGTTCCCGATTCATTCCAGCATTTTCCAGGAAAAACTCGATTCCTTCTCGGAGCCGGTAGATGGCGGTAGGTGCTTCCAGAACAGACCCGATGATTCTTGAGTCTTGGCCTAACGTTCAAGATAGACGCAAGCTCTCACGCACGAGAACGCAATTGTTCTCGGAGCTTCGCAGGTTGCTATACCTGATGGTGTAATACTGGTTATTTAATTTAGCGATGGTATCATTTCGTTCCTGTTAAACGAGGCGAATAGCGAATAACTCGCATCTATGTGAGAAATTTTCCGACTCTTTTTAATAATAATAATAATAATAATAATGTTTATTTGTAAAATACCATTAGTCTCGAACAAAACAAATAAACATAGAGTACTCGCAGAAGGCAGTTGCCTATGCGCTGGTATTTGAACATTCGAAACATTGTCATTACATACTGATATATTTTGATATAGTCTTAATTATTATTGAATATATGATTATATCCCACAATTACACAAATTTAACTTATAATATATATCCGTTTAAATAACCTGAATTTAAAACGTTATAAATTTCTACAGTTCTAGAAGTATGTAAGTTTTTGTCGAGAAAATCTGAATATACATTAATTTATTATCTCATTCATCATATACGATTGTTCTTGCATCCACAGTTTTATATGTTTTTGTATGTTTAGTAACTAGTGTGTTTTTGATTTTGGATGTCCCCTAACATTATTCAAGAGGTTGCCGGGCGGCAACGCGGTGCAATCATTGTTTTAAACAAGTTACAAAAAATTATTTTTATAGTGTGTTTATTTAGGGATTTTGTTATGATGCTGTGAATTGGGTTTATGGTTTCTTGAAAGGCTCATTTACTGCCTTTTTTTTAATTTTGACCTCAAAACATTTCTTGTATCATTACAATTGTAAAATATATCATTGATCACGTTATTTAACAAAAATAGTTTATATATATATATATATATATATATATATATATATATATATATATTAACACTTCATAAGCATAAAAGCAGCAAATTGATTATACAAATTAGTTTTCAAACTGTACTGCTGTTATTCTCTGAAAGATACAAGTACTGCCTCTTTACCCTTCAGAACCTATTATGGATGTTTACTTGTTTAGTTTTTTGTGTAATAATTCTATTATTTGTGAATTAATCACTTCTGCCCCGAAATCATAATATTGCTATTTTCAGTTTATATACGAGTAAGTATTTTTGTTGAATTTAATTACTAAAAATAATATATAATTATTAAACTAAATCATTAGATGTTGAAGAGACTTACGTTTATGCTATTTATGTTAATTTAAATATGAATAAATGATATTAAAATAAAATAGAACTCGGTATTATTGTGTTTTCCTTTTGAAAAATATTATAGAGATTATTATGAAAACTACGAAAAAGGCAGTACATTTGTTTTTGCAGATTATAAAAGCATTAAGTCATATGGTCAACAACAATTAGGATCCGAATTTACCTTTAAATGACTTTCTTTAAACTTTGCAATATTCATTCACCTTTGTTGTGACGTAATAATACTATTTAGTTCGAAAAAATCCAGAATTATGCAATAGATTCTTTCAGAATTTACTGTCCTAAGTTCAGTATGGTTCAAATATCTCCTACGGGTTGAATGCTACTTCGAGGCGAAAACCTCGCATTCGTGATTAAAATGTTTCAACTCGGTTTCTTCTTCATAATCAGGTTTTAGGGATGTCCTAGATGGGTCTGTGCGGTATCCCGGTGCAAAAAATAAAGACATGCTTTTTTTCGCTTCGGACGAAGTTTTGTCCACGTCTTTGGGATTACTATAAACAAAAAGGGACCTCAGTAACGTTTTTCTAAAGTTGACCATTTTCTAGCTGAAATCGATTTAGTCTGTAAACCTTCTTCTGTCCATCATCGGATTTCCCTATACATTCATTTGCCTTTAGAACTAGGATGATAGACAAATACTTTAAATACTCGCGTCCCATGCACTCCATCTAAGATTCAGACACCTGCTTCGAGGTGTGATCAATGGCTCTGTAGTGGCGAGGTTAGTCATAGCAACGGAGCCAGATGTACGGTATTGAGAAGCGTCCTCAGGCCAACGAACTTACACTAGGTAGAAGGAGTCAGTCAAAGATTTGTTTGTCTTCTTATTCTCATAGTCTGTAGTGGGGATCAAAGTGCACTTGACATCAGTCAATTTTTTGACAGTTCTGTCGTAATTTCGTAAGTACGAGTGTTTGCACAAAATTGTTGTGTTAGACTATTTCAAGACTTGCTACTTCTTAGATTATTTGCAAAGAGCAGCACAAGCCTGATGAAGGTAGATATTTCTACCAGTAACTACTACTATTGTTATGTTGTTGCAACGCTGCCACTTTGGTAGGTATTGATGGACGGATCAGTCAAAAGCATGCACTAAAAATGTACAATCTTGACGAAAAACAATGCAATATACCTTGTATTCCGTCAATTGTGAAGATTTCATACCGGGAATAATTTTTACTCTTCTCGTTCAAAGATATTGGAGACCCTGCCCCATCCTCTTTGGCCATTTGGTCCCAATAGGACACCTCCTCACGCCATTCCGTCACATCAACTAGGCAAGGCGATTCCTCATGCGCCGGTTGCGCGTCCGTCAAGGCATTATCCGCACCGATGGACGTCGAGCTGCACCGCAGAGCGCCGACGAGGCTAATTCCCAAAAGAAATTACCATAAATATTCTTCGCTCTTGCATCGCGCCATATCTCGCTTCCCCTCTCTCTCTCCGCTCCCAGGAATCAAATTGAATTTATTAGCACGACTGATGTGGAGATGCAGATGCAATTCAAATGGTACAGGGACATTGGGTATTGAATGAGGAAATAATAGAGATTTTCGGCGACTCAAATGTACCATCCTTCGAATCTATGAACCCATAATCAATTATCTATGAAAGGTTCAGTTATGGCTTTGTACCCCGTCTTAAGGCAATATGCTATGTCACAGAGAGACATATAATCCGCTAGAATTGCGTTAACAAAGTGTTGATTTTCTACTATATCTTACCCCAATGTTATTATTAATATTATTAAATAATAACACAAATTCCGAAAATTGGTCTGATTTCTGAGATGTGCTTGTTTTGAACAACAAACTAGCTACCAGGCTGGAAGCCCCGATTCGCTTGACACCTTAGCAGCGGTAAGTGGGCGGAGATAGCGGGGGGCGTGGTCGAATAGATCGTTTCATTCTATTTTCCTACTGTCTCGCTTATTTTTAAAACAATTTCAAAAATGTTTGCACACATTGACAGGTTACAATTATTTACATGTCATGAGCATCCAAGATGTAACAGAAGAAGTTTAGTAGAACAGTTATCTAACATTGTCTGGAAAAACAAGTTTTTTAAAAGTAAAGGACTCGATCGTATCGAGATTTCTCGAGAACGTATGGTAATAAGATTAAAAAAATCGGACCAAAAACAAATCCGGAAATTTTTGAATAAATCTAATAATAGCATCATTTAAAATATATACCGCTACATACCATCACAAAAATCAGCGACCACAGCAAAACAACATACAAAAACGTGATCAAACGCCATAACGTCCTAGTGATCCGAAACGTTGAACCCTAGCATTACCTGCCTGTAGTGCCCCAAAGTCTTGCAACGGCAGAGAATGTACCAAGAACCCTTCTACTCGTGAGATCTTCAGCCACCTCGTCACAAGCAGGTAGCATCTAAACATATTGTGTCAGATAGTATATCTTAGCAGCAACATCCACCTTAACGCTAGGCCCTGAATTGGGCTCTCGTACCTTACGGAACTGCTATCCCATTTTAGGAACTCCACTTTTACTTTTGCCATCTTTTTCCTGCAGATATTATTCCCAACGTGTTCTGGTACCCAAGTAAGCGATATCACATTCCTCGCTGTCATACCATCAAGACACATTATGGGAGTTTATAAGCAGCGCATTTGTGTAGTGGTAGTAGAAGACAGAGGAAGCAGTTTGTTCTGCATCTTTTTCCACTCCTCAGTACGGAATTTATTCCAGACGAAACATTACGAATTTCGTCTGGAATATTGTGGACGACTTCCCACAGAAGTATTACGTAAAAATGTCAACTAGTGTACTAAGTAGTCGCAAGCCAATTCCACGTCTCTTCGGTGCGAGCGCCACCTATGTAGGAATGGCTCTACGACTATGTTACCTAAGATGTTGCAACTCGTTTTGCCAACATGCTGCAAGGGAATCATCATCAACACAGACTATTAG
This sequence comes from Acanthoscelides obtectus, assembly GCA_963669975.1. Classification (NCBI taxonomy): domain Eukaryota; kingdom Metazoa; phylum Arthropoda; class Insecta; order Coleoptera; family Chrysomelidae; genus Acanthoscelides; species Acanthoscelides obtectus. The sequence continues at coordinate 29,315,386 of CAVLJG010000001.1, forward strand.
TACACTAATCATCACTGTGCATTACAGTGTTCTTTCAATTGTAGTATGAATCGTACAGGTTATACCATAGGCCTATAACAAATGACGTTCAGTAGTGCCGTCTCTTAATGCAGATGTTACATTACATCGGAGCTCAAGTGTCATTTTGGCAACACGCACAGTTACTACAGGTGAATATGGAGCGAATGACAGCTGGTTTCAAGGAGACGTTTTTTCGAAAAACCTACATAAATAATAACATTAAAACTGATGCAATGTCACCTTTTAAGTGACGGATTACGGGTACTGAAGACATAAAGTCATATCTTAGCCTTAATTTATGAGACTTTGGTGATTGTGAGAAGGTCCAATGCTGGAAAGCTCGTTGTGCTTTATCAGTGTAGCTACTGCAATCTCTATTGACAAGATGTACTCCAACGTGAGCTTTCAGAATCCTCAAAGCATATATTTATAGCATTGTCGTCCTTCAGAACCGGATACCCGTTTGGGTATGTGAAAGGGTACAATTCATTACAATACTTTAAGCAGTTATGATGACCGATGACCTTTTGCCTAGGAATTGGTCCACGGACGTTTATATAACAACTCCGTAGATGAGTCCATTCTCTGGATGTCATGTTGTCTACTAGTCTTTAAAACACACTGTTTCTTAGATGGTGATCACTTTCAGATCTTTCCTTGAACTAGCATCTGAAAAATGTTTTAGAGTCATAGGCTTTCAACTAGAATTTTTTTTTGTTGTTGCGAAGCATGTTCCGTTACTTTGGGTATATTTCTAATTTAACTGTGCCAACTTTGAAATTGAATTTATTAGCGGGACCGTGATCTGTGAAGAGATGCAGATGCGGATGAGAGCCAATGCGAGTGAGTGCGAGTAGTGTGAGGGAGCCCAACAGTGCTGGCTGCTGTGAAAACTAATGTGGATGTCTCCGCATTGGACGAACGTCATTTGTCATCGGGTTCCCTTTACGAGCCAAAGTGGAAGCAAGTTAATTGTTTTATTTGACTACGAAGCCCGGCAATTCTTGTATTAGAACAGTTCGTAATGAATCCGAGGGATTAAGAATTGTGCTTTCGTTCTTACGCCTACCATAGACAGCTGTTTCGTGCTTTCTGGCACTCGTCACTATGATCTAGGTTTGGTCTCCGCAAGAACAACGAATTCCAATAGATTAGAAGAGTCCAAGCTTATATATTTACATTGAATTGTTTGTCGCCAAAATTATGTAGTTTTAGTGCATATTTTTGGTGTTCTCACGTAAGTCAAGACAGAAATACTGATGATGTAAACCATTATTGTTAATAACAGAAATAAATTAAATACGGCAAAAAAGTAAAAAGTATAGAGATCTACGTCAAAGTTTAATAAAAAGTTTTCAAAATTTATGTCGAATATCGAATAACATGTACGAGGCCCTTCAGACTTCAGTTGGCCCAAATATTGAAATCTTAGTTTTTTCTTATCAAACACAAATAATAAAAATGTAGCAGGGTGTTATAGGTTTAAAATATTAACAATGAATATTTTGATAATATATAGTAGAAAACACCCACTTTAGCACTCCCTAATCAAATTTGCAGCATAAAAATAACACATGTTGCAATTACAGCATATCAACCTATTTTCATTTCAATGCAAAATAAGTCTATAACGCATAGGTGGTTGTGAAAAATAAAAGCCTTGACAATTGTTTTTATTAATCACAGCTGTCAAAATACGTTTTAAATATTTTTGGGTAGTTAAGGTTTTCAAAATGGGTAGAGTTATTAGTGAGAAAATTCGGTTACTGATAATGAATTTTTTTAATTCTGGGAAATCAAACTCAGTAATTGCAACTTTGTTAAACTTATCGGGGTACAGTGTGAGAAATATTGTTAGAAGATATAACGTAACTGGTTCAGTTAATATTAAGCCACGATATGTGAAAAAAAGTAATATTATAAATGCTGACCGAAGAGCATTAAGAAGAATAAGCGCGAAAAACAGGCGTGCCAATTATTTACAATTAAGTGCTCTGTGGAGTGACGCTGTTGGAAGGAGAATTTCGAGGTCCACAACTCATAGAGAGGCCCACAAAGTGGGATTTAGCACTTGCAAGGTAAGTTTTCTTATAAAAAAAGTGAAGTAAAAACCCTAAGGTTGCACAACTTGTTTATAGGTCAAAGAAAAGCCACTATTAACTCCACTGCAAAAGAAAAATCGGCTTAGATGGGCTAAAGAACATAGACAATGGACACCTCAACAATGGTGTGCAATACAATGGAGTGAAGAGGCCCGATTCGAAGTTTGTGTTGGTGACAGTCGCAGTAGAGTTATTCGCAAAAAAAAATGAGGCATATCTGGGGCAGTATGTCATCAAAAGGAGTAGGAAAACTTCATTGAATTGATGGAAATGTTGATACAAACAAATATTTGGCAATTTTAGAAGAATCGCTTTTACCAGTGATGGAAGAATGTTTGACATCCGGCCAAGAGTTTGTGTTTCAGCAAGATGGTGCAGCGTACCATACCTCAAAAAAGGCTATCAAATGGTTGGAAGAAAATAATGTACCACTTTTGAGATGGGTTTCTAGCAGTCCAGATCTGTCACCTATTGAAACTTTGTGGCACGAGGTGAAAAAGGTTCTACGACAACATCCTGCTCGTACAATCACCGAACTGAGACAAAATCTTCAAGAAATATGGGATTGTTTTACACCAAGTTTTTGCCAAAACTTGGTTTACACTATGCCCCCATTTCAGCCGTAATAAAAAATAAAGGTGATGTTACCCAATGGTAATCTTTCAATTGTTGCTTTGGTAACTTCGCACATTTATTCGCACATTGTTTATCTGTTCAGATGTTCTATTAGTTATAGGTCCAAGTGATTTCAAATATGTATTTTTTACGACTAGAGCGTATCTAAAATGTTTTTGAGAAAATAAATTCTTTTAGAAGTAGGTAAATAGTTTCGTCATGTTTAGTTTATAAAGGCATATTTTGGTACAAATCTTGGAATGGGCCAACTGAAGTGGGAAGGGGCTCGTATAGCATTCCATAAAAAAAACAAAGGTTGCTATCAGTTTCTGCAAGGTTCTAAATTTGGCAACATTGCGGATATCATCAACATATCCGCCGTGGCTTCGAACCTAAGCCTACCAATTTAAAAAAAATTAGATGAGTCATTTGTCAAATATTCGATGCGTTAGAAACTTTTGTTACACATTGTACATCGTTATTCTTATCTATTTATTTGACATTTCCTGTAATTGGTTGTATCTGCCTGTTGTAAATAAGCATATATTCATTATTAGCGTTACTATTGTTATCATTGCCCGAGTTCTCTGACGAATCTCTACCCTCGGTTAAAGGCTTGGAGGTCAGACAAGGCAAGGAAGAAAGGACTGAAGAAGAAAAGGAATGAGAAAGAAAGGGAAAAAGGATTAGACGAGAAGGGGCTTTGGTTTGAAGGTGAATGTGTAGTTAATATTAGATACCTAGTGTTCATAAATCACTTGCTTCATCCACAAAGTATCAAAAAATACGCATGCCGCGAACATCACACTAGCAGCTAATTGCTCCCAGTATAATGTCATTTGCATTTTAGACCACCCATAGGCTTCATGCCAAAATAGACGAAAGACACCAGTCGATGAGGTGACGAATAGTAAATGTTCTCCACTGCGACACGTTGCGGATCCTTGCTAATTATAGAAGGAATGAATGTATGTAAATAAACATACGATGGAAGCTTTCGCAGTTAAATGTTGCGCTTAGATGATTGACGACGGTGACGGATGACATTTGAAAATGGACGTTAATGGAGCATGAAAAGAGGAGAAGTCATTCACGTATTGTTCTCAGTGCACTTTTTCCTCTTAGCAACACCTCTTAAGAGTGTGAAACATTATTCAGACCGCTAAGTAAGTGAAGTTGGTCATTTTACGAATTAAATATCTTCAGGAATCAGATGAATGAAAGCTTCAACTTGTAATATTGCATAGGCAGTCCCAAAGGCAGATTTAGGAAAATGCGGGGGGGGGGGTTATAGCAGAGACCAAAAATTAATTAAAGAACGGGAAGTAGGTGATCGACTTCATGCGGGGCTGCATGCTTAAGCAGCAAATGAATTTGTGACAATTGGAAAACGTCTAGGGAGGGAGCGATTTTAGTCTAGCAAGGTATTTTTTGCATAAAGATTCAGCAGTATATACACGTATACCATTTTCTTGAAAAAATGGCAGGCTTAGGCGTCTAGGGAGGGGCGCCCCTCTGTCGTTGGACAGCCCCATCACTAAAATATTTACACCTTAAAGAGCGTCTATGGAATACAAAATTACCTATTTTAAATGTTACCCCACAAAAGTGACATCAGTTAGGAAGCTTGGTATAGTAACCTCAAATGTAGCATAACTCGAGTATAAGACAGCGCAAAGCTCCATCTATCACTCCAGAACCGACCACTGCGGATAGCGCCTAGCTGCTTTTAGTTGGAACTGAGATCTCAGTTGACGTTTAATAGCCCGGCCACCACTTGACCGCTAGATGGCTGACGATTCGGGCTGTAAAGTAGATGTAGCCTACTTGCCATTGAATAAACTAAACATGATGTCTTCGTCCGCCCGACCAAAAAGACACCCAACCATGGACAGCTGTTTCTTGCTTCATGGCTACTCATCAGCATGTTCCAGGCTAGTCCCATCTAGCGGTCACGTGGTGACTGGGATATTAAATGTGAACAGTCCCAACCTATAGCAGCTATGTTCTCTCCGCAGTGGTAGATTCTGGTGTGTTGATGGCTGTCGTATTTCGATAGACCGTACCTCCGGTATAGAGGACAGTTGCGAATGCTTTCGTTCACTTGTCCAGAGTCAAAAGACCAAGCCGTGCTGATGAGTAGCCAAGAAGCATTAAACAGCTATTTTTTGGTCGGTCGACCAGAAGCATCTTGTTTAGAAAACTCGGGTATTCCATACAAATGCTGTCCGAATTTCTAAAAGTTGTTAAATATCCAGACCCATTTATTATCCCACTTCTCAAAGTCCTCACGAAATTAAAAAATCCTACATATATGTCATGTTACTGAGTTACAGAAATTTCAGTGAAACGGGATATTGCCTACAAATATTTTTTTGCAGAAAATAAAAAAGAAAAAGTAGAGGGAAAAAGAGCGGAGAATTTAAAGCTGACAACTGGAATATATATTTACTGTCGGATTTTCTTCTGTTACAAGCCAGAGAACTATATCGTCGCCAATTCTGAAAAGCTCAAGTAAAAAGTGGGTGGAAAATATGCTTACACAGTGGCGTAGTCATCTTTTCACATTTAAGCGTTGTTATTATTTTTTTTTTCAAACTTGGAACGGCGCACTGCTTCTAGAAAATGTCAGAATCGTCTGCATATTCGTGATCTGAACGAACACGTGTGATTTGCTCCAGAACATTATATCCCCAAAAAAATCCCCAAATTTGTGGGTAAATTCTCCAACATGGCAGCTGTGTCCAAGCACCACTGGTACCTCAGGCGTCAAGTTTTGGGGTCGTTTTTATAGCACGAACAGCATTGCCGGAGTTTCTTCAGATATATAAGAGTAGGCTCCATGAATGTATACCCGAATAACCTGAAGTTTCCTACACCTATAATGTTTACACTAAATGCAGTGCAAGTACCTGCAACCTAGAAACAAAGGTGATGCGAGAAGAGTGTCACTCCTTTTGCATTGAAGAATCGAGCAGTCGATTTATTTTAGTGATATGCGTCATTCCAGCATCTTTGGCGTTTGTTTGTTACCTGAAAAATATGTTCTAAATAAAAGTAGGAACCTTTTACGGTACAGGCAAGTTGAGGCATGCGAGTTGGAAATTAAGTGTCAGATTGGATGTCTCGTTTACTGGTTCGCGTTTATTCCTATTTGGCTTGTATCATTGTTTTGTGATTTACATTTGGAAATAAGAGTTTCGATGTTAAAGTGATGATAATAGCATTTTTTGTGCATTTGTATTGGACTGCTGTATTTGTTCATACTATTGTAACGTCAAGAACCTTGAAGAATCTTCTATAATTGGTAAAAACTAAATGAAATGATGTACAGAAGTAGGAAAGTCGTTCGGTACTAATTCTTGTTCGATTTCTGTCTGCGAAAATTCCGAGAAAGAAATATTTTTTTGAACATGAATTGTTAATTTTGACGCTTTCTGCTGTTAAGAATAAGGTAAAAAATGTGCCTTTTCTCTTGACATCACGCAAGCTTCTGTCCTGTGGCCTCTCAGAGTAGCTTTGCAGATGAGTGGCTGACTTCCTCTTTGCCCCCAAATATCAACGCGGGTGTTCCTCGGGGATCGGTCTTGGCCTCAACATTGTTTTTTATTATACATATCAACGACCTCCTCTCCTACACGATCACATCTTCAGCTTTGCCGATGACAGCGCCCAGCACGCAGACATTCAGTGTGACAAGCAGTTCCATGGTCATAAATTACTCGTAGAAGGAAGAAGACTAGTAACGACTTCCTTTCTGACGAGAGATCGAGAAGTTACCACCGCTTGTTGACGCCATAATCTGGTACAGCTCAATGTTTCTAAAACTCAGTATTTTGCACCGCCTTTCGATGGAAGGCCAAGCTCTGCCAAAGAGCCATACATTTCGGTCGGTCCGGATCCAGATTACCAAGGACTTGATTTGGCATGATCACGTCAATCGCAACAGATCAAAATTGGATTGTATGTAAGTGCCTTATATCAGTCATGGTGCCCCGGTACTTAGTTTTCTGCCCCCGCGATTATATATAAATATAATATATGTTTTCGGATATTTATTTATCTAAAAAACGTAGATTGTAGAATGTGTTTAGCTAAGGTCAGAATTTAAAGAAGAAAGAATATTCAAAATTAGTAAAGTAGGACAAACACGCTAAAATTGTTCTACGAGTATAAATACAGATAGGTAAATATCAAATAAAATAAATAATGTCTTAAAAAATATCACAGACATAATATCACAAAAACCTGTTTATCACCTTTATTAGGCTGGCTTCTAGGCCTGCCTCTTTTCTTTTTTCCTGACTTTGACTACTACCTTCCTCATCTGATGTCCTTTCACTCATTTCCTTTTTCTAAATTCTGAGACAGACATTAGTTTATACAGAGCCCGTACGCTCTCTAGGAAGTCGTGATGGTGCCATTGGTATCTTGAAGCTTCCTATGCTTAGGAACATATCAATAAGCTTACTTTGTATGGCTTGAACGATTTTTGGCAATGTTCCTTCTCCTAGCAGATGTTCGATATTGTTAGATGTTGGCTGGGCAGCCGCTTTCGGGTAAGATATATTTATACTTGGGGTACTGACTTTTACCTTTCTCTTGGCTTCCCGATACGATACATTTTCTGTGACCTTCATCATTTGGATTGCCTCCTAATATAAGAAAATAATGATTATCTGAGATCTTTACAAAAAGCTGTTTCTCAGGTAAATGTGGTGCGAAGACTCCGATTCGGATCCTAACCTAGCGCAAGTACCTACGCGTAGAACCTGACGACTACTTTTTACCTCAAGCTCAACTCTATTCCTTCCACTCCCTTCTGACAACGGGAAACAAAAATGGAAATTTTGCCCTACAGGTTCTAAGTTAATCTGCTCGTCGTCAGATTTTTAACGCCGCCGAAAAGTCTCTGAAGCACTTGAAAATCCATCCTAACATTCTTCGTCGCGTATCCAGAAGGCGCTCATAAATCCATGAACCGGTGGCAACTGGCGAACCGTTTAATCATAGCAAGCTATGGCCGTGTCGCCGACGCGACAATATTTATATACTTTGCAGTCCGACGGTGTCTTGTCGCTTCTACTTCGAGCCAGCCTACCGAATTGCGATCTCTCAATTAGCAACGCAACACCTCTATGCTGCCGATGCTGCTGGATGGTTGCCAAGGAGACGCGTAACAAGTTTTAATCACGGCCACCCTGGAGATGAAACATTCAAAAAATGGCGTCCAGTAGGTACAAATGAATTCAATGGATCATGTCACACAATGAGTATCCAGTCGCCCTGAACAAACAACCTCCCCTAGGAATTTAGCTTCCTCCTAAAATTTGCTTATTAAACGTAATTTAACGTCCCATATCTAGAATTCTTAAGACTTGGCTCTCATTGAGGAAATATGCTACCCGGTCTTCCTGATAAATGTTTGGGGCTTATATACAAACGGCACTATAAAAGTTTTGCAATGAAGCTTTATTTATCGACTTCGTTCTTCTATCCGCCAAAACCAGTCCTTAAATCAGCTTGCCAAGTTTCACTCGGGAGTGCGGCACACTCGTTGTTCCAAGCTCTCAAAAGGAACTCATCTCTAGAAAACTGTTTTCCGTCATGCAGAATTAAATGAATTGCTGTTGCATGAAGGTGTAAGGTCTCCTCTATCTGTTGGTATGTCACTCTCCGGTCTTCGTCAAGCATTTTCCACACAGCAGTAATGTTTTCCTTTGTTACTGACGTTCGCTGCTTTCCTTCCCTCTCAGCGTCCTCCAGAGTGAAGTTGCTCCTTCAAGGACAATCATTCTTGAATATAAGCATCATTTCTTCTAAGCACTGGTCTATGCTTAAACCACGCTTAAAGGTATACCGTAAAACTGAACTTATCTCACTTATCTCACGATGCCATAGTTCGCACTTTACATTGTCAATACGAATGAACAACTAAATCAACAGACGTGCTGCTGGCGGTTACTATGCACTCATGGACATGTCTCAACATGCAGTAACATGCACCCTCCTGCGTCCGTTTGCTAAGTCATATTGCAAAACCCTTTGTATAATTATAATATACTGAAAGTTTCCTCTTGCCAATGTCTAATCGGTCTCCCTGAAAATTTGTTTATGGACGCCCATATCTGAGTTGCTAGCCTTCAAGGTGATGGGCTGTCAATGCACTCAGCATCCCTTGCGATTTAATAATGAGGCATTTATTGCCCAACGTTTAAGTAGAGTGAAAAGAAACACATAAATATATAACAAACGAAAACAATTGAAGAAAGGGGTAAAAAAGCCAAAGATTAAGCTTATAACATTTTTTAGGGTCGTATTGTCAGTCATTCCTGTAATTACGAGCCCCTTCCCACTTCAGTTGGCCCACTTCAAGATTTCTACCAAAATATGTCTTTATAAACTAAACATGACGAAACTATTTACTTCTAAAACAATTTATTTTCTCAAAAACATTTTAGATACACTCTAGTCGTTAAAAGTAGGTACATATTTGAAATCACTTAGACCTATAACTAATAGAACATCTGAACAAATAAACAATGTGCGAATAAATGCGCGAAGGTAACAAAGCAACAATTGAAAAATTACCATTAGGTAACATCACCTTTATTTTTTATTACGGCTGAAATTCTTTGGGGCATAGTGCTAACCAAGTTTTGGCAAAAATTTGGTGTAAAACAATCCCATATTTCTTGAAGCTTTTGTCTCAGTTCGGTGATTGTGCGAGCAGGATGTTGTCGTAGAACCTTTTTCACCTCGTGGCACAAAGTTTCAATGACAGATCTGGACTGCTAGAAACCCATTTCAAAAGTGGTACATCATTTTCTTCCATCCATTTTATAGCCTTATTTGAGGTATGGCACGCTGCACCATCTTGCTGAAACACAAAATCTTGGCCGGATGTCAAACATTCTTCCATCACTGGTAAAAGCGATTCTTCTAAAATTGCAAAATATCTGTTTATATTCACATTTCCATCAATAAAATGAACTTTTCCTACTCCTCTTGATGACATACTGCCCCAGACCATAATGGATGCTGGAAATTTCACTTTTCTCGTCAGACAGTCAACATGGAATGCTTCATTCTTTTTGCGAATAACTCTACTGCGACTGTCACTAACACAAACTTCGAATCGGGCCTCATCACTCCATTGTATTGCACACCATTGTTGAGCTGTCCATTGTCTATCTTCTTTAGCCCATCTAAGACGATTTTTGTTTTGCAGTGGAGTTAATATTGGCTTTTCTTTGGCCTATAAACAAGTTGTGCAACTTTAGAGTTTTTACTTCACTTTTTTTTTATAAGAATACTTACCTTGCAAGTGCTAAATCCCAATTTGTGGGCCTCTCTATGAGTTGTGGACCTCGAAATTCTCCTTCGAACAGCGTCACTCCACAGACACCTAATTGTAAATAATTGGCACGCCTGTTTTTCACGATTATTCTTCTTAATGCTCTTCGGTCGGCATTTGTGATATTACTTTTTTTCACATATTGTGGCTTAATATTAACTGAACCAGTTACGTTATACCTTCTAACAATATTTCTCACACTCTACCGCGATAAGTCGCACAAAGTTGCAATTTCTGAGTCTGATTTCCCAGAATTAAAAAAATTATTTATCAGTAACCAAATTTTCTCACTAATAACATTTCTTCTACCCATTTTGAAAACCTTAACTACACAAAACTATTTTAAACGTATTCTGACAGCTGTGATTAATAAAAACAATTGTCATGGCTTTTATTTTTCACAGCCACCTATGCGTTATAGACTTATTTTGCATTGAAATGAAAATAGGTTGATATGCTGTAATTGCAACATGTGTTATTTTTATGCTGCAAATTTGATTAGGGAGTGATAAAGCTGGTCTTTTCTACTATATATTATCAAAATATTCATTGATAGTATTTTAAACCTATAGCACCCTGCTACATTTTTATTATTTGTGTTTGATAAGAAAAAAACTAATATTTCATTAGTTGGGCCAACTGAAGTGGGAAGGGGCTCGTATTTTAGGATGCGTTTATGGCCTCCTTGATAGTTCTCTACTGTTCAATGTCAGCGCTCTATTTTGAGGTTATGTTACAAATATCTATTTGCATCAAATTGTTCATGCTTTAGATTTATATCATACGTTATATAGCCTGAAATTCCCTGCAATTCAAAAAGAAAATATAGCCTCACGGAACAGTAGAAATCTAGAAATACTCCAGCCTTTCTGAAGGTGAGAAAAGACTGTGAAAATCAAGGAGGCCATAAAGGCACTTAATTCCTGAAATCCACAACAAAATATATCACAAAAATTCCCAATCTTATTCGGATTATTGCACATAGAAATGATTGATGCTTTAGACAGAAAATTTCTCTGTGCTCCTTTTGCAGAAAAAGGAGACTTTATATTTGGATGTCGATCTAGGTACCAGGAAATCAATTTGTGAGAGCAAAACAGGACAGTTGATGCTACCATGTAGTAGTTTGTATAAAAATATGATCAGCTCATGCTGTCTGCGCTTCTCCAAAGAAGGGACACCAAATCTATTCAATAATAATGAGCAGTCATCTCCTCTTGGAGGATAGACACCATCACTCACACAGTATAGATATTTTAGAAATTTATTTTGCACTTCTTGGTTATCTTCTCTTTCTGTTTATTTGTTCTAAGCTTTAAGGACAAATGTACATGGAAATCCATGAATGAAATATCTCCGATAGGTGCGTAGAATTACGGCCAAAAATTTGAGACGCACCATCCGTCGCCCCCTAGCCTCTGAAACGTCAAGAAACGTAGTGATAGCATTTTTTTAATTTTTTCTGTCACTCTGTCGACACTGGATCGATATTCAAAAACTAATTCTCCCACTTGACCTAGCAGCAACCTTATTCCAAACTTTTTTTGAAAGACCGCGCGGTACTTTGCAAGTTATAGTTCATAACTATATTAGCAAGATCAGCATACGTCTATACAAATAAACGACCATTTATATATTTCAAGATCTTTCAAGCTTAGTTTCAGAATTGTGGAGAGTTTTGCGGTTCTCTAGTTTCCAAGATCCCATGCCCTAATCCATCATGTCCTAGGTCTCAAGTCTAGCACCCTCTCACTTAAGATGTGACAAACCTTTGTCACTAGCTGTCATCAAAATGTGAACGTTTGACCCACATCCTAAACATCATAAGAAGTATAGTTGCTCAATTGTGCAGTTGGTGAACGTAATCAAAGAAAATGAAGCACTCACGCTGCATGCACCACCCAGAAATTCCTGTATCCAATATAAAATTTAAATGGAAGTAATAGTGGAGATGGAACTAGAAATCATACAGACAAGACCCTGGGGTTGGAATTTACTGAATGTTTATATTACATTTCACGGTTTCTTCGGACATAGAGGACATCATACACTACCAGCTTGGCCCCCGTTGTTTTAAATTATAAATGGTAAATAATAAATTGTACATAACTTAGGTGCTGAGTTTCTTTTGGATTTACTATTCAGTGAACCCCTGATGCACTATATTAGTTTGATGCTTTGTACAAATTAATTGAAACTACTGGAACAGGATCTTTGATTCATTTTTTTCTTGAGTTCATATACTACGAGGGATGTCTTTTAAGTTTTGCCTATGGAAATAAAACAACACGGTGGGTAGTTTTAAATGACTTTATTGTTTTTCAAAGTATTTTCCACGAAGATTAATACACATCTGCATGCGCTCGAACCAATTTTCGAAGCACTTATTCCACTCGTTTGCTGGCAGATCCAAAACGGCATTTTTGAATGCGTCAACTGCTTCTTCTGGTAACTGGAACCTTTGACCGCACAGTCTGTTTTTAATTTTCGGGAAAATGAAGAAATCGTTAGGAATTAGATCGGGACTATATGGAAGATGGTCCAATAATTCCACGTTTTCTTCCGTTAAATACTGCCTTGGTTTCTGGGCTGTGTGCGAGCTTGCATTGTCTTGGTGGAGGATGATTCTCCTCTCGTGGTTGATTTTTCGAAGCTCGGTGATGACTTTTGGCAAACAAATGATAGTATAATAACCAATCCGCAGTAACAGTTCTTGCCTCATTAAGGGGAATTGTTGCAGTATGACCCGCTTTTGACACAAATGTCGCGACCATCTTTTTCGAAACACTTCGAGAACGGATGACTTTTGTTGGCTTTACTTCATCTTGGAACACCCAAACAGCTGACTGTCGTTTATTTTCTGGTTCATAACAGTAAATCCACGATTCAGCACCACTAACAATGCTGCACACATTTGTTGAGTTTCCAGAATTGAAACGGTCTAGCGTTTTTTGACACCAATTGACCCTGGCAGCTTTCTGCTCTTCAGTCAACAGGTGGGGTATCCAACGAGAAACCAGTTTTCTTACTCCTAATTCCTCATGTAAATTTTTTTGAATTGAGGTCTTTGAGATCTTCAAGGACGCCTCAATCTCGCGATATGTCACATGTCTGTCTTCAATGATGAGTGTGCGCAGAGCATCGACTTTTTCCTGGGTGACTGCCGCTTTTGGTGCACCCACCCTGGGATCGTCGCTAAGACTCACCTGTCCACGTTTGAATTCTTCATACCAATGGGAAATTGTCGACTGATGTGGTGCTTCGTTGCCGAAAACAGACAGTAACTCAGCAAGGCATGCTTGTTGCGATAATTGTCTCTGCAAGTTGTAATAAATTATGTCGCGAAAATGTTCTCGCCATAATTTCCATTTTTCTAATGACTTGACGACACTTAAAAATTCACTGTAGTGAGAGCACTGCACGTATTGTTGTGAAAGTTTGAATTTAAGTTTACTAAAGAGTGAGGTTAAGATTCAGTACTGACGTTCGATCCGCGCGGCCTACTATGTTTCTATATGCAAAACTTAAAAGGCATCCCTCCTACCTGCTTTATCAGCTTTACTTAAGTCACTTTTAAGTTCTAGTTTCTTTTTACTCAAACCATGATTTTCCTCATCCTCTAAATATACGATAAATACCTTGAACAGTAATAGCATAAAGATGTAATTATAAGCACAACGCCTACGATGAAAAACCAGTCCTTTTCAGAAACTATAATGTGTTCTGCCAGAATTGGTCACAAAGAGCACGGTCATTTGCAAAATTCTTAGATGCATTCGTGAGCTATTTTTAGAAGTACTCAAGATGTCTTTATTTGTGTAAAATGCCATATTGGTATACAAGGCAATGCAAACGCTGACATGATTGCAAAGCCATCAGCCATTATTTCAGAACCTAGAGAAAAACCACCATTGTATAGAGACTCACTTAGTTTATACAAGACAAACGTAATTTCGGAGTGGAAAACTATTTGGATGGATATTTGTCAACAAAGTAATAGCAACTACTATGTACCACATGCATACCGAACATTTTCAATTTTAACATCAATAAAAAGTGCTCTGTCAACTATGGAAATTTACCCAGCACACCTTCACAAAATAATATCAAGAGAATCATCACTCTATGAGGTAGACGGATAAGTAGCTGATCTTAATCCTACGACGCAGTAGATATAAGACTGCTACAGATAAGCTCATATCACTCGTATTCCAAACGGGACGTTAACTTCTGAAAAACATTAATTGATATATTAGTAGTATCTCAAAATAGAGAGGTATATCGTGCTTTACTAATTTTTTTCAGAGACTCTTGACTCAGGATATACTTTAAGTTTCATATAGGTATATTTATGATAAAAACACTCCCCAAGAATAGAAATGTCACAAGAATCGAGCATCATCATTGACATTAAGTCATACTGAGTACGCATCGTATCAATATTAAAACAACCATGCCAAATTTCCAGAAGTAATTTTTTCCTGAACGTTCATTTTTGAGGCATAACGCAATCACCTAGCCTAGGGCATACTGCTGACATTTGAAGAATATACTCCCTCGTTGATTAATAGCCGACAATTCGTATATTGACGATACGAGGATACACACTGCACGTATGAGCGCTAATTTATAATCGCCGCATCATTTTTAGCCGTTATCTGGTTGTCTGATGGGTGACCGCGTGAAATATACTCGTCATACACATACCGTACAATCCTGCGTCCGACCTCTAAATGATGACCGTATAAATCTGACACGCTCCGTGCTTTATGTCCTGCCTATTTGACTTCATACACCGGATTATCGGCTACAGATAGATAAGTCTCTGATGTCACTGTTTAGGTGGTTTCCTCGAAAACACTGCAATAGTTCGGCTATATTAGGCAAAACACACATATGACTCTTCTCTAAAGGACAGTTTCAGGACCCTTTTGCATCCCATCGGTGATCTAGCTTTCTTATACCGCTTCGCCAATGGACTTTGCTCCTCAGAGCTTGCTTCCATGATGCGGCCGCGCAATATACCTGCCAGACAGATCCGCCAGATTTCCACCTCCCATCCTAACCGTGACGAACTTTGTACATTCAGTGCTGGCCGATAAGATCGCTCCTTTGTTCCCAGGATATCGAAATTGTGAAGCAGCTTTTGCCAGTTCTACTGTCCTTAGGCAGTCCAAAAATCTGATTAAGAGTTTTTGGTGGGGCAAGGCACCACAAAGAACTGTTCAAGCCAAACTGAGCGCAATACAGAGAGAGCTTGCAAGTTGATCACTGGTGCATTTCGTACCACATCAACTGCAGCTATGGAGGTCCTTCTGAATTCACCCTCCTTGCTCATAAACCTGGAAAGCGAGGCAAGAAGGACATCTTGTAGACTACATCATGTGGCAAATGGTATAATGGACAATATCACAATGGAGGAGACGAACATACGAGTATGCTAAACCCTACTTAGTGACAATTCCATACAGGAATGAGTGAGAAACGGCAAGTTACCCTGATAAGTAGAGATATCTGTGCATTCACGGATGGCTCCAAGACCGAGGTAGGTGCTGAAGCTGGTATCTTCGTGCCGAGGCTAAAGATTAAAAAATCTGTTACCCCAGTAACCTGGACATCGATATTCCAGACAGAATATGCTATAGAACTGGGTGCCAGAATGATCGTAGAACGTCTCATATGGATACCAGGACACATAGGTTCAGAGGGAAACGAGACAGCTGACACTCTTGCAAGGAGTGGGGCTAGCACACCCTTCATAGGGCTTGAGCCATGGATTGGGATCGCATACAATACGGCTAAACAAATAATCTATGCAGAGATGGACAGGAAGGTCCATCAATACTGGGAGAGATTAGTAAGGTTAACCAATTAACTAATTATGGGAAATCGGTTGGCCGCGTGGGTCAGAGTGTCGTGCTACTGATCAGCCGGCCGGCCGGGCCGCGAGTTCGAATCTCGCCTTCGCCATGGATGTTGTGTGTTTGTTTTAGGCAGCAGCGGTGGCCGCAGTAGTAGACTCTTCGGTCTCCTGATCAGCCGCCGTGCGCTGTGCGGGTTCGAGTCCCGTCCCATGAGAAATGTTTCTCTTGGCCATGGATGTTGTGATTGTCCGTAGGTGGTAGATGGTCTCTGACTGTCGAACGCGGAGGTACCACCCGGCGGTTCTCGTAGGCGGAGCCAGAATGTGTGCATGTTGCATGCACACGTGTTCCCTCGCCAGAGTCCGTGTGGCGTCCCCCCCTTTCCCATGTATCCCCCATAGCCCCACGGTACCCAATGGGTGCTTAGGCCTTAGGCCTTCGTGGTAGTTGGAGTATAAAAAAAAAAATGCTCAGGCAACTATACCAATCTTGACAAAGAAGGTAACAGACTCTACTACGCTATGGCTACGGCTGAACAGGAATAGCCTCAAAGCTCTAGTAGGACTGTACACTGGTCATTACAGATTGCCAGATTAAAAGGTCAGGCATGTATTGTGCAGAGGCCCTGCAATTGCCAGAATCAGGTACAACATACTTGGAGACGTAGTACTACAAGCAAAAGACCTGAAGGATATTTCTCTAAGCAAGTTGGTCGACTTTCTCAGGAGGTCGGAGCTACTGGGGGAAATATAAGTAGGTGTGAGCCACAATAGACCAAAGACTCGCAGTGGAGGATCGTTATTGATGCACTCACAAGAAACCTAACCCAACCTAACCTATAAGTTTTTCCAAGCTCCTCATCGCAGTCATGGTGCCCTGGCACTTAGGCTTCTACCTGATAGGCTACTTCGGTATAAAAAAAACATCTTGAGGCGCGTAAAATTTCTCATGATCTTGAAATAGTACTCGAAATTGGGATTTTTCTTCACACATCATATAGTTCATGTATGAGTATGAGTATTTTCCTAGCACCACATACACCATAGCATTAATATATCCGAGTTACTAGGTTTCTAAAGAATCTATATTAAATCCAGACCAACCTTTATACTCGGGAACCAAAAAGGAAGAGAGTAGCAAACCGCATCGCATGCCTTTGTTAACGCGGCATCTTTTTGAATAAGGCGGGATACCCACGCACCGACTTTGTTAATTCGGAAAGATGCCGCGTTAGCACGGGTATGCGATGTGTCTTTTCGGTCCCCGAGTGTAGCAAATAAAAATATTTCATAAGATTCAACTTCTTTTTTATAACCTGTTTGTTTACAAATAGGATTTGAAAAAACTGAAAATGACACACTCCTATAACAGTAATTTGTTTTATAGCTGTGTCTTAAAGATTCTGACTCGTGAGTGGATTCAGATCGTTTTCCTGGTCGTTTTCATCCCTCGGACGTAGGTTTGTTTATCTCATACGCCGTAGGGACCTATATCTAGATAGTCCAGAATTGAAGAAGGCTTTAACAATCTTGAGTTTTTTAATAGAACGGCGACAACTTCGAGGAGTATGTATAAGCCATGTGATAGGCCGAAACTTTAAGCTTGGAACTTTTTTGACCCTTGCGCTGCAACTTGACCATAGTTGTCCTTAAGATTTTCACACTTTGCTTGGTGTTTTGGAGGAGAAAATTTCCTATCTATCGCTTTCCATACAGTTTTGGAAGATAATACACTTCAAATAAGTGCCTCATGCCGATAATCGTACCCCCTGGGGAAAATATCTGCGACCGCCAATCATCTTTGTTAATTGGTATGCAGTTGCTTTTGAAGAGGAAAGTTACAGCTTTTAGAATAGCCTGTATAAGAGAACTATAAAAAATTACTCACCAGTTGATTTTGATAAGCAGTGACAGCGGTGAAGATGGTCTCTGGAAAAATGAATGTTTTGTACTCTTCGTTTTCTAAATCTACGATGTTTCCAGAGGCACCTTCATTTCTTTTCACTAAGTGTATCCTCGGCTGGTACTTGTGCATCGAATTTAATACTAACTGCAACAATAAAACAGAATAAGTCAAGAACAATGAACGGTGCTCAAGGCAAGTGGCTTATTAATTGCATTTTCAACATTCAACGAAGACGTTAAAGGACATCAAATTTTATCAAGGTATTTCCATGTTTGTCACTTGTTGTCAGAAGCAAACTGACTTAATTTGGGACGCTAATCTAGAAGATGATCATCAAAAATGCCAAAGTGTCGCGAAGCACTACATGGGATAGAAAAATGCGGTTTCTTGGGTCTAGTACCGAAAATCTGACATAATATCGCACCCAATATATCCAAGGAACTGGTTTCAGTCCAAATGACAAGACTTTCTGAAAATTCTCACTATTGGTTCAAAACTTCTCAAGCTGAAATCTTTATCTTCGTCACAGGCAACGAAACTCAGTATAATGCATTATTTCAGGACAGAGGTTCCGAATATGGCCATCTTGGTACGTAAAGAAATCACAAGGTGGTTGATAATGGGTGGAACCAACTCTATGAGGGACCAACGATATTTTATGAGGAAACCCCTGAGATAGTCGTTAATAATACTACAACATCAGTGTCCAAAAGGTTCCAACACAATGTCGAATCGCTGAGAAAGAAAGACACAATACGTGTGAAATTATACAATCAACAAGCTATGAAATTTACCAAAAGGAAATCATTAAAAAGGGTTTGGCCTAGGAATCGGTACTCTATAGTTAATAAGGAGAAATTCAATTTACTGGTAAGAGATCAAAATAGTAAAAAAAGGTTACGAGATTTTGGCACGTGACAACCCCCCCTCTCCTTGGAGTATGAGGGTATCTACAGAGCAAATAACTGACGATAATAAATAATGTTGAGCTACCAGTAACCTATAGACACAAGAATCAAACTGACAATGCTTAATCAAAGAGGATATCCAACAATTAAGACTTAACATGGCAGTGATTTACTTATCTGAGCCAGGTTGTTCGGATGGTGAAGCTCAGATGATATATGGACACATGATGGACTTTTGCCACCGGCAGTTTTCCCGCCAAGGACAAATTCTTTGGCCCAGCCCGTAGGGTCTTTAGACAAGACAACGTCATGAAAGAAGTAGAATTATGTGTAGAGAGAAATACTATGATATCAGTAAGGGCAATATATTAGATGGAGTTGAACAGACTAAGGTAAGGTAAGTAAATAACAATGTTGGCTATTCGGCGTCAGTAATGTCTATGGAAGATGGATCTCAATGTGGTTTCAAATCCTGAACATTTCATACGCCTTCAGGATTGCCCTGCTGGTCTTGAAGTTCATACGACCAAGAGCCATACTTCCGTCTTATTATATACTAAGTGCCATATAAATCCGAACACCCAGTTTAAATGGTTTTATTTTAATAAAATTTTGTATAAGTACTTAATGAAGCATAATAAGTAAATGATAAAAATTTCAAAATGATTGCACTGCTTTAAAGCCCTTTGACCTTTAATAATGTGTGGATGCACCCTGATGTGCTACGCATTCTCCAACGCGCCTAGGCATGCTTCTGATCAGGTGGTCAATTTCCTCCTGTGGTATCTCATTCCAGGCAACCACCAACTCCTCTCGAAGTACTTCTAGAGTCTGAGGAGGACGTTGCAAATTGAGCAATCTCCTACCCATCATATCCCACACGTGCTCAATTGGGGATAAGTCGGGAGATCTTGGTGGCCATGGTAACAATGTGACATCATTATGTTGAAAGAAGTCTATTGTGACTCTTGCAACATGTGGTCGGGCACTCCAACAGTGTGATGAACATGTCTTTCAACAAAAAACTGTGGATTCCTCCTTTCACCACGTCGCCTTCTAACCCTTACACCGACGTAATCGCCTTGAGTGATGCAGACAACGGTCACTCTGGGATCAGGAATGGAACAGTATTGTCTTTAGTGACGAGTCTCGATTTTGTTTAGGCATGCAAGATGGTCGTGCCAGGGTTAGAGGGCGACGTGGTGAAAGGAGGAATCCACAGTTTTTTGTTGAAACACATGTTCATCACACTGTTGGAGTTATGGTTTGGGGTGCTATAGCTTATGGTTCCAGGTCACCTTTAATCTTCATCAGAGGTAACATGAACGCGCAGCGTTATATCCACGAAGTTCTAGAACCCCATCTTTTACCCTGTCTTGACCTCCTGGCAGATCCAACTTTCCAACAAGATAATGCCCGACCACATGTTGCAAGAGTCACAATAGACTTCTTTCAACATAATGATGTCACATTGTTACCATGGCCACCAAGATCTCCCGACTTATCCCCAATTGAGCACGTGTGGGATATGATGGGTAGGAGATTGCTCAATTTGCAACGTCCTCCTCAGACTCTAGAAGCACTTCGAGAGGAGTTGGTGGTTGCCTGGAATGAGATACCACAGGAGGACATTGACCACCTGATCAGAAGCATGCCTAGGCGCGTTGAAGAATGCGTAGCACATCAGGGTGCATCCACCCATTATTAAAGGTCAAAGGGCTTTAAAGCAGTGCAATCATTTTGAAATTTTTATCATTTACTTATTATGCTTTATTAAGTACTTATACAAAATTTTATTAAAATAAAACCATTTAAACTGGGTGTTCCGATTTATATGTCACTTAGTATAAATGGTCCGAGGTATGTTGGTGCTAACTTGGCGCTAAAAAATTAGTAGGATTTATACCATAAGAATTCACACAAAAATTTTCACCAAAAAAAAAACTCCAAAACCGAAGGAGTCTGAATGGTGGTTCTTCTCAATGTGTTCCCACTAAAAGGAAGCAGATACTGAGCAAACTTCTTCAGGGCATGCATTCATGAACGTGTTCCGATGGTATACAAAAAAGATCTTACTGCTGAAGGTTAAAATCCCATTGGAAAATGGACGAAGTAGCACTCAAGCCAAAACAACTAAACGTAAGGTACCAAATAAAAATTGCTACTCCATAATCTGGTGTTTCGGAGTCCAAGTCCCAGAAGCTTTATGCTAACGGAGCGACCCACGCACAATCAAACCTCAGCAGAAAGAAAAGAAAAATGGCGCTGGACACGTCTGTACAGGCAAGTTTTTAAAACATAGGTATATTGATACGGAAATAATGTATCTCGATAGGTGAAGAAGGTATTTTGATAGGACCAAATATCCCTATACGGCTAGTACGTAAAGAAATCACAAGGTGGCGCTGGTTGCCAATGAGTGAAACCAACTGTACGAGGGACCAACGATATTTTATGAGGAAACCCCTGAGATAGTCGTTAATAATACTATAACATCAGTGTCCAAAAGATACCAATACTGAATCGCTGAGAGACACAATACGTGTGAAATTATTATACATCAAAAAAATGCCACATTGTCGTGAAGCCTTATTTGGAATAAGATAATTGGACTCTTGACGACTCCGAATAATGTCAGCAAAAAATTCACTTCATATCGTGATTCACGCACAGATGTGGGGCTTCGTCAAGTTGGTAAATACATGAGGCCTATGCCAATTGGATGCATGTATGTAACATTATAGCCACTGGGTAAAAAAAAAGATAGTCCGAATCCAAACAATACTTACGAGAGTGGATCGTGGAAATTATTTAAAATCGTTAATGGATTTGGTCATGCCAAACTGGCGAGGAAGTACTGTTATCGCTAAACATTTCGAGATATTATGTTTTTTGTATGTTTCCGTCTGTCTGACTGTCTGTCGGTGTTTCTACTAATTTTATAACAGCCTATAACTTGAGAAGTACCGCTCGGATTTTCATGAACTTTCAACACAAACTTACTACTATGCCAAGGATGAAAAATATTTGCAGTTGTTGAAACTCGGACTAGTGGTAGCGAAGCAAAACTCGAAAAAAAAATAAAAATCGCTTAAACTTTACATTTCAGAGGCTTCTGGTCAATTTCGGAATTTTTTTTGTAGATGTTGAAATTTGGAAGTTGGGGGTTGTAGGGGCCAGGGAGCTGTAGGGTGTATGGGGTTGTAAATGTAACGTCTTTAGTATTAGTCAAAGACGTTATATGACTAAGAAGCTTCTGATTCCAGTAATGACGAGATGAATGATAAAGGTCCGATGTATAATGTGCTCATAATTCAAAATATGGTGCATAGTCGTGGAGGCCACGGCCGACTGTGTAATATGTAACAAACTCCAACTGGTCTGCGATTTAGTGTCGTCACTGACACAACGCTACAGCACTGTCTGCGGTTGGTCATGATTACAGGAGACGAAAAGCAACCATGTCAATTGCAGTTATTTTTTTCTTTATTACTACACAGTGTGCTGGGAGAACAACTTGAATGGTCCTGTACCTCACCAAGACCCCATTATTACAATTCTAAGATGGAAATCTAGCAAAGCCGAAAAGCACATGGCGTAGCCATTCCCGCCCCCAATGCGACAAGCCAGCATGCGGTTTTTTGATGCCCACGCTCTGATGATCGGGACGATTGACTATTATGCAGTACTCGACTACGAACGTTGCCCCCCCCTTTGAATTCTTGAACGGATCAATTTAAAAAATTAAAACTTGAGGTAATGAAATTGATATTTTCGAGTAAAATTGACAAATGAAAATATCAAGATGGCCGCTGGGCGCCATCTTGGAAAAATATTATATGAAAACCGGGGTCTTGTGGCATATCATTTTGAAGCTCCTGACGAGTACTTTATAACCCAAGAATATAAAGTCAGCACCTTTACCTAATACAAAATGGTGGTACATTTAATAATTCCTTGAACACAAACCTAATAACATGCATATCTCTACAAATAATTGTAATTCCCTGCCGTATCCACAGCAACAGCGATAAAAACTTTGTTTTGTTATTTTGTTGACAGTGACAAGAATATCACTACGAAAACAAACATCATTGTACAGTTAAAATATTCCTATTTAGTTTTCGGTTTTAGTGCTAGATGCTGTTTGAACTATTTTTAAAATGGTCAATTCTCGTCCATTGAAACAATAAATCTTTTTCAAACTTTCACGAGACCGAAAGGATTTTTAATGATCGTTTCCCGAATCGTCGTATCTGTAGAAAATATTTAAGGGAACTTGTATCTAAATTTATAGCTACTGGTAGTGTAAATAACAAAAAGCCCTCAAGTCATCCGACCATGCCGGTAGAAAAGCAAGTTCAAATAATTGGTGAGATCATAGTAAATCTCCAACAGTCTTCTTCCTCCATCGCGAATGTATGTGAGATTTGTCCTTCTAATGTATGGAGACTTTTTAATCAGCTAACTGAAGATGACGCTGATCGAGGAACAGAATTCTGCGAGACTAAGACGGAAACCGTTGCACGGCATACTACCTATATCCAAAATATTTGTTTTAGTGATGAATGTACATTTTTTCTCAACTGTAATGTGCATAGACAAAATTGTCGTTATTGGAGTGTCACCAATGCTCACGTCTTCCGGGAAACTCATACTCAATATCCACAAAAAATTAACGTCTGGACTGGGATATTGGGAAATCATATTGTGGGGCCTCTATTCATCGAACAAACTTTAACCGGGAACTGTATTTGGATATGCTGGAAAATACTATTGACCCTCTAATCACCGAAATCGTCGAAGCGAATCCTAATGAATTCAATACTTATATTGTATTCCAGCAAGATGATACTCCACCACACTACTACAGACAAGTTAGGTATTATTTAGATAACAATTTCTCCGGTCGTTGGATTGGCTGTCGAGGTCATGTGGAATGGCCAGCCCGGTCGCCAGATTTGACACATTTAGACTTTTTTTTATGGGGTTATTTGAAGCAAAAGGAGTACGAAACTGAACCTGCTTCAATATTGGATATACGGCTGAGAATAACAAATATTTGTAGAAAAATCGATGTTACTATATTTGAAAATATTCGACGCGAAATTACGGACCGGCTGTTATTGTGTCAAGAAGTTCAAGGCAACCATTACCATCTTCTAAACTGAACTCACCGTATTTATTCAAATTATCAAGTTAAATGTCAATGTATTCAGGTAATTATCAAATGTACCAGCATTTTGTAGTAGGTAAAGATACTGCCTTTGTATTCGAGGATTATAAAGTACTCGTCAGGTGCTTCAAAGTGATGTGCCACAAGGCCTCCGTTTTCATATAATTTTTTTTCAAAGATGGTGCCCAGCGGCCATCTTGACATTTTCATCTGTCAATTTTAGTCTAAAATATGGTATCCACGTATCAATTTCATTACCTCAAGTTTTAATTTTTTGAATTGATCCGTTCAAAAAATCAAAGTGGAGGGGGACATTAAAGAAAAGCATTGTATATGTTGAGACAACAGTTTGGCTTTGAGATGGCGAATAAGTCTCGGTTGTTACACTGTGGCTTAGAACTACAATTACCGCTTCCGTACGCCCAACCAATCAAGTACGGTACCGTTGAATGCTTACTGGCAATCATCAGCATGCTCCACGTTGGACGACAAATCAAAGTAAAGCAAAAGAACCTCTTTCAGAGGTATGGCGTTGATAGAATATCGACAGCAGCAATGATGCTAACCAGAGTCGGTTACCGTGAATACTAAAAGGCAGTCGTATGTCGGAGCTGAAAAGATATCTAGTACTTACATGTCCATGTTTGTCCATCTCATTATTCGTCAACTTGACCTTCTCGAAGGACACCACCTGTTTCCTAAGTTGTTCCCCGGTAAAGGGCGAATCAGGATGAGCGCAGACCCTACAGGGCGCTGGAGGATCTGCCTTGCCGGCCACTAGCCACGATGATCGATGATACGCGTATCGGTACCTCTTGTTGTCCACAGGTACTATGTCCAGGAGCACTGCGTACCGCTGGTCGGATCGGATGCCTGTGAAGGAGACTCGCACCGTTGGGAACATCCGTCTGGAACAAAAGTTATAGTAAATTCAGGATAAATAAAGGAAATCTAGTACAATGCTTTATGGAATGATATAATAATATAAAATTATAAAATAAGGTAGATCAGGGATGATTTTTATAAGCTTTTAACCAGCTTTCATTAAACTTGTCCTGTAAGTATGTCATCCTTAACTATAGTAATTGAGCTAAAATTTCGTATACACGTTTGGTTCGCGTGACAGTACAAAATGGATTGAATGCCACCATTTTGTACCAAATATGGTGGATGCTAGAAAATAGCGATTTATCATTCCCATAAGAACCCCTATGATATGGATATCAAATGAAAGAACTAGATGAGAGAAATACAAGCAAAATGACGTTGTTCTATATCCCATATTGTTGCTGCCGCAAAATGGTGATTCATCATTACTTATAATATGGGTATTGAATGAAAAGGTTTGATGAGCAAAGCACAACAAGTAAAGCGATGATATTCTGAACCCAATATGGTAGACATCTCATATGACAATGCGATATTATTATGATATGGACCTGATCTGATGATGGAGCTGGAAGGTGGTAATGACAAATTTCTAATACCCATCCATTTGGGACACGTACTCTGGTCCTATGGTTTGATTGTTAAGGTTAAGTAAAATGCGCATAAACATGGTGTTCGAAAAATAGACGGAGATATTTTAGAGGGTCATTCCTTGTTAAATAATATGAAAAAAAGTTTTAAAAACGGGGGTCCGGAAATGTAGGGTATTTAAGATACAGGATGATAAATTGACAAAAAAAAAATAATTCATACCTTAAGAAATATTGACTTTGGCAATATTATTTGTTGTATTAAGAGGTGAATTTATCCCTGAATGGATTAAAGTTATTAGGTCCAGTAGCGTCCCGGGCACCATAGCAAATATTATTCACAAAAAATGTACGATACTGCCTTTTCTGTAAGTTGAATATTTGTTGTTTGATTAAGCATCTAAAAATACAACTTCTTTTCCCCCTCTTGTATTTTTCCGTATCTCGTTTTCGAGAACAAAAATAAAAACCGTTTTATCGCATGTCACTAGACAAGATTGGTTAATTAATTTTTGCTGAAAAAAGTGCTCTGTAAAACAAAAATTTTAGGAACTTTTCGTTTTTAAATAGCACGGACAGTTAAAAATTATAAAATATACTTGCTAGTTGCGTAGCATTTATTTCCTGCAAATGCCATCACACTCATCACAGAGAGTAAAATCCACGTCGTTTCGACCTCTTAGCAGTGACAAGTCGCCGGTAATCCAGCTTGTCGGCACGAAATGACGCAGAATAGAAAGGAACGACAGTATTCCTTGGTCCGTCGCAAATTCTGGCACCTCCGTGAATCCATCAAGTAGGCTCATACGTTTTAATTAGTACCAGGACACACAACGCAAATGGACCGTGCCTCAGAGGAAATGCGGCATCTCAGATTTTGTGGCCTCTAATGTGAGGACGTATAAATAAACCGCACGACAATTATAGAACTGGAAAGCTGGTAAACGCAGAAAAGTGAAGATTAAATACAAGATCATTGTGGATTTTTCTTCTCTAGAGAATGGCAAAATAAGAATTTCAATACGTCGTCTCAACTCTTGTACTCCTGCATCAACTTTATTTTTTCTGATGACGCCGTATTGAACACATACGCTATACATTGACATGACCTAACCTTAGATATTTAAAGAAAAACATAATTTCCGAGGTAGGCTTTGAAATTATCAGACAGTGGTTTATTTCGAATGCCAGATTTACCTCAAAATTACTTTTATTTTTTCCTGACTCTATTTGAGATTGGATTTCAAAATAACCCAACTAACAATTATCACTCCTATTAGAGTTGCAAGAATGATTATACAGTATTCCTTACACAGCATTGTATACTGTAAGACCATTGGCAAAACCCTCTTAGAACAGCTATACAAGCGGAATGGGCACACCTAATAGGGAACTACAGTGATTTAAGAGGTTGTATAAGGGCTGCAGGTGACAGTTATACAACAAAAGTGTAAGCCTCTTGCAGCCGCTATAGGACATTTGCATCAGTGCAAGATTCAGTATTTGTCAACTATACAACTATTCTGTTACGTGATTCTACTTTATTGCAACCAAACTATTTCTTATGTATTGTATAGACGAAGTGAAGAATAAATAACTAACACAATACAGTCATCTTGTTTACTTACTTATCGGCCATTGTGAATTTCATACACAGGTATATGATAAACTTCTACACTGTGATATAGGGCTATTTTATTACTTGCGCAGCAAATTTTATTGTGATTATCGTGCAAAGTAGTTACGCAATTTCTATGGGCTTCGTATTTGATTCATATTTTGATAATGATCAAAAGTATGTCTAGATTTTTAAGATGGCAAACTGAACTTATCTGCGTTAAATCTTCCACAAATCCTATATTTAGACACAATTACACTAATGTTTATCACTTTATATCTGTAATTTCGAACTGAAACATAATTATTTAATATCAAATAGAGGAATAAATGTTTGCCCAATATGGCGGGTGGTTGTCTATACTCATGGCATCGTCCATGTTGTCTTCAGTTTATTAGAATATTTTTGTGTTGCCTGCAGGTGTTATACAACAATTTGACAAATGTCAGAAATGAAATATTGACAGAGTCGAATGATTTACCTAGAATTTGTACCAGATCTATATCTACTGTTTGAACAGTTGATAAAACCTTTTTAACCAATATGCATGCGTTGTTTGTCTTAAAACATTGGTTATGGCATTTTAACAAAAATATGACAGCAGAAAGTTAAGTTATGGTGAAGTTGTATACCAACATATTTAGCATATGTACAGCCTTTAACAGTTACTAAACAACAGTTGTATAAGTGCTTCCGTTGGGAGCAATTTATTGGCTAAAGTAGTAAATTTGCACAGCAAAACAACAAGGCTCGGGTTTGTTTTATAAACGTTAGCATGGATGCCACAACACAACCATTTTGACTAACCTGCAAATATTCCGTATAAAATAGTTGTATAAACGTTTATGCAACAGTTAAAAATTTGTCATATAAGGTGTTGTGTAACTATGCTATAAGAATATTTTAAACACCTCATTTTCAGGCAACAACAATAGAGAGCTTTTGTGGCTGAACGGTTCTTTTACCAAAAGCTTATAGCACTACTTTGCTAGTTGGGAAATTTCCACGTATTCTCCTCTCTCAAATCGAGGTTTCTTCTTGCGACGTACATCACAAACTTTGTTTTTTCATATGGACGCTGTATTGGAATTTTGTACATTTAAATGGACTTTTCAGGCTCGAATTCAGTGGTGTATTTATTTTGTTGGCCAAGAATTTGTTGTCGGAACGAAAATTATAAGGAAATAGAGAGATATGGCGAAACTTGTACACGAAATCAAATTTTCATTGATGGTAATAACAATAATAATCATATAACTAAGCAGAGATAAACCATAACATATGTTCAAAATTTTGTCCGTTATTTTGTAGGCAAATCGTGACTCTTCGCTGTACACTGTTCGATTTATTTCCTTTCTTGTCAGTATCACAAGCTCTGTTGCTATGTTCAATTTGAGGTCTGGTCTGGTATACGAAACAAGTGACTATGATGTCAAGGCCTACATAGGAAATTCTGTTTGTCTGAATAACTGAGGTTTGCTAATGTTATTGTATACATTTTTGGAATCATAATTGAAAACTCTATTGATCCGTGCAAAAATTCAATATGGCGTCCATAAGAAAAAAATGAAGTTGATGTTGGAGGACAAGAGACGAAACGGCATTCGAAATACTATATATATATAGTATAGTAGATATGCCATCTTATATAGGAACTTAACATGACACTGAAATAAAGTCAGGAAAAATTAAAACGATTTTTGGAAAATTCGCTTTTTTCTGTATCTCTCCGAAAGTACTTTGAATTTCGAAACTTTCTAAGCAGTGTTTTGTTATTTACCTAAATATACAGCTTTGCCCCCGTTCAATCGACTCCATATCTCTCCTTCCAATGGTGAGGGTCGAATTTGAAACACCCGGTATATTTTAATTTCTGTGTACGGTGCGACATTTCGGCCACCACAGTGGCATTTTTCATACTACAAGTGATACTGTACAATATACATGTATTTTATGTGTGTCGGTTTACCAGGTGACAGTTCATTTCTTTTTTCCTTTCCTCGTCACCGTATATATACAGTGTGTTGCGACGATAGATTGAACTGTCTGTTAGCATTAACTGACATATCCTACTTGTAGGTACCCAACCAAATGCTATATTCGCACATTCAAAAAAATATCTCAGATGACATGAGATACCGTAGCGTCACCTATGAGAATTTGTCACAGCTATGTTTCTCCTCTCAGCAAAAATTAGACGTCTACTTTGAAAGTAGTTGTTTCGTATATGACGCTGTAGCTTTATACTCGTATGACGCTGGCTACCCCGTCAAGCGATCGAAACGTTCTCGAAGCTCCAGACTTCTTCATTGCTTTAGTCGTTACATGCTACGAAGCTATTGGACCTACAAATGCTTGTGCTATAGTAGTATTAGTAGTAGTAGTAGTGGCGAGGCGAAGCTTGGAAACTAGGCCATCTGTGACCCTTTTTGCCCGTACTGTACTATTCCACAAGTTAACTACTAACTGGTAACCGAACACAACATCCATGGCTGAGAGTTAATCGGCGAGGAGGAGATTCAAACCCGCGAGCCTCGGCTACCGAGGCTCCCTGCTTGGACTGCCTTTCGACATGTTGGGTCAGGTTGTATCTGACTGAGCAAATTTTCAGTTGCCGGAGCACCGGAGTTCCAAACTAAGTTGAAGAGAGGTAATAGGACATGAGCAATCACCTGTGCATAACTCTTTAATACAGCGCGGGACTGGAAACTGATTTTTTACATGTCTCATGGAGTTTGTAAGTGTTGCTGTTGATGCCATTATCATGTTTAGGTAGATATTAAGGTGAAGATGGCTGCAAAATTCAGGTGATTACTTGGGTCTTAGCTTTGAAGATAGTTTAAGAGTACTTGCAAAATTATTTTGGTAACAGATTGCCAAAGAACAAAAAGATTTTTGATAGCACGGAGCTGCAGGCAGATAGACTGGTCGAGCGTATAACTAGTGGATTCACCAATGACGAAAATACTGGACTAGTGGCATTGTACTTCTGGATATCGCGAAGGTTTTGACATGACAGCCTCCTCTATAAATTAGTCCGGAAGGGTTTCCCTTTCTGGCTTCTAAAACTCCTTATAGTCTAATCATATTAGCAAATTTTCCCGAAATAATTGTGAAGTCTGGTTGATATTTCACGCAACCACTTGAAATTCTTAGGATTCGTACTTCTAAACAACAACAAAATTCGAGTGTATTGGTCAAGTAGTTTTTTGAGAATTGTTTATCCTAAAACACCTGTTTTCCAGCCACCACTACTAGTTTAGTCAGCAGTTCATTCAAAGAGCATTTAATAGGAAAATGCATGTGTTTACTTTGCCGATATGAATCACAAACCATTCCGAAAGACAAATTTTATTTTTTTTTTATTAAAAACAAAGGTTACGTTTTTTCTCCTAAACAAAATCAAACATTTCGTATTTGTGAGTGTGAGTAGGTAATTGAACAAATGCGCTACGATATTTGAAAAACATAGTCACTATATAAATTTTCAAACAAATCGGATGTGTCAATTATATTTTGTTGCGAATTACTCACAAAATACAAAATGTTTGAATTTGCTTAGAAGTAAAAACGTAACCCATCCTTTTTTCCATAAAAATAACATTTATATTCCGGAATGGTTTGCGATTCATATCGGCAAGTTAAACTAGTGTATTTTGCCATAAAATGCCCTTTGAACTAATCCTGCATATTGCTTAATAAACTAGTAATGATGGCCGGAAAACAGATGTTTTGGGATAAACAATTAGAAATTCTCAAAAACTGCTTGACTCCAATTTTGTTGTCGTTATTTAGAAGTACAAAGCCTACGAAATTCAAGCATCTGCGAGAAACCATCGTCGCATTAGCAATAAGTGCCAAAACCTGTAGTTTGCCTCGGTTTTCGGCCATAACTTTTTTGCTACTAGTCGGATCTTTTTACGTGTGGTCGCATTTTGTAGGTCTCATAAATACCTAAAAATGTCTTTTTGAGATTTTTTTCGTTCCTGCCAACACTTAAGATTGAATCCCAAAAAACACCCTTTCTCATTCTTTGTTATTGAATAAAAAGTTTTCCCACAAAAATTCGTGTACCCATTTTATGAGTCCATGTTTTAAATATCGCCTTGAATAACTTGCAGCAATAAAACCAGACTTTACAATTATTTCGCCAACCAGGGGTATTTTCGTTTAATATGATTAGACCATTTCTCGGAAGAAGGCAATTTCGTTTCAAACTTAACAATGCACTGTCAACAACACGGGCTATAGATGCCGGTGTTCATCAGGGTTCGGCACTTGGACCGATACTTTCTTCTCGGCTCATTAGTGGTCCAGTACTGTTCTGGTAACCAGGTCCATGACTGGCTACAATGTGCGGTGGAAGTTTTAGGTTTTAGAGTGGACAGATCGGTGGCTGATCAAAATTAACCTTCCCAAAACGCAGGCCATCTATTGTACCAAAAAGCGTCGCGGCGTCATGTCTCTGTGGATGGGAGTCCGATACCGGGAGAAAGTTCCGTGAGATGCCTTGGAGATATACTTGACAATGATCTGGCGGTAACACACTGAAATGCTTAAAACTAATTTCCAAATTACTTTCCGGCAACTTTATCCCTTATTACGTAAATCTTCAAAATTGAGCTTGACTGTCGAAATGCGGCTTTAAAAACTGATCATCGGGCCCACCATTACATACGCACGTGCAGATTGGTGCTTCCTACCATCAAAATACTCCATGGTATGTCTCAAACGAGGCCCTATCCAGGGATCTCGACATCCCTTACTTAGAGGATTACATAAACATCAGGCGCAGCGACCTTATGAACAAGCAGAATCCCGCGGCTCACACTGTGAACAAAACTGAATCGCGCAATTTCGTATAATATAAAATAATATTTTAACAAAATTCTGTTTCGGCATTCTAAATTATTACAGTTATTTTTGAAAATGCTCAGACGCCTTTTCTAACAGTTATATTTCTTACTCTTTGGTTTCCCTCTTCTTTCATTATTTTTCTCTTCTTCTGCCTGTTTCTGTTTAATCATGTCTGGTTTCTGGCTGACCAGTGTGACAAAAAAATAACAACCTGATTGACGTACTTTGATACAGTAGCAAAGGTTCTACACCTTGAATAGAGAGGAACAAGATTTTTGGGGTAGTCCAACTAGTGGTGGAATAAGATGTAATTTGTAAGTTAGAATAAAAGTTTCAACGTATGTGGATATCGTCTCCTTCCACTATGCCTTGTGAAGCCGGCGGGACATCCAACCAACCATCAGCCATCGCAAACCGCCGGCCACTATCTGATGGCATTTATTATAAGTACATAAACGTTAATGTGCAAGCCGCCTTGAAATTATCAAAGGAAAGTGTAACAGGAGACCATCTGGGCAGGGCTCGCACATCCATGGCAGATATATCGGTAATCGATTGGCCAATGCCGGTAGATGGCGCTCGAAGATAGCTAACCACCGGCTAAAAGCCTATAATTCCGTTGCTAATTTGTTCAGATATCGCGAATTCCGCATCTCGCTGGCCTGTTCGTCTTTTCGATGAACTGCTAAACGTATGAATTATTAGGGGCAAATGTTATCTGGATCGGAGCTGGTATGTCTGGGCTTTATCTGAAGATCGTCTGTTTGCGTGAAAAATCTCAGATTTATTGCTTTTTGATAAAAAATATAAGATCAGATTACCTTGGTGTATCTTGTTTACTTGGTAGGTTCGATAAGCCGCGCGCAACTCAAACCTAAATAACTTAATCACCCAATTATATCCGGCATCTAGTCTGTTAGACATGTCGACAGATAGGCGAATATGATGAAGATACAAAGAACAACCAATTGACCGCGAAAACAATATATTGAAGGGTATTGAGGACCTTCCATTCTTATGCAAATCTAATTAATCCGAGAAAAGTGTTCTTGGTTTAGTATTATGACAAATGCAAAAATTTCAACACGTCTAACTGCAACTGATAAAGATTTGGCAAACTTAAAACTAAAAACAATCACACTTATCCGTATTTCTAAATAATA
Organism: Acanthoscelides obtectus; assembly: GCA_963669975.1. Lineage (NCBI taxonomy): Eukaryota > Metazoa > Arthropoda > Insecta > Coleoptera > Chrysomelidae > Acanthoscelides > Acanthoscelides obtectus. The sequence continues at coordinate 29,348,450 of CAVLJG010000001.1, forward strand.
ATAATAATAAAAATAATAAATACTCTCCAGGTAAAACCGCTGATAGGATCAAGTAGAAGAATTTTCTGTGATCATAACCAACCGTATACAACGTTGTTCATTTCTCTTTAGCATTTAGGTTCAGTCGTTGGAGACAGACAACAGAAAGCAAACAAGTGGATAGGGGTCTACCGAAACATTCAGTATTATGTGCACTTCTAGAATTATATTAAAATTGGACGTCAAGTAGGTTGACTCTGCGCTTTCAACGCAATCTTAGTCAGTGCTATTCAAAATATCTAAGAAAAAAGTCAGCTACGATAGTTACCCATTTGCAGGACAATTACATGAATAAAACAAACTCATAGTCTACAACAGAGTTGAAGGCAAAACATCAATTTAAGTATTGCTAAGTCATCCTAATTGCTACATTAAGAGAAGATATAAATACACATAACCTGCACCGGTGACCTAAATGCTAATTTGCGATAGAATATCTGGAGAGTCGATCATGCCAAGCAAAAATTTGAAAAGAAATATTGCAGATGAAACCTTTCTTCTGAACTCTGAATTTCAAAATGCCCACATAGCTCTGCATAGCTATCTCCTTGCTCAGATAAATAAATTTAAGGAGTCCATAGACATCATGTCCCTGCCCTACCGGTACTTACTGTCAATCTGGCAAAACTGTCTCTTCCCACATCTGCGCGTCAGCGCCCACCGCGATAGCGTTGCAGCGAGTTATCGTTCATTCCGTGTACATGTTTTGCAGTATGGATAGATTAGTCAGCCGGACCGGTAGGCCGGGTGGTGAGCTTATATAGCAGGAGTACGCAGAATGAAAACATTTCTTTATCATTATAAGTTTTGAATGCAAATCCTGTGGCGGTCGAATATGGAGGTGAAAGACGAAAAAAATAAAAATCGGTCAAATTTCGTTTTCAGACTTTTCAGAAGCTTCTAATCATTTTCTGAACAAATTTTGGAGAGTTTGAAATTTGAGGTTGGGGATTGTAGGAGGTGGTGGTTGTCTTCGGTGTTAGAAGTTACAGTATGAGGGAGGACAAGTAATTGCGTTTGTAGATTTTTCGAAAGCCTTCTAAAAACTAGATCATGGCATTTTGTTGAATAAATTAGCTGCGCGGGGATTAAGTCATCGATTTTTGTGCTTTTTTTATTCATATCTGACAGATAGATATTTGAGAGTTGAATATAGAGTTAGTTTTAAGGATCTGCACATCCCCTACTGTTTCTCATTTTTATTGATGATGTTGTTAGTGAACTGCAGAGTAGCTGTCTACTATGCTGATGATTTAAAAATATTTTGTAAATTGTCTACTAACCGCGACTGCCACATACTGCAAAATGATTTAGATGCTCTTAGCACATGGTGTCAAAATAACAATCTGTATCTTGCTGTGGATAAATGTTGTACTATGTCCATCACGCGCAAGCTTGCTCCAACGCATTTTGTTTACACCGCTGATAAATTGCCGCTAAAACCGTGTCAGGAATTCAATGATTTGGGCATAATATTTGATACGAAGCTATCGTTTTAATGATTCAAGGACCAGGATTCTGTTGTACAATTAATTCATTTGTGAGATCTAAAATAGAATATTGCTCACTAATTTAGTACCTTGTTTATGAAGTGCATCGCAATAAGATCGAAGATATTCAAAGGCGGTTTGCGAAATATCTGTGGTACAGAGAGGATGGTACCTACCCACCAATTGGTTTCAGGCACGATGTGTTGCTAAGTAGGTTTAATATGTCCAATTTAGAAAAGCGGAGAGATTATGCTGCTTGTATCTTTTTATGTAAATTACTCAGTAATATAATTGACTGTGAAAACCTACTTGGTAAAATTGCTATACATGTACCTTATGCTAAAACTCGAGCAAATGTAAAATACTCTTACCGCACTGTACCTAAAAGCAATGCGTTACTTTTCTTTCCTATTATGTAGTGTGTAATAGTTATGAATATATTAAGGACCGTGTAGATATATTTTTCTGTAATATGCGTGAAATTCAAACATGTTTTCTTACCATACAGGTAGGTTAAGTCTTTCTTGATAATCAGAAATCTATTATATATGATTGTATTACCAGCACTCTAGATACATAATTGTGAATGTCCTATCCGTTAAATATATATATATAAATAAATATATAAATTATACAGGCCCACAAAATGAAAAAAAAGTGGTGTGTGGTGGGGGGTCCCACTATATTTCCCCCCAAACCTGAAGAAAGAATTGGGGTTCGCTGGTCAAATAAGAAACTAATTTAGACATTAATATTTCAGATTTTGGTATTTTTGACGGATTTGCCCCTCTGAAAGATCTCTGACTACTATTATGCTAGGTTGGCTGGACTTTGGTTGACACCCTAGAGCTCTACAGCAGTTGATTTTTGCAGCACCACTGTGTACACATCTAGTATTCAAGCCATTCGTTTTGCACCTGCAAATCCGATTTTCTCGGCGCAACATGCCGTTTTCCCGCTCTTATTTTGCCTTGTTTTGTACTAGCTACGCTTCATTCTTTTTGCTCTGCCCGTAAATCTCTGACGGGGCTGGAAAATCTAAACGCAGACATCACAGAACCTTGGCTGGCAGCTAGCTCACCGGCTGCCATTGATAGAAACTGCTGCTTCTCGCCGCTTCTAGATAAACGGTCTACCGTTTTTTTAACTTAACCGATTTGTAACTGACAGATTAGGTACAGTGGCGGATTTCTACCAAGATTACAGGATACCTCATTTTCCCGGTAGACTAAAAGTTTGAACCGGTAAGTCCAATCCAATCTTTATTTTTTCTGCATAATTATTCGAAAGTCCCAAACATTTGACAACGCTGCGATCTAGAAACTTCTTCCTGCTCTTACTGAAAGGATCGACCATCTGGCAACGTCTGCCATGTCAAGTTATAAATTCTTGAGATTCGGTCAACTTGAGACATTTATTGAAAGAATGCGACGTTTTGACGATTTGGAAATCCGAGCAGTACTTTCCAAGTGAGTTTGGAAAAGGATTTGCGGACAGACAGACAGACCGACGATGACACGGTTTTTCATGATGTACAAGTTATATAACATTCAAAAAATCTCATTTTCGAAATTCTTCGCGATTACAAATACTTCCTCACCAGTAGGCATGGGAAGTAAAAATGATCAATTACATATTGTTGCCGTCTTGTCTCATGTGTTGATTGACAAGTTAATACAATATCATATCATAACTATACATACTCGTACACACGTACCTTACTATAATTCCGCATACTGAGCTATCTAAATGCAACTAATGTTATCAAAAGATGAATTGTATAACTGTGAATAAAATCTAGTCAAACGAAACAAATTCTATTTTTGGCATGTTGATTCTTGAGCCACTGTGGTCCATGACAAATCAAGAAAAGATGTAGATGTTTTTACTTTTTAGAATATCGACCAGCAGGACATATTATCTCCTTGCTCTACAGCACTATGAATCAAATATTCAAACCATCACTACGTCACTGTCTGATTTACATATTAAAAATCCATCCGATCACTGCTACCAATATTTTTACAAAACAGTGAGCCATAATTAGTAGACCCCTGTTCTAAAAACAACACCGCGGGAGCCTCCACAACGTATTTAAAGCCAATCACCTTTAACTGTTGCTGCCTACCAAAACATCTTACGCGTTCCACAGTCAAAGACTGACGCATAGAGATAAATCGACCCTGGCTTTTTTTGGTAGCTCGTATCCCTGACCATATTTTTATGAATGAAAAAGCTTGCACCTTACTTGTCATGAGGTAGGAAATAATATTTATCGTTACTCTTTACCTGAACAAGTTGAAATCAAGTTTGGAATACACGACAATATAGTTAAGGAGGGTATTTTCTATCCCACCGCGAGGAAATACAAAAATATGTATACCCTACTGAGAGATCCAAGTAGATTCAACGCAGTTCAAGAAATCTGAGACAATACAAGAAAGTCCAAGAGGATTTTCTATTGCACTGGGAGAAGATCTAAGGCAATTAAAGAATATCCTACGCAGTCAAAGAAATCTGAGAAAGTACAAGAGGATCCAAGGGGATTTTCTATCCCACTAGGAGAAGTTATAAGGCAATCAAAGAAGATCCAACGCAGTCCAAGGAATCTGAGACAATATAAGAAGATCCAATGGGATATCCTATACTACTGGAAGGAGATCCAATGCAGTCCAACGAGACCCCGCAGTCTAAGAAATCCAGGGGGAGGCAACGTAGTCCAAAGAATAATCTGAGACCGTACAAGAAGGTCCAAGGGGATCTTTAATCCAACTAGGACAAGAATCAAGGCAATCCAAGGAGATCTCATGCAGTCCAAGAAATCTGAGAAAGTACAAGAAGGGGATTTTTTATCCCACTGGGAGGAATTACAAGGCAATCAAAGAAGATTCTACACAGTCCAAGGAGTCTGAGACCGTTCAACAAGGTCCAAGGGGATTTTACCCAGTCCAAGACGTCTGCAACAATACAAGGGGGACCAAGGGGATTTTCTTTCCTCTTGAGAGGAGATCCAATGGAATCCAACAAGAGGCAACGTAGTCCAAGAAATTTGAGACAATACATGAAGGACCAAGGGGATCTGCTATCCCATTGTTAGGAGATACAAGGCAATCCAACATAGCCCAAGAAATCTAAGACAATACAAGTAGAGTCAAACATATTTTCTCTCCCACTGGGAGCAGCTCCAAGGCAATCCAAGGAGATGCAATGCAGTCCAAGAAATCTGAGATAATATAAACAGGTCCAAGGAGATTTTGTATCTCAGTGGGAGGAGATCCAAGGCAATTCAAGAAGATCCGACGCACTTCTAGAGACAATGTAAGAAGATCTAAGAAGATTTTCTATCCCACTGCATTGGGACAAGATCCTAAGCTGTTCTAGGAGATCCAACACAGTCTGAGAAAACTGACACAATACAAGGTCCAAGGAAATGCATAACCCATTGGGAGGAGATCTGAGAATAACTAAGATCTGAGGCAATTTAAGGAGGTCCTGTTGTCATTATAGCCCATGGTTGCTAATAATACTAAATTTTCGGTAGATTTTTTCTAGTGAACATACAGGGAGATCCGAGGAAGTTCCAGGAAATCTGAAGCTTCAAAAATTTCCAAGGTCCGAAAAATTCTTGAATGGGAGAGATATTTATTCCAAACGTTTCGATAGTTGTTAGCCTTTCCACTGAAACAGTGTCCTGATTAATAGAAAGGGATTATTATTAAATTCACCCCTGTTTTCATGTAGAGTTTGGTAATATGAAGCACCATTCGGTACGATACCAACCGAGACACTGCTAGATAGAGACAGAACGTGAAGCAGATGCAAGAACGGTATAGCCCCCGGTCATCTTTGTCTAAATTCAATTTAAATCCGACTGATTGCGATGAAAGTATTAATTTATTGTATTCAGCCAGAGCGAACGAACTGTCCGTGGAAGATGGGCCACGATTAATAAAAAATTTCAATCTTTCCACCCATTTATTATGCTGGACGCCAGAGCGGAATCTGCTGGCCCTCTCTCGAATGAAAAACGCATTATGAAGATTCCCTGCCAGGCACGTAGCCAGTGATCAAAATTTTCTGGAATTTTGTGAACCAACAAAGATAGTTTTATACGCATAGGTAGTGTTAGAAAACGCCTTGTGTCGTTATAGTGAATTTATTGAATGAACTACTAAACAATTATTGAGAAGGAATTGTAAATCAGCAGGATTATCCGTTTTACCTGGGTTCACGATGACTTTAAATTGATTTGTAGAAATAGCCATCTCACACTTATACCCTCCCACAACAGGTCGACATATTTAAAAAATGACGTCAAGTAGGTGGACTCTTCCTTTCTCACACAACGATGTCATCAGTTCATGACGGCTTAGTATCATATCAGCAACAGTTAACTTCAAAAATGTATAATACAAAATAATTGGATCGGGTGAGCCAAATAGGCTCATACAATTATTTCCTGGTCCCCACCTATTTAATAACGCTGCGATCTGGAAATTCTTTCCCTGCCTTCACTGCGGTACTTTCCAGGTTATAGGGAGGTCAAACATAAGCGGATAGACAAAAAGACCAGGGGTTTTTCGTGATCTATACAGGGTGTCCGCAAAGTTGGGATTTTCCTTTTCAGAAACAACTACCCTTGAAATAAGAAAGGTAATGTGTAGTGAAACGAGGGCGACCAAGTAAAAAAAAATAAAGGAAAAAGTACTCACTCTACAGTTGACGAGAAGGGCTAAGTACGTCTCTGCCCGAAATCATAACGCTCCAACAGAAAATGAAATCAGCTGATGCGCTACCGAGCAGACGCACCATGCCAGCCCAAACATTCACCGAAAATGTTTATTGAAAATGTGCCCGACGGACAGCGTGCGGATTTTCTACTGACCAAACATGAGTGTTGCAAAAGTTATTCACCCCATTACTCGTGAATGTAGATTCGTCTGTCACCAATATGCACTTCAAAAAGTCCGGATTATTGTCATGTTGATGCAACAACCACTCACAAAACCGCACTCTTGCTGGAAAATCGTCAGGTTGAAGGGCTTGTACACGTTGGACGTGAAACGGATACAGCCTCTCTTCACGCAGCGTTTGCCACACTTTAGTTTTTGATACTTGCACTTCTCTAGCCACGTCTTTAGTGCTTGTTGAGGCATTCTCGTCTACGCGATTACCTCTACAGGCGTGACCGTAACCGTCGGTTGAAGGTTGCATACTGACCTGACACAGTGACCCCGACCCAGTTCTGTCGTCGGGTTGAGCCAGTGACATTGTACCACTCCGTGATGTTGCGGCTACAGGACGGTATTCAGATATTTTTGATGTTGCAGAGCCCTTTATCTCTGTTTCCTTAAGACATTGGTGTTTATGGTAGTAAGAAAAATTGCTTATGTTTTCAAGATCTACACGTCGTGTAAAGGAAAACCCCAACTTTGCGGACACCCTGAATATATCATGTAACATCCAAAAAACATAATATTTCAATTTCGAAATGATTTGGGTTAAAAAAAATAAATACAACCATCTTTATTTTTCTTTAGCTTCTAAGGAACAAAATCCTGGTTGCGTCTATGTGACTTACCAAAACAGTATGACCGAATTCTTCAAGTTTGCGCTGATATTTCGCCTATACCTGAAAAAGGTTTTTAGATTCTACTGAAAAAAAGCCACAGAACTCCCAACATGTTACCACAAATATTAATTTATTTATAATATAAATGCTTAGAAAATCATCGGATATGCCATTGTTTCTACAATTGTAGGGCGCCTTTATGGCCTCCTTGATTGTCATAGTTTTCTGTTTTTCCATGTTAGTGCTCTATTTTGAGGTTATGTCACAAACATCTATTTGCATCAAATTGTGCTTGCTTTTGAGTTATATCATGTTTTATCAGCCTGAAATTGCCTACAATTTAAAAGGAAAACATATCTTCACAATAAGAGAGCGCTGACGCTGACACGGCACAAGTGTAATCTAGAAATTTTTGAAGAAAAGAAAGGAGTATGACAATCAAGGAGGCCATAAACGCGCCCTAGAATTGTAGGGACGACTGACGATACGGGCCTTACTTCAAGGATCCGACGCCATATTGAATGTTTGTTTTTTGACAGCGGATTTGAAATCAACGACTCCAAAAACCCGTCTGTACTAAACTTCTTGAGGATGCTACAGAAGTTGTGTTTTTATCAGCTTTTTGAGTGTTCTAGACCACTGTGCGTCGGAGCGAGAGAGTCTTGAGATCGTCTGTTAAAAAAGTCCTACCGACCAGTCGGAGAGTTACTCATTTTGTTGTTACTCTCAAATAGTCCACTACACACTTTCATAGATTCTTCTTAATGGAGGTATGAGTGAGGTAATATTATACCGTTGTTTGACGGCTTTTTCTCTACAAGTGTTCTTCGGAGTCGAACGCGCCCTGTCATCCAGATTGATTGATCGTCAGTTTGATTGATCGCTCCTAAACAGCGGCTAATTACCTGAAACTGCAGTGTAGGCAATAACCATAATCAAATTAACCTTTCCGCAAAACAAACAGATGCACAGGCTGGGCCGCTATCCAGTTTTTTACGACAGGGTGCGCTCTCCTGATAAGTGCTTGCATGAATTTCAAACTAGGCATTATCTGAAAATATGGAGATTTTCCGGTTTTCCGCCACCGGCCGCACTAATTGGAAAGCTTTATTCCCGGAAAATTCGACGTTTTGGTTTTTTTGACGGTGATATGCATAGACGGGTTCAGCTTTCCTGCTAAAGGTGGGCGTCCACTTCGTAAGCATCGAATAATGTTCATATGGAGTCAAATACGCATCGTTTCAAGGTCGCTGGTACTGTGTATTTTCACTTTCGCGAAATATCAAATCTTTATTCCCCGAGTATTCGGCATTGTGTTTTTGGCGGGTTCAATTTTCCGGCTAACGGTTCAAGTCCAGGTTTACTACAGAATAAAAATATCATATTTGAGTCATTGTTATACAAAATACCAGAGAAAAAAGTTTTGCGCTAGGACCCCATCACTTGATGCCTTAAATGGTTACTACTTTTTCAAAACCGTAATGAATCATACAGTGTCATTCAAAAGTCATTTAAAAAAAACGAACTTCTAATGGCGGACAGACTCCATACCACTTCGCACTGACCGCTCCTTTGTCCCTATGGTGTCGGAACTGTAGCACAATCTGCCTGTGGAGGTCTTTCCCAGTTCTACTATCCTTCGGGAATTCAAAAATCGGACTAACAATATATTTTTAAGCTCCTTATAGCAGCCCCGCTATTTAGATGTCTACCGACACAGCTCCTCCAGTATAAAAAAGCACAATGGCAACATTTGCAACAGTCTAATCTCTAAATGAGCAATATTTTGTTGTAATATTTGGCTATAACTATAAGAACTATAGCCCAGCCATAAGGCATCAAATGGCCTGGCATTATATCTCGGCTATTTCCTGGCAACATTGCTAGCAATATGTTGGCACATACACGTATCAGAATTTGTCATCAGAGGGGCTACAAAGTAGGGCAAAAATGTCTAACGACATTGTACACATCGCAAATGTCAAACATGTCTGCATATATGTATCGGGTTCATACCTAAAATATTGCTGTCTATTGCTGGCAGTGCCCGTTTAACCGCACCATATAACCATATGTTTAACTTCAACTTTTGCAGACTTTGTGGGTGTGCCTCTTTAGCATATCTAGTTATTACATTTCGATAGATAGAAGGCAGAAGAACAAAAAATTCTGGTTTTAACTGTTATATTGTTGCTGGTAGAAGTACTCACTGACAACCCTGAGGCTGCAAATTAAAAAGCTGTTGCAACTCTACGGTTTTACATGTTCTATTAATTTTAACAAATTCGCGGAAAAAAGGAAACTAGCAGGACTGACTTTTTTTCAATCAGTGCGTGATTCTTAAGAGTACTTCGCAATCGTATTATTCAAACAAAAAACTGGCACCCATTTCCGATACAGCCATTGCACGCCAATGATTCATTTCCTATAACGACAATTTCGGTCTCCTGTCTGTTTGATGATACACATCACCTTAATAGTTATTGCTCGTCGAACACTTTAAAAATCGATTAAGCCACTTCGTCTACCTGAACTGAGTCCCCTTGATTCGCCGCCTGGTGTCTTACACCGACACCAGACGGCTTAATCTCAATCCTTCGACTTGTATTTAGTTCACATCTTGACAGTTTTAATGTTCATTTAGATAACGAAATGTTGTAGGACATAAAACAGTATCGACTATAATTATTTATAACCTCTGCTACGCATTGGGCGGGATTTTCTGGATGGAATGAAGGTTCAGTCAAAATAAGATTCTTGGTGATGAAAATTAAAAGCTTACTTTAGGAAACTTAAAAGTTAAGGCACATTTTGGAAGGAAGTTATTGAAAATTCTTACACATCCATTATTTCGGCCAAAACCAGTTCCATTTTCCTATTGCAAATAAGACTTCGTAATACCTTAGCATTTTTTGATGGGGGATAACGTCCCAAATTATCCCAGTGTATCGAACTTTGTGCTCTTGTAGCAATGGGCGACCAAAGTGGAATTTTGACTTGAGAAAGCTTAAAGATATACTTTTGAAGGATATTGTTGAAAGCTTTTGAGTATATGTAATTTCGGCAAAAAGACAGTTTCTTAGGTGAACTGATTGCGTAGATCACAAATCTGATACCGAATTGAAACTGACGTCATCGGTAGGTCCCAGAAGTCTAACTAGACTAGGATAACTATCCTACTGCTGGTGGTGGCTGATATTCTGAGAATTGATTTACTGGCTGAGGAGATATGCGCGCTTTATAAAAAGGGCGCCAACGCTAGAAGCGACGAGAGTATGTCAGTTGGAAATAGAGATGGGATGCAAATGGCCATGGTGTATGGACTAAAAGACTAATCCCAGAGATTTGGATAGATATCGGAGGGGTGTGAATAGATTACCATACTCCAGAGTTCCCCTGAGGGCATGGTTGTTTTGACAGCTATCTGAAAAGGAAAAGAAAGAGAGAGTACGCGAACTGCGTGTATTGCAGCAAAGATAATCTTCATTCGAATGTAGTATACGTGTTGACTACCAGATGCAGGAGGGTCTAGAATACCGCTCCCTGGGCGTAGACAAGGCATAGACTGTTTTGAGAATCACGACTCTCCAAAACCATTGGCCTTATACCCTTCCTCACTTGTCACCAGCGCTAAATTAAGTCCCCAAATTTTGTTTTTGTTGTTCTGAGCTTGATCTGCCGTAACTTTGACGCCTGTATGGGTATTCGGATCCACATAGTCGAGATTCCGTTCTAATGGCCTACCAGAGTCAGGTTCTTCTCTTCATCCCACAATATCAGCACGTCAACGCGGCTGTTCCCCAGGAATCGCTCTTGGTCCCGAAATTATTCAGCTTCCATATCAACGATGAATCCGATCCACGGCTTTGCTGATAACACTCTACATGTATGTACTCAGAGTGACAGGATGATTTTTGCTGCTGGGCTGTAGAAAAGAAGACTAGCCGCGACTTCCTTTCAAAACACAGCACTGTACCGTGATTAACAAGAAGCACCCTAGAGGCCATCTGTCTTCGACGGATGGACGAGTTCTACTAAACGCCTTCTGGAACCAATATCACCTAGGACTTGATCTGGTGCGAACACATCTCATCAATAGCGGCAGCTGATGAGAAAAATCTAAGCTACTTTTTTAGGGCTAAGAAACAATTTTCTCCAGACAATCTTCTCACTCTCCCCCAAATAAGACCTAGCCACAAGCACTGATCACACGTTTTGAGTGCTACCACCCTTTCACTGATGTGTCGACAGGCTTTACTCCTCAGGGCTCTCCTTCACGATGCCGCCGCGCGATGTTTCTGCCAGACAGACCCGCCTGACTTCGGCCTAACTCTAACTTCGTAGGGTGTCAATATTGTGGAACAAACCACCAAATTTTTTCCCAGTTCTACTAACTTAAGGCAGTTGAAAAATCGGATTAACAAGTTTTATTTAAGCTCATCACAGCAGTTGCGGTGTCCTGGTATTTAGATTTCTGCCTACGTGGCTGCTTCGGTATATAAACAAAAACTCTGACTCTATATTGCGTGGGTCTTCGAATCCACGTATTTGAAATTCCGTTCTAATCATAAGTCAGCTTTTATTACGATTATTTTTTCTCCAATGGCGCTTGGTAGTTATGCTAAATGACCTTTAGCAGCAGGTCCATCAATGTCCGTGGCGTGATCTCGGTGTGTGGTCCGCTCTGGGCTCCGGCCCGACATCGGCAGCGCGTCAGGCTCCGGTTACAGCCGCAGTAACGCCGTCGCGAGACCAGACACACGCCCACTTTTTGGGTTCGCTTCCGAATGCGCTCACGCTCAGCTTTGTTCGATGTTTATGAGCCATTCGGCGCTTATTCCATTGTATCATTGTCCGAGAAGTGGACATACGTCGGTTGTTCGCGAGGTTACAACTGACGTCACAGAGAGACAAGCCATCAAGCCATAGCTATAAATAACTAATGCATGTTCCAGCTTCAATCCAGGGAAAGGCTTTTGTCCCACTTGAGGGCTACGTTGTAGTTTTCAATGAAAAAATGTATGAAATCTTCTTGCCGTATTCAGAAGTGGGTCGAACACAGGAGTAAAATGGGTCTGATAAAATAACTGGTAGTTGAAATACGATGCAGTTCCAAGTTTTCAAGACTCAGTGCTGTATTTGGTCCAACAACCAGTTCTGAAGTACCTAATGTAGAGCTTTACTAAGAATCGCTAAATTATACAGGGTGTTAACTAAGTGTGTACCATACCAGACGATTCTTTGAGTAATGTTATGACAAAAAGTTCATATAAACATCGTCCGCACAATCTTCATTCTCGAGATACAGTGCTAAAATAAAAAAAACGAATATTTGCGACCAAAATTTACGCCACTGACTTTTGTGCAATTTTTATTATGTTCTTTGGATTGAGCAAATAGAAATATAACTTTTTTGTCCCTTGAATTTTTTCATATCTGGCTTAGTTTTCGAGGAAAAAAATCCACTTAATTGCATATCCCTGGACCACACAAGGAATATTGGAAAAGATTCTTTTGGAAATTATAGTAAGTGACATACTCGTATAAATCCGAACACCCAGTTTAAATGGTTTTATTTTAATAAATGTTGGTGAATGTATTTATCTTACTGTAAATAACAAGTGAAAAAATTTTCAGCCTTATCAGTTGGACATTCCGGTTTTTATACTGCTTTTTTTTAATTCACTAACGCTCTAAAAATGAATATTTCAACCGCAGTAAAGAATCAACGTTGGCGGATTTTGGTTCTTGACATCCTTTACGATCGGTTACGATGCCTAGAGTACGGAGACCTGTACGATTTCGTCAACTTAGTGAGTTTGATAGGGGTCGTATAGTGGGACTTCGAGAAGCTGGACTTTCTTTTCGGGCAATTGCAGTTAGAGTGCAAAGAAGTGTAGACACTGTGGTTAGGTGTTGTCAGGCATGGCTTCGAGAAGGCCGTACGCAAAGAGCAAGGGGCACTGGACGCCGCCGTAGAACAACAGACCGTGAAGATCGCCGCCTAAGATTATTGGCCTTAAGGGACCGTTTCTCCACTACTAGGTCCATTGAAAATGAATGGTTTGCAGAACACGGAAGACCTATTGGCATGCGAAGTGTTTATCGACGAATGAGAAGTTTTGGCTTGTTTTCATATCGGCCACACTGGATGCTCCCTTTAACTCGAGAACACCGACGTAATCGCCTTGAGTGGTGCAGACAACGGTCACTCTGGGATCAGGAATGGAACAGTATTGTCTTTAGTGACGAGTCTCGATTTTGTTTAGGCATGCACGATGGTCGTGCCAGGGTTAGAAGGCGACGTGGTGAAAGGAGGAATCCACAGTTTTTTGTTGAAAGACATGTTCATCACACTGTTGGAGTTATGGTTTGGGGTGCTATAGCTTATGGATCCAGGTCACCTTTAATCTTCATCAGAGGTAACATGAACGCGCAGCGTTATATCCACGAAGTTCTAGAACCCCATCTTTTACCCTATCTTGACACCCTGGCAGATCCAACTTTCCAACAAGATAATGCCCGACCACATTATTAAATTAAAGCCATTTAAACTGGGTGTTCGGATTTATATGTCACTTAGTATATTTGTTTTATAATTTTGTATTTATAATTATGTAATAATTCACTCAAAAGATCGTCTGTTAAATTTGTGGTACATATTTAATCAGCACCCTGTATGTAGGTTAAAGTTCAATACCGGTATGCATAGTTTGGCACGAATATGGACTGTTACCTTCTTATAACTAGGAATTGCTTTTGCTATCTAATTTGCTTATTCGATATAAATCCGAAACTCTTATGAAATAGCGATACGCCAAAGGAATTCGTTCATCTGAGTTGCTGGACGGACACAACGGTCTTCTGCATTTAACTCATTGAGCTCTGTATAACGATAACTGGTCTATCTAAAATAAAAAAGAGCAATTGAAAACTTGTATCAGCGAGGCCTTTCAGTTCTCAGCACAAGTTCAATAAAAGCTGTTCCAAATTCATGCAAGAAGTCAGAATACTGGAAGGGAAAAAAGTCGTCAAGTAGGATGACTGCAACGCAACGCTGTCATCAGTTCATCGGGTTACGTTTGGCACAAGTTAGCCCTTCGGAGAAAAAGGTAGCTACGAACAAGTATAACAAAAAAATTATTGAATCAATTGATCAAAGACGCCCATGCAATTAGTCTGGAGCCCCCATCCATTGGCTATGTTGCGGTCTAGAAACTTCTACCACGCTCTACCGACAGTACAGACGATTTGGCAACATTGCTGTGACTAACCTCGCCACTTGCCAGCCATCCATCGGACAAACGCCGACGCAGATGTATTTACGGTCGTTATGTGTGTGTGTTGAAAATATTTCTCTTATTTAACTTTCGAGAACAAGTGAACGGGAAAATATATTTTGTGCGAAATATCTATAACAGATGCGTATAATTACCGGGGCTGGAAGCGTACGAGGGCGGTTCAATAAGTACCTGTGTTAGAAATGGAGACACCATTATTTCCAAAAAATGTCTTTTTATTTTTCAACATAATCCCCTTTTGGAAAGATACACTTTTTTCAACGTCCCTGCCATTTTTTAACCCCTCCAAAATATAGGATTTTTTTTAATAGGATTTGTCGAACTCTTCAAAATACGCCTGTCTCCGCGATGACTTCCTCGTTTGAGCTAAATGTTTTCCCCGCGAACCGTTTCTTCATGTCAGGGAACAAGAAAAAGTCGAAGGGGGCCAGATCGGGTGAATACGGGGGGCGACAACACTTGATAACGCAATTCATGCAGTTTGGCGGCGACAACTCCGGATGAATGTGTTTGTGCGTTATCGTGGTGAAACAGCACCTTCTTTTTCGTCAAATGTGGCCGACTCTCCTTCAATTTTTAGTCGAAGCGGTCGAATAACTAACTATAGTATTGTCCAGTAATCGTTCTTCCTTTTTCTAAAAAATACACGAGGATGACGCGGTTCGCATGCCAACAAATCGTCGCCATGACCTTTCCGGCCGATGGGACCGTCTTCGCCTTCTTTGGAGCAGATTTACCGGAAGAAATCCATTGTTTTGATTGTTACTCAGTTCCTGGTGTGTAATGATGAATCCAGGTTTCATCGATGGTGACAACTCGTCGCAAAAACTCCTTCAAATTTCGCTTAAATTGCTCCAAAGTTTGCTTCGAAGTTTACAGCCGCATCCGCGGGTACTTATTGAACCGCCCTCGTATAAATATACCAACGCTTATAAATTGAAATATACCCTCTCACACTTTCTATAACTTCCAATCCATAATTTTTAACTCCTTCAAAAGTTTACCTGAAAATCATCAAGAGCCTGAAGCGTCAAACAAAGAAGTTTGAGCGCGATTAATACTCTTTCGTTTTTTGCTTGTAGCTCCGCCGCCACTGGCTCGATTTTCAACGAATATACTGAGTGAAAAAAAAAAGGTAAACACATACGTATGTTTATTAGAATTCAAGAATTTTTTACATATCGATTTATCTTGCCATTAACAACAAGTGATAAAATGGTCAGGTTTTTCTGGTAACTTTTTGTGCTGACTGTGTGCATTGTTTGGTGATAAAGAAGCATTCAGTTTTCGTACATTTACCGTGTCAGTTAAACGTTAAATCTCGTGTAGCTTGTTGAGAAGTCTTTTTGTGATTGCTCAAAATGCCTAGAGTGAATAGAATTCGCCATGTCTCAGCGACATGACTTTGACAGGGATCGAATTGTCGGGTTGCCCAGGCGTGTTAATGAGTGTATAAGAAATCCTTAACACATTATTGAACCAGCTTCTGCAATCAGTTGACGAATCACGGTGAAAATTTAATCATTTTACTGTTAAGAGACACAGAAGATATATGCCAAATATTATTAAAATCGGATAAACATACAGGAATGGTATATAGACAAATTAATATTGTGCTGTATTTCTTTTTTAACTTGTTTTATTAATACACCAACCTGTATACATAATTCGTTATAGCATAAAACTAACTTATACATAAATAAATTCATTAGACTCCCTTCGATAAAAAATTAATTGAAAAACTGGAACTATGAAGGACAAAAATATATAGACAAAGCAAAACAATTATAGAAAAAAGAAGCAAAGTTCATTGAATTATAGAAAACAACCATGTTTGTGTTAATATTTTGTAGCATAACCGTTATTATCAATCACCGCCTGGCATAGTCTCGGCACATATTGTGGAAGTTTCTTGATATAAGATTCATCAATTTGTCTCCACTTTCGCTCTAAAGCAGCAAAAAGTTCATCCTTGTCTGAATAATTTTTATCTCGTATTTGCTTATCTAAGTATTCCCATAGATTTTCAATGGAGCTTATATCGGGAGGTATTTAGGTAAATATTCATATTTTTCTATATACTTTTGTAGATTACTGTACGCAGGTGTTTACCTTTTTTTGTCACTCGGTATACAATGCTGTTTCGTCCTTGGCATAGTCATAATCTTATGTTATCAAACACACAGTCGGGCAGATTGAAGACAAATCGACGGAAATTAGTGACATGGATTCTCGTGAGGGGTACATGCATATACCACTCAAAAAACGTATTACTTACTCCATTTTCGATTTTATTTTTATTACAATACATCTTCGCCAGTTTTCGTGGGAACTAAAAATGAAAACCGTCAGAGTTTGAACTTAGGATACCTCCCACAATAACAGAAACTAAATTGAAAAAAAAACTTTAGAACTGAAGGGGGATGGGGGAGGAGTCTTTGTCGTGCTTACGAGTATTTTTGATGACATGGGGGATTGAGGGGTCTGGTTGGTAATTACCTCAGCATTATTATTTTTTTTACTATTTCGGAGCTGCTACAAAACTTAGCTGGTTTTGATTCAAACACATATGACAAGCCTGCTTGTCTATGCTCGCAAGTGAAACACATCTTCAGGGATTCTCCAAATTTGAATACGCTTAGAACCTGTCAGAAATGCGTATAACCAAGTAGAGCGCAGAATGGCTTCTCTTAGTCGGAAACTGCCTGGTTTGATATTGCCTCATGACCATTTTGGGTCTCATTTCGATGAACGTGTCGTTACAACTGATGAACATTTAGGAAGATCCAAATTCAAAATTGTCGGAAATGTATAACCAGAGGTAGGGAGTTCAATGTAAATTGATGGTTATCATGTTACTGTAAAGCATGTTGGATCGGACGAATCAGATGTTCCTCATTTTCCAGACATGAAATGGAATTCGGAACATGTGCTTGAAAGACAATATTTGCTTCAAATTGCAAAACGTTCCAAAATATTTTCGTAAGCACGGGAGGGGGGATTAAGAGATTTGCTTACTTTTGCTGACAAGAGAAGGGGGTTAATAATTGTAAAAAGTTTGCTTACGGCCGCAAATAAGCGAAACCTTAATGCCTAATGTCACATAGGTGTTGTTTACCTTTTTGTCCCACGCGTGAGGGAGACTGATCCAGTTCCTCACACTATGAATTTCCTTCCCGACAAATACGAGTCAAAAGCCTTTCCTTATAACCTTGCTCTTGCTTCCGCTGACTAATTTTTTCACTACGCCATCGAGGAAGGACACTTTCTCGATTTCACCGTCCATCTTCGACTTGTTGAATTATTAACAGAAAATCGAGATGTGTAGTGACGTTGATTGGACTTAAAACATCACCAGCGTTCTGGCCCTAGCGGTGCGCCCTTAATAAATGAAAATGCTGTTTTCCACTTGCAGGGTGCGATCGCTGTGGGACCGTCACAACGTGGCTGAAGTGAAACTGCAATTCCGATAATTGAACACCATCCAATTAAAAAGTCAAGATGGGGATGGGGCTGGGAGAAGGTGATGTTTCTGTATAATTGATTCAGGGTATTGGGTTAACAATGCCGTAAAACTGCAGATAGAATAATGAAACAAAACTGATCCAGATAATCACCAATAAGGGTAGCGATATGCGTAGTTGAACAGTTACCTGAAAATTGCTTGAAAAATACTTCTAATGCAATTAATTCATCGGTACTTTAGGCAACTTTAAATTGCAGTAGTGTGTACTAGATCCTCTCATATGTCTTTATAAACAAGGATCTCAGATTGATAAAGTTATGTTAATTCAAATACATCATTGATGAATAATTATTAGCCTTTACAGCAAGAGCGAGTACTTGGATCTGATACTTATTTCATATGATCTATATTTTTACAGATATGTTTATAAATGGTTTTTTCGTAAATTACTTCCCAACTAGCAAACTAGTGCTATAAGCTTTTGGTAAAAGAACCATTCAGCCACAAAAACTCTCTATTGTTGTTGCCTGAACACCAAAATGCTGGCTTAATGTTGTGTGGAATGCAAATTTGCTTTCTGCAACATATTTGCTCTAAAATGAGGCGTTTAAAATATTCTTTAGCATAGCTATACAACACCTTATAGGACAAATTTTTAACTGTTGCATAAACGTTTATACAACTATTTTATACGGCATATTTGCACGTTAGTCAAAATGATTGTGTTGTGGCATCCATGGTAACGTTTATAAAACAAACCCGAGCCTTGTTGTTTTGCTGTGCATATTACTACCTTAGCCAACAAGTTGCTCCCAACGGAAGCACTTATACAACTGTTGCCATAACCAATATTTTAAGACAAACAACGCATGCATATTGGTTCAAAAGGTTTTATCATTCGACTCTGTCGGTATTTCATTTCAGACATTTGTCAAATTGTTGTATAACACCTGCAGGCAACACCAAAATATTCTAATAAACTGAAGACAACATGGACGATGCCATGATTATACACAACCACCAGCCATATTGTGCAAACATTTATTCCTCTGTTTATTATTAAATAATTATGTTTCAGTACGAAATTACAGATATAAAGTGATAAACATTTGTGTAATTGTGTCTAAATATAGGATTTGTGGAAGATTTGACGCAGATAAGTTCAGTTTTCCATCTTAAAAATCTAGACATACTTTTGATCATTATCAAAATATGCATGAAATAAGAAGCCCGTAGAAATTGCGTAACTACTTTGCACGATAATCACCATAAAATTTGCTGCGAAAGTAATTCAATAGCCCTATATCACAGTGTAGATGTTTATCATATACCTGGCCGATATGTAAGTAAACAAGATGACTGAAATGTGTTAGTTATATGTTCTTCACTTCGTCTATGCAATACATAAGTAATAGTTTGGTTGCAATAAAGTAGAATCACGTAACAGAATAGTTGTATAGTTGACAAAAACTGAATCTCGCACTGACGCAAATGTCCTATAGCGGCTGCAAGGGGCTTCCACTTTTGTTGTATAAATGTTACCTGAAGCCCTTATACAACCTCTCAAATGACTGAAGTGTCCTATTAGGTGTGCGCATTCCGCTTGTATAGAGGGTTTTGCCAATGTTCTTACAGTATACAATGCTGTGTAAGGAATACTGTATAATCATTTTTGCAACTCTAATATGAGTGATAATTGTTAGTTGGGTTTGTTATGGTCTTCTTTGCCGATTTATTTTTGTTTCACTCAAGAACGCGCGTAGGTACAGCCTATTTCACGAATATCCATTATGTTTTGACGTCTACTGAGGTGAAGAGCTGATAAGAAAGTGACATCTTTCTATTGGCCTGAAACGTTGGCAATAATGAATCGGGTGTAATTCTGATAAAACTCAGAACCGTATTCAGAGCTGGTGTTCACATATCTAGATACTTTTAGTGACTGGGATTTTTGATAAATAAAATATAGGAAATACACACAGAAAAATGTATATCAGAAATTGATTGTAATATATCGCTCCTTTCACATTACACGATTTCGCTCGTGTAATGTGAAAGGAGCGTATCTGGGATATATTGATTATGAGGGAAGTTAATAGAACAGATTGCGTTGTCCTTTCAAGTAGCTATGATTGTAACTGCAAAAATAATATAGACTAGTGTTACTGGTTAATTGTTTGTCCGTAGATGTATATTTAACTTACATGTGTCTAGGTGCTAACTTGAGAATTACCTGATTAATGTTTCTAATTCCGGGAATCAAATCTCAATCAATTCGGTAATAATTAATTGTATGGCTGTTCCATTGCCCTTCAAAAGCAAATGATGTCACACAGAGAGAGCCAGATCCCCGACGCCAACAGCCCGTTGGTGCCTAACAGTACTGAGACTGTCCGTTAAAGCGTCATCAGTCAGTCGGGCATCAAGCTTGGATAATATACTCGTAGTCGGAGCAACAGCACTCGAAACATGTGAGCAGTACCGGAGGAGGAGGTTGTGTGAAGAAAAGGACCTCTTAGCCATTTGTCACAATAAATAGAATAGATGTGAACCAGTTAACAAAATCTGATGTTCGGACACTGGGACCAGAAAAGGATATTTCTCCAGTAGATGGACATCCGCTAATTTACTCCAGCTCCAGTTAATGAAAGGAGTTCAACTACTGGTGCAATCAGAAGCAGATTCGTGCTTGTAATTTTGGATAATTAGTAATCGTAACTTCAAATGAATAATAAACCAAACCACCGTCAGGAGGAAATAAACGCAGACGACACTCACGACGCAGTGTGTGTAGTGCCCCGGAGGGCGAGGACTTCCTCTCCATAAACGATTTAACTACAGGATCAGAAAATTGTGAAATATAGACCGACCGTCGGACATATTTCCGTGAAGTTACAATTTTCTTTCATTGGAATGCTCATCCAACTTTTGCGTGGATGTTCAGGGATAGGAATATCTTTCAAGAATGAAACTACTACAACTTTTTATTCCGTGTTCCATTTCTACCTGGCGATGCACGATTTTTTGTGAAGGCGTTCACACCAGCCCTGTCCCTACCACACCTCCTGTCATACTTATAACGCCACATGACCCCTGCAATTTACCAAAACACAATAATTTCCCCCGCTCCTAATTACCCCCACAAATTGATTCTCGACATGTTGCTTTCGGGTCGGGACGACACCTCCGAAATGATAAATAATATCCTACAAACTCCAGTGGTCAGCATAGGCGTGTTCATTTCTGGTGGGCACACTGAATATTTTTTACAATCGACCGATAAGTCCTACATTGTCCAGGTTTGGGCATGCAAAATAACGTTTGCTAGAGACTACCGAAGCTGACATCGTAAGTGGTAATCACGCTTGCTATGATTCCGATGACAAAAAAATCAGCATGATCGATAAAAA
The DNA here is from genome assembly GCA_963669975.1 of Acanthoscelides obtectus. Classification (NCBI taxonomy): domain Eukaryota; kingdom Metazoa; phylum Arthropoda; class Insecta; order Coleoptera; family Chrysomelidae; genus Acanthoscelides; species Acanthoscelides obtectus. Next base: position 29,369,728 of record CAVLJG010000001.1, read on the forward strand.
TAGGCTTTAGTGGCAAGTATCCATTTAAGGTAAAAGACATACCTTAAGAAGTGTTACAAGCTGGATCAAGGAAATAACTAAATCTTATGAAAATATTTAAAGATCTTTCGATAATATGGCAATCTACAAAAATGAATGGCACCCAATTTGGATAATCCGAATACTTCTCCCATCTTCCGTGCCCATTTCCTGAATTTTTATAAAAGTGTGCGCCCGAAATAGGCTGGTTGACACTTTTTTAAGCGGGCTAATATTTGTCCTGTTAAGCCAAAAAAAAAAAAAAAATAAAACTATATTTTTTATACCTAAAATACCGTAAAACATTAAAAATATATTTTTCTTATAGGCCCGATTTTACAAAGCGCGTTGAAAACAAATTCAACCAATAAGAAGGCGTATTTGAAGTAATGGATCTAGTGAACATGGTCGATTTCATGTTAAATGTCTCTCGAACTAGTAACGAATTATACAGTTTGTGTAAGATTGGCCCCTAATTATCATATTGAATCAAGAAATATGCTATAAATCAGTTGGTTTAGCTACAAAAGCTTATTTTTTCATTTGCGTGCAAACACTAAATTAGCGGCTATCATATAATGCACCAATGAAAAATAAGTATCTGCCCCATACTCGAAGCATAGACACAAATCTGATTGATGTCACAGCAATTAAATATGCATTTTATTGAAAATATCACTGTTGCTGTACAAAATTGTAACTTGGAAAATACCGCTTGGAGTTAGATGAAAGTATTTCTGCTATGCCGAAAAACTTCAAACTACTTCTCCAAAAACGAAAAAAAAAATAAAAATGGCTCAAACTTAATTCTTGACGTTTTAGAGGATCCTGATAATTGTTGTAACATTTTTTGTGGTAAAAAAATTGGGGGATGTTGAATTATTGTAGAGGATGTATTGTAATTTTAAGATGTTATTACATTAAGACACTCCCAATCCCAATATTCTACGCACCTCTTAGACATATTTCACACATCATAGATTTCCCCGTACATTTATCCTTAAAACTTGGAAATACAGAAAAATATTTTCGACAATCGTCCCTGCGTCTGCTAACATACGCGGCCAGCGTGCCGGTGTTCGTATATGTCCTGAACCACTGGCGCTCTGTGGTGATCTGCCTGTGACACTCATCATGCTTTCAGATATTGGGGAGAGGCAACGCAACGTTGCGTGGAAAGTGTAGATGCAACCTACTTGAAGCCATTCTTATAGAGGGTGTAAACGTTATGATAGTCATTATTTAAATAGGTGATAGAAGGGGGTTAAAAGAATCAAAAAGTTTCATATAACATGGGGGTCAATTTTTTTAGAGAAAAGCGACTTTAAAGTAAAATAAAATCTGACAACGCCGCAATGCCAGGCGCAAATTGCGACGGAACGCAGTGTAAATAAAGATGGAGTTTGTTATTTTTGGCTCTTAGGTATTATTTCATTATTTGACAATGTACTCGTAAAATGCAAGCAATTAAAAAGACGGACTTACCAACTAACTGTCTCAGCGGTTCATCGGGTGTGTGAAATGTTGTTGATCGTATTAAACAAATCATACATTGTTTTTATTTTTAAAACCCACACTGCACTTTTTTTGTATTAAAAAAGGTTTTCAAAATGTCGTCCTCCACTTTCCACACAAGCTTCATTACGACGAACCCAGTTTCTTCTTACTCTAGGTCCTCGAAGTTGTCCATTAATTATTTCAGCCGCATTAAATTTTTCTTCGCGAAGTTGTGCTTCAGTTGTTATTGGATCAGCCCCATAAACCATCCCTTTAAGTTCTCCAAAAAAAAATCAGAAATCCATCGGATTGAGGTCAGGAGGTCTTGCTAACCATTTTCGAGGATCAGAAGCATTTCGACCGATCCAGCGATTTGTGTAATGTTCATTCAAATACTGAATGACGCCTCTAAAAATGTGTGGTGGTGCGCCGTTATGGAGAAACCACAAATCCTGTCTCCGTTGTAACGGCATGCTGTCTAAGATCTGTTCCAAAAGTTCTGGTAGGTTATTGGTTGGAAAGCTAAGGAATCCTTCTCCTGACAACTTTGGGGGTAACTCGAGAGGGCCAATTACCTGATCGTCAAGAATACCCGCCCAAATATTTATTTTAAAACGTTGTTGGAAATGACCTTCACGAATGGTATGAGGATTTTCTTGAGCCCACATGTGACTATTATGGAAATTTAATATCCCGTCTCGCGTAAAAGTACATTCGTCCGTCGCTAGAATGTTTTTAAAAAAATCCGGATTTTCAATGTTTTTGTGCAAAAACCACTGACAGAAAGTTAGTCGGCGAGGATAGTCTTCTGGTAACAAGGCCTGCACTCGTTGTACGTGGTAGGGATAAAGCAAATTTTCTCGTAGCATTCTATCGACTATGGTATGCGATAGTCCTACGCGGCGGCCTAATTCCTGAGTGCCGATATCTGCATTGATTTCCACGATATTTAAAATTTGTTCCTCCTGCTCTACAGTAACCTGTCTTTCACGAGTGCGAATATTAGTGGGCTGAACACTCCCTGTATCTCCAAGTCTTTGGTACACTTGCACAAATTTCCTTCTGTCTGGGTGTACCCGTTGGCAAAATCTGTCCGATAAATTTGAGCTGCAAGATTTGAATTCTGACGAGCTTCATCGTAAACTAGCAACATGTCGGCGAACTCTTGATTCGAGAACATTGTAAATAAACACGACGACGTACGCGAACAATAACGAACCACTGTTACGGATTGCGATCGATTGCCGGTTCGATAAGAGTGATGAATGACCGACGCGCTGTTGTCATGTGTGTTTAAAATATTTAATTTAATGAAACTTATCTACTTACTGACTACAACTTAGAAAATTCTAATGTCATTTATTTGTTAATTACCCAATTTAAAAACGTTTTAGATTGCATTATAAAAATTAGTAAAATTGTGGTGATTGTGGTCGATATAAAGCACTTAAAGATGTAAACTATAAAGCCATTTAGACAAAAATCTATTGACTTTTGGACCATGGGTCATATGAACTTTTTGGCTTGTTTTGGTCACCCTATTACCCATTTCAATAATGATTACCAGAACGTTTACACCCTGTATATTTAGTTATGTGAGGACATATGTATTGGGTAATCCAATAGACGAGCCGCCACTGACTATAACCCTTAATCATACCTCTCCGTCGTCAAATTTATGGGGTGGAGGGCATTTTTTATTATTTATTGGTCCCGCCCTCTGGCTTGGTCAATGTGGGAAGTCTTCGCCACCTAGAAAAATTTACCGCAGCACTTTTTAATTAACGCTCGTGTTCTCTTGTGCGAGAGTGAAAGTGTGACAGCATCCCGAGAAGGTAAAATATGGGGTCGTAATTTTTATGAGTTAGGTACAGGGCTGCGGTTGTAGCATACCTTGAAGGTGCTGCTGTTGCCGTCATATTTTAAAATTGTGTGTTCTTGTTTTCTTTCTCCTTTCAACATTGAGGACTAAATTTGAGTAGATATTTCAGATAAACCTCTATACAAGGCTACTTGTAATTCGCTGAATTTCTTCCAGAGTTTGGTAGGGTATATAAAACGCAAAAAAATCCCCTTTTTTCGAAATTTTACTTCTCTGGAAATGAAGAATTGTGATCATGAAAATTTGCTAAAATGAGATGTGATTTTTGGACGTTATATGACATGTCCAATCTCCGAAAACCCAAAGTTTGTCAATTTAAGACGCGATAAAATAAATTAATTTCAAAATACTCTTCAAGGTCTTGTCGAGCAGACTTTTAAATTTAATTTATGTACTTGGAAACTGCAAAAACTATAGTATTTAACCAAGTTTTTAAGCAAATCTTAAACAAATTACAATTTTTTTTGCCGGACTAAGTTTTTCAGATGATTCTGAATAAAAAAGACTTCTTTAAAGCTAATCATTTTCGAGTAATATGCGATTTAATGTCTGAGAAAAGCTCTAAAAATAGGAATATTTAATGATTAAAGCTGGGTTAAAAATATTTTTGAGGTTGCAAGTATCTAAATTAAAGCTTCAACCTTGATTTACAAGACCCCGAAGAGTATTTTGAGATTACTTCATTTTAAAGCGCCTTTAGCTTTGTCTGTTAGGTTAAAATTTAGCGGAGAAAAATGCCAAAAATGAAAAATAAAAAATAAACATCGCTCAAATTTCATTTTTTGAGATGTCAGGGGATCATAATCATTTTTGAAAAATAATTTTAAGGGTAAATAATTGATGGTGGGAAATTGTAGGGTGGGGGACGGTGTTTCGCAATTTTTTGATCTTAGCTTATTAACGCACATCTTCCTCTTGTAATCGATGGTTTTCGAGATTTTCGATCAAACGCGTTATTCAAATTGGCGGCAAATGCGCAAGTTCTGTCATAACACCAATTTGAACTTATTGTTAGGAAGTAATAATAAAACAATACCACCAAATATTATTTGTCGCCCAAATTGTAGGAATCAAATACAATAGCTATTTCCTGGGCAACAACGAAATTTGATACACAGAATGCTCGCGTAAACTAAGAGATGCCCCTGTGTTCAAGAGATTCGAGATACGCATAAAAGCTAATCGTAATCAATCTGAATACCTGTTCTACTGAATTACTATCATATAAATCCTATCTTACTTTAATACTACATATTGCAAAATCTTGCACTGCCCATCTGCGAAAAAAATCCAGAAGGACTTTATTACGAGGAAAAAAACAATTAAACTTACAAGCGTGCTGTGAATTAGAGGAAAAACGAGTAACTGAAAATAAAGAGTATCGCAGTGTAATAAAATTTTTGAAAAAAGAGGACCATCAGCCGAAAACGATTCTTGAGACAATGGCTGCCTTCTAGGCGAATGACGCGCCATCATGTTTCATAACCAAACATTTGTTGAAACAGTTGTGATGTTGGGTGGGTTATGTTGAGAAATAAAATTATTGTACGTATTTTGTTTCATGGCTAGAGAGAATTCTTTCCTAGTATCCCTCGTAGTAACGTCTACGATAAACCTGTGCGAATCTGGGGGTAGAAAGCTGGTGTGTAATAAAAAATGTTACAATTTAAGACAGTAATAGGGTTTCTCATATTGAGTTGACATGTTCATTTACATCGCACAAATCGATATAAGCGTGTGTGTTAGCGTTTGACGTCCATATTTGTCAGCCGGCCAGTAGGCAAATAAACAACATCGGTATAAAAAGGAGATCGTTCCGTAGATCGAGCTGTCTTGATTTCCTGCTATGATGGACGACTGACATTAGGTTGACTGATTGCCGAATGTTTCTCAACGTCGCGTTTTCGGACGACCAAAGTTGCGTCATGCAGGGCGCCCCCTACCGGGGCATTTAGGGAAGTGGCTTTTCGGGCGAGGATCAAACTGGGTTATAAAATAGGCGAGCTGTATCATAACTAGATGCTAGAAAAGCCTAGTAATCTAAGTTTTTTATAGCCTTGTGCTGTTCGTCAATTTTTTAACCAATATTACTTGTCCAATAAAAATCGGGTAGCTGTTTATTGAAAGAGCAAACTATTTTGATGATCGAGGGACACACACGCGTTCATTCACTCGTGTCATCATGAGAAGTAACAATATTAATAAACGACTTCATTTATAACGATACATTATAAATGGTCGAAGTTGGGCTTCGACTATCTTTCACTTAGCCCTTCAGAGACATTGGATACTAGAAACCTAAGTATATACACATACAATATATACATATTCACCGAAATGTTAAAATAAAACAATGTAAAAGTTCAATACTAGAGACCATTACAATTACATATCGTCGATGATACAAGAAAAAATCGTAACTCCGTTTCTAAGAATTTTAGAGGAAAGCTTAAAAACAAATTGAGTTAGTTATGCATTATATTGTTTTAGGAATAATAGCATTATTGTGATAAATGCAATATTATAGTTTAGTTGAGCAGTTTCTGAATGATACTTAAAGAAAGCTGAAATTTTCAAAACAAAAATGGAAAATAGGTAAAATTAGGAATTACGTGTTTTTTCGTATTTTAAACGCCATATAAAGTGGAGTTACGTGGTTTTCTTGTGTTAACAACGATATGCAAAACATTCATTTTCAAATTTTCATTGAACTTCTGCACTGTCATATTTTTCTGGTCGTTTGGTAGAGAATTTTATAAGAAGATTACATTAAATGTGAAAGTTCTTGTGAATAATAATAATAATAATAATAATTTAAACTGTACGATTTAATACAGAAAAACAAGAGTTGCATATGGTGGCGAAGTTTAGCAACATGCTACTCTTAGACTTAACCACCCATGCAAAAAAAAAACAATTTGTTAAGTAGCAGATATCAAACAAAATATACATATACGTATATACATATATACGAGTACATACATATACACACATATATTCATACATGTCGCAACTACATGTACACAACGGAAGTGAAGAATCATTTAACAATATATCTATAGCAACCTAATTAAGACTATGGATCCAAGCAGATATGAGGTTTGACAGCTTTCTTGAAGCAATTTGAATTCAGGACTCAAGGCATTGTATATATAACACTGAAGCACTGTACGTGAAAGAACGCTGGAATAAAGTTGAGGAGTGAATAGGTGTAGCTATCAAATTTGCAAATCTAATATGTCTATGATGAATATTACGCCTAAAGATCAGCTTTTCTCTTAAGTATATAGGTTTTGACATAAGTATTAGTTTATGAATGAAAACAAGGTAATGATGTTTGACAACATTTTTATCATCCAGTTTAATTCAATAAGACTACCAGAAACATGGTCAAAGCGCCTTAAACCGCAGATGAACCTAGCACAATTGTTTTGCACAATTTGAATCCGATTTCTAGTAACAACATTGAGACACGGATAATATAAAATATCACAGTAGTTGAAAATCGGCATAACCAAAGATGAGCACAGTTTTTTCCTTAGCTTATAATTGAAAATTGCTTTATTGGCATATAGTGATCTCAGTCTCAAGTAGGTTTTCTTTAAAAGGTTTTTAACATGACTAGTGAATCTAAGTTTGAAATCGATTACCACGCCAAGAATTTTAACCTCGTCAACCGGGTACAGTCTTTGAGATCCAATTTTAATATTTAATTGACTTTTAATTTCTTCTCTTACTAGGATTTATTGACAGGTTGTGGTTATTCGAGAAGTCATACACTTTTTGAATATCATGGTTTATTGACGTCTGTGCCATTTCCATATCATCAGTATCAAAATAATGGACCAGTTGAGTATCGTCCGCAAAAGACTGGAGTGCACAAAAACTCACAGCCTTAGGCAGATCAGCAATATATATCAAAAACAACAAGGGACCCAAAACAGACCCCTGAGGTACTCCAGACGAGATTTCTAGAAAACTAGATTTATTGTTTTCAATTGATACACACTGCGATCGATTTGATGTATACGTAATTTCGAAAAAGTTCAATGCAATTGGATCTATGCCATAATACTTCAACTGTGCTATTAACAACTCATGATTTATTTTGTCAAAGGCCTTGGAGTAATTGATTGACATCACTGCTACGCCCATTTTTTTATCAAGTGCTCTAATAATATTATCAACCAAGTTTAAGAGGGAAGTAGTAGTACTGAAAGATTTCCTAAAAGCAGACTGTTTAGATGGGATGATATGTTCCTCTGCGTAATGCATTAGTTGTATGTGGGCTGCCTTTTCAACTACCTTCGATAAACAAGGCAATAGGCTTATAGGTCTTAGATCAGCAAACTCATCTGGATTTGAATTTTTTTGGAACTGGTACCACAATTGCTCGCTTCCACGTTTCAGGGAAATAACCTCTTTCAAGGCAACTATTAACAAGGTGGGTGATGTAGATGAGAGTAACAGGCAGACTGAGCTTAATCATAGACAAGCTCAATCCATCAGTACCTTTTGCATCGGACTTAAAACTAGAAATTATTACAGCTACTTCATGAGGCTCTAGAAGCCTAAAAGAAAATTTATTAATATGAGGAACATTTTCGTTATAATATCTTAAAACGTAATCAGGAGCATTTGTGGAATCAAAAACTGATATGAAATAATTATTTGCAAGGAACGGATCTGCAAGATGGTTTGGAATACGTGGCTTATCAGATGTCTGTGCTTTCATATTTTTCAATCCATACCACAATTTTTTCTGATCACGTCCTTTTTCCATAAGAAGGCTTGGCATAGAGAATGTATTAGGAAAACAAATAATTATGTTGGGGTGGACTATATTATGACCAGGGATGAATTTGCTATACAAGTTTAAAGGTTTCATATTGAGCATTGCTTTATGTACAATTGTAAGTAATAAATGTTTGTATAAGACTTTAACACTTAGCCTGTTCATAGCAATGATATGACCTGATATGTGATCATATCTTGTTAGATTGCTCATCAGTCGGCAACATTTATATATATACATATATACAGGGTGTCCGCAAAGTTGGGGTTTTCCTTTTCAGAAACAACTACCCTTGAAATAACAAAGGTAATGTGTCGTAAAACGAGGGCGACCAAGTAAAAAAAATAAAGGAAAAAGTACTCACTCTCCAGTTGACGAGAAGGGCTAAGTACGTCTCTGCCCGAAATCATACCGCTCCAACAGAAAATGAAATCAGCTGATGCGCTACCGAGCAGACGCAGGCAAACAAGGAAGGCAAAATGTTGCGTAAAAAGTCTAGGTATTGCATCCCGTCCAATCGATTTGGGAGAATAAATGGTCCAATAAGCATACCGTTCACCATGCCAGCCCAAACATTCACCGAAAATGTTTGTTGAAAATGTGCCCGACGGACAGCGTGCGGATTTTCTACTGACCAAACATGACTGTTGCGAAACTTATCACCCCATTACGCGTGAACGTAGATTCGTCTGTCACCAATATGCACGTCAAAAACCGCACTCTTGCTGGAGGAAAATGGTCAGGTTGAAGGGCTTGTACACGTTGGACGTGAAACGGATACAGCCCCTCTTCACGCAGCGTTTGCCACACTTTAGTTTTTGATACTTGCACTTCTCTAGCCACGTCTAGGTATAGTGCTTGTTGAGGGATTCTCGTCTAGGCGATTACCTCTACACGCGTGACCGTAATCGTCGGTTGAAGGTTGCATACTGACCTGACACACTGACCCCGACCCAGTTCTGTCGTCCTAGTACCACTCGGGGATGTCGCGGTTACAGGACGCGTATTCAGATATTCTTGATGTTGCAGAGCCCTTTATCTCGGTTCCCTTAAGACATTGGTGTATATGGTACTAAGAAAGATTGCTTATGTTTTCAAGATCTACACGTCGTGTAAAGGAAAACCCCAACTTTGCGGACACCCTGTATATTGGTCTTGGCAGGAATAATATAATGACATACAATAAAGCATTTTGGAAATGGCTGGTCTTTCACATAAAATTTTAATGAAAATGTTTTTGTTGGCATACAGCCCATGCAAATGCTAAGTAGCAGTTTTTAACACAAAAAATAATCTTACAAGTTCCTATACAAAGTACCTACTAGACGTCCCTACGGAGATACGTACCCCTAAAGGACGCTACTGAATTTCTGTTTTTCCTAAAATAATTTTTAAACGACGCTGTATAATTCCACGTAATTTTGCCAGAATATATGAAGGAATTGAGTCTCTAAACAATGGTATCCGTAGAAAACAAGCGGATAATTTTAATCAAGTGACGGAACAGCCTTTAGGCGTTTTTTTGCTATTTTTCCCACGCTATAATAATAGCTAAATAATCCTGTAACTGATTCCCTGAGCAGAAAAAATATACTCTCCTTTGCTTGATAAATTGAGACGTTCTTGGAAAAAACACCACTACTTTAGCACACTTATATATTTTGGTTGACTGATGACCCCAGACATTGTCTTCCAAATCACTTGATCGAGTTTTAGATTCCGTTTTTCTCAGAAAAGGCTAATTTTATGGAAATCAAAGGAGCATTGTAATCGCGAAAATATTCGAAAATGCGATAATAAGCCGTATTCATAAACGGGAAGCGTATCCTCGGAAGCATAAGGTAAACGTATAAGGTCTTGCTTCGGAGAAAAAGGTAGAAGTATAAGCACATCCTTGTTTTCATATTCATAATGATTACCTTATACTCGCGAGGATATCCTCCAAGAAGAAGTAAAAGGTTGACTGGTATTTGTATCTTGAGCGACATGTCCTGACTTGTTCCAGCTTGTCGTTGACGTGGGAGTTCGTTCACTCAGCATCACTGACAGTTGTACTCCAAAGCTTACACAGACCGTTCCGTCAAATTAATAAGCATGTCATCCTCAAGTGATCAGAAGACATTGCCACCAAAAAGAACATTAGCAACAGAGAAATACGAAACTGAGGAAACCAAAGGGTTAACTACAAAAGAACTGCAATGTCTAGTGCTATTACAGCAGTACCAAACAAGTATTTTACAACAAGAGTATTATAAAACGAAATTAGAGATGATGGAGCATCAGAAGCCACCTGTAACTTATGATGTTCATGAAAATAAAACTTATTATAACTTATAAATACACTTTAATCAGTAAAACTATTTCTTCTTATTTGTTGACCTAGTTGGCGGAGAGGAAGTTCGTCATTCTCATGATTTCCTTCATCTTCATCTGGGTTTGATGGAGTACAATACAAACAATAATTATTTTCGGCACATTTTCCAACTTTACGCGGCAAACATACTGTAGGCGTTTCAGTTGGCCGGAACAGCGTTCAATTATAACTCTTTCTTGTTTTAAAAGCTTATTATAATTTATTTCTGCACCTGGAGTAGGATTTCTGAAGGGAGTCATAAGGCATGGCTCAATACCATAACCGTCATCGCCAAGTAGTACAACATTTGCTTTATTTATTAGTTGTGATCTTGTCTGTGAATTTCTCCATATTCTGGAATCATGCACAGATCCAGGCCAACTGACATCAACACTTGTGAACATCTCTTTGGCATCACAAGTGGCTTGCACATTTAAAGTAGGTTTCCCTTTTCGGTTGATATACTCATCTCCATGGCGATTTGGTTTCAGGATTCCTATATGTGTACAATCAATTACACCAATTGCTGTCGGAAATTTATACATCCTTGCCATATCCGCTTGGCCTCCATCAGTTCATGGTTGGTAGTTGGAAACTTGATCCATTCGTTCGACTGTGCAACTATGCTATTCACAACTCTATCCACAGTCCGAGATAGCGTTGCTTGACTAACACCACGTTCCTGACTAATACCTTGTTGATATCCAGGGTCACCGAGATAGCGTAGACATATCTTCATTTTATTAATACATGAAAGTTCTCCTCTTCGAGTTTTCTGATTCTCAACTAAAAATCTGTCCGCAAGCCATTGTACATTTGCTTCGTCGAACCGATATAATTTTTGAAGTCACGACCAAGTGAAGGTAAACGAGATTTGTACGTTTAAACATCCCTAACATCCACAATTTTCGTCGTCATCGTTTGACCACCTTTCGTTACGAAGTTGAGTCTCCTACTGACCACACTCAGAATTGTTGAAGGATATGCTGCCAAGTATAAGGTGAAGATTATGAATATCCCTTCACTTATGTCACTGCTTTGAAGGATATGCTTATTCTCAAAAAGCAAAAGCATTTGCATCAAATTATTATAAATACCATCTGGAGGATTTCCATCAAAATTTGCGAGTACAAGGATATCCTTTGTTTTATAAATGCGGCTCATTATGTTTTTTAGATGTGATATGACATTTATAGGCGTCTGTCTGTCTATCTGTCGGTCCCTCGGTCGGTCTTACCGTTATTCCTTGACTCGTCTATAACTTTGAAAATCCTGCTTGGATTTGGATGAAATTTTCACGGTCCAGTGGCGGGGAAAAAATAAACACAAAATGCGTTCTTGGTGCTTCATAGGACCCAGATCATTCCCAGAAAAAAAAAATTTGGATGGGTGAAAAATTGGAGGTTGTTGAGGGTGGAGGAGGGTGAATTTATTTTTTTTTACCTTAGTATACTTATATGCTTGTAACCTCGGTAGTTTTACACACCTATTTGACGTATCTCATACATCAGATATTTCCCTTTTGAACCACACACTGTCGTCCAAGTTTTGAGAGAAACGTATTTTCAGTAGCATCCTTCAAGAGTTTTTATCTCAGTAAAGGCAGCCATCTTTTTTAGGAACCTTTATTATTACTTTTTGTGTGACACAATGCTGGCCATACATCATTGTGGTCCTGAATTTGATGTGCTCGACTGATGAAGATGTAGAAGGTGGGAATCTCTTCGCTATAAAGAATCCCAGTATTTTTTCATTACGTACCAACAAGTATTTCATCAATAAATACATTTCTTCTCAAGAACTGACTTTAAGTAATTTACTTCAGATTACAGAACCTTTCACTTTACAATTATATAAATAAGATTCGACTTGCGTTCCCTATGATTCAGTGACAACCAAGCACACATCGATTATTCATCATACCCCGCAAGCAGACAAGTAGCATAAATAAAACAGACGAAAATCGTCCAGCAGCCTGTAGGACACGAAAGCTGTCACTTGTCAGATGACGTGACAAACCCTTGTCGCGGTAACTAGATTTCGTTTGTTGAATAATGCAGGGCGAAGTGTTTCAGGCAGATGACTGTGAGCTGCTTTTCTCATAGGTTTAAATGAATTTGAAGACGAAAAGGAAATGCTCTGTTGGGGTGAAATTTAATTTTTAGTTAAATATTCACACCTCGCGCGTCAAATTACGGCGTGTTGTTCCCTTGAAACGAAACAGAAGCGGAGAATGAGACAGAGTGTGTGTCAAGTTTGTCGTAATTGATATAGCTGTGGTTTGCATTAGACAGCAAATTTAATTCTTCGAGAATGTTACACGTATTAGGAAAATGCTGATAACTGACGTGAGAGAGATTGAAGTGAAAGAGGAGCTTTCTCGAGCCAAACAAAGCGCATGCGCATAAGCCCACCAGGCATTACTTGTCTGATTCCGATGGAAAGTGAGATACCATAGCAATGTTAAAAGATATTGTGGATTTTTTGTTTCGGGAGGTCTTCTCACTCCAAGAAAACAATAAAAAAATTAAAAAAAAAATATTTTTGAAATATTTGATGAACGAATTATCAGATCACAGATCACAGAAGTAACGATGAAGAAAGGCTAAAATTCACTTTTTTCCGAACCTTGAAACTTTTGACGTGTCTTTAGAGCGAACTGTTCGACCTAGACATTTGAGATCTTACAAGGGTCATGCCGCCACAGGTTCTCCTTAAAAACAAAATTGAGCCAATCGTGACCCGCTCTCCAGAATCATTGAAATGACCAAAATTATTTTGTGCATTTTTCGTTTTGGAAGGAATTTCCAATAAACCAGTGAAAAGTTTTGTAAAAACCACTTCTGACTGAAATATCTGCTGACTGAACTGTCATAGCGCAATTTAGAGCTCATTTTTTACTTCCTTGGACAATATTACTTCGGAATAATGCTCTCCAGTGACAGGCATGGGGAGAAATGGGAAAAGTAGCCAACACTCCAAAATTTACATTTTTACCGAACATTCAAACTTTGAGCTGGTTTCCAGACTTCCGATCGACCTATGACCCCTGAAATTTCGCAATGAAGATCCTGGTAGCTCCTTGCAAAACTAGAGAGGTGAAGAATCGTTGAGCTGGCCCCGAATCAATAGCAGCATCGGTATCAACATTGCATACATTTGATGGAGAAATATGATCATCAGTCTGATCGAACATGTCACCTTGCAAAAATGGCTAAAAAGACCGAAGGTAGCCTAATCGCCAAGTGGATAAATGTTTTTTCTTGTTCATCATTTGGCTCTTGCGTCTAACAGGCTCAACAAGCGGGTGGCATCATCGACGAGAGGGCTCTGAGGAACAAAGCCCGTTGATATAGTGGTAGGAGATATCCAGATCGCCTGTCGGTGCGAAAGGGTTCCGAGACTGTACATTGGAGAAGTGTCATCAATTTATCGGACAACCCTCCTCTTAATAGCGCGTAGTATGGTCAATGTAGTAGGGGCGACATCAGTCCAAACATGCGAGCAGTACTCAGGGCTGAGTCATGTCTGAGCGTTTTACAAGAGTGAGAAGGTGTTGTGGAGGAAAGTACTTCTTAGCTCTAAACAGCCTAGCTTTTTCCCAGCAGCTGCCACTATTGACGTGTTCGTATCAGAACAAGTCCTCAGTGTAGAGACATCCATCAGTCGGACAGTCCTCTTCTGGACAGCATCGAGCATCGATAATGGAGGAGATCATGCGGAGAAACGTACTTCTTAGCCCTAAACAAATAGCCTAGATTTTTACAGCAGCTGCTGCGATTGACACGACGTGTTAGGGCCAGGTCAAGTCCTCGATGATCTGGACTCCAACCAGCAGAAATGAACGACTCTTTGGTAGAACTTGGCCATCGATCGAAACCGGATGAGCGCTAGGACGCTTATTGTTCGTCAAGTATTGCACTAACTGTGTTTTGGAAGCATGGAACCTGAACAAGATTGTTGCATCTGCAAGCAGTGGTAACCTCCGAGTCTCTCGTCAGAGAGGAAGTCGCTGGTAGTCTTCTGTGCTCCAGCTCACCGGTAGAGGTCGGCTTGTCACTCTGGATTCCGGCATGTAGAGTGCTGTTATCAGTAAAGCTGTGGATCAAACTGATCGAACAGGAAAGGAAACCGTTGATATGTAAGATCAATACTATCGAAGCCAAGACCGATCCTTTGGGAACACCCGTGTTGACGTTATGGGATGAAGAGGAGAACGGATATCTTGCGACCAGACAGAAAGTCGGCCATCCACCTGCAAAACTTCTCTGGAAGGCCATAGGATTGAAGTTTGCATAGGAGGCCAGCATGTCACGGCTGATCGAACGCTTTCGTGAAACCAAGAGCAACGACATGAGTCTCGCCTTAACACTGGATGAGTTTATCCTACAACTGCTTGACGTAAGCTAGGAATCCCCTGTGGATCGCTGATGCCGAAAACCATACGCCTGTCGCTAATCAAGCCATGACGTTCGAGGTACTCCAGAAGCTCCAGATGTATGCACCTCTCGATCACCTTACTTATAACAGAAGTCAGATCTACCTCTGGATAAAATCCTTCATAAAAAAGAGATTGCAGTATGTGACGATAACTCATAACTGCTCAGGACAACTAATACAAGTCATTCCTAGTGCGATAAATATGGATGTTGGCGTTCCACAAGGATCTGTGTTGGGGCCTGTTCTGTTTGCATTATATGTAAATACTCTTGAGCGGTCCTTCCCCAGAGCACACTTTACTTTATACGCGGACGGCACATCGATTATTTTATCAAATAAAGATGATGCTATCCTAATTAACGACTATAACAGCTTGTTACATAGCATCAATAGCTGGTTCGTAGAGAACCAGTTGCATCTACACTGTGAAAAAAACAACAGCAATCAGATTCCACAATGCCCAAAAACCAATACCTCCCCTGCAGCTTACATTGAATAATTCAGCCCTGCCCATTAGTGAGAGCACAACATTCTTGGGACTGCACCTGGATGAGTGCCTCAATTTTAAAGGACATTGTGATCACCTGTCTGCGAAGCTTAGCTCACAGGCCTACCTATTTAAAAATCTGAAAACAGTTTTTACACGCGACCAGTTATTGATGTTATATCACAGTCATATCGAGACGCGAATGCGGTATGCATTGTACTTCTGGGGTTCCTCGGTGAATGCTTCAAAGGTATTTCGAAGTCAAAAGAGAATAATAAGGTGCATAGCAGGTGTTTCAGTTTATTGTTGCACAACTTTAAGATTCGATAGAACTTTTAAAATTAATGCATAAAGTCTATATAAACATGGGTCGAAAAATGCGTGGCTTCCGAAATACAGGGTGTTTAAATTTACTTTCTAAAATAGTTTTTTTTTAAATATTTCGAACAATGTTTGATGTATAACAGTGAAAATTGGTATACAAGGGTTTTTTGGTACGACAAAACGAAACATGGGCATAGTTTTACTGTAGCCGCTAGAGGGCGCTCTCTACTGTATCTGTAGTGTATTAAAATGACCGAAAAATTTTTCTTAGTGCAATTTTTTGCTTTTTGAATAAAAAAACTGATTCTTCGCACTTTTCAGCACAAAACAGCTCTCTTGTGAATTTTCGTTATAGTTAGCCGTTTTTGAGTTATTTCGATTTCCAAACAGACGACATCCAACTCAGTATTTGTAAGAGTGCATCGCCAAATAATTGATAATGGTTTTGGAAGTCTCCAAAGGGGTCAAAACATAAATGTTCGTAAGCGCAGATTTACCCGTATGATTCTGCGTGAGTTTGATAGAGATCCGATCACAAGTGTTAGGAGAGTTTTTGGTGCCTTGGGAATTTCAGCAAGCCATGTTCACCGTGTTCTTAGAAATTACCATAGACGTCCTTATCATTTGCAACCTGTGCAAGGACTACAGACAGGGGACGGAGAACGAATAATCACATTTTGTCAGTGGATTCTTGATAGAACTGATAATAATAGGGAGTTTTTAAGTAACGTTTTATGGACCGATGAGTCATGATTCACTAGACGTGGAGTGATAAATTTTCATAATCAACATATTTGGTCGCATGAAAATCCGCATGCAGTTCGAGAAAGAAATTTTCAGCATGAATTTAGGGTGAACGTGTGGATTGGTATCTACCGTAATCGACTTTGGACCCTACCTTTGGCCTGGTTCCAGCTTGATGGTTGTCCAGCTCATTATTCGAGAATAGTTAGAAAAACTGGCTGGACGAAAATTATCCAGAAAGATGAAGGACCAGTCGCCTGGCCTCCACGATCCCCTGACCTAAATCCATTTAGATTTCTTTGTGTGGGGATTTCTAAAAGAAAAAGTGTACCAGACTCCCGTAACCACAAAAGATGTGCTAATAGACAGAATCAGGAATGCATGAGATTAAATAAGGCCTTATTTGAATAATGCTATATCACGTTCGATCATTCGTAGATGTGAATTGTGTATTGAACAATTCGGTTTAAATTTCGAGCAACTACTTTAGATTTTGTATGTTTGTCCTAACTATCCAATAGCATTTTAGTTGTGAATAATTAATTTAGTTTTTCAAAAATAATTTTGGAAAAAATATATAATAAAAATCGAAATATCTCAAAAACGGCTAACTAGGTATAACGAAAACTCACAGGAGAGCTTTTTTATGTTGAAAAAGCAAAAAATTTTCGGTCATTTTCATACACTACAAGTACAGTAGAGAGCGCCCTCTAGCGGCTACAGTAAAACTATGCCCGTGGTTCGTTTTGTCGTACCAAAAAACCCTTGTATACCAATTTTCACTGTTATACATCGAATATTGTTCGAAATATTTAAAAAAAACTATTTTAGAAATTAAATTTAAACACTCTGTATTTCGGAAGCCACGCATTTTTCGACCCATGTTTATATAGACTTTATGCATTAATTTTAAAAGTTCTATCGAATCTTAAAGTTATGCAACAATAAACTGAAACACCCTGTATACAGTTGCAGAGACTTGTTCCCGAAATTAAAAATGTTAACACTGCCCTCGTTGTTTCGCTATGAAATAGCAATATATACGTATATTAACAGAGATAATTTCACCTTGAACAGTAATATACATACATTCAATACTCGTAGGCAGCACGACATTCATCTGCCCTTTGCTCGATGTAAGCTGGGTAATAGATCTCCCTCTATTTTAGGACCACAGATATTCAATAAGCTGCCTGAGTATATTAAGGCAATTAAAAGTTAAAAACCTACTTTATTAATAAGACTTGTTACGACATCAGTGACTTTGTGGATATTTAGATGTTCTTTTTTTGTATTGTTTGTTATCCACTTTTATATATTTTTATAGTATATTTTTGTTAATTTATTAATTTTAACTGCTGGAAAGCTAATCTATTTTATCTGCTGTTGTTAGCCTAGGGAGTCCATTTTAAAATGTCTAATTTACGCTATTGTTTGTTGTTGCTTGTCATTTTACTGTTTTTTTATGTATATACATACTGTAAATTGTTTGTTGACGAACCCTATACATGTTTTATGCATGTCTAATGGGTAATAAATATTATTATTATTATTATTATTATTATTATTATTATTATTATTATTATAGGTCTGTAGTTGTAATACATTGTTCATACGGACTATCAAGAAGTTCGGCAACGAACAATAATGGAGCCGCTTTCACAAAAACCGCGTCGAATTCCTTATTTACATAAAAGCGATCAGATACAGGCGAATGTGGCCATATGACTGGCCTCCGTTTATAACGTATGTGAAAAATTCATGGCTCTTAATCATCGATAGCAATCTGGGTACACACGGTACACTCACCGGTTTAGCCTCACAGGCATGAGCCGGAGCCAATCGCAGTCGAGCATTGCTTTTACTAATCCCAACGTAGATTATTCGTGCGAAAGAATTTTTAGCTGCAATTGTTTTGCTTGGGGAATAGCGTGAAGTAGCTGGTGTGGAATGAGTAGGATTTATAGTTCGGGAAATGTGCATATTTAGGTACGAGAAAATGCACGTTTGTTGATGTCATGAAAATCAAAAACATTCTAAAGACAAACCTGTTCAAAATACATGAGTGAGAGGCTAAGTGTTCACATTAAGCTTTCTGCTAATATGCTAGCAACGTATAGAATTAAGGACATCATCTGAAATGATCATTTATGCATCATCCCTAAGATAATAAACAATATAATTAGTTTACCTACCAAGTTCAGCAGCATAAGCAAAAAAAAAACAAAGTGATGCAGCTGGCAAGGGACAAAATATTATACACAATTTTATATGTTGAACAGAACAACCATCTCTGAAATTTTGGGCATTCATCATAACTGGCAATCCTATAGCGGTCGAAATTCCATTTTTTGCTGGTCGCCAAATGAAACCAAATATGCAAACTAACGTTTCGGCCACCTCGACGATATTTGTCCGAATTCACATATTATGAAATTTTATGGTTCCGTCCCAAAACCTAAGATTGAGTTTCATAAACCGCCCACGCAGACATCATAAAATTTAGCACGTGGTCAGTAGTCAAGATGCAAGTCCATACTACGACTCGATCAGTCTCGACAGTTTGACAGTTGTTGACATTCCACGTTAAATTCGCAATTTTCTGCGACAACATATAAAAGTACCTGGGTTCCTTACAATCCCTAGTGTTCGAGACAGTTGCTGAAAATGGTGAAGGTTTATATGTGCAAAAAGAAGATTAAATTGATATCGATAAGTGTTATATATTATAGTCACCGGCGTTGCGAAATGGCAAAATCAGGCTTTCAAGCGAACTTTAACCGAATTAAACTAAAATTTTCCTTTATCTGCTTCAATTCTGAATCTAAAGCGTTTTAGGAAATGCACTTTTACGGTTATTTTCGATCTCATTTTACTGCCACGAGACTATGGGGGAAGCTCAGTACGCCCAAGGAAACGATGAATATCAGATTCTTAAAATACTTTCATATCTTTTTATTGCGTAAATATGGTGACAATCGCATAATAGCAGGGATTTCCATATGCTGCTCAACTAGGCATTTACTTTTAGCCAAGAATCTGCTCGGATCATAACAACTATAGTAGAATTTATTCAAAGTGTCTCACTATTTCCAATACCAGGTAATCCGCTACAGTTGCTGTTTGATGAAGAGAATGTTTTTTATTGTTCATATTCCAAAAATATGAGTTAAGCACTATAGTTCATATGTTGTACCGTTAGTAACTATTTACTTTTGTTCTTTGCCTTATTCAATATATCCCGGTTTATTAACAATAACTGAGTATATTACATCTCAACACAGTGAGCCGTATTCATAAAAGAGAAGCATATCTTCGGAAGCATAAGGTAAAAGTATAAGGTCTTGCTTCGGAGAAAAGGGTAGAAGTATAAGCGTATCCTTGTTTTCATATTCATAATGATTACCTTATACTCGCGAGGATATCCTCCAAGAAGAAGTAAAAGGTTGAATGGTATTTGTATCTTGAGCGACATGTACAGACTTGTTCCAGCTTGTAGCTGACCTGGGAGTTCATTCACTCAGCATCACTGACAGTTGTATTCCAGAGCTTACACAGGCCGTTCCATATTTTTATTGGATACAGTTTTTTTATCAAATTAATAAGCATGTTATCCCCAAGTGATGAGGAAACTATAGAAAATAATGGCAACGACCTGCAGTTCATCGCAGATGAAATTGCCATTGCTCCCATTATTTTGCAACAGTCGAGTTCCAAAAATAAAAATGAGAAAGGACGATACCTTGAAGATGTTGAAAAAATACCAATCAACATTCGGTAGATCATTAGAAACTGAAGGCTTATTAAAAAAATCAACAACATGAAATCAAGCTTGAAGAAAAAAACGGATCTAAAAAAAAAACTGGTAATAAAGCAATTAAATTGTTAGATTGGGAAAGAAAGTTGCTGAAAGCTATGGAAGGTAACTGTAATCCTACAATTGGGAAAATTAGAGGTGCCATTCAGGTTGGTAGTGTTTAAGAAGAACCGAGCGCGGCGAGCAAACAGTTAGTACTACAGCGCCAGCAATTCAGAAGACATTGCCACCAAAAGGAAAATTAGCTACAGAGAAATAGGAAACTGAGAAAACCAAAGGGTTAACTACAAAAGAACTGCAACGTCTAGTGCTATTACAGCAGTACCAAACAAGTATTTCACAACAAGAGTATTATAAAACGAAATTAGAAATGATGCAGCGTCAGAATCCATCTTTAACTTGATGTTCACGAAAATAAAACTTATTATAACTTATAAATACACTTTAATCAGTGAAACTATTTATTATAATACTCAGGTTTCTTCTTATTTGTTGACCTTATTGGCGGAGAGAAAGTTCGTCATTCTCATGATTTCCTTCATCTTCTTCTGAGTTTTGTTCAACTAACTCAAGGTCAGGATCGCCCAAGCTCTTCACAACATTATGGAGTCCAATACAAGTAATAATTATTTTCGGCACATTTTCCAACTTTACACGGCGAACATACTGTAGGATAGGAATCCGGCGTTTCAGTTGGCCGAAATGGCGTTCAATTATAACTGTTTCTTATTTTAAAATATTATTAGGTATAATTTATTTCTGCATCTGGAGTAGGATTTCTGAAGGGAGTCATAAGGCATGGCTCAATACCATAACCGTCATCGCCAAGTAGTACAACATTTGCTTTATTTATTAGTTGTGATCTAGTCTGTGAATTTCTCCATATTCTGGAATCATGCACTGATCCAGGCCAACTGACATCAACACTTGCGAACATCTCTCTGGCATCACAAGTGGCTTGCACGTTTAAAGTAGGTTTCCCTTTTCGGTTGATATACTCATCTCCATGGCGATTTGGTTTCAGGATTCCTATATGTGTACAATCAATTACACCAATTGCTGTCGGAAATTTATACATGCCTTACCATATCCCCTTGGCCTCCATCAGTTCATGGTTGGTAGTCGGAAACTTGATCCATTCGTTCGACAGTGTAACTACGCTGTTCACAACTCTATCCGCAGTCCGAGATACCATTGCTTGACTAACATCAAGTTCCTGACCAATACCTTGTTGATATCCAGGGTCAACGAGATAGCGTAGACATATCTTCATTACATGAATACATGAAAGTGCTCCTCCTCGAGTTTCCTCATTCTCGACTAAAAATCGGTCCGCAAGCCATTGTACATTAGTTTCGTCGAACAGATATAATTTTTTGAAGTCACGACCAAGTGAAGGTAAACGAGGTTTGTACGTTTTAACATCTCTAACGTCCACAATTTCCGCCATCATCGTTTGACCACCTTTCGTTACGAAGTTGAGTCTGCTACTGACCACACTCAGAATTTTTGAAGAATATGCTTCCTATGCCAAGTATAAGATGAATATTATGAATATTCTTTCACTTATGTTACTGCTTTGAAGGATATGCTTATACTCAAAAAGCAAAAGCATTTACTTCAAATTATTATAAATACCATCTGGAGGATTTCCTTCAAAATTTGCAAGTACAAGGATATCCTTTGTTTTATTATACGGCTCAGTATTTCTGCCTTGTTCTACGTGAGTACACCCCCAGAACGAATAGCTACTTGAATATCCGTTTGTCACTTTGGATGGTAATGCTAGGCAAATAAAACAAAAATATACACTAAAACTACACAATTGGGCGACAAACAATACAATTTAAACATATAATAAGTGACATATAAATCCGAACACCCAGTTTAAATGGTTTTATTTTAATAAAATTTTGTGTAAGTACTTAATGAAGCATAATAAGTAAATGATAAAAATTTCAGAATGATTGCACTGCTTTAAAGCCCTTTGACCTTTAATAATGTGTGGATGCACCCTGATGTGCTACGCATTCTCCAACGCGCCTAGGCATGCTTCTGATCAGGTGGTCAATGTCCTCCTGTGGTATCTCATTCCAGGCAACCACCAACTCCTCTCGAAGTGCTTCTAGAGCCTGAGGAGGACGTTGCAAATTGAGCAATCTCCTATCCATCATATCCCACACGTGCGCAATTAGGGATAAGTCGGGAGATCTTGGTGGCCATGGTAACAATGTGACATCATTATGTTGAAAGAAGTCTATTGTGACTCTTGCAACATGTGGTCGGGCATTATCTTGTTGGAAAGTTGGATCTGCCAGGGTGTCAAGATAGGGTAAAAGATGGGGTTCTTGAACTTCGTGGATATAACGCTGCGCGTTCATGTCACCTCTGATGAAGATTAAAGGTGACCTGGAACCATAAGCTATAGCACCCCAAACCATAACTCCAACAGTGTGATGAACATGTCTTTCAACAAAACTGTGGATTCCTCCTTTCACCACGTCGCCTTCTAACCCTGGCACGACCATCGTGCATGCCTAAACAAAATCGAGACTCGTCACTAAAGACAATAATGTTCCATTCCTGATCCCAGAGTGACCGTTGTCTGCACCACTCAAGGCGATTACGTCGGTGTTCTCGAGTTAAAGGGAGGACCCAGTGTGGCCGGTATGAAAACAAGCCAAAACTTCTCATTCGTCGGTAAACACTGCGCATGCCAATAGGTCTTCCGTGTTCTGCAAACCATTCATTTGCAATGGACCTGGTAGTGGAGAAACGGTCCCTTAAGGCCAATAATCTTAGGCGGCGATCTTCACGGTCTGTTGTTCTACGGCGGCGTCCAGAGCCCCTTGCTCTTTGCGTACGGCCTTCTCGAAGCCATGCCTGACAACACCTAACCACAGTGTCTACACTTCTTTGCACTCTAACTGCAATTGCCCGAAAAGAAAGTCCAGCTTCCCGAAGTCCCACTATACGGCCCCTATCAAACTCACTAAGTTGACGAAATCGTACAGGTCTCCGTACTCTAGGCATCGTAACCTTTCGTAAAGGATGTCAAGAACCAAAATCCGCCAACGTTGATTCTTTACTGCGGCTGAAATATTCATTTTTAGAGCGTTAGTGAATTAAAAAAAAAGCAGTATAAAAACCGGAATGTCCAACTGATAAGGCTGAAAATTTTTTCACTTGTTATTTACAGTAAGATAAATACATTCACCAACTTTTATTAAAATAAAACCATTTAAACTGGGTGTTCGGATTTATATGTCACTTAGTATACATACGATTTTTGAACTTCATAATTAAAATAGAGGAAAGCTTGATCTGGTAGATCCTTCCATATTGCTCATACATTTTAGAACCAAGTTTTTCAGTGCAGTGCTCTACCAAATTGGAATGAAAACCAGAAGCTCACTGAGTCGATCTGGTTTGAGACTTTCTGACGAGAAAGTGTCATCGATCACGATATCAAGTATAGACAGTATGGTCGGATTCCAAACATGAGAAGTACAATGAAGTTTCGGTCCCGAGTTGTGTACAATGATCTGCACTCCAACAAACCGAAGCGAATGATTTACTGGTAAGGTTCAGGGTACAGAATTATGTATTTGGAAACATTTAACTAGAAACAAACCAAATCGCTACGTCGCCAGGCAGTGATAACCTACAAATCGTTGCTATTATACGAAGTTGCTAACAGCTGTCTCCTCTCCAGCTCAATCGCAGGGACTTCAGTGACTTTCTGGCTAACTTTTTATGGCCAGCAATGTAGGCAGGAAGAATTTTATCAAAAGGGGAATGATTGTTGCTTAAGTTAATCCTAACAGAGGGATCCTGTAGCAGAATAAAAGTTGCCTAAAATCTTAACAGGCCTAACCACAATATGAAAAAAATGGCATCAAGTAGATTGGCTCTATAGTTCCTACGCCTTTGTTAGAGGTCTTAAAGAAAAGATATGACTTAAGTCATTTCAAAAGGCGGAATCGAATCTTGACTAGGTAGGTTCACTTAACTGACTGAATGACCTCTACATATCAAACTGTATAAAATAAATCTATTATATTTCTGTTTCCATGACAGATGTAGGAAAAACATGTGTGACTCATTATGTCTAACATGCATAATATAAGAATCAGCAGATTATTAATAATAGAAGGTCTCTCTCAACTTAGAACCATTTACTGCATACAGCTTCTAACCTAAAATATTCAACCGCTACAAACAATGTATGAAGAAGAACAGGAATCTCTGGAACGTTTTAATATTTTATTAGAGATTTTGATTGATTGATTTGAATCAATTTTCAAAATCTACGACTACCTAAACGATGGAAGTATTGAACTCAATGATCTTCGAATTTCAGTTCACAAGTCTGCTGTTGCTTAAACATATTCGCATCACACAAGTCTGTGTTTCGTCGCGCCTCGCGCCGTATTCGGTACGCCGACGATTGCAAGTGGCAAGTTGTAATAGAATGTATTTGACTGCTACTAAAGCCGTAATACTTACAATGTTACGAAAATGATCAGCAGCCTCAGGTACGTCAAAAAACGAGATTTGAGCGACTTTTACTTCTCTTTCCGTCCCCCACTCCGCTGCCACTGGCCCGATTTTCAAAAACTACATAGCTTTTTTGTCCTTGGCATAGTAGCAACCTTGTGTGAGAATTTCATCAGAATCTCAGCCTTATTTCTCAAGCTATAGACGGGCGAAGGATTAGCGTATAGACAGACAGACCATCAAAAAAAAACAATAATTCTTTTTCGAAATTTTTCACTTTCAATACTCGCCCAGTGGCACAGGAGGTAAAAAGTTTATCCTGTGAACGGTATCCCCAATCAAAGTGACAGATGATGATTATATCGGCATATCTTCCGGCTGATTACCAATCAATGCATTGTTCATGGAGAACAATAAATTATCGATTCTTCATAGATAAACAGTTTCAACAGCCTCCTTGACATCTTATAACAATTGAGCGCTTTTTCCTTAGCAATTATCTGCACTTATCTAGTTATCGATAATAGGTTGCAGTTTGTTGCTGGGAGGTTTGTATTATGTGTAAAGTGGAATATTGTGCTTGAAAAGGTTACGTCATAGGTATATATGGTGTTTTGTTTTGTCAGAATTATTTCAATCAACATATTTTTGGACAAGATGTGCATCGGAGCTTGCTTCTGCCCTTTTACGTTTCTTTTAGATGTCTCCAGCATTTTCACAAAAATCTGGAGAAGACGTCATCGGAACTCTCTATGAGGAATGGCTTTTCGATAATTTTTTCAACAATTTAGTTGAACAAAAGTATCAATTCGCCTAAATTTTTTCTACAAGTTGTTTCCCAGATACAGTTCGCCCAAGTTGGGTGGTGTGTACCCTTATTACGATTTTTTTTCGGTGTATGGTATGTAATTTATTTACGTTCTTATTATGATCCTTGCTAAGTGGTTCACCAACATTGCGAATCTATCACACGTAAAATACCTGCAGAGGAATACAATTAAAAATGATTTGCCCAGAAATGGATGAAGATTTCAAAAATAGTTTTTACTCAAAGAGTTGCGGACCATTTTTTACCAAAAATATTCAGTGCTAGACCCATACGGATGTCATTGGAAGAAATAATATCATTATTTATACATTAGAAAATGCATCTCGCTGCATACAAGATCAGTACCAAACTTCATAAATATGTCTACAATATTATGACAGGTATTACAAAATCTCTCTTTTTTTCTGAAAACTTCACCACACTCTGTCTCAAAGATTAAGACGTTTAGGACATAATTATATTCATCTGAATTTTTTTCTTGAAGTGGGCCCAAAGATTTCCTCCTTGAATATTAGCATATCATTAAGGAACGCCCTGTATAGCATGTCCCACTGCTTATGTTTCATAAAATATTTGCGTAGATCTAAGTTTCTGTACTTGGTCTACGTTTTGTCAAGTTTTTTTTTGAGATAAATGTTTTGTCTAAAAACGATATAAAATTATCTTAACCAATATGTTTACTACTTTAATGGATACTGTAAAAAAGTTGCATTTTCACACAGATTCCTCTATTGTAATAACATAAACACACTTGGGTAAGTGTCTTAACAACAACTTAGAAACAGTGGGATGTGAAATGCTTCAGCATTGAGCTTTTACCTGGACAGTTGTGAGGTCATTTTGATTTATATATTCTTCTTGTTTCAATGAACACTCAATCTCAACCTAAGGCTTGTTAACAATATTTTGTATATATGTATATATACAACAACATGCAAAATACCGGAATGAATACGGAAAACTGCTATCCAAATCTAATCTAAACAACAGGTTCTTCAGCGTTTTGAGTACTAATTTTACGATCTCATTTTAGTGCCACCAGATTCTATGGAGAATGCTCAGTGTGTTCAAAAAATAAACTACGGACATCAAATTGACGAATTAAGCAAAATTGTTCATATGCTGTACAGTTAATACATATCTACTTTCGTTTCTTTACCTTATTTCATTCAGCCCTGTTTGTTAACAATGACTATGCAATTCACGTCACAACGCAAATAGTATTCCTGCCTTAATATAAGTAAGTACAGCCAGTACGAATAGTTACCAGAGAAAAATAATATACGCCATTGTATTGGTTTGTCACTGTGGGAAGCAATGATAAATTAGTCAAATGGACGCAATTGTGACGACAAATGATGCAGTGTAAACATATACTTGGCTCCAAATCTATTCGAACTCATTGGCATCAAAGTATGGTGCACGTGATTAACTGGAAACTTTACATTGCTCATAGATCTGCCACCACTGGGTCGAATTAGAAATTTTGCGCGATTACAATTTTTCCTTACAAGTGCAGTGACGTGAAAAGTAAAATCATTTTCGGTTGGGTACTTTCCTAGAAGTGTTTTTTTAAGTTATTGCTATGCCAAAAACGGATTAAACATTTATCCTTGATGCTCTTATGTCCTCAGTCATCGCTTCCTCGCTGGAAATCATTACCCTACTAACTCGTGATCCATGTTAAAATGTTTTATCTGTTTCAGGTATCGTGGACGCAACTTGCTTGGTGAGTACTTTGCGCCTTTAATTACTTATTTGATAGTTTTTTCAAAATATTTTATATCTTTTGTAAGTTCAGTAACCGATTATTGATTTCAAGATTGTTCGCGCTATGCAATAAATGGTGTTTGAAATAAATCAACAAACTATGATAACGTTTGCTTATATAATTGATACTCTCCATTTATCTAAACAAGAATATTGCGAAACGACACTTCATTCATAAAACACACGATAATGTACCAGTATTTCTCCATCATGTTCTCATATCAAAAACAAGCGATTAATCAGCTAGCAAGAAACGCAGTAGGTATATTTTTTCTGACATATCCAGCAGGCCTAGTATTCAACAGTGGAGTTCTATACTAATTAATGCTGTCAAGACGGTTGACCGATTGCCGTACACAATCAAGCTACCCAGAAATAAACAAATGAACGTTTCGTGAGATACCTGCTGGTTTCGTTTATTTTTCGGCCGTGGATTATGAAGCAAAATGTAGTGCTATTATTTTTCTGGTGTCGTAATGGGTTTAATTGGAAGCTAAATACTGCCAGAAGAGTGAATTCGTTCTAAACAAGGAGTGCATCGAGATTTTTATAAGTGTATCACTTGCCAAGCCACTGGCGAGGAAGTGTTGTAATCGCAGGGGAATGTTAATATGAGATTTTTTGGGAATGTTCACGAAAAACAATGTCGCTCATTTTCTTCGGTCCGTCTGTCTGTCTTCTGGTCCTTGGAAAAGTTTGACAGAAGATTACTACTTTGCCAAGGACGAAAAAGCTTTGTAGATTTTATAAGTCGATTATTTCCAGAATAAAATTTCTGTCGGATTTGGAAAAGGAAACGAGTAAAAGTTAAAGGAGAAAAGTACTTTTATATACATAAAGAAAATATTTCACAACAAGGGCTGAAAGCATTCAAAAATGATCTGAGTTCAGCCCTGAGGCTATTACATATTTATTAAATAGAAAGCCCCCAAAAAATGTCTGAATGATAGTACGAAAAATAAAGTTTCATTATTTTGATCGCTTGTGCCTGATTTGGATTGGTGCGCACTGAAGTGTTTTTTATATATTTGATTTTAAACTAGTTTGGATGCAGAATTTTCAAATCATTAGGGATTTGATTATGAGGCCGATTAGTGTTGTATGAGAAAGATCTACAAAAATACGACTTTTGCTGAGAAGGATATGTAGGCCCGAAACCGAAAACTTAAATTCTGCACATGACCGCGAAAAGTTATCTTACTGTATAAATATGGTGGTTACTTAAAAAACACAAATGTGTGAAAGTGATTACATGCATGCGACTCACGTCGACATAACATATTCCACCAGGCAACTTAATAATAATAATGCTAATAATAAAAGTCTTTATTCGCCCAACATTAACAAATAAGCTTACTGACCCATTTATTAATATGAGGCTTGATCGTTAATGATGAGTCAAATTCTACTACTAAATCTCTCACAGCAGCTGAGCAAGGTATAGAATCACCTCTTATTGTGACATTGAAAGTGGTCTCAAGATTGCCATAAAAATATTTCCCAACAGCTACTATGATTGACCAGATGTATTCCTGCCAAATCATGTCCTGGGAGATCTGAACTCCGACCAGCCGAAATGAATAGTTATCTTGCAGAACTTTGCCATCCATCAGAAACTATCGATAATGATGTCAATTTAATGTTTTTGACTACTTAACGATATCGTGAAGAGAGATGTTTTGTACCTACGATGCGCGAACTGTATAAATGTAGGTACATGCGTATATTCATGTCCAACATTCAAAGAATTTCAATCACGTTTACCACGTGTAGCGTATCTGAAGAAGCGATGATTCCACAGTTGATAGCTCTGCCCACATCAGAGATTACCTTTATGCAAATAGGTCCATTCTCTTGATTTCCACGGCAACCGTGCAAACACGGTTTGCGTTGTTCACGCATTTTCAGCCTCTGCTTCAGGCATCAACGCAGAACGGTCAAGAAATTTACTGTAATTATCAAAGTGCAGAGTAATACGGACGTTACGTATGCATAGCGGTAATTGTTTTTGTGAGAAAATTGATATGAGGTAGACATGACGATTAATGATTGCCTGTGTGAACACGTCATTCTATTACCAAGTGATACTTATGTTGCTCTCCAGCATTTAACGCCATAGAGGGATAATTATTTATCACGACATTCCTATGAGTCAAGACCACTACTATAAACTACTATTTAGTGCAATTGTTTATTCACTGCGTCCCGCCGTCATATCCAACTAATTAAAAAACTAAATGTGTACTTATAGGAGTTTTACAATAGAAAAATAATAAATTGCAAATTACTCGAAAAGTAAACATTTTTGAGATAGATAACCCGGTATAAAGTTACCCTTATTTTTAATGCTTGATGCGATAAACTTATAAAAATAGTGGATTTTCATTTGAAAAAATCGACTTTTGACAATTTTTGTCATTCAATTTTTATACTAATTTTTTGACCACTCTGTATAAATAATTATCGAAATATTATATAAAGTCTGTCAAACTATAGTCAACGCCAAACAAAGTGGCGTGCACGTCATCAAGGTGGGTGTGTTGAAAAATTTACATTGTTGCCAAACTTTTTGTAAAATAATAAAATTTATTATTTACATATCTAGGTTTATAAGCAATATTAACCTCAAATGAGAACAAAAATAATAGTATAATAAAATTATAGATCTGTACTTGCATAATCATTAAGTATGACAATTATTGATCAGATGACACTATGAAACTACCATATTTAATCGATAGCTTAAAGGTACTGAATAAAAATCCAAATGGGGTCCTCCAAATTTTATGCATGGTATTTATTTTACAGAATTCATACAGAAAAATGCATTCTAAAATTAGGTAAGCTACTGGTGTAAGCTTTTTCTGTACAATAAAGTTAGTCGGAGTTTCTTTCTTCAGCGCTGTCTGAATCTGAATCTTCATCACTCTCAAAGTTGATTATTAAAGGTTCGATGTCTGGTCGATCAAAAATTCGTTCTCTTTCATACCATTTAAAAATTTCTTGCTCAGTATGTCGAACACTATTTTTCCACATGTCTGGGGTAACCGTTTGTAGAGCCTCGTTCCACATATCCAAACAGTCTTTTTCACTGTTACCATCTCTACCAATATGTCTGTTATAGTAACCTTTTGCTATGCCCCAAATTAACTCAATAGGGTTAAATATACAATGGTAAGGAGGCAGACGAAGAACTTTGTGCCCATGTTGTTCCGCCAATTCATCAATCACGTATATTTTAGGTGGTTTGTTTCTAAAAAAGCAGTTATTTTAAGAATAGGAATAAACAAAAGAAATATAAACTGTCGACCAAAATATATATAATTAAGAAGCATTATGTACCGAGCAACAATACTCAATAGCTCTGTTTTAAACATTGTGTTTAAAAATGGTATGTTTTGATTTGTCAACCAGTCTTGGATATTTTTTTTGTCCATGCATTGTTGGGCACTTTGTTCAATATCATGCTGTGATAAGGGGCGTTATCCAGTATAATCATAGATGGACTCTCCAATTTTTCTAATAACTGATGTTGAAACCATTTCAAAAAATTGTCCTGGTTCATCTCTCCATGGTAATCGCTCAATTTTTTTCGAAGAAAATATCGCTTCACTACCCTCAATAAACCCATTTTCATTTCCAGCATGTAATATAATGTATCTAAAATATATTAGTTTTAAATTTTATAGTGCAAATTGTGTAAAAGTACATACCTTTTACCATCTGTTTTAATAGCTTTCACGCTTTTTTGGTTTCCATTTTGCCAAGAGCGACCTATGGTCCCATTTTGAAATATCCAAGTTTCATCGAGGAAGACAAACTGGTATAAGGCCTCAACCTTGGCTTGATTGTATTGCCTTAGAAATTCCACCCTTTTCAAAGCTATACTTGGTAGTTCCATGAGCCCTCGTCGCGGATTGTCCTTAAGCCACTTAAATCCAAGATCTCTAAGCAACCGCCTTAAAGACGTGGCACTACCATCAAATAATGCCCTATCTCTTAATCGAGACCATAAAGTTTGTATCGTAACTTGTTCTTCTGAAACCATGTGTAATATGACATTATAATTTAGTTAACAAATTAATGCAAATTTCTGATAAGTTATTATAATAAGATCTTACTTGTGTGATACATAGATCACTTCTCGAATGGCACTTGTATCCAATGTCGCTGTGTTGGTTACACGTTTAATATAACTCCGCTTTTTCTTGGGCGATTCTAAATTTGCATCACTTTTCACACCCTCGGAAATACGACTAACTGTCCTTAAACTAATTTTTAAAGCAGCAGCAACACGCTACAAAAAATGAAATAAAATTTCACTATTATTAATATACATTACATATAATTATTAGTAACCTACCTCTTGAACAGCATTTAAAGGCAACAAAGGCCCGTTGTTGTCCCTTTCTTGCTCAAAGTAGTGCATTAACGAGGCCACGAGTTCCTTACACCGACTATTTAACTGTTTGGGCATCTTTATATACCAAAATTGCCTTTATCTACTCGTAAAATGAATAATTTTGTTTTGAAACAAACAGTTGTTGATTTACAGTATGCGGGGCCAAAGGATTTATAAAGATTTGAAATGCCACAAATTGATTCAGTGTCAAAATTAATACAAATGTCAGTTCCCAGTTTAAATAAGTTTCAAGGTGACAATGTGTCAACGCTGCGAAATCGGTTTAGTGCGTTTACATGTCGATAAGTGATTGGAGCGTTTGCAAAACATTTTATTTCGCATAATGCGTCTAAATTTATCAGAAAGCAACTTATGTGATATTTTAATAACAATGTTTATATGACTATTAACCATAATAAGAGAGTAATGACCATTTTACAATTTATATATCACATTAATATGAAACTGCAATAGAGCAATTGTTTGTGATAGAAACCTAGGCATTAGGTCGGGGAATTTTTATCGTGATGACGTGCACGCCGCTTTGTTTGGCGTTGACTATATATCACTGTTTACCAGAAAACCAATCCACATCAAACATAGGGGAAATGAACAATTATTTTAGAGCCTGCAAACGTCATTTTTGACATAAAATTTGAAATATGTCGTCAAAAACGGGTAGACCTGGGTATAAGAAATTATACATAAAAAGTGATTAGAATTTTATGTAGAATCCGAATATTGAGAAATATACAGGGTATCCAATTTAAAATAAGCAAGTGTCACCATCTTGAAAATAGTTTAGCTGCCGTTGCCCCATCGACGTTAGTATACCCCCAAATTTTCATATGCCTACGTTTGGAGAAATCTATCGATGGAGTTCCCAATGCGTACCCTGTATAGAAGAAATCCAGAACGTGGCGTCCGCCAAACACCTGATGGGGTCTAAACACGTGTTGTTTTTAATAATAATAAGGATGATAAACGTCTTTATCGATCCACATCAGTGAGACGAAGTTTAACTAAAGGGCTACTTGTGTACTTAACCACACTGTGTGAGAAAAAGCAATAAAGATAGACTTGATACACAAACAAAAAATTTTAATGATAATAAGAAAAATAAAAGTAAGTATTGACAAAGTTCGAGCCAACAAAACAAAATAATATAGAACCGAAAAACACAAATTTAAATGATTTTACAGATGTACAATTTAAACTCTGGAGTGTCTCATGTGCTGTTTCTTAACAAGTCATTACAATACTTGCTCGCCAGTAGGCGTGGAAAGTAAAACATTTATCCCATCGAATCGACAAGTGAGCATGCAGTTATATGATGTCTTGGATGTATGCTTGTCAAGTTTGCAAGACACCGGTTGACTGACGTTTTTATTCTAAGCAGGTCCTCCGCAAATACGTGCTTTGCTTCTTTTATCATCTCTTTTTCTCCATTAGAGAAATTTCTTCTTGATTTTTCTTATGGATTGCCTAATGCGTGTTCTACCAATCGCCACAAAGATAGAGTGGATCTGCTTTTTGGTGTATTGATAACGATGCAGCTTTTGTTGAGTAAGGGTCAGAATAAGAAACATACGTAGCAAAGAAAGGTAACCCAGAGATTATTATGAAAATGTATGCTGTCATCATGGGAACGTTTCTTATGTTATGACTAAAAGAGTACATACACTACAGTATGAAGTAAAATTCCTTAAGAAAACAAGTATACCTTATTGAAAAAAAAATAGTCGTTTATAAAAAACAACAATAACCTCGCCATTCAACTTGTATCGTATTTTAAAATCGATAAAGCCTTTAAGAAATATCTAGAACCAACCGCATTAAAAAAACTGACAAACTGTGAAAGCTATTCATGAGCTTAATGGGAGGCCTGGTGTTAGGTTTTACATGGTCGTCGGAGTCGGTCTTTAGGGTTACAAAGACCCGGTAGGGACGAATAAATAATACCCAACTAAAATAAGAATACTACTGTGCTTAGGCTAATGAGAATAAATGAAGTTAATATATGAAGAAATGAGAAGTACGTAAAGATGCTAGGTTATGGAAAGCTTGAAAATAGACATACAGTAAAGAAGTATATATATATATATATATATATATCCTTGAATATCTTTGGTTAGAAGGCAAAGTATTGCAAAAGTACACTCTTATAAATTAAACTCAAGCTTTCGAAGATCTATGTCTTCATCGTCTGGAGTAAGTCGGCGAGATTGTTGCTGAAATTGCTTCTAAACAACAGTGAAGGGAACACATAGTCGACGAATAAAAAACTGGACCGATGAGGTTCGATTAGGATGAAATTATTTTATTATTAAATGGAATAACATAGCTACGTTTTTTTATATTTTTGAAAAGGTTTCCTTAAACGTTGATTGAATTTGGAAGAAATTTGAAAATTTTAAAACTGACAGGTTAGTCGCCCGGCACGTGTTGGATAATGTGGAGGCTATAAGTGGAAAAAAAGATGAAATCTCGAAGGAATTTTCAAAAGTTGATAGTTTAGTCATTGATAGTGCACTGTTATAATGAAATTTAATTAAAATAATTATAATATATAACAATACTTGTTATATCCTTAGATTTTGAGCATGTGTGTATGACGTTCAGGCGCTCAACGTTAAACTGTTTATAGGTAAACAGAAACTGACGTAGACTTGAAGAAGTTTTAACTCAACTCTGCCGTTACCGTTCCCGATGAAAGGAAGCCTGCAAATTACGTGTTTGTTGCGACGTTTCAGCTTTTTGCTCTGTTTGACATATATTTCGTAATCTGCGTGACTTTCTTTGAGATTGCTATATCTATCAAGTACTTTTAACTATTTTTCCTTTCACGAGCGCCCATGTGGTGGCACGTTGTAAGGTGTACAATCTTAGCTGCGGACCTGAAGATAAGAATCGGTCTACACCCCCCGCCGAGTCCTACGGGAGATAAGGGCCGTCCTACACCTGACACCCCTATTAAGTGCATTAATATTATTTATGGAGTTTTGAGAACGCTTGTCAGAGGCAAATGTAAACATGGACAGTGGGCAATAGACACCGCACCGTCCAACGAACGGTTGGCCTGTAGAGAAACTGTGTTCCTTCTTTATCATGCTAATGAGGACTTTTTGATACGGAATGCGGTAGGAAAGACAGAATCTACAGGGGTTGATCTACAAATTGCACTATTAGAAGGAAGTTGCTGTGGAAATGCAAATGAATATATACCAAATAAAACTTCTGGGTATACAGGGTGACTTCGAAGTTGAGTCATTTATTTTAACAGTGAGTAGATCTGATCAAAAGAAATGTTTTTTTCCTTTACCATTTTTCTGGTAAAATTAAAGTAACAAAGTTATAGCCCTTTGGAAGTTTGAGTACCGCCCTGTCTCAATAACATCATGTGCTCGTGTTTGGCAACAACGGATATAATCCACCTTATCGGTTCATCGCATCGGAAACAAAAAAGCGAAAGAATTTGGAACGATGTTTACTTTATTCAGTTCAGTTATACATACAATCAGTGTCAGTCGCGTGTGAATAGTGTCTGTTGCGTGGCTCAAACGAAATAAAAAATGGCACATGTTTATGCGGATCGGTTTCCCAATCGAGTGCAACCAACCCCTCGTGCTTTGTTAATAGTAGTACAACGGGCTCGTGAATCAGGTGACTTCAGACCTCACAGGGGACCTCACGATCAAATACAGGTCCGCACTGAAATACTTGTCGGGAGGATACTTTATAAAACAAGGTAAAAATTTTTTTTTATTTTTTTTTTATTTTTACACACATATTTTGGTTTATCTTCCTTCTACAATCATTATCTGAAAATTAATGACTCAACTTCAAAGTCACCCTGTATAAATCAAGAGCAGTTAACTTGACTTTTTTTATATAGTGAAGCAGCTGCGGAGGCAGACACCTAAGTGCCAAGTTACCGCGGCTGCTAAATGATCAATTTTTTTGAGCTGCCCAAGTATAGTAGAAGTGGAAAAAACATCTTTTTCTATTATATATTATAGGGCTCGATCATCTTAAAATGAGAAGCAAGCGCTTGGTAGGTTCTTCTGACAGGCTTAGAATATAATGGCATCATTAGGAACAGTTCAGAAGAGCTATTGGCATATCGGAAGAAAATATACAAATTAAACTTGATCTGAGAGAGGCTTGGTGCAAGGATTGCCATTTCTTATCATTCGAAAGCCGGACTCGGCGTTATATATGGCCGAAGACTGAAAACCGAGCATCCATAGCCAAAGATGACTTCTAAAGAGCCAACGGTAGATTTTTCAAATTAACACAACAACAATAATAGAAAAATGTGTTAAATATTATAATTCTTCATTAATATCAGTTTTATTACAATTTTAAGCAGTCAAAGGTAAGATCAGTAATCACTAATCAATCTTATATCAATCATCTTTTTCCAATATTCACGACAAGAATAGTAACAACAAAGCGGAATGTGTAGACTTATACCAAGAAATGAACCAGGTGTAGCTGTTTTTTGAAAAACTAACTCTAGCAAATTTTTTGACTGCAATGAAAAGACTACCAAGAGTCGGACAGGCCGGACATCAAAATTTGGCCGGACAGAACCGAAAAAATCCAAACGGATGGCAACCTACTCCAGACTCTATTAAAAAAGTTTTAGCCACCAGTCGATGGCAACGAAGGAGGTTTTTTATCCTACTGGGAGGAGAACCAACGCAATCTTAGGCGATCCGAAATAATTCAAAGGAATTTAAGATAATCCCAACTTAAGACTTATCGCGTGATTTCCATGCTCGTTATTTTTCATATAGGCTTGAGATCGAGCTAACGTTTCGGCCACCAAGGTGTCCAAAAAAGTATATTGACAATATATTGATATATTTTGTATTTATTTGTCGTAGAAGGTGAAAGTTTATGCTGCTACTATACAGTGTGTTCCCGAGATCGCGTTTCAAAATGGCGCTCCGCAAACCGCGCAAACTCTGGAACAACCCTTACCCTTTCCACGTGGTTTTTGACGTAGGAGACACGTCAACCTCTCTTGTCGTTTCAGAAACGCCAAGCCACAGCGAGAACGCGAAAACCCACTCAGAACTGTTGTCCACCAGTCGGTTTAGAGAATATGAATTATACCTTCCCTTCCAGAATAAGCATCCCAATTGTGTCATAAAATTTGAGAATTTTAACTCATCCGTAAAGCTGTGGACCCGATCTGCGGGTTTCAGAACTATCCTCTGTGAGCTGGCAGTTTTGTGGGCACAGAACTGACAATATTTGTTCGGAAGTGAGTCTTATAACAACCAATCTAAACAAAGAAATGCAAAACAACAAAGTCGTAAATTTAAACTGTAAACTATTCCGCGTTATGATACGCTGATGCATTTAATATGAATATTTCATTGGCAATCTGATAGAAGACAAATTACTAGCTGAACACGGTAGTTTACTCTAACAAATCTACTATTTTTTCCATGTGGAACGGCGGTATTGCATAAATTAACTGGTACGAAAGAGATTTGTAAAACCATCGGCGGGTTCCAAGTAGGTCGCAGCTCCTGGGCGTACTCATTGAAAACAGTAGTAGATATATATACGAATATGACTATCTCAAGATATATATGTTCTTGGTTGATAAAAAAATGGCGTCAAGTAGGTTGACACTGCACTCCTGCAAAGGAATATGATCAGCGCAAACTGGATCCCCTCTGAGAAAAAAATCAGGTCCATACTCATCGATATTCTAAACCCTCCTCGCCCCCTTACGCCCCTAACCCCCAAGTTTCTTTATCTCTAAAATAATCATGGTCCCCTCTTAATCGTCCAAAAACGAAGTTTCAGCGATTTTTACACTTTCGTTTTATCCACTTTTCTCTGCCCCCACTGGACCGAGATTCAAGAACTACATTTTCGTCCTTGACATAGGAGTCACATTGTTTAAAAATTTCATCAAAATTTGACCGGTACTACACAAGTTCAGACCGTTATTAGATGAGCGGACAGACCGACAGACAGACAGAAGTAAAATTTGTTTTTGCAAATCATCGCTGACACAAGCTCAGCAGAAACTGAGTCGGAAAGAGCTCTGTTTCTATCAGGTAACCAAATAAGTTCGTGCCGGTTTTAGTAGAGAAATATGAATTTTTATTGAGAAACAATAAGACACTATTTATTCGTCGAATTTTTTTATGCCGGTATTGTAGAACTCCCTGGATTTGAAGTAAAAAATATCACTTTCTTCCGATTGATCAAAGAAGGCTGTTTCTGGACGAGTGCTGCGTGTACTCGTTGAAGCTGCTCACAATGCAAGTTAGCAGTGATGGTTTGGCCCCTTTCCAAAAACCCATAATGGACAATTCCAGTTGCTGCCCACCAAACACACAACAAAACCTTGTTTGGGTGCAAGGAAGCCTTGGGCGTGTGTGGTACCGAATCAGTAGGCGACAACCAATGATACGAACGCTTAGAATTCGAATACAAGATCCATTTTTCGTGACAGGTTAATAACCTATTAAGAAATTGTTCATTAGTGTTGCGTGAAATGTTTGCTGAACAAATGGTAAGACGACTTAATTTTTTATCATTTGTCAGTTCATGTGGGAGCCATTTGCTTAACTTCCATGTCTTTCCTAGCGGATGAAGATGCAAACGAATAGTTTCAGGACCCACTTTGAATATTTCTGCAAGTACTTGGCACGTTGTCCTGGAATTTGCGTCCACAACCATGGCAATGTACGAAATACAGCAACCGCACGAACTTATTTGGTTACCTGATATACCGAATACAGTAGAAACTATAGATATACCAGCTTTGCAGCAGACTACTAGAAAGTTTTATACGGTCTTCATTTTATGACTATTTTTATTTATTCATCAGCTTTTGGGTCAAAATGCGGCAGTTGATTCTTTTGATATGATGAGATAAAGCTGTCATCTTTGGAAGTTGGAGATAATAAATCCAATCTGAAACGAGTAAAACTTCATTCAAACCTGTTTATACCATAATCAAAATTTGTTTAACTTGTCTAGTCATTATTATTAGTAGCCATTTTGCTTGTAGTATTTTTTCTTGTGTACGAAGGTAGTTTTCTAAACAGCAGCGTTGTCAGGAAGCATGAATCCGTAACCTTAGAAGTACCACAACAAAATACGACGCTGTCTACGCATCTACCATTGACAGGTCCGTCAGAATTGTGTCACAAGTCGGTATGGGGTATTTTGAAATGTTACTAGTTAATCAGCTGTTAGTTGCTCTTATGTTTGACGTAAAATATTATGTTCTTCAAATGCAAGTACACCTTAAATTAATTGATTCTTATCGTTTAATTAATTAGTTTCCTCTGCATCTTGCGTAAGACAAAAGGTGGAACACCAAAATTACAATTTACCATCTGATTATATCTATGACTGTTCGATATTTGCAAGGATATTATCCGTGGTGTTTTAAAAATTAATCAAATTGAATAATTAGCCTAGATAATTAGCCCCGTATTAATAATTATATAATTTTCACGCAAATAACACATTAACAACAGCATTGATAATTGGACTAGTTGTCTGTATCGTGCGAAAAGTACATTTTTTATGCATTGTGGCTTGATAGTAATTTAAATGAGAAGCATTTTAACATTTTCAGGTCTTCGTGTCGGACTTAATTTAATATTATTATTTTTTGTGTATTGAAAGCGAAACAAAAACCTTAGTGAACGTTTCATCCACTTTGTGCGATAAAGCTTTTAGTCGATCAAACGTCAACTTCATTTGCCATCAACTTTTTGACGACGATTTACCAAAAAGTTTAAATGCAAAATTTTTGACGTTTAGCTTCAAACTTTCAACTGATATCCTCAAAAACCTCGTACGTCCATGCAGCTAGCGACGTAATTGGATGAAAGAATTACAAAGGTCTCTCCCACTAACTGTCATCAGATAGAATAATCTATTATTTACAATTTGATTAGAGGTGAAAGGCTAAAATAAATAATATACTTTTATAGTGTATGACAGAGAAACGAGTAAGGATACTGATTGTGTAGGCAGATCATTAAGGTTGAATTATTATGCATAAAATAAACGTTTAGGTAAGCAAAAATATGGAATGTTTCTCTTGTATTCAAATGCGCGTTTTCAATTGATTGCATTTACCTACCACCCGGAGCATGGAACAAATTTAAAATCTGATTCTAAACTCTCTTTTAGTGGCTTTATATGCCGAAGATTCGATGAAGACCCTGAGCAAAACAAAAAGTCGTGGCTCTCAAGACGTTTCGTAGTGCTAGAGACATCTAGCTGATCATTTCATTATAGAAAAGACATACTAACGGCATTTCAATCTAATAATACCTAGCATGAGTAGCAGTTACTTTATATGTGTACGCTTCTCTAAAACTTCAGAACTTGACAGAAGGAATCAGGGTCTATACAGCCTGGACAATAACTCAAATTTCAAGTTGACCGTATCTACGAATTTTTTGCATTCAAACATTCCTGAACATATGTATTTCAAACTTTTACCTACATGCTTTTATTCTACTACTTTTGCTTGTTTTGTAAAAGCACAAACAGCTGTCCATTGTTGGCTGACCTTTTGGTCCGGCTGACGGAACCATCATGTTACTGTTAATGGCAATTAGACCACATCTACTTTACAACCAGAACCGTCAGCCATCTAACGGTCAGTGGCGAAGCGTCCATGTAACCATTGTTAGCATTGGTAACAGTTAAAAATCTTAAAAATAAATATTTTATGACTAAGTACTGTGAGATAATTTCATTTATTTGCTTACCAACAGCGACATGTAATAGTAATTCAGTAAATCGCAAATTAGCCCCACGAAAATAATGCGCCCTATAGTGTCTAGGTTTTGCGAACACGATGAAGCTGACTCGCCTCGACTTGATTGTCGGTTGTTACCATTTTCATTTAGGAATACACTTGGTAGTCTGTCGGGGACCGCCGGTACCGGTTCGTGTCTGATCGCGGTCGCCCGAGTGCATGGGCGCTGCTACGACTATTATGTGGTCTTGTTACCATTTTTTGAATTGGTTACTCACTTATCACTCGTTAGTAGCCGTTTTAGTTACCGGCTGTAGTGTGCGTGCAATTAAACATGGATGAGTGTCGCTGCGTAATCGATCAACTACTTGAAAAGTAATTATCCTTGTATAATTTTTAAAAAAAAAAAAGGAGATCATTGGAGACGGAAGACCAACACATATTTTAGATAATTTTAAAAAGGAATAAAAAATGTATTTGGTATTTTAAATTAAGTTGGTATATGGAAAATCGTGGGTATGTGGTTGCAAAAGAACAGATTGTATTGTTGGCGATGTCATTTGTTTTATACAGAAAAAAATGGGTGGACCAGCAGCGGAGTCAACAATTTAAATACCTAGTTTTAGGGCTCTAAAGAGGAGACATGAAATTTCTCCGTTACATGTGAGATGTGTAGCCAATTTAATTCAGTTTGGCAAAACAAGAATCGAAAGTTGTCTTAACCAAGCTTTAAAGCAGCAAACTTCTAGATACCGTATGTTTTTTTGACAAAACAGAAATTACAGTTCATTTTGAAGGGGATGACTCTGACAATAGATGAAATTACAGGCAATTGTTAACATTCATTGCCAAAAGATCAAAGATTTTCCGAACATCTAGAAACGTCGACTGTTTTTTCGGACGGCTTGGATTAGTCATAGCATGAGGTATATCAAATGCCCCAGACGCTCAGTCCAGGAATGTTTACCTTAATTTAAAAATAGTTTAAATAAAATAAACTTTTTTTAATAAGATTTTTCACATCTGGTTTTGGTAACAGTTCCCTAACAGTTCCACCTAATAGTAGCTACGCGCTATCTGCAGTGGTCGATTCTCATTTCAGTTAAATATTCGAAAATGGGTGGGGGTTAAGTATTTGAATATGTAAATTTTTGACAAAAATGCCAAAATACAAGTTTAAAAAAGAATCAGGTACAAGAACAGAATGAAAAATATTAATGCAAGTTTAAAACACATATGATCTGAACTATGTATGTGCAAAAATTTCGTACATGTGGCCAACTTGAAAGTTAAGCTATTTTCAGAGACGAAATCCTTATGGGCCCAGGCCAATCCCAATAAAAAAAGATAATCAAACCTAACGGAAGTGTATGATTTGATCCTTGGTAGTCATTAAGAAAAGACTAAACCGCAGTTAAATGATTCAGACCTACCAATATCTATTATAAATCACCTTTATCCATAAGAACAAATCATATTTCGATTTTTTACGTTGGTAAACAGTTGAAATGTTTACCGATTTAAGGACAGGTGAAAAATGAAGGTTATTACTATAATCGTCAACGGCTGTCTCCAAATGTACAAACCCCAAAAACATCTCATAATGACTTGTATATTTAAGGGCAATTTACACACCTAGACTCTATTAAGCTCTCCAAAAATAATCTTTGCATCCACGTGGAGAGACCACCATGTCCATTTTTCATAATTACCTGTAGTACAGTCATTTTGATTTCAAAGTTTGGCAATACCACATTTTATGTTAT
Source organism: Acanthoscelides obtectus (assembly GCA_963669975.1). Lineage (NCBI taxonomy): Eukaryota > Metazoa > Arthropoda > Insecta > Coleoptera > Chrysomelidae > Acanthoscelides > Acanthoscelides obtectus. The sequence continues at coordinate 29,412,116 of CAVLJG010000001.1, forward strand.
CCCGGATGTTAAAGTTATTTATAATTTCGATTCCGATAAAAAATGGCGTCAAGTAGATTGACTCCACTTCCCACGCAATAGCGTCATCAGTGCATAAAAGATTATGTTCGGTACAAGCACAAGCTCCTCTGAGAAAAAAGATACAGATCAAGGTAATCACGAAATTAGTCTATAGAAATGTTTTAATACCCTGCCGAAATCTGGCAACATTACTATCGATAACTCTGCCGTTCGCCACGGCAGTCAGGAAATATTTTGTGGCCATCACCGACTACGAAAGACGAATATCCATCGATGAATCCACGATGCCGAGTGTTGAAAATATTTTTATCTCCAATTCTCAGCTTTAAGGACGAAAGTACGGGGATATCCAATCACGTATCAACGTGAAATACCAGGATTAAAAGCGTATAAGCATACTGTCACGCCAAAAAAGATATATTCCCTACCACACTCTACGACCCCCCTTACTTGCCTACAACCCCTAACCCAATACAAACCCGTACCCCCTACAACCCCTCACTCCCTACATCTCCTGGCCCTCTACAACCCCTCACCTCCTACATCCCCCAACACCTACTCCCTAAAACCTCTCACCCCCTATAGCCCTTCACAGCTTCAGCCCCAATCTCTCACTTCCTACAATCCCTCTCACCCGACAACCTCCGCTTATTTAAAACTCCTACATTTTTTTTCTGAAAACGATCAGGAGTCTCCGACGCTAAAGCACGAAATTGCCCCCTACATGCTAGATTTGATAATATTCGGGATCTTAGACTACATGCAATCAGCCCTAAGTTTCCTCAGCTATATCTAGAAGAAGGCAATTTTTTCATAATTATTCCACGCACCTGGGCCTTACCAGATTTCTATCTATGTCTGAAGTGGTTGGTGAGCACTGCTTAGTGTTATTCCAATGGCCATGCTTACCCAGCTTACTGCAAGAATGGTAATTAGGAGGTTTTTTCGGTAGTACCATTTCCTTAGGGTTACTGGTTATCTTAAATTAGGATCTTTTGACGTGCTTTTTGTTTATGTCGTCATTTGAGACGTTAAGTGTTATTTGTTTGGGGATAATCGCCATGGAAAATGATATATTCATTTTGTACATGGGTGAAGGTAGAATATAAACATTATGTCAATCCAAAGTTGCTTCATTTTGATGATTTCTATACTTCTTCAAATATATTTATAGTATTGTAATTGGACAACTACCGAAAATGCCTATGGTAGCAATAGCATTGGCGCAAAGCTTAATCTGCCAAGTGAAAATGCTGCGAACTGTCAAAGCTATTCGAAGGCTACTGCTCCGGAACTTGCTCGGTGGTTTGCTTATAACTAATCTGTTCTGAAAAAGAACCGAAGTCTGACACTAACAACTTCAGTTATAGTTCTGCATTGTGTGATCAGCAATGTGATGAAGAAATATTTATATTCACAAAGAATAGCTACAGTTAACATGGCTTTCAATGACAGAGATCAAGTGGGGACCTCCAAAGATTTACGTCGTCTAGTAGTGGGCTTAGGGTGGATTTCACCAGGATTGTCAAATCAGCAGTCCGTTATTCTCCACCTATAGGGTAACACTCCGTCAAATACAGCGAATGAGCTTCAAGTTCCAATCAACAAATTTTAGCAACCAATACCTATGAAATGTTGAAAACAAAATATTGTCTAAGTATGAGATGACAGCTTGTCCTTGAATATTAAGAAATTACATATAATTTAGTCGAAATTTAAAAAAGTGCTTATATTATTTTCTTCAACTGATATGCGATTTTACTGATTCAACATCACTTACCGTGTGTTTTTTCCTATAAACCTCTTACAGATAGCCATTAAGCACCTACTTGATGATAGGCTCTACCAAAAATTTCGTAGATATTGCTCGTTTCCAAACATTCATTCATTTACTTGCCGTTCATCAGTACTATTATAGCACCCTCGATTGATATTCCCACAAAACCATTCAGGATTTTTGATATCCATAAATCCATAAAGTCAAATATTTTTTAGTCGTTCAGGAACTGAACAAACATCCACACTATATTTACAGCGATTAAGAAATACTCAAATATATGTCGTAAAGCTACCGGCAAACTTAAAGCCTGCAAAAAAAATAGAATTTGCAATATCTTTCTTGTTTCACTGAGTACACATTCTAGGTTATATTTATATTAGACATTATTTGAATAGCAGCTGACTATTACATTTCTAAACTCCCCAACGAGTGACCATGATATGTGGGATCCGTCAACCCTTGGTCCCAGTGGAGTAAGCTCTGCCAACTGTTGAAATATACTCTACTATGCTTTATAAGACTATACGTGGAATTTTTCCCAAAATCGTTGCACAACACTTGAGAAAATGCAAATGAAAATTTAGAATTATTTCCATGATGTCGCAAAATAGCTCCGTTGGAACCTCGGGTTATACATCTTGACAGTAGGGATGTTCGATACGATCCCATATTTAGAAGTATCGATACTTTCGCTTCCCATACCCGATATTTTGGATCGATATTTTTATATACGACACTTGGATGTATCGATACATTTCAAGAGTATCGTCATCTTTTGATCCGGACTGGGTCAGAAAAAGTGACTAACTTCAGATTACTTTTCTTCTTTGTTTCCTCCCGCTGGATATCGATCATTTTATTCCAATATTTTAGAGTATCGATAAACGATAGGGATCGATACATATCGATACTTTTCGTGGATCTAAACATCCCTAATCTTGACAGCTTGTCGTTCTTGTCAACTGGGCTGCAGGGTGCGGTAATGCCTGTACTATCTTACATTTTACTAAAATCTTATGACAAATTTATAAAAGCTTCAAATGAAATATTGACGAATATGAAGGGATATGCATAGAATTTAGAATATAAATTCATACTGCAAATTTCAGATTGTCTATGCATGGACTTGAACCGAATTTTTCGGTATTTTTACCGAAAAGAGAATATCTACCGATAACATCATTCTTCACGATTTTTCAAATTAATTTAAATATTTCTATACATGCCGAAAAAGAGCTGAAACTAAAAATAAAGCTAAAACTTAATTTTATGTAGTCTTCATAGTCTTATGCCCCATATCAATCATACATATGCATACACACTAAGGCAGTCGGGCACATGAGAGGCGTAGATTTGGGTTGCCTATGATTACGAACGCACATCCTCATCCCTTACTCTGCTTGCCCTGAATTGATTTTTGTGCATACAAAAGGTACAGACTGTACTGTCATTACCTCATCACCCGACAAGCAATAAAGAAACCGAAACCCATCTGTTTTGAAAATAAATATTTAATTAAAATGAGAGGTGAGTTCATGAGTTCAAGGGTAAAACAGAAAAATATTCACAATCCTATAATCAAGAATCGAAAAAGGAGTTTCCAGAACGGTTGCAAAGTACGCACATTGTAGAAGTTGTAATATAGAACTATGTCCTCAAAAAGCATGTTGTGTGCGCGCCCAATACAATAACGGACGTTTTTCATTACTCAAAGGTCCTGGATCTACCACTGATCTTGGGACGGCATTCACCCTATACCGAATTCGACGACACGATTTACCGATTCCGTTCTTTTTGCCGGTTCGGCAACACTGCAGATGTGAAGAAGAAAATATAACAATGTTTGGAGATATATTTTCATAAATAGGTATTTTTTATTCTGACTTATAATATCTAGACGATGAATAATAGGTGGATGCGGTTACTTTTACAAATATCGATGTTTTAGGACCCAGAAATGCAGAATGTGCTGTTTGTTTACATTTGGTGAGGATTTCTAAACCATAAATTGATAAAAATTGTTTTTGATGTAACAAAAGACGATGAACCAGTTGGAATACGTTCTATATCCTTTTTTTGCAAAATATATTATGTACAACACCCTGTACGTGATTTACAGACAAAACTAGATTGCCATGCATGAACAGTCATCAAAAACAGTGAAAACATCCTAGTAAATATAATAGCTAGAAAATGGACCTATTATTTCTCTCATTTTCATTGGTCCATTTAAATAACTGACCGTCTTTTGTGAAATGATAAAAATTTGAAATTCTATGAAAGTTATCCTAATTCTAAAGCACAATGACATAATATTACATCTATATCAGTGATATTCAGAGACAGCTTCCGTCAAATTGCATTTCGTTGGACCGTTAAATATTAATGTTGGTGAAATTGGTTCTTAGTTTATTAAACCACTTGGGAAAGCTCACATTATGGCTCTTAGACTTTCGATAATCTATGACATGAAAACTTCCATCCGGTGACCTTCCCAATGGCTTTTCAGATGGTGGCTGACTTTCACGTTAATGGCATCTGTTCCTGTCCGATAAATCCGATCCTCAGCGTGACAAATGACAGTATTTTACATCGACTTCTACGGTTGAACTAGAAACAAGAATTCTCCTAATGACCTTGTGTCTGACCAGAAGCCAGTAGGTTGCAACAGCGTCACATAGCGGCTTGTAAGACAGTGTTTCCCATATTTCCGTTCAAAGGTTAACAGTTTAGATGAGGCTTAAGCGAAGATGTTCATATGTCACGGCCACTTGCGTGATTTGGTGCCATTCCTTTTTCTTCCTCTTCTTCGGCCGTTTTGCAGAGTTGGCCATGGAAACCACGCCCACCTCGTGGAAACGAAGTCGGCGTGGCAAAACAGATAATCATCGTTTTCTTTAAATTTTCAATTAAGACTCTGCCAGGGTAATTAATGCGAATTATGAGCTTTTTTGTTGCTGAGGCGGGATCCTTAAAGTAATAAAGTATTATGCAGACCCGTATATGATTTTGACGTCAAAGGGAAATGCGCTCTTACAAGGGTTATTCAGTAATTAATGATGTTAGGTCGTTTTTAATGGGGCTTTATGGGAATTGAGTTAGTATTTTGCATTTTTCACCATGTAGAGAAAATGAACATTACGATATACCGATAAAGTTATGGCCAAATCTAAAAATCCAACATGGCGTCCTTAAGAAAAAATGAAGTTGGAGAACAAGAGAATTTTATTTTATAATCCCATCTCAAAAATGTAAAGCAAGGATAAAAGTGATTTTGGGATAAATCTGGTAGGTGAAACAAATAACTATCTGATTATTTCAAGGCCTACCTAGGAAATTCTGCGTTTGTTGAAGTAACTAAGGTTTGACGATGTCAATGCATAACGTATACATTTTTGCAATCAGAATTAAAAGTCCTATTTATCTATGCAAAAATCCAATATGGCGTCTGTAAGAAAAAATGAAGTTTATGCTAGAGGACAAGAGATGAAACGTCATTTTGAAATTCTAGTTATGCCATCTTGTAGAGGAGCAAAATGTGCAATTTATTTTGAAATTCCGCTATAAATAAACTAAGAAAAAAAATAAAACGATTTTGGGAACATTATGTTTTTCCACGTCTCTCTGGAAGTAGGTACATTGAATTTCGAAACTTCCTAAGCGGCATTTTATTGTTTAGCTAAAAACGCAACTTTGCCTCCATTTAAGCCACTTCCTATTTCTTACAGTTTCCCAGATCTCAGTGGTGAGGGTCGAATTTAAATAGCGAATTTTTGGCTTTTAAGGAACAATAAGGTACTAAAATAAAGATTAAAATACATATGCGATCACCTTCAAATTTGGGTTACTTTCCTGATTTTCTCCATTTGCGTCGCTGTTACTACAGGTGGGAAAATTGCAGTATATTAGGATCATTTCGCTAATGTCGAGTATCGCCATAAAAGCACATTTGGTGTAGGAAAACTTAGATGTTACAGTCTCCTGTCAATCTCAGTGAAAAACTGGTAACCGGATATACCAGATCTATATCGTAATTGCAATATTCTAATGTTCTAATAACATTCACAAATAAAGGTTATTTTCGGAATAGAATTTTTTCACTTCACATTTTCTGCAGTTCGGCTAAAACCTTATAACATTCAAATGTTTATAAAACGCTTCCACCCAAGTTTGTCTGCTGCAATTTACAATGTATCTAACTGCATACTTAATATAATAAATGACCTAATCTACGGAAGGATCATTTTGGCTCTTAATTGGCATAAAATTTCACCAAACATCTGCTGCACATTTTAACATCGTCTCGTGGGACCACACACAAAAATTTCATCCTACTTCCCCTTACGTCTAATGACTTTTCTTTTTGGGCAATGGCAGATTTATTTTTGAATAGGGATATATTTCAACGTTGATTTATATGACAGAGACCTGTCGCTAAGGTTTTTTTCTCCTTTTCCATTTTGTTTTACTTGGTAGTCAGCGTGGTGATAAAACGTGTGGCGTCTTCTTGGTACTATGATTTAATATAGTATCATGTCATTAAGTTGTTCCAAGAAACCTTTATTCTATGCAACCTATCGCCTTCATCCTAAAATGAGATCCTACGACTATACCACAAGGAACAAAACTATACCTTGAATTCTTTTTTATGTGGATGTAGGCAAAAAATCTGACGATCTCTACCTACCAATGGTTAACCAAGTTGATCTTGATTCTCATCCTATGCGATGGAAAATGTCGAAGACCCCTACGCTACTGGCTCATAACCTTGATCATCAGTCAGTTTAGTCTTTAATCAAATCCAAGCGAATAACCAAAATTTCTGTGTTATGTGCCGCGGTTATAATATGGTTCAAGATGACACACGGGTTGATGACGTCAGTTACACGAATCGCTTGAACGCGTTGGTTTTAACCGCGGTTTTGTTGGAAGTTGTTTATTTTAGAAAAGCGCGTATATAATCTCTATTATCACTTAATAATCGGTGCTTTTTCGTCTACAACTGTATATGGAAAGTTTAAATAAGAAATCTTTCATAATATTCATGGAGAAATGTTTTTTTCAGATTTTTATTTTAATGATCTAACCATGGCTTTGTAGCTATGATAACTTTCAATTCTCTAAATTTTTCCGCATGTCAAAGAAAACATTTATTGATTCAGCAGAAATGATGAAAAAAGAAATAAGCAAAACCGTATACAGGTGGATATCATCTAGTGAGTTTATATGGCCATATTTTAATATTCTTGTGGTATATGGCTACACAGGATACTTTGTTAAGCATAGAAACTACATTTAAAGTGTCCCCAACAACCGTAATGAGTATAACTAATAAGGTGCTCCACTTTATGGTAAAACTGAAGTCACCCTGTATCGTTTTTCTCAAAAATGAAGCTGAAGTACAATAACAATATCCAATACCCGGCAAAATTCTAACTTGTCACATTTCAAATAATAACCAGAAATATAAAACTACTCTTGAGTTGGGTAAATACCACAATTTTGCGGTGATAACTATGACATATAACAGCTGATTCGTGACGTCACGGATCTTATAACCAAACTGATAACTACACTCGCTTGAACGGATTGGTAAATACCAACCCAAAATGGTAAATACCATTTCCATTTGGTTATCCGCTTGAATTTGATTTTTGTGACTGTTCTGGGTGGACTCTAAATTCCGTAACGATGGGTAGAAATATATGTCATAATATATGCCTTAAAGCTACCAGCAAACCTAAAACTTGCAAAAAAAACTACAAATTTGCCATATTTTTCTTTTTTCACGAGTACACATTCTAGGTTATATTTATATTAGACATTTTTTGAATACAGCTGATTATTGCATTTCAAGGAGTGACACATGTGTGGGATCTGTCAACTCTTGGTACCAGTCACAAAACATATACTCTGAAGGTTTAATTCCATGCTATTCAATCACAACACGGTGACTTGTGTGGTTGTCAGCGGCCATTTTGTGAGGGTGCGACAGGGTTGCCAGATTGTGCATTAATATCCCGTTTCACCCTCCTGGCCCCAGTGGAGTAAGTTCCGCCAACTGTTGAAATATACTCTACTATGCTTTATAAGACTATCCGTGACATTTTTCCCAAAATCATTGCACAACACTTGAAAAAATGCAAATGACAATTTAAAATTATTTCCATGACGCCGCAATATAGCTCCGTCGGTACCTTGGGTTATACATCTTGACAGTAGGGATGTTCGATACGATCCTATATTTAGAAGTATCAATACATTTCACGAGTATCGTCATCTTTCGATCCGGACTGTGTCAGAAAGAGCGACTGCCATTTGGCTGCGACATTACCCTGCCAAATCAGACATATCTTTCAGCATTTCCAAAGAAATTGTACAAAATCTTCAAATTTGTGAAGTTAGCGAGTTTCACTTCATACGTTGTTACCAGAGATGCCCAAATCATCAGTTGCTGCCGTGATATTCATCCCGACCACTGCATCCCCACGGCTAGGCGACCTGCATGTTAAATTTGTATTGATAGGGCAGCGGGTTATGCTATGAATCATATGTCACAGTGTTTGTGCACTGATTGCAACGGTTAGATGATACCAAAAATATTTTCATAAATAGGAGATCTTTCCCATTCCGGATCGAACAATCTACCAAAGATGCTTATAATCATGATTCCTAGTAAATTTTCACGAAAAAAATTCAAAACCAGCAAATGTAAAAGATTCATTTCGCACCCTCCACCACGGGACGTGATCGTCGTTAGACTTGGCAACCCTGCGAGTGTCAGATAGATATCCCCGCCAGTCAAAAAAGAAAAATAGACAAACAATTACTAGTTTTTTTGATTTTTGGACTCAAAAGCCATTATCTGTGAAACATTTTTCATAATTTTTTGTCTATGTCCATAGTAATTGCATTATGCATCAGGGAGATGTAGGGATTGACACGTCTTACACATATTATGTGTGTTTTAGGATGGAGAGGACATAATGTTATTATTGCTTTGAAGAAATTCTTTAACCCATAAATTTATAAATGATTGCTATTATGACGTAAAGGAAGATGAGGAATTGGATGGAATGTATTTTATATTCTATTTTCTTGCAAAATACAGACAAATCCACACTATTCAACAGGTATGTAATGATAACTTTCAGTATATTGAGGTTGGTAAATTCGAGAGTGCCATGCATTAACAAACGTCCAAATCTGCTGCCAAATTTAACAGTTAGAAAATCGAACTATTATTTGCCGCATTCCCATTCGCTGAGGGGGATAACGGATTGTTAAATGTAAACCTATAACATATATAAAAATACATGAAAGTTGTCCTGTTTTTTCTGTACAAAAGCATCATGTTGGAATCAAAAAGTGGTCGTGTTTATAACACAGTCGAATTTTCACGATTTTATTCAATATTTCAATAGAAATCACTGATATTCAGAGACCTTTGACAGCATCCGTCAAATTGCATTTCGATAAGGTCTTTTCCTGGTCCCACTGACCGTCAAATATTAATGTTGGTGAAATTGGCGCTTAGGTCACTTATTAAGTTGGACTTATCACATTGACTCACTTGCTGTAAAATTAAGCAAATTCCTTTTTCTTTTGCGGAAATTGAAATCACAGGTCAACCTACAGGTATTAAAGTTGCTACTTTGAGCTATTTCATTCACAGCTTAGTAATGGTATAACATTATGGGGCAATTCTAGTAAAATAAACAAACTACTCATTATCCAGAAGACGGTCATTAGAACCATGATCGGTTTAGATTACGAATCTTGTAGAGATGTAGAGATCACTTTAAAAATAATGTGTGTTCCAACATTATTTACATATGTCACTTTAATACATACGAATATTCATAAAAATATAGAGACGTACTTCACAAATTCTTACTATCGATATTAAAACATAATTTGCCACGTTTAGATCTGTATAATTATCAGCCTACAAGTATTTATCAAGTCAACACAGTTCAGTTTAAACATATTTTAAAGAAGTTATAACTGAACATTGTATTCCATAAGTAAACATTTTAGTTCAAAATTTTAGCCAGGGACGTATGCGGACTGCCGAATTTCTATTTTATTTCTACGTTGTTACCTGTACATATGCGTTTTTTCTGTGATCGTTTTATATAAACGCCACATTTGTTAAATTATAAGTCTTCCATGACATGTTTATCTTCTACTTTGTACACGAACAGATGAAATAAATATAATAATAATAATAATAATAATAAATGGCTTTATTCGAAGAGGCAATGCATACAAAAATAATGTTCAACAAATAGGAATAATTGCTCTCGAATCTCAAGGGGGAGTTCACGACCTGCGTGCTCTTCCACTCATCCCTTGCTCTATTTTAAAATAGTGATATCAACTGTTACATGCCTACTACTAACTATATGAGAGCAGAAAAAAAAGCATGAGTACAAAAAAAACAAAAAAAACAAATAACACTGAAAATATAAAACTGAAAATATTCCATCATATAATCATGAGATTCATCCAAAAAAGCTAAATGTTACAGTATTATCAGTGAAGTTAATTATACTTATCTAAAAGGAATCGTCTCAGAGCTGCCTTGAATTTGCAACCTTTCATATTTTTGATTTGCTGGGGGATGGAGTTGTATAATTTATAGATGTTGTAAGAGAATCCACGTTCGAAAAAACATGTTCGATGGAATGGAGCAGAAATATTCTGTTTCGAACGAACATTGACAGAATGAAGACTTTCTCTAAACATGACTTTTTCAATCTGTCTATTTATCTATTATATTAGAATACATATGAAACGGGTGCATGTTCTTGTTTAATCTTCGCATCTTAGCGTCTCCAATCAAGTTTCAGATGTGCCTATGGAGAATAGACATAAGTAGAGACGCAAACATTTTAGAGCGTCAGATCGTTTTTAATCATATTTCAAGTAAATTAAGGTTGAATTCAATTAGGATTGTCAAATCAACAAGCCGTTATTTTCCACCTATAAGGTAACAGCCCGTCAAATATAGCGAATGAGCTTTAAGATCAATTCAACAAATTTTGGTAATCAATATTGGAAACAAAATATTGTCAAAGTATGAGGAGACAGCTGGTCATTGAAACATCACCAGCTTATTGAATATTAAGAAATTACATAAATTCAGTCAATTTAGATTCCAGACGTCTTCCAAATCAAATACAAAGGAAAGATGACAATAAGTTTTGCAACTATTTTGGTAAATAATAATAATAACAATAATAATAATAAGCAAAAAATTGCTATTTTTGATTCTGACATATAATATCTAGACGATGAATAAGCGTAAGAGTAGCGAATGCCAAACTTCGCCAATCAGTTAGTGTATTTCCAAATGAGGAGGACTATTATTATTATTAATAGGTGGAAGGGAATACATTTACAAATATCGATGTTTTCGGACCCAGAAGTGCAGAATGTGCTGTTTGTTTACATTTGGAGTGGATTTCTAGATCATAAATTGGTAACAAATTGTTCTTGATATAACAAAAGATGATGAACCAGTTGCAGTACGTCTCAAATCCTTTTTTGTAAAATAAAAGTCTGTATATTTCTACAGATAAGTCATTATGTACAACGCCCTCTTTGTGATATAGAGACCAAACTGGATTGCTATGCATGGATAGTCGTCAAAAACAGTGAAAACATCATATTAAATATAAAAGCTAGAAAATCGACATATTATTTCTTGCATTTTCATTGGTCAATTCAAGAAATTTCTCATCTTTTATGAAATGATAGAAATTGGCAATCCTATAAAAGTTATCCTAGTTCTAAAGCTCAAAGACATGGTATTACATCTAGAATGTACCCTTATTAATAAAACAACAGCTGGTTCACCATTTTATTCAATATTTCAATAGGAATTACTGATATTAGGAGAGGTGTTCTCTAATTGGTCGAGGACCCCGTTAGATTTTAATGTTAGTGAAGTCGACCCTTAGACATCGTTTTTTATGCACGTTTCACAATTCTACTGTGTGTTGATAATGTCGATGGTTGCGCTAACAGTTCATAATCGGCACAGGCGCTGTAGCCGACTTCCTCGTGATCATTGCTCCACATGTACGTGGGAAAGAAGGTCTTAATATCATCGTGATACTGCGTCCAGGGATTTTTTATAATCCCTGCTAATTAGCTAGGAATGCCTGCGAGAAAGGTGCAATACGAAAAAGCATAAAATTCACATATACTCTACCAAGCGGAGCACACACACTCACGGGGATATAATTTCGTGATTACTTATGGTCTGTGCAATCGTTACCAACACGTTTGAAACACATATAATTAAAAGCTTGCTAGATTATATCATTTTGCAAAATATGTGGAACAGTATAAAGTTTACTACCAATCAGGGCAATAACAGGTATATAATCACTCTACAAAAATATATACTATATATATATATAACAATGTTACTGTTACCTGAGATATTGGAGCAGCGACATAAATATTCTTCGTTTCCTGTGATCTCAGAAATAAAAGAACAAGGTTGTCAATGCACAAGCCCAAAAATATACAACTTTCAACGAAAATAGACGGCACACGAGCTTTAATAACACTATCTTCATCATTATCATCATCACTATTAAGATCAACATTGTCATCTTAATCATTAACGTCATCGCCATCGTTATGGTTATCGTTATATTCAAAAACAATCCTAAAATTCCCATTATTCTGGTTATAGTTTCTCTCTTGCTGATTCTGTCATATTCAATCAAGTCATCAGTGTAATCAATATGTTAGAAGGTTGACAGCACTCAGGTGTCATTGAAATACTTAGGGTAACTACCCTCACTTTGGGACTAGATTAGTTCTATCCTAATTAGAAAAAAAATCTAAGAATTGACTTGGACTGTAGAATAAATTGAAAAGAGCATGTTGAGTGTAAGCAACGCTCGCAATTCATTGTAGGATTACAGACGAAGTGAGGTAAGGGCTTAAGCCCAAATTGGTACATTGGCTCTATACGACGATAGTACGTCCATCTCTTTCGTATGGCTCCTTGGTTTGGAGTCCATGCATTGGAACCGAGCCAACTGAAGGCCAAACTCAATAAATGGAGAAGTGGATTGCTAGACAACACTTTCTGGAATCGAGAAGCATCTCTAGCCATCTCCGTACGGGCACAGGAGCTCATCGTTGGGTCTAGTGTTATGGATACTTTTGCTTGTATTTGGATAGAGCCAACCTTAAGTTGTTGGTGGGACTGTTGTCTAGCCATAACATGATGAGGCGTCACCTGCATGTGATGGGGATGGCTGAGGATTACATGTTTGACCTCTGCGGGGTAGAGAAGGAGTTCTCAACGCATGTTTTGTGTCGCTGTCAGGCTCTGAGTTACTACAGGCAGACTATACTGGAGTCCAACAGTTTGGATCCCCAGAACGTTAAGGAGCTGGGGATCAGGGCGATAATCAATTCTGCTAGAAGGACGGAGCTTGAGACTTAGGGAATGTAGTGATGCATAAGGGCCCGTTTATGCGGCCTATGCGCTTTATTCATTCATACCGTTACTTTAGTCATAGATCGCAAATGCTCTCCTAGAAATGATTCAGGGATTGATAGGTTAGAAGGCCTAACTGTCCCATATTCCTGTTCGCATGCCCTACATAAGGATATGCCAGTCATAGTCACAGAGATTCTTTCCTAGTGGACAGTAGCTATGTGTACGCAGTAGGTCGCCAAGCGTTTATATGGTGCATAGCAGACAAGCCATACTTACTTTTAAGTGTTGCAAGCTTACAACGATGACAGCACTAGACTGCCATGTGACTCTTCTGGGTGCCTGCGCGAGTAAGAACATAACTCTTGCCTGGGTGAAGGGTCACTCACTATCCAAAGGTCATATTGTAGCTCATAGACAGGCAAGAGGGCTGCTGAAACCAGAGTTCTGACCACACCCACAAAATTTTCAAGACGTTCTAGTCAGGAAGTAGCAGAAAACTAACTGTCCATGTCCAGAAAACTACTTCGCGTTATCACTGGTATTGAAAATGGACATGTCAGAAAAGGAATGATCTCTATAGCATGAGAATGAGTGATACAGGATGCGAATAGGAAGATGAGATAGTTAGTAATCTGTTTTACGATTGCCCAGCTGTTCTACCAATCCGAGAATCTATTCTGGGGGGACGTTGGGTAGTGTAAGGGAAGCTCCGCTGGGTCACATCACCATTTTCAACAGTTTGGGGTAGTTATTAATCCAGCCCCTAGAGGCCCGAGAAGAAGATGTACAAGTGGTACAATGACCCTTAGTGCTGTGGTCTTGGCCAATTGCACTTTTTCCTATATAGAACCCAGAGCATATTCTCTGTGATTGTCGAGCATGTGAAACCTGAGTGAGATCCATCTTGAAGGAAAAAATCAAAAAAATGGAATGTTAAGCAAGTACTTACCGTCCGGTTTTCGTGATAATCATCTCCGTCCCCAAATCATTAAACTTATCCCACAACTCCTTGGTCTCCAAGTGACAGACGACATTCCGTAGCTCCTCGCTGTTACACCGTTCCTGTAGCAACGGGTTCCTGCTGGTACTACCTGGCGATCTGCTGCCTGCCGAGGAACTTGAAGGTGGTTCCGAAGTTGACGAAACGTCGACCGGGGAGTCGCGACCTCCTGAAGACGCACCGTCTGGATCCGGGGTCGAGGGAGAGGACACTGTCGTGGTGGAGGGGAGAGTTGTTGCTCCGGCTGGGGAGGTCGTCTCCACGAATTTCTCTAGAAAAGAAATGAGTCGTTTTAATCCATAATTTGATTTTTTTTGTCGGTGTGTCATCTGGGTCTTCCACATTTATGTCACCTTTTGTTGATATTCATACAGGATTTTGCAAGGTTGCAATCAAGTTTTGTCAGTTGGAAGTTTGTATTTTTTCAAATAACTGTCTTGGAAATAAAATATACTCTATTGAATGTAGTACCTATCCTATGATATTTGATAATAGCTAGTTTAACAACTTCCTTATCTGTAATTCATGTTGCAATTTATTTGATAGTATATTTTTAGTGTTTTAGGTAAGGTCTTTTCAGAACTCATTTACTCCACGTTGGGACAGACATGGGTGCTAGGTCGCCGCTTCTGTTCGCTTGTCGTTAACTGCTTAGACACTTGTCGAATGAGAGCACAGGGATTTAAACGTTGCATTCTGGTGTTTTGGTTTGACGGCGAGTGAATGAGATTTGAATATACTAGTTAGTTAAATTCCTTGTTTGTAATTACCGAAAATGATGTTTGTAAGGAAATAAAAATAAATGAATATAATAAATAATTAGTAAATTTCGATAATGATTCATATAAACGCTGGTTTGTTCCACGGCATATAGTTCTTGTGAAAATAAAGAATGTTCCTTGTAACATATGTACAAATACTTAAGATAACAAAGTTATCCATTAAAAAATACATGTTGTCAGTATCCAGCAGATATCGCTTGCGGTGTAGGTGAACCGATCTGTTTGTTTACAAACCGGATTTAAAATAACCAAAAATGACAGTAACGGACTTCCCGATTTAAAATTAATTTACAGTAAGTGTTTTTAAAGTGCTGTTGATGCTTACCAAGTCTCTATTGTTATTTTTCCTTGGAGTTTTTTATCCCGCGGTGCGTAGCTTTGTTTATTCCGTACACAAAACATTTGTAGGAACCTCGAGGTGAGCACAGTAGAAGACGTGGACAGCCTTAAATGTTACAAATTGGGGAAAAATTAATCGCCTTGTATTTTGGAATCCAACTTCGAAGAGTATCAAGCAACATGTGACCGGGAGATACTTAAAATTCCTCATGGCCTTTCTTATTGGTTCGATATTACAATTCAATATTGGTTGCATGACAATTTGTATATTACCCCCACTCAATTATGACAATATTTCAATGTTTATTTACACTATTAAAGCAATACATCTTTTTATATTGGCATAACATTAATTTGCAATATTGGTTGTATGTCATATATTGCATATTTTGCCAATCAATGACAAAAATATGGGTTCAACGTTGATTTTCAGTAATAAACCAGTAGGTACATATATGCCTTATTGACTCAATATTGGTTGCAAGACATACTTTGTATATTGCCGCTACTAATTAGAAAAATATTGTAGGACCCCATTGTCTGGCTGAATATCACATATAATACAGGGTGGCCCATAAGTCCTTTGAGCTGGAAAAAAAGGAATAAAACCAAACTAGTTACATTATGAAGAATTATTATATTTTGTTATCATCTTTATTGAATGGGAATTATGTTTTAAAAATCACATCGTCTAAATGCAATCCATTACGATCACGGCACTCATATAAACGACGTCTAAAATTGTCGATGACTGCGCGGCAAGTCAACACTGTAATGCTTGCCATTTCTCTTCGGATATTTTCTTTCAGGACATCAACTGATCGCGGAGTGGTGTCGTACACTTTACTCTTGAGGTAGCCCCATAAAAAGAAGTCCATTGGGGTCAAATCTGGACTACGTGGTGGCCAGGAAATGTCTCCTCTTCGAGAAATTACTTTGCTGGGAAAAAGTTGACAGACGACGGGCATAGAAGTGTTGGAGGTGTGGGTAGTTGCTCCGTCCTGTTGAAACCAGGTCTGCGTATTATAGCCTGGAAAATTCTGCAACGCTGGTGTCAAAAACTCTTCTATCATTACTACATACCGCTCCGAAGTAACAGTTAATGCGCGACCTCTGTCATCCTCAAAAAAATAAGGGCCTACGATGCCATGCGCTGACATAGCAGCCCAAACTGTAACTTTAGGGCTGTGTAAGGGCTTCTGATGCTTACGCCTTGAATTTTCGGGGCTCCAATAACGGCAATTTTGTTTATTTACATGCCCGTTTAAATGGAAGTGAGCCTCGTCCGAGAACAACACATTATTGAGCGAAGAAAATCGATTCAACATTTCATTTGTAAAGTTTAGTCTCTGAATAGCGTCATTATCTTTTAATTCCTGCACTAACTGAATTTTGTAAGCGTGCAGACGTAAATCTTTCCTTAAAATCCGCTGTAAAGATGTTCTGGGTACGTTTAGTGCACTGGAACGCTTACGAGTAGACTGGGTAGGATTTTGACGAACAGACTGTGCCGCAATGTTGATGTTTTCTTCAATACGAGTTGTCCTTGGTCGACCCCACCGCTGTTTATCTAACGTCGAACCAGTCTCTTCGAACTTAGCAACCCAGTTCTTAATCGTTTGAGCTGTTGGACACTTTGTAAAATTGTGTAAATTGTGGTATTCTCGATATTTACGCCGCGCAATGGTTGCCGAATCATTATTTTGATAAAACGCGCGCACACAAAAAGCACGATCCGCTCCAGTGAAACACTCCATGGCGACTGAATTCCCAGACACTGAAGATACTGCCCCCACCTCGCCCGCGCCGCTCACGCTCACCCGTTAAATGTTATTCAAATTTGAAATTTCAAAGGACTTATGGACCACCCTGTATATTAAAATTTCACTTTATTGTATGCGAAATAAGAGTAAGTGATAATAATAGTTAAATAGTCTCACACCAAAACCAAGCATCTTGGCTTTTGTGAATTACGGAAAATAACTAAGTCCGACTGTGTAGCGTAATGACATTTTAGCGTATATTCTGCAATATATATATATCACAAAATAACATATTGATCTAATTTAGCCCAAAAGCGATAATTATGATCTAATATAAAAACAATGTCCAACCTGTGTTACTTGGGCAGGAAGGAGGAATTTCTGGACGACACTTTGTCGGATAGGTGAGGACTATAGACCAATTGCATGGGCCTGTTTGACTGACTGGATTTTGTTATACATGTTCGTAGCCAACTGTCTGTCAGACGAACTAACTTGCAATCCTTTATGTACTGATGATAGAGTGAATGTACTTGACGCAATTTTTCTTACCTCTGAAAGAATTACGGCGATCCTAAGATGGCTGTGACGATGAAAATTATATGTGAACCTCCAAACATAGCATAAGGCTTAGCATCTTCTTACAAAATATGTTAATTAATGTTATTGTGTATTCTTTTTGTTATTATGATGTGTGGAGTCAAATTAGATCTGATTTAGTGTAATCGTTTTTACTGTTTTGAGGGTTTTGAAGTGAGTAGATCCTGACTGATAGGTTTTTAAGGAAGGTATGTCAAATAATAGGTTTGCAACGTTAAGGTGTTTCCCCAAAAGAACAGCAGGTATGTTACGAAAATTACATGATGTGTGTTTACACATCTGAATCCTTTCTTTTTCTCAATCCAAACACTGCATTGTGAAACACCTCATAAACGTCCATAAATACTGGCAGAATAGAAATAAGAATTATTTCGTAAGTTCTATGATGAGTTGGCAAAGTCATACTCCTCATACCGCATTTTTCAAAATATTTAGAAGAAAAATCGAGGGTAAACCATTCAACTGCTGCTTCATTCAATTCAACAGGGCTAAGTATGTAAACAAACTGGCTATGTTAAACAGTATAGTCAGAGATGAAAGATCTACGAGAAACGTAACGCTAATTCTAATAAAGTTATGTGTTGGGCTTATAGGCTAGTTATTTCGGATAAACTTTGTTTATTTTAGTTTCTTAGCTTTAGAAAACGAAATTGGTTGATTTCGACATATGTAAAATCAGCTGTAACTTCAGTCAAAAAATCTTTAGTTATTAGTGACAAGTGAAATATGAAAGTTGATTACAATACTTCCCCGCCGAATGACTAAAAAACTAAAAATAATTCATCCTACTCTTCAGTCACAACACTATCTCCATATGTAGATTAGCTAAAAGTTGTTTAAAAAACATAGAGTTTGAAAATACAGCGAATAGAAGACAAAGGCAATATCATACATCGTCAAACTCATTGTGAAATCCGTAATTGTGGCTTCAAGTTGCATAATAGAATTTTCAGACAATTTTGAACTAAAAAGATGTTTATAGGAAATTTAAAGCTTTAACATAACATCGACAAAGCTTATATGAAGTTATTCAGCGTTCTAAAAATAGTGCAGATGGAATCTGAAGACGATGATGTTGTTGGACCAGAACATGTTAACAATGACTGGGCTATAAATTCTTTGATTCATCCAAACCAAACAGGTATGATGATCGATCTTCGAATATTTAGCGAAACAATTTATTGAAATAAATCTGTCACCGTAGGGTAAAAGCTTTGAGGCCAATATATTTCTGACATTTAGTAAACTGGTAGAAAAATGTGGTTGATATTTTTTGTAATTGGGCTAGTCAATGAATGTTTATTTCCTGGTGACATTTGTTGATATAAACAAAGGAAACATGGGTATACATGAGAAACGATAACTTGGTATGCCTACAATACTCGTATATGAGATTAGCACATGATAGATAGTCTTCTATTTGACAGTGTAAATTATATATTTCTGTATCTCATATTGTCAGTCCTCCAGCTTGAATAGAACTTTAAGTTCAATGGAAAAATCTAGTCTGCCTTGATTATTTACACATGAATATACAGTATGTTACCACAAGTACTACAAACCATAGGGAGTGTTAGCAGAAACAATATAGTCTCTGGTTCCAGTGTAATGATTTATACTTCATATATGTGTGGAACTACCAGAAATATATTCGACTATTTTACGTTTGAGTAGTGGCAAACCTGTTTGCCGTTTACGTGACTTATATGAAAAAATCCTATAGTAGTTATGATGTAAAAGGGAATTATTAAATTGACATAATTATCAACGGGTAAAAAATTAACATGTCTGCATAGTATCATTTACGTGTTCAGGATAACATTTTGAGTAATTTATCACATATTAAAGCCGAGTAATTGATAATAACTGTTAATAATCCGTTCAACGTCTGTAAAATATAGGTACCGATATAATATGGGAAGGACTCAACTTACTGTAAAAGGTAAATTAGTATAGGTGATCTGATTATTGCAATGATGAAAATTGAAAGTATGTACCAATCACTGGCCGATAACTGATACTACTTGTTAGTGAAGTAAACTTAATATGTGGTCCACCTATAGGTAACTACTGATCCTCTGGGATGATCACCATGATAATTAGTGATTGCCTAATAAGATTTGGACTTTTATCATCAATGGAATGCTGGTGAGAACAGCAGGTAGAGACATGCACTTTATGGAAAGGTTCAACTTACGATATGGGACTTTCTTTCAAAAATTGTATTAAGAAATGGTACGTTTTTGCTGTTCACTTATCTGAAGCTGGAAAATTCATAACTGATTTTTAGTGAATATAAGTAAGTCCAAAATTACAAAAACCTTCATTTTTGCCATAAATTGGTATGTAGCAAATGCCCGCTAGTTTCCTGGAAAAAACATATCTTCCAGGATAATAACCATACTTATGCAGTACGAGTATTTCACAACTCAGTCTCTTTGTTACGCGGAAAGTTTCTTTCTAATTGGCTGTACATATACTCATTATCAATAGATAAAATGTAAAATGCAATTTTAAAGAAAAGCTTTTTATAAAATGACCGAAAAACATCTCATTGCTTATTTCGTTTCTCTCATCCAACCCTTTTATTTGTTACCCGTAGCACATGGGTGACATTGAAAATGTAAAATTATCAATCACCGGCCGCCATATTGGATTTAGAATGGCGTCACATAGCTTATTATGTTTCTCTCATCAAGACCTTTCATTTGATATTCATGTCGTTGGAGTGATTGTTAACCACAATTTTGCTACGGCAGCCATATTGGATTTAGAATGACGTCTGCTTATTGCATTATCATATCAAGTCATTTTATTTGAGACCCATATCATAGGAGTGACTGTGAAAATTTAGAACTTTACACTTTACGTATTGTGTTTCCATGATTTGTCCAACACAAACGTACTAACATACATATATGCTAACAAACTAACAAATACGTCAGGCTGAATAAAAGCTTGTAAAAACAATTAAATGTTTTGCAGGTCGTCATTAAAACAATTCTTACTCTCTATAAGTACTCACAAACAGTCAAGCGTACTTCACAACAAGCTGCAATGCTGATTGCGTATATTCATTCATCTCCGCTCTGTGGACTTGTTGTACGCTATAAAACCGGAAAGCCTACAATTTTGCATTACGTACCGGAATTTATCTCAAAACGACAGCTAAACCATCCAGAATCAATTATCGAATTATATATATATATATATATACAGGGTGACTTTGAAGTTGAGTCATTAATTTTCAGATGATGATTGTAGAAGGAAGATGAACCAAAATATGTGTGTAAAAATAAAAAAAAAATTTTAAAAAAAAATTACCTTGTTTTTTAAAGTATCCTCCCGACAAGTATTTCAGTGCGGACCTGTATTTGATCGTGAGGCATACCGTCACCTGATTCACGAGCCCGTTGTACTACATTAACAAAGGCACGAGGGGTTGGTTGTAATCGATTGGGAAACCGATCCGCATAAACATGTGCCATTTTTTATTTCGTTTGAGCCACGCAACAGACACCACCATTCACTGACACTGACTGTATACAAATGAATAAAATAATTGTAAAAACATCGTTCCAAATTCTTTCGCTTTTTTGTTTCCGATGCGATGAACCGATACGGCGGATTATATCCGTTGTCGCCAAACATGAGCACATAATATTATTATTGAGACAGGGCGGTACTCAAACTTCCAAAGGGCTATAACTTGGTTACTTTAATTTTACCAGAAAAATGGTAAAGGAAAAAAACATTTCTTTTGATCAGATCTACTCACTGTTAAAATAAATGACTCAACTTCGAAGTCACCCTGTATATATATATACAGGGTGACTTCGAAGTTGAGTCATTAATTTTCAGATAATGATTGTAGAAGGAAGATAAACCAAAATATGTGTGTAAAAATAAAAAGAAATAAAAAAAATTTTTACCTTGTTTTATAAAGTATCCTCCCGACAAGTATTTCAGTGCGGACCTGTATTTGATCGTGAGGTCCCCTGTGAGGTCTTAAGTCACCTGATTCACGAGCCCGTTGTACTACATTAACAAAGGCACGAGGGGTTGGTTGCACTCGATTGGGAAACCGATCCGCATAAACATGTGCCATTTTTTATTTCGTTTGAGCCACGCAACAGACACTATTCACACGCGACTGACACTGACTCTATGTATAACTGAACTGAATGAAATAATTGTAAAAAACTCGTTCCAAATTCTTTCGCTTTTTTGTTTCCGATGCGATGAACCGATAAGGTGGATTATATCCGTTGTTGCCAAACACAAGCACATGATATTATTATTGAGACAGGGCGGTACTCAAACTTCCAAAGGGCTATAACTTTGTTACTTTAATTTTACCAGAAAAATGGTAAAGGAAAAAAACATTTCTTTTGATCAGATCTACTCACTGTTAAAATAAATGACTCAACTTCGAAGTCACCCTGTATATATATCCAGGGTGTCCGCAAAGTTGGGGTTTTCCTTTACACGACGTGTAGATCTTGAAAACATAAGCAATTTTTCTTAGTACCATATACACCAATGTCTTAAGGAAACCGAGTTAAAGGGCTCTGCAACATCAAAAATATCTGAATACCGTCCTGTAGCCGCGACCCGCGACATCACCGAGTGGTACAAGGTCACTGGCTCAACCCGACAACAGAACTGGGTCGGGGTCAGTGTGTCAGGTCAGTATGCAACCTTCAACCGACGGTTACGGTCACGCGTGTAGAGGTAAACGAACCCGTATAATCGATTGCGTTTCAAAAAAAAATAATAATGGCACACTCATACACCAATAATGAACTCGTTGATATGTTGTTAATTTATGGCGAATGTCTTCAAAATGCTACAGAGGCTTCGCGAGTGTATGCAGATCGTTTCCCTAGACGATATCATCCAAGGCCGCGCAGATTTGTGTACCTGGTCCAGAGAGTCAGGGATACGGGCCATTTGGAGGAATTTCGAGGTGGGCACAGTGGGAGGCTTAGACAACCACGAATGGTGCAAGTTGAGGAAGAACTACTGAATCGCGTAGACGAGAATCCCTCAACACGCACTAGAGACGTGGCTAGAGAAGTGCAAGTATCAAAAACTAAAGTGTGGCAAACGCTGCGTGATGAGGGGCTGTATCCGTTTCACGTCCAACGTGTACAAGCGCTTCAACATGACGATTTTTAAGCAAGAGTCCGTTTTTGTGAGTGGTTGTTGCATCAACATGACAATAATCCGGACTTTTTGAAGTGCTTATTGGTGACAGACGAATCTACGTTCACGCGTAATGGGGTGAATAACTTTCGCAACACTCATGTTTGGTCAGTAGAAAATCCGCACGCTGTCCGTCGGGCACATTTTCAGCAAACATTTTCGGTGAATGTTTGAGATGGCATGGTGAACGGTATGCTCATTGGACCATTTATTCTCCCAAATCGATTGGACGGGATGCAATACCTAGACTTTTTACGCAACATTTTGCCTTCCTTGTTAGAAGATGTGCCATTAAGTGTAAGACAATCAATGTGGTTTCTGCACGATGGTGCACCGCCCCATTTTAGACGCGAAGTGCGTGAGTTTTTGAATGAATTATTTCCGAATAGGTGGATCGGACGTAATGGACCCGTAGCGTGGCCTTCGCGATCTCCAGACTTAACACCATGTGATTTTTTTCTTTGGGGAGAAATGAAACGCTTAGTGTACAAATATGAAGTGCATACGGTTGACGAACTTCGTCTCAGAATTGAACAAGCTGGTGCTTTCATTCGGGGGAGGGACTCCATTCTCAAAGCCTGCACCGATGCTTGGCTACGTGGTGCACGCAGCTGTGTTTTTGAAACAAACGGCGATAACTTCGAACAATACCTACCTATAAAGTACGTTTACCTAAAAACTGAAAACGCGGCAACGCCGTCATATTTGTTACCTCTGTTCGTGGTCTGCACCACCGCCTGCGTCTGCTCGGTAGCGCATCAGCTGATTTCATTTTCTGTTGGAGCGGTATGATTTCGGGCAGAGACGTACTTAGCCCTTCTCGTCAACTGGAGAGTGAGTACTATTTCCTTTATTTTTTTTTACTTGGTCGCCCTCGTTTCACTACACATTACCTTTGTTATTTCAAGGGTAGTTGTTTCTGAAAAGGACAACCCCAACTTTGCGGACACCCTGTATATATATATATATATAAATAGTTACTACCAGCAAAGCGAAATGTTTCTGACAGAGATGTAAGTTTAGTATGAAATATCAATTATTTCCCTGATGCTCCTCGATGAAGCGTTACTGTTTGTTTAAAACTCAAGCAGATATCGTTCCTTAAGAAACGTCTATTAATGTGACCCTAAGTCGAGTCTTTGGAAAATAACGCCAAATGTAAATCATGATGTACATTTGGAAACACCCGCCTTTAGATGGATTTTACTTCAACGCCTACAGGCGGAGGAAGTATTGTAATTGCAAAAATGAGATGTTATATTTTTTTGTATTTTATATGACATGTTCATCACGAAAGACCATGTCACTCATTTCCTTCTACATGTCGGTCTCTGACAGTCTGTCTGTCCGCCTATCCTTAACCCGCCTATAACTTGCTTGGATTTGGATGATAAAAATCACAAAAGGTTACTATACGAGTATGCCCCGGGCGGCTTTGACATTATTGAAAATTAGTCCAGTGACAATGGAAAAATATTTTTAGCAGCCTATCGGTCGCACATGCCGTGCGCCACGAGTTTATTCATAAATATTGCATCTTTGGTTCTCGATCTCAGTGACTTATAAAAGCGGCTGTGATAGCAAGCGGCGCGACGTCATACGAGGTGTGCGCGATATTGTCTATATACAATATAAGAGCGTTATGCTTGGAGTGAGTGCGGCATGTACCTATAAGAGCTATTTTAAGCATTGCTTACAAACAGTTTCACACCAGCGCTCCAAAGAAATGAGTCTCCCGTGTACGGACACGCTCATTGCTTTGAGATTTTTTTTTTTTTCATGAAGAGCCCAAATATGTATTGCTGATTCTGATAAAACGTACGACTTTTTGACGTCATTGCACTACATGAAAAATTATACTAGAAATTATTTCGAAGGCTTACGAAGGATAGAGTCAATCTACTTTACGTCATTTTTTACTTAATCAGGTTGCGGGTAGCAGATTGAACAATATAATAATTTAACCCGACTAATATCGCCAATTTCACAAAGTTGTCACGTTGATTAAAATGTTTTAATAACCCATAACATCCTGTATGTTATACTATAATAATTATCTAATTATCGTAACGAAAGTAACGTAATGATCCATATAATGGCAGGTTTTTTGTCGCGTAACTATCTTGACGGCGTCTTTCAGGATTAGTCACGGTCACGATATTGCTATCATTTCGGACTAATAGGTTATTTATATTCAGGTTCAAAATGCAGTGATTGAGTTTGTTTAGTGCACTTGGAGGAGCCGGAGTGATTACTTTTTCAGATTTACAGCTTGTTCTGTAATCACTGCGAACCGTTGAGAACAGTAGCCTGGTTGTGGCTTTCCCTACACTCGAAGGCAAAGCTTATGAGATCGCTGATTCTAGGGCAGTGGTTACCAATATTTTCAGTATGTTGAGCTACTTTGATCATTTTGTAATAAACGACCTAGTCGTAAGCAATGTAAGCCAACTTAAATGAAATTATACAGTTGTATGCGACATACATGTGTTTATTTTACTAATACTAATACATACTAATAAACTTAAATAAACTAATAAATAATACATACTATATAACTACATCCATTCCTACCAATCGTAAGTGTTTGAAAAATAAACTACAGCTACAAAGGCATGTCACATACGATTTAACAAAGGTAACTAAAATTAAAAAAGCAACTCACTATTTTAAACAAAAGCATATCCAGATAAAAAATGCGAGTTCAATGATACGCTTGACACTCAGACTCACTGACATTTTCTTTAATGTTTGGAGTATAATTTGATACCGCCATTCGAATACAATTATCCAAATGTTCATCTGTAAGTCGAATACGATATTCGTTTTTAATAAACTTCATATTTGAAAAAGAAGATTCATACAAATAGGTTGAACTGAGTAACGCTTTCACCTTCAAGGCGACACGACATAAAACTGAATATTTATTTTTATCTAAATCTAATCCAGATTGAATTTTCCAGTTCCGGAATCGGTTCATCACGTTGTTTGAAAGATTGAACTATGGCAGATATGATATCATTGAAACGTTTCAGCACTCGTCCACTACTTAACCATCGGACTTCAGAGTGAAGAAGTAGTTCCCCGTATTGACAGTCATTTCATCGGCCAAGGTTTTGAATAATGTTCTTTGTAACGCTTGAGCTCTAATCTTGTTCACAAGTTTTACTACCAATTTCATAACGTTGTTTAGTTTTATAAAATGTCGACATAATGCTTGTTGTTATTTTCCTGATTGTTTGTTGTATAATTAGAATCCTCTTCTATAATCTCTTCGTCAGACATTTCATGAAAAACATTTTCCTCTTTATCCATTCTAGATTTCCAAATCTTCCGGACTTACCTGTGTTTCAGTAGCGATAATCCAGTGGTAACAGAGACATTGAGGAACACTTTCATCTTTGCGACATAATCCCACGAGGCCCTTATCACAACCCACAATAGCTGGAGCGCCATCGGTTGTCAACCATTTTCGATGTTGAAATTTTTTCAGAAGAAATAATATGTTTCAAAGAAGAAAACAAGTCATGTCCAGTAGTGTCTGTCCTTTTAATGGAATAAACGATCTTGTTTAATCGTGACATCACTAAAAACCATCCTGACGAATACGGCCATCTGAGAGCTGTCAACGATATCTGTGGATTCATCCATCTGCAGTGAAAAATAAGCGCAGTTATTGAAGTCATTTCTTAACTGTACAACTATATCATTGCTCATTACTTCTACTCGTCTCATCACTGTATTAGCAGAAAGTTGCATAGATTTTATACCAGACACATTCTCGTCTTTATTTTTAAAGTTGGCAAATAATGAACCTGCAGCTTCTAAAAACGCCTGTTTTATCATTTTTTCGTCTTCATAAGGTTTCTCCTTTTGTGTAATTATCTGGGACACCCGGTATGATGCTTCAGTTGCAGCCTTACTTTTGTCGACTGTTTCTAAAAACATTGTCTGTTATCCAATTAACTGATTTTTTAATTGTTTCAGTTTTTCCGTTCTCGTTGCAGAACGTAATGGGAATGATTTTTGAAAATTGGAATGCACAGTACCACATTCCGAATGGAAGTGATACGTCTTCATCTTCTTACTATTGCTCATAATGTTTTTAATTGCAGGTCTTCTCCAACCCAACCGCTGGACTTTATGCAGGTCATTTTTAAACTGAGCGCAGTGTGGCCACGCCTTGCGTATTTATTCATTTCAAAGTAATCGAGATCGTTCTCGAACAGATCGCTCACCGCAGTGTCGCCGCTGCTTGTGTTTATTATCAGAATCTACAAAGTTTACGGAAGCTTCTATGATGTTTACACCTGTTTCAAATATGTTGTGAGCCACCAGAATTGCCTTTGCGAGCTACCGGTAGCTCGCGATCGACGGTTTGGCGACCACTGTTCTAGGGGCTAATGATGACACTGCTCAGTTTTCTTCAAGTCTTATTGAAAATACTTGCATTGCCTTGGAATTCTTTAGATCTCCAAAATCTCCACCTTCAGTGGTCACATACTCCTGCCTTTACTTTGAAAGCAGGGCCGTATCGTCAGTGGTCCTGCATGTGTAGGACGCCTTTGATTTTTCATAGTTTTCTATTGTTCCATGTCAGCGCTCTGGTTTGAGGTTATGTTACAAATATCTATTTGCTTCAAATTGTTCATGATTTTGATTTATACCATCTGTTATACCAGCCTGAAATTTTATAGAATTCAAAAAGAAAACATAGCCTCACAATGGCATGGAATAGAAGATATCTAGAAATACCCCAGCCTTTCTGAAGGAGAGGGCTTTGAAAATCAAGGGGGCCATAAAGGTGTCCTACAATTATAGGAACGTCTGACGATATGGCCCTGAGGTCTGCTCAGTTTGAATCAACGAGTTTGAATAGATTAGTTCCAAGCCTATATGTTTACATTGCATTGTTTGTCGCCAAAATTGCGTAGTTTTAGTTTTTAACTTTTTAACTCATTTGACTACCAGTGCCTACCACACGGACAACGTTGTATCAACATAATACATACGGGTGGAAAGATATACCTTCATTATAATTGTGTCGATCTTTGCAAGTTATGCAAGAAGTGTCATGTGCTGAAATTGTCTAACACCACAATTATTCGCAAAGATTAGCACTTTAAAAGCATAACACTAAGGGGCAATTTCACCAACATTAATATTTGACGGTCAGTTGGACTGATAGGAAAAGACCTTATCGAAATGCAATTTGACAGAAGTTGTCAATGCTCTCTGAATATCAGTGACTTCTATTGAAATGTTGAATAAAGTCGTGAAAAGTTGCCTTATAAATAAGGGTACATTATAGATGTAATATTATGTTTTTGTGCTTTAGAATTAGGATAACTTTCATAGAATTTCCAATTTCACAAAAACGGTCTGTTATTTATGGGAATGCGGCAAATACTCGTAATAGGTCGATTTTCTAGCTATTATATTTGGTAGGATGTTTTCACTGCTTTTGACTACTGTTCATGCACGGAAATCTAGTTTTGTATGTATATCACGTACAGGGCGTTGTACATAATACGTACCTGTAGAAATGTACCAATTTTTGTTATTTTGCAAAAAAAGGATATAAAACGTATTACAACTGGTTCATCACCTTTTGTTACATCAAACACAATTTTTGCTGATTTATGATCTAGAAATCCACACCAAATGTAAACAAACTGCACATTCTGCATTTCTGGGTCCTAAAACATCGATATTTGTAAAAGTATCCGCATCCACCTATTATCCATCGTCTAGGTCTTATAAGTCAGAATCAAAAATACCTATTTATAAAAATATATCTCCAAACATTGTTATATTTTCTTATTATTTCTATTATTATAGCATGTCTGGGATATCAATTGCTTTTAAAGTTATCTGCAGTGTTGCCAAACCGGAAAAAAACGGAATCGGTAAATAGTGTCGTTGGGTTCAGTATAAGGTCTCCTTGTTAACATTCCAACCTGATTTTTTGCTCTTCTCACCAATCTCTCTGACCTCTGTAAAGTAAATGTACGTGGTCTTCCACTTTTTGGGAGATTCAGACATGGTGTCGCTTGATCGCACTCCGCTATGGTTCGATAAATGGTTTTGCGTGAAATTAGGTTTTCTACATAACATACTCGCGGGTAAGGCTTATTCCAGATTAACCAAGAGGATTTGGGGAAGTATTTACAATATTCCTATGCCACATGTGCCTCAACCTCACATGCCACTGGAAAACCTGAGCAAATAACGGACTTGCTCTACAGACATTCCTTAATGGTATTTATCGGCTAAAAAAATATTTACGTAACAAAATGAAACACGTACCGGACAGCAACTAAGCACACGTCATTACACGAAATGTCCGTCATGATCATATAGCAGGCTGGCTGCATAGCTATTGTTTCATATTCGTTTTTAATGATAGTCTACGCGTAAAGTACACACTGACTGCCTTACTATCTATTCTGGCGTGTGGTATTATCTGCTATAAAACAGTGGCTAATTATTTTTTCCAAGAATCCGAATGAAAAAATAGCAATTAAGTGGTAGCGTGATAATTTGGTGCATTAGATGGGCAGAACTGAAACGACGATGTTATCAGCGAGAACATCTCTTGTTTGCACAAGGAAATTGGTGTTGGTTTCTATAACAACGTTCAAAATGTTTTAGTCTGGGATTTCGGTGATGAATTTGAACGTATTGTTGCTAGATTGCGTTAATATATGATTTAATGATATACTGAAGAAATACCAAGTCAGTAAAGGTATATCAGAAAAAGGCAGTAGGTTTTAGAATTCGGATTATTTTCGCTAGTAAACTGAAAATTCCTGAAATGATACTCTCGTAGCGTTCTGCTAATGAAATTAGTGATATCGTCATTGGCATTGATTATATAGTTGAAATAGAAATTAAAATTAGCTACACATTCATAGACCTACATTGAAAGCCCGATTTGCTGAAATAATTTTATTAAATTTGACATGGAAAATAATTGTTACGGGAAACATCTAAGTAAAAGTAGGTTTTAGAAACAAGGCATGTATATCGTTTTATTTTTGACGGTGTATTAAGTTTCAGAGCTAATGTCGACCTCAACTCATAATTATTAAACACCTAGCGAATTTTTGTCAAAACAAAAACCAGTGGGTGTGCATTAGGTTGTATTATAAAATGTTTGTCATTACGTTGCTTTTAATATATACGCCGCAATATGGAGCAACCAGCTGACAATTAGATTTCTTTATGTATGGAATCTGAACATCGTCCTTAGACATGTCATCTGACTTCAATCACTGTTCCATAATTATTGCCTTTATATACCTACGTGACGCTTTACATCTATTTTGATCTCACTATACTTTCTAGAATCGAACTTTAATGCTTGTGTAATTCCTTCAGGGAGCTTACAAGTTAAGCAGTACTCTTGTCCGTTATACGAGGGCGGTTCAATAAGTACCCGTGTTTCACGACAGATGCCGTTCCTGAGGGAAGTTAATGTTATCATCGTGTGCTGCCATCTATCA
This sequence comes from Acanthoscelides obtectus, assembly GCA_963669975.1. Taxonomy (NCBI): domain Eukaryota; kingdom Metazoa; phylum Arthropoda; class Insecta; order Coleoptera; family Chrysomelidae; genus Acanthoscelides; species Acanthoscelides obtectus. The sequence continues at coordinate 29,442,593 of CAVLJG010000001.1, forward strand.
AACGACGGCACAACAAATTTCAGTCTGATTGATAGGTTAGTTTGAATTTAGCAGCCATTCGAGTAATACGTGTTTCGTGATTTTCGCTAAGATGGAAAAAGAGCAGTATCGTTCAGTAATTCGTTGTTTGCTTTTGGATGGGAAAAAATACGAGGAGATAAAAGCAAAGTTGGATGCAGTTTATGGGGACACTTTGTCATCCATCACCACAGTTAGATATTGGTGCAACGAATTTAAACGGAAGAACCTCAGTTTTTGATGAGAATCGACCAGGACGCCCGGCAGACGTGGTTACTGAGGAAATCATTCAAAAAGTCCACGACATGATTCTCGCTGATCGACGAACGAAAGTGCGCGAAGTAGCAGAGGCCGTAGGTGTGTCGGCCGGAACCGCAATCAATATTTTGCATGATCAGTTTGCTATGAAAAAATTGTCTGTCTGATGGGTGCCGCGATTGCTCACGGTGGACAAGAAGCGGATGATGCTGTTAACTTAGAAGCAGCGTTTGGAGCAATTTAAGCGAAACCCGAAGGAGTTTTTGTATCAAGTTGTCGCCGTCGATGAAACCTAGATTCATCATTACACACCAGTAACTAAGCAACAATCAAAACAATGGATTTCTCCCAGTGCAACTGCTCCAAAGAAGGCGAAGACGGTCCCATCGACCGGAAAGGTCATGACGACGATTTTTTGGGATGCTAACGGCGTCATTCTCGTGGATTTTTTAGAAAAAAGACGAACGATCACTGGACAATACTATAGTGAGTTATTGGACCGCTTCGACAGAAAATTGAAGGAGCCACGGCCACATTTGATGATAAAGAAGGTGTTGTTCACCACGATAACGCACCAGCGCACTCATCCGGAGTTGTCACCGCCCCCCGTATTAACTCGATCTGGCCCCCTGCGACTTTTTCTTGTTCCCTGACATGAAGAAATGGCTCGCGGGGAAAAAATTTAGCTGAAACGAGGAAGTTATCGCCGAACAGAGACGTATTTTGGAGAGTTCGACAAATCCTATTTCTTGGGGGGGTTAGGAAAATGGCAGGAACGTTGGGAAAAGTTTATCTTTCTGAAAGGGGATTATGTATGAAAAATAAAAAGAATATTTCTTGGAAAAAATGTTGTCTTCATTTCTAACACGGGTACTTATTGAACCGCCCTCGTATATCTACACAAAGCCCATAATTATAAAAGGATATTGAGTGGCGCCAAACATTATTCAAATGAACGTTAACAAGAAGGTACCGAATTGTCAATTTCTTCTCCTTGGAATAGATTTGAAGAATGAACTGTGGTGTCAGAGCAGTAGCTTCCTAGGTAGAACCATCGATTAACATATTTTACCTGAATGCTTCATTCCGACCTCCAAGAAATTACGCAAGATAAAATGAAATACCATAGCGTCATTTATGAAAATTCCTCACAGTTGTTGCTCCATTTACTGTATGTAAAATTAAAAATGTTAGACTCCCATAGATGGCGCTGCAACTATATGCTTGTCCTTCTATGTATTAACCTTTTTAAAGTACGACTATATCTAGTAAGTAGAGACACAGCTGTGACATATTCCCAATGACATTACGGTATCTCATTTTATCTTAGATAACTTTCTGGACGCGAAAATATAACATTAGGTTGGCTATCTTTAGATTGAATATGTTAATTAATGATCATATCCAAATTTTGTAACAACTGCGCAATGGTAAATAGTAACCAAGGGCAGAAAACTCAGCTACTTCTCAGAAACTACAACAGCTGACGACAGTCTTTCATACTAAGTTGTCAGTCAAAACTTCTTGTTTTCATTTACTGTTTGAGTTAGGCCACTTGGCCGTACTTAAGACATTTTGTCGGAATGGCTACTGTATCTATTAATCCCTTATTTTTATTTAATCTAATAGCTAAATAATAGTACCGTGTTCTCTTACTTTGATGCCCTGGGTACTATAACACAAACTGTACAAGTTGAACAATTATTGTAAAAACTCGCTCTACACTTGTAATTATTTCGCATCACAACACCACTGGTGGCTACATGTGTGGCGCCAGTAATTTCAGGAAAAATATTACAATAATTATTGTAGGCGTATTCTGTAACACACCGTTTACACTAACTTGTAGGATTGAGGTACAGAATTTCCTACGTTGTAGTTAATGTTTTACTTATTTATATCTCTGGGTAGGAATTATTAATAATGACAGTATAATAGTATCTTCGCTGTCGTGAGGATTTATATTTTGTCCAGCTTTTTAAATATATCAGAAGCGCCAAAAAAAGGATGTGCTTGGTTTCTTTAATTTCGTTCTAAAATTGCATATTACGTTCAAAGGCAATCGCTTTACAGCTCACAGCCACGATTTAATATATACCTATGGTGTCGTTCAACACAATACGGTCCTAAATCAGAAAGTATTTCCAAAATATGCTGCGACAAGATTTTATCAGAATTGTTTTATACGTAGACTTGTAACAGATCAGTCACTTCTGTCATTCACAATTTTTTTGCGTTGGGTTACCGAATTAAGTGAGACTTGTAGGTACACAATTTACTTGTAACTTGTAGACTTGTAACACTTGTAATGTGGGTGTTACAGGCTACTGGTGTAAAACGCTAAAGCAAAGTCGTTACATCTCTGGACTAAAAACAGCTTTGCATAAGCAAAAATAAACTGTTCAGTCTGATTGGTGTTGGAGGAGTTACCTATCGCATATCAACAACACACCTCCACGTAGACCATAAATTCACATTTAATTGGTCCAATTAATTCAACTGATATACAGTCCATTGTTCAATCTGTAAATGTGTTTGCCATAACGAATGTTCGGGCAGTACAATAAAAAAATCGCCAATTGTTTCACCATTAATGCGATTATTGTTCTTTGTGAATTTGTTCAGTAGGAGTTTATAATTTAATGAGGTTTATATTACGTGGGCTTTGGGAGATACGTTAAAATTATATAATGGCAGTTATGATATTTACGTTTGTGAAATATCAGCTTCCAATGCATGAGTAAATAGAAAGATTTTATTGTTTTATTTTACGAATGAATATGCACAACAGCACCGGTCCTTTTCAGAAACGCCTAAATGGCTCTGGGCTCTGTTTAGCTTATATATTTTGGTTCTGACATACTTAACCCCAGTATAATCCGCCTATTTCACCCTCTAGTATCACTCCGACTTGAAGTATGGACGGAGATCTGCTCAAAAACCAGATCTTCGACTTCAACAGTCCACAAGGTGTGGATCTGACTTCCGTGGCAATGCCCTAACGTGATGTAAGTTATGAGCAGTTACAAGCCTAACCATTATTCGCATAGTATCCATATTTAAACTGAGATAGTCTCATCTCTTTCTTAGAGTAGGACCTTTGCGTGTCAGAAACGCCCTGAGATATTAGAGACTTTTCAGTGCGATAAAAATACCGTATCGATAATACGTCAGTTACGTTATTTTTGACAGCGATAGCAGACAAGAGCTTTGAAAGAAGATTTTTATGACTACTAAACTGAACCGTGACAATTTGACAGAACTGACTACTGACAATAATGACAGCTACTTTTTTTATTTTGGTGCGAAGCTAACCCCAAAACTTCGAAGCCGTGTAAACATTTTTCATGGAAAAGTTTTGGTGATCTTTGAGGTATAACCTGTCGACACCAGTCCAGAAATTGATATATGTTGAATCATAGAACAAGTGGCCAAAAAACCAGCAAAATTAAAAATACTACATTGCCACATTGCATACGACTATATGAAAAAAATCAGAACAATTGAATTCATTTATATAAATATATGTTTCTATTAAATTTTAACCAATATGTTTTGAATTTCTGCAACAGCTTGGATGGTCTATACACAAAAACTCAAAAATCTGTGAGAAAATCGCTGTCATCAATCTGGTTTATAATTAATAGCCCCGATCAAGCACCGATCATGCCTCATTGGATGATAAGTTTTGCACCACGTCTTTCGGTTGCTAAAGAGATATGCTATTACTTACAATACAGGGTGGCGCATCGAAAACGAAACAGACGCGTTTATTGGCAGCTCAGTTTTTTTTGGAAAAACGCTCAGACCCGTCGATTTTGTTTTCGAGGGGGACACAAGTTTGGCAAAAAATCACGTTAATACGTGCAGCCCCCTGGGCGGGGTGACACTAACTCTAAAATCTTAAATGGAAAGGGGGGTCAAGTGATACCTTATTTCAAAGGTCTTTCAATTCCCTTTATAACGATGTAAAATACATGAGCTTCAGTTCAGTAGTTTTGAAGATTTATTGATTTAAAGCTTAAAGTAGACTTTAATAGGTACATGAGATTACTTTGTACTACTTTCAGAAGAAATTTGACTAAAAGAATTTACTTAATAAGTAAATGCTTTTCTTCACTACGCCCATGGTTTGTTTATCATTTTGTTGTTGAAAATAGCTGTTGGAGCGTTTTTTTGTGGCAAAAAAGTTATTTCTTGAAGCAAGATAAGGAAATATCTCGTACTGATTTTAAATAGGATTCTAGCATGTAGTTTGCTATTGATTTGACCAAACTTTGTTGCTAAAATAACTTTTAACGCTTTATTACATAAATTAACCATGGTATATTCCACAGAAGAAAGAGTTGAAATTATCGAAATATTTTTCGGAAATAATCAGTGCGCTAATAGAACAGCAGAAATACTTAATAAGCGACATGAGAACAGTAACGTGCATTGAAAATATGTTCTAGAACTTGTAGCTAAATTTCGGGAAACTGGGTCAGTCGCCAATAAAAACCGCAACATTGAAAATCCCATAAGGAACGAAGCAATAGAAGTGGGAGTTTTAGGGCAAGTTTATGTAGATCCTAAGTTAAGTACCCGCAAATTGGAGACTGAGTGTGGTATTAGTCGACGTACTGTCCAACGGATTCTAAAGGTCCATAGTTTTCATCCGTATGAAATTCACCTGGTACAAGAACTTAATGAACACGATTTTGATCGGCGATTACAATTTTGTGAAGATATGAGTGAACGAATTATAAACGATGAACATTTTCTATTCAACACTTGCTTTACCGACGAAAGTTCCTTTTTCTTAAATGTCGTAGTAAATCGTCATAACTGCCGATATTGGTCCGATTCTAATCCCAGAATTTATCATGAGGTTCATACACAGCAGCCACAAAAATTAAACGTTTGAGCTGGTATTTTTGGCGATCATTTAGTTGGTCCTTTCTTTTTACCTGGAAATTTGACCGGTGAAATGTATTTGGAATTTCTGGAAGACGACATAGATCCTGCATTAACAGCCTTAATTGAAATCAGAATGATCGGCCGTACATTGCGAATAGGTTGATGTTCCAACAGGATGGTGCTCCACCACATTACGCATTACGTGTTCGACAATATTTAGATCAGACGTTTCCAGATCGATGGATTGGTAGAAGAGGTGCCATTGAATGACCCCCATGATCGCCAGATTTATCACCTTTGGATTTCTTTATGTGGGGTCATTTAAAAAGCAAAATCTGTGCTACTCAGCCAACATCATTAGAAGACCTGCGACAAAGAATTGTGAATGAGTGCCTTCAAATTACTCCTCACATATTGCAAAATGTGCGGCAACATTTTGAGCAATATCTTTATTATTGCATGGAGAGTCATGATGGCAATTTTCAACATTACTTGCCTAACGGGTCAGTTCATTCTTCAGTTTTAATTGCTTTACTGCCAAATGTATTGATCTCCACTAATGATGTTGTATTGGTTTTACATACATTAATTTTATATCATTATAATGGGAATTGAAAGACCTTTAAAATAAGGTATTATTCGGCCCCCCTTTCCATTTAAGATTTTGGGGGTGGTGTCACCCCCGCTAAGGGGGCTGCACGTGCTAACGTGATTTTTTGCCAAACTTGTGTCCCTCTCGAAAACAAAATCGACGGGTCTGAGCGTTTTTCAAAAAAAAAAACTGAGCTGCCAGTTAATGCGTCTGCTTTGTTTTCGATGCGCCACCCTGTATAACAGAAATATGGCTCTCAGATATTTATTTTAAGTAATTCATTACGATTGTGATTCCATCAGCTATACGTTCATTCTTTCTGGACAAGATTTAAATATTTTCTAAGTTACATGTAAGCATACATTTATTAAGAAAAATAGTGTTGCTGTTTTTTGGGTGCGTTTACGGTATTTGGGTTTTCAGTGTCAAATAAAATGATACCTTATTTTGTTTTCGTATGCATTATGTCACAAGGTCGTTATGTGATAGATATTTGACAGGTCAGGTAATATTTTTAATTTGACTGCTTTTATAGGTACCAGGGGAAAATGTGTGCCCAGGGGTGAAAGTTGAATAATATGAAAAAATACTTTACACGCGATATAAAAACCATTAGTTAATTGAATTCCATAGTTCTTCATTGAAGATGACATGTTCAGTTCCATCGGTCTTGAAACAAGAGGATCGTATACCTAGATTGAGAGCTCATAGACCCTCAGGGTAACGGTTGTATTTGGAGCTAGATTTTTTTTTGGAAAGGGGTCGCAGCCGTTGCTTCCGTGGGTTATATTTTTTATTGCAATTGCAAAAAAAATGAAAGACGGCAGAAAATAGAGAAATGAAAGAGCAGATAAAACAACTAACATGAAAACTCTCTGAGAAATGGCGCCAGGGTTGTGGCAAAAACGTACATGACCTCGAAATTTATGTAATTTTTGACTTTTTATCCAAGAATCGCTTTTCACCTAGTTGCAGTAGCGTTGAAATTCACAAAGATATACTTACCAGGGCAAGTACTGAAACCACTAGCAAAAGGGTACAACGGGATCCTTATTTCAATAGTCTAACTCGCGATAGTTCCAAACTGTCATTTCTTGATTTGCTACGCATTGAGGAAGGTCAAACTGCGAAATTGTCACATTTACAGCAAAATGTCCTATTTAAATTGCGCTAGGTGGGGGGTGACACAGGAACCACTAGAAACCTGTTTTTTAATGCGTTTATATAAAATTTTAGTGTTTCTTTTCATCAAAATATAACGTATATGCCTCAATACAAAGTGTATTCGTATATTGTTATGCCATTTACACTTACAGCGATTTGATGATATTGTGCCTAAATATTAATAGTTACCTTAATTTCATCATGTGACGTATTCCAACTAAAGCATATTTTCCACTATTCGGATGGGTTATCTCCACAATTTGTCAATTCGCTGACGATTTTTATAGCGAAACATTGACATCCCAAATACCGTATATTCACCCTTATACCTATAAAGAATAATGTTTAACAATATGTGGAGCTTTGAGGGGGCGAAGGCATTGAGGCCCTTTAATGGCGGATAACTTTGCTCAATTTCTGTTTTTTGTTCGGTATCCTACCTATAGACCTTGTCTCTGCTTATGCTTACCAATAATAAGCATTAAACAACGCTGTATACTTTATCTGAAGTCACTTGAAATAGCATAAAAACCTTTGGTCGGCGCGTCATTTGTAATTTCATGACGTATCATAGGCGTGCGGTCATTTATTTAGAACGATAATAATAATGTTTTTATATCACAATAAATGGATTTTACTATCTTCTTATTTTTTTGATTTGGGATAAAAAATACTTATATTGGGAGTTTAATTTGTGTTGACTGAAAGTTAAGAAATGGAAAAATTACAGAATTCCAACGTTTGACATAGGCAAATTTTACATAGCAGGAGTGTATATAAAAAGGTATATAAAGACTTACATTATAGGTATTTATATATCATCCTCGCCTTCGGAGCTGTCGCTAGAGTCATCTTGTAGAGGAATTACAACGGGATTTACAGGAGGCAAAACACAATATTCATTTTCTTTTTCAATAATATCCGTAGAACACTGCTTCCATAGTTCTGTGGCAGCAATATGAGATACTGCATCTCTTATTGTGGCCAATAGCGATTCACTTAATTGAGGGGTCTGATTATGTTTTCTTACTTTTTTTTTAAAGCAGCCCAGACCAACTCAATCGGGTTAAAAATGCAGTAATAGGGAGGTAGACGTAATACTTCATGGCCATTTTGCTGAAGCAGATTGTCAACAAGATACTCTTTTTCAAATTTTTGTCTTTTAATAAGATCCAATAATATGGCTTTAGTTGATTTTTGTTGTATTTCCATTCCCTTATCCTTCATAAAATCAATAATGTCTTGTTTTTTTGTGCCTGTATTCGGAATTTTGTTTTTCTGTCGGGAATGGTATCTCGCATTGTCCATAATAATCACTGAATTTGGGGAAATGTTTGGTATTAACTGCTGCTCTATCCACTTTTCAAATAAGTCGGAGGTCATGTCCTCATGATAGTCGGCACATGATACTTTGATATTTTTATCAGATAACAGCAAGGCATTAGGTATAAATCCATTTTCACTGCCAGCATGGAGAATAATGATTCGTTTTCCACGGTTGCACGGTGCATTTAAAATGCACTTGTTGGTGTCGTCAACGCAGCCGTACTGCACAACATCATGGGTATCATACCACGTTTCATCCAGGTAAATCAGATTTCTGCTGCTGCTCTCTATAGATTTTAACTTTGTGCAAAAATTCTTGGCGCAATTCAACGATTCGAGACGACTCCATAATCACCATTCTTTTATCTATTTTTTTGTATTGAAAACCACACAGTTTTACAATACAGTGCAGTGAGTCTAAGCATTTGTAATTATAAAAATCTTCAGGATAATCTTTTAATTTATCCCGTATCATTTCCAACGTGGGCACCAAATTTTCTTTATAAAATCCGTATATTATACGACGAATATCTTCCTGAAAACCCACGTCTATTCTTTTTAATTTTTGCCCTATGCGCTTTCTGTGGAAGGAATGGTTGACTACATCTCCCCTTTTTATAACCCGATAAATGGTAGACCGACTGATTTTTGTCAGGATACAAATTCTGTTTAAAATTTGATTTTGCGAGGAATCTGGATTTTCGTTTTCCAGACAATCATACATATTTAGGATTACTCTTTGGGTCTGTTCCTCTAAATCTTTATGAAAGAATTCTGCCTGCACAGGTTCATCAACCATCTCCTCGTGGCTTGGAGCATTTTCCCAAGGTCTCCAAAGAGCCATATTTAGGACACACAAGAACAATCAACACAACAATTAAATCAACAAGTAAGCTGAGTATTCAAAAGTCAAAAACACACAAACTAATAAAATCTATGAAAAAACACGGACAGACTAAAGAAAACACGTTTATTCACCGCTACACGGCACTGGCTAAACTGTTTCAATTTTCAGTAGCCACCTGCACTTGTTCGGAGCTCTGAAATACACGCTTTCTCATTATGTCCACGCATAGGCGTGCTTTACTCCACGTGGACCGGTGAAACTGCCTTTGATCTTATACGGGGGATATTTGCTGCGAAATTTGGCGATTTTTGCAGCAACAGAGCGTGTTAAATATAGATATATAAAACGCACCCGGTATTTCACAGTGTTTCAAGTGACTTCAGATAAAGTATACATGGTTGGCCTAGTTGGTCGGACTGACGAAAGCAGTATAATTTGTTGATTAATATGGTTACTCTTTCTTCTTTGTTAGTCAGAGCTAACCGATGGATCAGAAGATTTCCCGTACTTGATTTACAGATACTATTGTGACTTATACGAATACGCTTTAACTCAACCATACAAGTGTCCAAAAAACTAAAGTATTTCCATAAATCCATCAGTATCCATTAGCGTTATAACTATCGTTTATAATTTTTAGAACCGAGACTGACAATAAAGACACATGTTGTTACGTTCATTAAAAAATCCGAGCCCAGTAATAAAATGCCACTATCACAACAGTCGGTCTGTTTTCCAAATTACATTAGCATATGTCCGTTTATTAATGAATATCGTGTTATTAAGCGGGCTATAACTATAAAATTAGGAAATGGGTGAATTTTATTTCGTGAAGAAGCAGGCGCATACACTGGCATATGCTGTCGTGCATAATAGCCTTCTCAAACGAGGTATGTATAGAATTTTTCCAATACTTACACTATATATACATCACAAAATATTCGATTTTACATCACGACCATAACATTGTACAAATAGTTTGAAATGTCTAGTTGCCTGACGCCAAAATGAGGAACTCAAATTAACAGATTCAACAGATAGGCTATTTGGCCTAATCTGGTCATGGATCAAGGATAGTAAGGTTCAAATGTGTTCCATCTGTTAACATTAAAAGCCGTTTTCCAACTTTATACCGATTATTAGTGTATATTTCTCAATCAGTTTCCAATATTCCGAGATATAAAGTTCAGTAAGTTAATGAAGTGTGGCGTACTTCTGATTTAAAGGTAAGCCTCACCGCAACAGATATAATTTGGAGAGCAAAGTGGTCGTGCGTATTACAAATCATCTCTGAGTTAGAGGATTGTAAGGGCATCACTGTGATACAAGTGACAACTTCAGCGAAAAAGAGCTGCTATCACCGACAAGGGCAAAACCAAATATTATAAAGTGAATATTGCCAAACACAAGTAGCAGCTACTGATATTACGAGCCCCTTCCCACGTCAGTTGGCCCACTTCAAGATTTGTACCACAATATGCCTTTATAAACTAAACATGACGAAACTATTTACTTCTAAAACAATTTATTTTCTCAAAAACATTTTAGATACACTCTAGTCGTAGAAAATACATATTTGAAATCACTTATACCTATAACTAATAGAACATCTGAACAAATAAACAATGTGCGAAGAAATGCGCAAAGTTAACAAAGCAACAATTGAAAGATTACCATTGGGTAACATCACCTTTATTTTTTATTATGGCTGAAATTCTTTATGGCATAGTGTTAACCAAGCTTTGGCAAAAATTTGGTGTAAAACAAGCCCATATTTCTTGAAGCTTTTGTCTCAGTTCGGTGATAGTACGAGCAGGATGTTGTCGTAGAACCTCTTTCATCTCGTGCCACAAAGTTTCAATAGGTGACAGATCTGGACTGCTAGAACCCATTTCAAAAGTGGTAGATTATTTTCTTCCATCCATTTTATAGCCTTTTTTGAGGTATGGCACGCTGCACCATCTTGCTGAAACACATAATGTTGTCCGGATGTCAAACATTCTTCCATCACTGGTAAAAGCGATTCTTCTAAAATTGCCAAATATTTGTTTGTATCCACATTTCCATCAATAAAATGAAGTTTTCCTACTCCTTTTGATGACATACTGCCCCGGACCATAATGGATGTTGGAAATTTCACTTTTCTCTTCAGACAGTCAACATGGAATGCTTCATTTTTTTGGGAATAACTCTACTGCGACTGTCACCAACACAAACTTCGAATCGGGCCTCATCACTCCATTGTATTGCACATCATTGTTGAGGTGTCCATTGTCTATGTTCCTTAGCCCATCTAAGCCGATTTTTCTATTGCAGTGGAGTTAATAGTGGCTTTTCTTTGGCCTATAAACAAGTTGTGCAACTTTAGGGTTTTTACTTCACTTTTTTTTATAAGGAAACTTACCTTGCAAGTGCTAAATCCCAGTTTGTGGGCCTCTCTGTGAGTTGTGGACCTCGGAATACTCCTTCCAACAGCGTCACTCCACAGAACACTTAATTGTAAATAATTGGCACGCCTGTTTTTCACGATTATTCTTATTAATGCTTTTCGGTCGGCATTTGTGTTATTACTTTTTTTCACATATCTTGGCTTAATATTAACTGAATCAGTTACGTTATATCTTCTAACAATATTTCTCACACTTTACCGCGATAAGTCTAACAAAGTTACAATTTCTGAGTTTGATTTCCCAGAATTAAAAAATGTAATTACCAGTAACCGAATTTTCTCACTAATAACCTTTCCTCTACCCATTTTGGAAACCTTAACTACCCAAAACTATTTTAAACGTATTTTGACAGCTGTCATTAATAAAAACAATTGTCATGGCTTTTATTTTTCACAGCCACCTATGCGTTATAGACTTATTTTGCATTGAAATGAAAATAGGTTGATATGCTGTAATTGCAACATGTCTTATTTTTATGCTACAAATTTGATTAGGGAGTGACAAAGTTGGTGTTTTCTACTATATATTATCAAAATATTCATTGTTAATATTTTAAACCTATAACACCCTGCTACATTTTTATTATTTGTGTTTGATAAGAAAACAACTAAGATTTCAATAGTTGGGCCAACTGAAGTGGGAAGGGGCTCGTACGTATGCATGTGTGTGTGGAACAGGCAGTAGCAATAAAGCTAGAAATTAGTGAAGCCACTTCTTTAAATATCTTTTCAAAATTATTCCCCAAAATATACACCTGTAAGTGGGCCAACATTTCTTAAGATTATGCTGAAAGAAAGATAGTTAATTTGGTGAACGTTGCAATAGGCAGGCAGGCAGCCGCCGTGCGCTGCGCGGGTTCGAATCCAGTCCCAAGAGAATTTTTCTCTTGGCTATTGGATGTTGTGATTATCCGTAAGTCTTGGCACCCTTTTACTTTGACGGGCTTAGCTCTTGATTTTATTTTTTCCAATGTATGCCGCTTGTGTATCCTATTTTACTGCATACGGTAGAGTTATTACTTAACAGTCCTATATAATGTCAAACGAGAAAATGTCAACTTGCTGACCAGACAGCTGCAAATAGTTTATTCCGCGTTTCTCCTATGAAGGAATGAGTCAACGACATGCTCAACGTCCATGCTGCAAATCAGTTCACCAGCATGCTTTGTGGTTTGCAGAATGCCAAGGTAGTTTGAAGGGCATATCTATGAGAAGATGTGACAGAAAGAATATTGGTTGAGTAGCAGAGTAGCAAGATCGCATCTGGATGATTGTGTGTATTGATCTGCATGTGTATAAGATCAGTGATATTTGCTGTCAGAAAATTATTATTGTATATGCTGCCCATGAAGTATATCTATTAGCTGTACCAGGTTATTTGTGTTGTCCTTTCTGAAGAGATGTTATGTTTAAAATTAAAATTTCAATTTCCCCGTTTTTTTGGGTATTCAAAAAATTTTAGAAGCATTATGGAAAATCGCCACCGCACCCGCGTTATATGTAATCAAGTCACATAACAGAAAATTTACGAACGAATTACTTGGCATAGCAAAATAAATTTCTATAAAATTTATATGAATGTTAAAAAATTATTTGAAATGTAATTTTCTCACATTTTATAAATATTCCAGTCTGTAGCCTATTTTATCACCAGTTTGTTGTGATATACTTCACCACCAGGGATTTGCTTTTTTATTTCCAACGTTTTTAAAATACAGCAAATTTACGTATGTGAATTCCAGGATGGAGCATACATCTCAGGTAAATGTATTTCAAACAAGGAACGAAGGGAATTATCATCAACATAGATTATTAGCGCACAGCTTAGGCACCGCCGTTTACTTCCAGCCATAGTATACAACTTTCAGCTTGGACCTCCAATAAAGCCATCTCTGGAGCAGATGTTATATCACTTCGAGCCGAATCATGATACCTCAAGCGGTATGACGTCTAAGCAACAACTGCACAACGAGTGCACACCAAGTAAACAACAGCTAGTTCTAAGTTGACATCTTATAGGAAAACCTGCATACTGTCACAGACAACCCAACGCCAAGCCCTGAGCAATTACATGAGTATTTAAAAAATAAGGTGTAGCATTTATATTTTCAGCTTTCTTTGAATACGCGACCCCAAAAAAATTTGTTATTATCATGCAGTCGCTTATCCTGAACGCCAAAAAAATCCCAATATCCCACATTGACACCATAATACATGGAAAGACAGCAATATTTCACCACGGGTCTCTAATGTAAAAATTGCATGTTAATGACTTCTACGCGTATTCACATCATACTATATAGGAAGTATACTATATCGACGACGTCACGTGTATAATACTAGCATTAGCATTTGGTTTATTGGGCGAACGCGTTAGGAGTAGGGAGTGCATTAGGTAAATTGGGTGAGAGCGATTTTTTTCGTGATCTCGTATACGACACTATAGTAAAGGAAATTTGTAGATTAAGCCATTGGTTGTCGAATCGTGCACAGTTTTGACTTTTTCTTTCGGTCGTGATTCATGTGCAAATTAGGGTCCGACCGAAGCTCGGCTTCAGGTTCCTCCAAATTCGGCCAAAAATACACCTTGGGCAAGTCGTGTAACAAATGTCGATTTTCAGGCATTCGCAATTGCAAATATCTATTGTCGGTATTCTCGGATACGAATGCGAGTAGTCTGTTTTTCTTCTCTATATATACCACATCAAAACAAACTTACAAGAGAGAAGACAAGCTTTTATTTTTTAACTTTGATACTTCTCTAGTTCAGCTTGATTATTAAATTGCTGTTTAAAGATATAAGAAAAAAGCAAACAAGTATCTAGTTTGTAAATAATCATTTTACCTTCAAGTTAAGGAAAAGAATTTGTGTTTATTTTTAAATCATTTATAATCAAATACTGAAGTAACACAGAATATGTTTTTGTTTTAATTTGTTATTCCATAATTATTCATTTTACACACCATCTCGCTTTAGTTATCTCATTTTATTAAACGTTCTTTTTACTGAAATGAAACCCAGTTTAACAAGCTTCTTAGCGAGATTTGTCCTCAGTTGCAGCGTTTAGGTTAACCTTATGTTGTTTACGAATCAAATTCTGCTGCTATTTGTCAAATAGAAATCAAAAGGTCTTAACAGCTTCGAAAATGTCACAGTCAACTGCTATAAGTTTTGGTGTTCCTCAAGGTTCCATACTGGAATCTTTACTTTTCTCTCTCTATATATATCGGATTTTCATCAATATGTCCATAATTGCACAATCGATCACACTATGCTGATGATACTCAAGTTTATTTTAGTTTTCAACACAAAGATCTTAAAATAGCAGAAGCATTGCTCAACGAAGACTTAACAAGGCTAGTAGACATCTCGTGCTCGCATAACCTAAAAATTAATCCATCTAAATCTTCAGTTACGGTTTTCGGCTTAAAAAACAAAAGAACATTGATCGAAACGGAAATTAACCTTAAAATCTATGATTGCCGGCTTCCTATAATGAATGAGTGTAAAAACCTGGGACTCTGGATTGACACAGAACTAAAATACAAAAAACACTTAAATTCGTTGTGTAGTGCATCATACTGCATTTTGAAACAGTTTTATCCACATAGGCAAATAATATCTACTTCAGTAAAGCTGAAACTGTGTGAAACATTAATTATATCAAAGATCAGTTATTGTGACAGTATATATGGCGCAGCTCTATCATATAGTGAACAAAGCAAATTACAGCGTATTCAGAATTCGTGCGTCAGATTTTCTTGCGGAATACGAAAGTTTGATCATATTTCTTATAAATTTAAGGAACTTGGTATTCTGCAGATTAAAGGCATGCAAAAGCTTCACTTATTGACACTCACACATAAGGTCTTAGCTACCAAACAACCACAATATTTGCATAATAAGTTAACACGATGTAGTGACATAAATCAACTGAATACAAGGAATAGGAATATGTTAGTGATACCCTTACATTCTAAGGCTGTCTACAAAACATCATTCAGCTACAATGCTATTAAATTATATAATGATCTGCCTGTTACATTCCAAAACTATACATTATTTAATTTTAAAAAGAGGCTTAAACTAAAACTACAAGTCGAGGTCTGATAATGAATACAAAATGCTAGAAATATGGACTATTCTTGTAATTGTTCTGTTTTTTTTTTGTGTTGTTAATTATTTAGTAATTATTGAGAATTATGGATACATTTTTGTTGGTGGAATGTTTTATTATATATATATATATATATATATACTTTTTTTTGTTAAAGTTAAGGTTAAGTTGAAAAACGCTATCTTAGCGACACTTCGCCTTTTTTGTACTTTTACTTAGGTACGAAATATTATTATTATTATTATTATTACTATATATGAAAATTGTCTTTAGTAGCTATTTTAGTAACTACCGATAGGGCAGGTAAACATCGTCCTTGAACTGATTGAATGGGCTTGTTTGACTGACTTATTCCGCTAACTTACTTTGTTATACATGTTGGTAACTGACTGTTTTCTCAGAAACTTATCTATGGTGAATTTAATCCTTTATGGACTGATGACGACGTTGCGTAGGAAGTGCAGAGTCAACCTGCTTGACGCCATATTTTATTTTGCTAGGAAAAAATTAAGTGATGTTTCTTGTTTCATTCAAGTACCTACGTAATATTATTTTCGAATTTTCTTTTTCTGATAGTATTCGTATTCGCAAAATATGCACATGAATTTCGCGACTGCGGATGCGAATCCGAATATCAAGAAACATGCCAATATTCGCGAGTATGAATGCAATATTCGTCACATCACTACCTTCAAAATAAGGCCCAAAGTTTTGCAGAAGGCCAAAGGATTCATATAATAGGTATTCACGAGAAGTTTTGCGTAGTTTTGTAAAGTGAAAAAGTGAAAATGCACATTGTCATAGTAATATAGCTCGGGAACACCTCTTTAAAGGTGTTAAGGCATAGGCGTCCGCAGGAGCCTTGGCTCTTGTTTCAGAATCTAACTGGCATATTTTGCATGAATTTGTCAACAATTTTGGGGATTATTTGGGATTTATCTTCAAAGAATATTGGGGCAAGATACATATCCGCTTTTCAAAAACTTTTTTTTTCAGGTGCCCCTGAGAAATAGTGTTGACAGTACAAGTGTACATATTGTCAAATATTTAATGCTGCAGGCTAAACTTACGATAGCAGAAAAGCCTGTTTACTCTGTGGTGTTGATATGCTTTTCTGGCTCTATATTATTGACAGTATTGACACTCCTGGCATAATTAGTTTTAAAATTCCAGGCACATTCACTCCATATTTATGGGTTGTAGTCGTCCTTAACAATGTAACTTATTCCAATTTTTCAATGTCAAAAATTAGAATAACTACTAACTTTGTATTTAAAACTGACTATTGTAACTTATTTATTTATTTATTTATTTATTGAAATCCACCACCAACAGTGTTAACCAATTACTGGTGGCAAAACAACAAAAGAAATAGTAAAAAAACATATAAAAATACAACGAAAACTAAAAACTAAATCATTTCACTGCAAACTCTCTTAATGTTCGAAATACTTGTGTTGAACAAATCAAATGTACTCTGTAGACTATTATAACATGAACACATCGAGTACAAAGGTGAGTGCAACAGTAAGTTAGTTCGTGGGGTAGGTAGGTAAAAAGTGAGTGTATTGCGAGTAACAAATTTTGGAGCATTAAATTTAATCTGTGCTAGAAATGATGGACAATCATAACTGCTATGCACTACTTTATGCAGGAATATTAGCGAGTGAATCTTTCTTCTGTTATCAAGACTGATAAACTTGTGCTTCCGTAACAGGTCTTCCTGTGGGACACCAATGGGTGGGTACGTACCGTCAATTTTGAATGAAAGAAATTTCAGAAATTTCCGCTGAATCTTCTCCAGGGAGCCACAAGTTGTAACATAGCATGGATTCCATATTAGCCGTCCATATTCTAATTTAGACAGTATGAATTAATTATAAAGCATAATCATGGCATCTTTGTTACTTAATTCCTTTGAGTTACGTATTACAAATCCTAATAATCTGTTGACAGCATTAATAAGGTACTCAATATGAGGATTGAAGCTAAGTGACATGTCGAAAACCACACCCAGGTCCTTGCATTCTTGTACTCTCAGCAGAGAATGATTGCCAATTCTGTAGTCAAATGTAATAATATCTAGCTTTCTGGTGTAAGACATAACACTACATTTACTGTAGTTAATTGGAAGTCGATTTACAGCACACCATTTAACTATTTTGGCTAGGTCTTTTTGTAAGTGAGCACAGTCAGTGCTGCAGTCGACATTGGAAAAAATTTTCAGATCATCAGCATAGATTAAGTGGCTGCTGTCGATGTCGCTAACAATATCGTTTATGAACAGTATGAAAAGCAAAGGACCTAAGCAGGAGCCTTGAGGTACCCCTGAGGTTGGAAAGAATTCAATGGATTTGACACCCTCATATTCAACATATTGCTTTCTTCCTGATAGATATGACTTAAGAAAGGATAACAGCTTGGGGGAGAATCCAAAATAGCTCAGCTTCGTTAACAGAATACTGTGATCAAGTTTGTCAAATGCTTTACTAAAATCTGTATAAATTACATCCACCTGGCTATTAGCATCTAATGCAGAGGAGACTGACTGAGTAAAACAGGCTAGGTTAGTTATGGTTGATCTACCCTTCATAAAGCCATGCTGAGAAGTACTTATTTGGGCATGTGTATTGTGGTATAGGAAATTATGAAGCAAAGTTTCTAAGGCCTTGGAAAAGATACATACTAGGGTTATCGGTCTATAATTTTCAACCTGTAGTCTATCACCCTTCTTGAAAATGGGACGCACCTTTGATTCGCCCCAAATTTCAGGAAACGTGTCAGTCTTTAAACATAGGTTGAAGATCTTTGTCAAGGGATGAGCTAAGACGTAGGCACAGTCACGCACTAAAAACGATGGAATTCCATCGGGTCCGGAGGTAAATTTATTTTTCATTTGCTTTAACACTGTAAAAACTTCTTCTTCGGAAAAGCTCTGAAGTATTATGTTAGTATGCAAGTCCGAAATATTGATATCAGTTGAGTTCGAAGGCATAGTATATACAGATTGAAAAAATAGCGCAAAAGCATTAGCAATTTCATTGGGTTTGTCATACTGCTTACCATTATAGTTTACTTGGCTGATTGTGGAATTTTGTCCCCTTTTATTACAGATAAATGACCAGAAATTGTTCGGATCCTGAGATACTCTACTTTGGATATCTACTAGATATTTTTGATATGCGTTACGCTCATCGCGCTTAATTTTGGTCCTTAAGTCTTTGAACTCAGTGTATGTGATCAAACTTTTATCCTTTTTAAACTTTTTGTGTAGCAAATTTTTTCTTTTAATGTCTCTAATCATTTCACCGTTAAACCAAACCGGAAATTTGAGAGATCTGAGACTTGTCCTAGGGACACACATATTAAAAATTTTACGAAGAATGTTATAAAATGTTTCCAAAGCTACGTTTACATCTGTTAAATTGTCAAGAAACGTCCAATTAACCAAGCTTATTTGTTCATATAGTGCTACAAAATTGGCTTTTCTGAAATTATATGATTCTCTGGCGCATTTGATACTCTTTTTAGAATGGAAGCTCATGTTGATTATCATGACAAGCGGAGGATGGTGAACATCCTCAGGTAGTAGGTCATCATAAGCCTTAACGACGCTACATTGTT
Source organism: Acanthoscelides obtectus (assembly GCA_963669975.1). Lineage (NCBI taxonomy): Eukaryota > Metazoa > Arthropoda > Insecta > Coleoptera > Chrysomelidae > Acanthoscelides > Acanthoscelides obtectus. The sequence goes on from CAVLJG010000001.1 coordinate 29,461,888, forward strand.
TATTTGATAACACTAAATCTAATAGCCTATTATTTTCATTCCGAACATCATTGAATTGAGAAAGATCGAAGAAATCCATAAATGACTGAATTGTTTTCTGCTTGTGAGAAGATTGGAGGTGATTTTCATTAACAAATTCCGGAACATTAAAGTCACCTAGTATATAAATACTTTTGCCAAAGAGGTAATCAAGCGATTCTAAATGTTCAAAGAATCTTTCATAGCAGGAAGTACTCGTGTCAGGCGGTATGTATATCACAAAGAAATAAGTCACTTCATTTTTATATCTAAGTTTGATTCCAATTATGTCAATACTGGGAATATCGTCTCTGATAAAAGTCATATTGACCTCTGAAGCAGCAAGTTGATTACGAATACCAATTAAGACACCACCTCCTCTAGAACACCCCATCGCAGAGAAATTTCTGTCCGCTCTAAATACAACATATTTGTCAGTAAATAATTCAGAACTAAGTACTGCAGACTGCAGCCAAGTTTCAGTACAACAGATGATATCATAGTCAGACATAGCGACATTTACAAAGAATTCTTTACACTTAGAGTTCATACCGCGTACGTTCTGGTAGTAAACAGAGATGCGACGATCAGAAAAGGTAGAAGTAGAAACTCTTACAAAATTTTGAGTATTTAACTGTTCATAAGGGATTTCATCGGGAAAATCCGAACTAAGAAAAAAATAACCTAGCTTTAAACTCCTCAACCTTTTGTAAGTAACATGGGCACCTAGAATCCCAAGCCGCATGTGACATGTCATAGTTGGTATTTCTATCTAGATTATTTCTAACACAGTTAATACATTTTAAGTTCGTGGCCTTGCAGTTTTTCAGTAAGTGGCTATCGCCACACCGAGGACAGTGAGTTTGGCTCTTACATTGACCAGAAACATGGGAGAAACCACTGCAATTGAAACATCGCTTGATAGAAATTTCATCATACACGCCACAAACATCATACCCCACGAATAACTTACCCTTGTTGACAGACATAATTTTATTATAAGTACCGTAGTCTAATTGAAGGATGGCTTGGAAAATGTCAACTCTTTTCTTGATTGGCTTAATGTCTATAACCTTACATTCAAATTTCTCACTTAGCACATCTTTATTTTGAGACTTAATGGAATTAATAAAGTTTTCCGCAGATTGTTTTTCAGTCATACCCGCAACCCGTACTCTAGGACTGAATCCAGCAACCTCCTTGATTTCGTACTTGTCAGAAAGCTTCTCCGCAGCAATTTTCTTGAGCTTGAGATTGTCGTCATCAGAATTGCAACCAATTAGGATCCCCCCATTCTTTACGTTCTTGACACCGGAAAGCTGAAGATTTTCTGCGACTGGATTCACGTGATGAAGCATGTCGGCTTTAGTGGCTTGTGTATTTTGCGTTGCATCTTTAGGTTTGATGATGATTGCCGATTTTCCTTTCGTAATAGCCGAATACGATTTCTTATCATTGATCTCAGGTAACTCAACAGTACTAATTTTTTTCACGGCAATCTGCAGAATTTCTGAACGAACACTAGAAAATAGCTGATGAATTTCGTTTACCAAGTTGGATAGTCTAGCATCTAGAATCTCGTGCACTTCGCTGGTATACGATTGGCACGGATTACATTTCCACGACAAACCGTTTCTCTTTTCAATGGTTTTTACTACATCAGCTGATAAGCCCTGGCAAGCGGCATGAAAAAATTTTCCACAAAAACCTTCACATTTAACACTTTTTGTTCTAGCACTGATAGAGGAGTCACAATAACTGCAAACTGGATCACTCATAATTACAGATCGTGGTGTCGCATCGGTTGCGTATTCAAGAACAGGGTGTGTGATGTTATAACGAGTGATTTAGTTTTTACTTGAAATTTTTACTTCTAGTCTTACTCGAGCTATTTGACCAAATACGAAGAGCAAACATAAACGCGTGCGGTTGTTTTGCTAGCAGAGTAACTTATTCCAGTGACAAAATAAAATGATGTACATGGTTGATTTGATTTAAAACTAACTATCACTTGGATGTTTCACGCAATAATGATTATTTTACGTGTCAAATGTTATAAATTTATACCAGCAAATAGAGTTTCTAATGTAGTTCTGTGAATAAGTAGCCAATGTTAATGTCTATTTCAATTGAATCGTGTTAATAAGTGAATATATAATTGTAATTTTCAATAATAAGCAATGAAAAATATTATTTTGCTCAAGTTATATACCACTAACCCTATTTTCTGCTACTAAAGTAAGTTCACAACAGTTTTTCGGGCTTTCTCCATTATTATTAACAAACTGTGAACGTTATTTACTCGTAGAACTCAGATACTACATCAAGGACAAACAGTACTCTAAAACATGTCTCCTGAAAAAATAAAATAATGTGACGAAGTTTTTACAATGACAGTTTCAAGTTTCAGTTGTGTAAATAATGCCAATTTACCAATGAAGATATAACTAACTCCATTACTAGAACGCTAGGAGTGTACCATTTCAAAGACTTTCCGGAGGTACAAACGTTCATTATTCATGATTAATCAAATATCCGATTTCGGTCATAAAAATTACCGTCCGACTTGTCTACTTGTAATGAACGACTTTTAAATATGGTGGAGGTGTGTGCCAAGGAGTAAGAATTGGTTCGGACTAGGCACCTGTGAAAACTCCCATACCAAAGATTCAATTACTGTTATAATTTTTTTAAATCGTTTTTTGATGTAGCTCTATTGATATTCGGTGGTAGTCTAATTTTACCGGCCTAATATAACTAGTGACATGGTATTAATGTGATGATGGTAGTTCAGGGTGAATAATGAATGAAATTGCGGCATGATGGACTGGTAATGATGTTTTCGAAATATTCTCTAAACAAATTAGTTTCTTTACATTTCGTACAACTATCGGATTTCGATGTCGCTCAAATTAATGCTCGAAATAAGAAAGTTGGGAATATCGACAATCAAGGTTTTACATGTATGTAAATAACAGTGATGAAATGTCTTGATTTTTTTTCTGCGGTTGCTTCTACTTTTTTATATCCTTAGTATCAATCAGTGATTTCAAATCACTTTTTTTAGAAATTAAAATAATTACCGGCACGTACATTAGCCCTTTAACAGTAGCTATTTGTACGGTAGACACATGTAAATCAATAGCGCATCATAACCGGTTAATACGGCGGAAAAGTAAGCTTGTAGTGTAAAGATAGGTTTGTTTAGTTACATTTGTTTATTTAAAATCTAGTGTAAACTGAACACATTCTCGTGGTGGTAGATTCTGGTAAAAATGGCGCTTGCCGCTGTCTTATTTCAATCTTCCAGTAAACTACATCTACCCGAGAATAGGTGTAAGAGTAGCTTTATATACGTTTTAGAATCTTTTCAAACTTCCTTGGATCATTTCTGGCATGCAAACTGTATTAACTTAGAAAAAGTACGTTCGGGCGCTTAAAAAGATACAAATCGGATAGTTTTTGTGGAGAAAAATTGTACATCTAAACAGAAATAACAGAAATCCAACTGTTCCCATACTATTTGTTATTAATGTTTTTGTTCAATTCAATTTATCCCTGAATCTACATTATAAGGTATGAAATTTTATTTGCGTAAGTAGATTGTTTATCTGCCTATCTAATTTTTTGGAAAGATGTTTGTCAGCTTACGCTGCTGCAGCATCTTAGCAGATAGTTATACAGTTACAGTCTTTCTGACGATGCTCACTGTTTGCAGATAATATCAGAATTACCTGCAATTAATATAATTATGTTTACAGAGGCTCATTTTGAAGGTTGAAAACAGCTTATCTGATAATCCTCGTTCATTTTGGAATTTTATTAATATCTAAGGATGCTCTTCTGGAATTCTATGAAGATAGATCTAGAATGATGTTTCAACTTTTTGGGGACTACATTACTACTGTTTATCACATTACAGATATCAACCAAATGCCTTCGCTTGATTTCAAATCTGGTTGACATGAATGTCGTAAACATTGATGTTAAAGATAATATATATACGTAAATAAAGTTAGGAGTCTTCCTTGGAAACCATCGGTTGGCCCTGATAATATTACTATATTTCATGAAAAATATATACTCGTATTCACTTTGACAAAACCACTGTGCTGTTTGTTTGATAAATCACTGCAGTCGGGAAAATTTCCAAATTATTGGAAACAAAGTCTTTTAACGCCCATTTTTAAGTCAGGGAATGAAAATATTGTTGAAAACTATAGTTCGGTGTATGACAGTCATCTCGAAATTGACGGATTGCTTGATGAACAGAATCAATTTAAAAGCATTATTGTCGATCAGCTTCATGGTTTTCTTCACGGTAAGTCAAGTTGTACCAACTTTATGTTATATGGTAACTATTTGTGCAATTCAATTGAGCAAGGTAAGCGGTGGACTCTGTTTATTTGTATTTTTTCCAAAGCCACCGATCGGGTTAATCATTCGATACTATTTTCCAAACTTTACAACTATGATGTGCAGCGTCAGCTCTTGAATTGGATACGTAGTTACCTATCTGATAGATCTCATATCGTACGATATGCTGGGTGTACATCACGTAGGAATTGTGTAACTTCTGGAGTCCCGCAGGGTTAACACTTAGGTCCGTTGTTATTTAGTATACTTACTAATTATCGTGTGAGTTTAGCACGCAGTGAAATTCTTTTATTTGCGGATAATATCAAGATTTTTAGAGCTATTGGGAACAAACATGGTGATGAATTGCTGCCACGAGACTCAGACCATGTTTCTGATTGGTGTGGAGTGAATGTTTTACTTTCAAATTATGCGAAAATTACATTTAGTCGGTCTCGTTCTCTGATTACTTATTTTTATGGTATCAACGATAGATCTTTGCAAACTACAGACCAAATCAAGGATTTAGGACTTATTTTTGACTCAAAAGTATTATTTAACGTACGTATTGGAAAAGCAATTAACTGTGCCTATTATAAGGTTTTATAAATCGATACTGATTTGATCTGTCATTTTTTTTTTCTTAAAATTTTGTATTGTTCTTTGGTTAGTTGGTTGCTTGAGTATTGCTGCTTCATCTGGTCCCCAAGTTATAACTTACAGATCAACCAGTTAGAGAGCGTGCAAAAAAGCTTTTGAGGATCGGTGAATATAAAATGGATTTCATTGGGGAGGAAAAATAGTAAAAATTTCACTTAATGTAAATGATAGGAGAACCCAACATACTGATACCTTTCATCAGACGAATTACTATTACTATGGTTTGAATGAGCCCATAACTCCTCTTCTTAGTTTAAGTAATAGATAGGTATATATCTAGTTTAGAAGTATTTGGAACTCCTGTTAATAAATTAAAACGAAGTGTTAAGAAGATACAATGTAATAATTACATACAAAATTATTCTTATAAAGACTGTTTTGTATTTGTAACAAGGGTTATATTGGTTGATTAAATAAATTATAATTTGTGGATATTCAATATTATCTAAAGCAACCCTTCATACTTATATCTATGTATTACAATGCTTACCTAAAGGTGTCATGGGGCTATCTTGTCCTTCTTGCAGCTCCTCTCTGTCTCTACACCTGACAGTCCTAGCTCTCCCATGCCTCGACATTATTGCAGCAATACTAAAGTCCGTCCCACAAGGTCTCATTGTCAAATTGTCCTCCATCTAACAATTAAATCTTCTATTCACTCAAACACCTCACTTTGAGTCTCTCCATCTAGATAACGCCAAAAGTCTAATTGATCTCTACGATCACCATATGTCACAGCTTCAGCAACAGTTTGTTTGTCAATTACTAAAATGATGAGAACGGGTTTTGAGTAGTTCTATCCAATCTTGCAGATGGTAAAGGCAAATGTTTTTGGTGGTTTTTCCAGATATTTAGTTATGCTTGAAACTGCACAGCCTATTGTTATGGTTATGTTCCTCCATGTCAGTATATTTTTTGAAGTTGGCTCTATCGTTGTAGTTTCTGAGATAGTCACTGCTTGAAAACTTTCCTGACTGTAAGTTGGTTATTCACCTTTAGCAGGAATTCGGAAGTTGCTGTCAGCTTGTAACAAAGGAATTCGATGCTTTATCTCTATTGCAGACCACCAAAGTTTATTTTATCTGTGACTACTGAGAAAGTTGATGTTAGAGAATGACACTGTATGTTCTGAAATTGGAACGTTTGGATTCAGTAAGTTAGGAAGTCATTGTATAAGTATCTCTAATGACTGTAAATCAAAATATGTGGCGTGGGATTAAAAATATATCTTTGACGTTGTTGCTGCGCTTATCAGATACGTCAAACTTCGCTCTTGAAGTAGGTAATTGTTAACATAAACTGAAGGCCCAGGCATAAGATGCATGGTAGATCTAACTAGTTGAACAATGAAACATCCAAATTTGACAACCACTTCACGAGCTTTCTGATCCTCCTGGAAGGATGGTACAGCCACTGGAATGTCCCGATTTGAGTCCCGTCGACTGTTGTCCCGTACCGCGTGGTGTTCGCGTATTTGTCGATCGCGTATCTCGACGTACCGCGATAGACGTCATTCGTTCGGCGCGGGCGACTAGATTGTCGTGTCGGCAGTCAGTGGCAGCGGCGAGAGTTGCGGCATGCTGCCAGCAGATTGGTCGATGGGTGGCGCCGATTCGCTTTTGTCTGAAGCCGCCACGGTTGCCGCGTAAGCGAGTGCCATTTTTAAGGGGGGAAGTAGGGAGAGGGGAGAGGGAGAACAGGCGGGTCGTCTTGGCTGCTCGATGACACGTCGGCTTTTTGCGGTAGCTGGCCCGCGGGCAGCGCCGAGGGAGCACCTGGGTGGGTCGAGAGCTGACAACAGACGGATGCCCAGTGGCGCAACAGTCACAACGCAACTCAATCAGAACAGTATGACTACATTTGTTGAGCTTCTTCGACTGGGGAAAGCTTTCGCAGATTCTTCTGGGCAGGAAATTCATCAATCGTTCGCTACACTTACCACCTGTATAATGCGTGATCACTTTGTCCTGACTGGTAGAGCTACGGTAAGGGTTCGTACCAGAAGTCAAGTTGTTACTCTCCACCTATCAGGCAGAATTTTACATGAATCCTTTAAGTTGTCTATTTTATTTGGTGTGCGATCCATGTACTTGGTTATCACCGCTTCTTGTGGAAAATAATAACGTCGTTATTCATCATCAATAATGTGAGGAACAAAGATAGCGAAGTTTAGCTTGGGCTATTCTTACACTTAACTACCTTTTCCTATATGTTAAAAAAGCACGATGTTTTGTGCATTATTCAAAATAAATCCACTAAACGAGCATTATCTAGTAATTAAAAAAATAACTAATCGCTAAACTAAAATACACTAAGAACACATATACAATGTACATGAATGCCTAAACATCCCAGAAAACAACTTCAATCGTACCTAGGTATTAAGTAGGTATATTAAACCAGAGCAGACGGAAAATGACAAGTGTCATTTTCCTGGCTAAAAAGTGTTGATGGATCAGCGCTCACCCGGAGCTGTACCTAAAGCATTCCGAATTTTGCAAGCATGGCTCGGAGGAGCAGATCTCTGCTTCAGAATGATAACCAGCGCCCGCCAGCTCCGTAACAACGCTTCCAATGAGCTGACATGATGAATCTATTTTCGTTGTTCTAAAACTGCCATCAGGTCGTCATAGGTCCTCTGATGTCCTTGTTCGGTCAGCATTCCTAGCCTTGCCTTCACCACGGCTTAAACTGCTCGACCTGTCACTAATAGCCGTCCAGGGTAGACTTGGTCCAAAATCTCTCGTGGAATTATTCCAGCAACCCGGGTTGGTTACCTGATATTGGTCAATCATCATGGAGGGACTTCAGGAAGTGGCTTGTTACGACAGAGGAGATTCTCCGTGGACCTCAATAGTATGTTGTTCCAGTACACACACTACCTAGGTATATATGTAGAGCTGCACTATTATCAGTGGTGTGAGTAAAATTAAAGTACGGCGTTACTAATGCCTTCCTTGCAGCATCCTTCTTGTTCTGATTGAATGAGTTGAAGTGAAAAAAGAAGACATGCGTCCCCAATACCACAATCCATAACGTTATAGCCTCTTGATGACGGGGAGAAGCCTGTTTTCCTTGCTGTTCTAATCAGGGATTTCCAGCGTACCTTTTTGTCCAGTAACTGCGCAGAAGACTAAAAATGACATGCAAAGTATTCTGCTCCTTAGAGGCTTGCGGGTCACTTCACGATGACAGACTCCTTCTTTATCTGCAAATGCATTGAATTGGAAAATGTGGTATAGGTTATGTTTCCTCCACCCGAGGCAACTCCGTTACTCCAAACTCATAGGTAGCATACGCCCTTTTAGGGTCAATTTTTGTGCACAGCTACGGGAAATGCGCCCAGTAGGGTTATGGCGTATCTGTCTCAGATGCTTCCGGCAAAAGTACTAAAAGATACTTTAGCCAGCTGGGTGACATCCTGGAAAGTCAGAACAAGGCTCTAACCTTCTCTTGGGGACCAACCAAATTAACAGCAGAATTCGCCTTAAGGTGTATGAGAAGGTCCTAGAAGCACTAGGGCTGACTTCTTTGTGTGCCTGTACACGTAGGGATGGAAGGTAATGTAATGGCGGATATCCTTCCGAAGATAGATTCCAATGGAGGTATTTTAGACCCTGGACTGGCCGCAAATCAGATTAGAACTACACCTGATTCAACGTCCATTGAGGAAGGAAATTGTGCCCAAAGGTCTTTGGTCCTTATGAACCGCCAGCAGTTGTTAACTAATCAGTCATAAGCTTGAATCTCTTGGGACCAGTATTGACCTTATGCCTTATGTAGCGCAATTTAGCGATGTGCATATTTTAGGTCGGATCAACGTTCTGGCATTAGACTATACCTTAATACTAAATATTACAGTATATTTGAACTAAAATAGATATGATGTAAGATGTGTAATCACTTCAGCCGTTACTACAAGACAGCACGAACAGAAGCAGGGGGCTTCTTTATTCTGATGCATATTGTGACCATTCTATCATTTTATATCGTCTGTCTTCTGCTCTAATTTGTCCACCACAAATGAATGTACGGTGGTGCCCCGTACATTTCAAGCCGCCCGTCACTGGTAGGCACACCACAGCCAGCTCCTTTCTTCTGTCGTGTCGCCGATCGCCTTGAGGGGCCCCCCACTCCTCGGCGTGAAAGGCGTGGCTTAGATCTATACCACGCCCCTCTAACATGCTACAGAGCTTACCTGTTCCAGATTATTTTTCCTTTTATTGCACGATAATTGGAAAGGGGCTATTATTGCGAAATCCTGGCAAAAGGGGGGGAGGAGGGGCGCGAAAAAAACTCGAGCGTAAAGCGATAGAGGGTTGAGGGGTGAGGGGGGTTGTCACCCTCCGGTAAGCGCAAGACATGGGGAAAGGTAAATAGAGACAGAATGGGGGGATGCCAGATAAGGGGTTGGGGTGAAAAGCTGGAAAATGGATTGAGCACGAAAGATATGGGAAATGGCAGTGTTGTTAGTAGAAGATAGTATTCTCGTGCTTATTCAAATTTCCACATACTATAGTTTTAGTACTCAAGAAATATTTTTAGTTTTACTAGAGGTGCTGAATAAATTGTGTGGTACCGACATCCAAAAGGCGGCGCTGCCTATTGAGAATTGATAGTTCGAACCATTCGAAATGTGGAGATAGGAATCTTATACTTTTCAATGTTGCAACTGGACACTTTGCAGTAACGTAAAAAAGTTCGATCTCCAGTATGGGCTTGCCTAGTTGTGCTGATGAGAACTAGGCTACGGTTGATACATGTATGACCTCAACAAAGAGATGTGTATAGTAAAAACTTTTTCCACGGGGGCGATCATCGGCAGAGATAACTTTTTGTAAGTGTACCTGCTCGAAAAGCTTTTGAAGCGCGGGTTATAGAATTTTTTTCAGAGGGGTACCCAAAATTGTTCACGAATCATGCTGCTCTGCAATGAAGTTCATCGCTGCCTTTTTTAATTTTCACAAAAATGTGTTTCACTTTGTCAAATATTTCATATCAATTAGATTTCCTTAGAATAAAAGCAGTGGATTAATTTATAAAAGTAAAAAAGCAGTAGTTTTAAATATACCTACTGCATTTATTCTCTGTATGATACAAGTACTGACTTGCTACCGTTTATAACCTATTATGATGTTTCCTTATCTAGTTTTTTATGTAACACTTCTACTACTTGAGAATAAATATCTATCGTTATAAATACTTGGCCTTGCATCAAAAAAAGTTTTTTTTTAAATATTCCTTGTTTAACTTAACATATAAGACAACATGCTGGTTTAGTTCATTTATCTATATAATTACTTTTGTTGAATATTGGGCGATGAAATATAATTCTATAATATTATTAGATTGAATTATTAGATGTTGAAGAGATTTACTTTTGAGCTATTTATGAGATATTCAACAAAAATAGATTATATTAAAACAAAAAGGCAGGCATTTATTTTTGCTCAGTATAAAAGCAGCAAATCTCATGTTACCTCTTTTTAATTTACAACAGTTAAACACCGAATATCATATATTTTAGGTCTCGATAAGAATTATGTTCCGATTCAATCACATTTAAATGACTCTCTATAAAGTAGTGTACCTTTGCAATATTCATTCGCTTTTGATGTGTCGTAACGACGCTACTTATTTAGTTCGTACCTAAGTACGGCAGTTTACAGGTACCTACTATCCGTCGACAGAACAGAAACTTTTCACCAGCGAAATTCGAATACACGACTTTTGTATTATAGCTGAGTGCTTTTACCATAAAGTCACGGTGGTCTGTGATAAAGAGCAACAAATGCGCTAAATGAGGTACCACCTCACCTTACAATTTTCAGTTCTTTGTAACCTATGCGTATTTCTAAGCTTGGTTTCTACAGACAGTGGATTTCTTTCCCGTCCATTCACAAGGATATCATAGCGCTTGAATGATTGCGGATATCTGCCGCGGTCAGAGATCACAGAATTTTGTTGTACCTACTTATTACATACCAGCAACCTGTAAGAGGAACTTAAGAAGTTAGAAACGACAAGGAACAGTTTGTATTATTTATCCAAGGTGGCTTAGCAGCCAAAGACTGGAGACGGATATAGATAAGTCAGTCAATAATTATTTATCAACTACCTCCTTTTTCTAAACTAAGGTCCTGAGAGTGCCAATATATGAACAAAAATTCAGTAGAAATATTTAAATTTTAAGGTCATCAAACCTTTTTTCCCTTTGGCGGTATTAGGCGTAGGTTGCATTTGATACTAATTCCGCCATCGCGCGGCGTATAAATGTCGCTACGTGATGGCGAATTCCCTTCATAACAAGATTCCAGTTATACCAAAACTTCAAAGCATATAAAACCTCTCACCCATTACAGCGGCCAATCCCCATCTTTGAACCCTCAAGAAAATTTCTGAAAATATGCAGAAGTCTCTGAAATGTCAAATGTTTGAGCGAGTTTCAGTTTCTTTTTTCGTAGCTCCACAGTTACTGTAGCCATGTTGGAAGCCTACAAAGCATTTTCTTGACATAGCAATAAACCTGTGTCAAAATTTCATCAAAATCCGAGCGGTGACTTTCGAGTTATAGATGGGTCAAGGATTAGCGGACAGACAGACAAACAGGCAGACGGAAATGTGACATGGATGTACGTGCCATTTAACCTCCAAAATAATTATCTACACATGCACTTATTTTGGAAATGTTTCGCGATTACAATACAGGGAGCCAATTGCAATTTGGAATGAGCAGTAAAAAAATCGGATTTAGATAATAGTTGATACGTTTAGCCCCTGAAAACTATCTATCGTATATTTTTGTAGTTATTACGGTGATATTTTGAGAAAATGTTTGGCAATGTGATATTGCTAAAATTACGGCTCCAAGCGGATACGAGCTACCTCTGCGTGAACTAAATCTTATCCTAGATGTTATCCGAAAGAACTGCTTTGAAAATTTTGAAAACCTTGAAATTGTTGTGAAATCACGTACGTGAAATACGTTATGCTAGGCTGTGCTAAAGCCTATTTATCCAAGAAAGATATTAAACCAAAACAATAAACATCTCGTATTCAGTGCGTGATCAGCACGATCATACATATATTTCAAGAAACTGTATAACTATTATAATCGAAGATCTTGAATGGAATCTGGCCTTTCCAGGAATAAAGAAAGGTTCTTCAATTTGATTTCCAAAAATTCCGGCCCACATATTTATTTTTCCAGAATATTGCGAGTGTAGGTACCTCTCGAAACAAATGTGGATTCAAGTCACTTCAACATCGACAATTGTGTCTATTTACAGCACCATGTAAATAGAACGTACACTCGTCCGAGAAACAAATATTAAATAACAGATTTGCATTGTTGATTAAACGTTGGAACATTAATTCGCAAAACTCCAGTCTGCTATCAAAATCAGCTTCATCAAGCATGGACAACTTTTTTCTTGTATGGGTGATAAATCGTGTTTCAAAATTCTTTGTGGTAAGACTATACTTTAGCGCATATCGCAAATACTTTATTTCTTACTTTAAAATGAAAAATTAGGATGTAAATTTCACGAAAATATCATTTTCTCTTTAAGGAACACTCTGCTTACTATTTTATAGAATTTCAAAGTTGCATTTTTGGTGGTGATACTTTAGAATAGAATTTATTTTATACGCTCATACGGATGCTTTAAGTTATAAGAATATAACATACACTGTATAGTACTAAGGAAAATAGATGTGAAACTGTAAAAGATCGTTGTTTTTTGCAAAAAAGGGTCAAAACCAGCCGTGTTATTACACATTAGCTTATTAGCTAAAATAGCAGTTCAAAATACATACGTATATGATGGTATTTACTTAGTAAACTGTGTAGAGGTGTTGTGATGTAATTTTTGTCTTCTAGAAATTCCTTAACCATTTTTTTCGCGTATCAAAGTGTTTGCGTTTATAATAAATATTTGAAAGTACAAATAATTCTCAATGGCCATTTTATAACGTTAATTTCTTGACAGATAAGATAAATGATGTCCATTGTTGCCAAGTTGTGCCTTTTTGAGGAGAAATACTTAATAAAAAATGAGGTTATTTGCAATATAAGAGTCTTAATTTATTGTAAATGGCTTGTTTTATGAGAAGTTGTCCCAATATTTACCGAAAACTAGATGAAATTTTGAACAGTATCTGTCTAAACAGTGGAAAATACACCGCGTGACATAAAAAATAGAAAAGGCACCAGCGGTCATTGCATATAAAAATACCCAACTTCGATTCGTCGATTTGGACCACCTCGCCAGGTCCACCCAACGTATCATCGTCCAACATTGTAGTTAAATAAAGATAAACGATAATTTCATCAAATCATCAAAAAACTTGCAACGTCCTTTGTTATGTTTTCATTATTCAGTAATTGGCTACAGCTTTTTTTCAGTTATTTGTCATATATATCACATTTAATTAGGTATATTTTGTGACATCAGCTTCACTGTAAATAATCCTTCAAGTACATACATACAAAAAGTAAATAGATTATAACTATAATATAGGAAAAACAATAACCGTACTACTTTTTTGAAGTTCATAAGGCTTTTTTGAAAAAAGTGTGCTTAGCTAAGGGCACGAGGTGGATTTAGTACAGTAAAACCTGCCGGCCACACCTGCAGATCTCATTTTCATACAATCCTGTGCCGACTGCAAATTTTTGCGCTAGTACAAAGTAAGAATTTGACAAACCAAATTGAGTTATCTGACTATCCATGATTTGGCAACATCGCAACTAGATGGAGGGAGTATGATTGTGATGGTGGTGTAGTGATGGGAATATTTATCTAAAATAACAGAAATGACAACTTTTCATTGTTCTATTTTCATCATTAAAATAGTGCAAAATTGCAGTGTTGCGATGAACAGTGTCACAGTAATATACAGTTTATCTTATATTCATATAATTTTACATTATTACACCCAAAATGCAACTTTGAAGTTCTATAAAATAGCAAGCAGAGGGTTCCTCAAAGAAAAAATTATATTTTCGTGCAAGTTACATCCTAATCTTACATCAATATTTGCGATATTCGCTAAAGTATAGTTCAGCCTTGTTTGTACTGTTGAGCGTGTAAATCCTGAAGAAGTAGCCAGTCCACTGCTATTACGGTGAATATTAGATACAGATCCAGTTTCTTCAAATTTTCTTACCAAATTGGCCACCAATATCTGTCTGGATGTAACGCAGTAAACAACCGGGCAGTAGCTCTTGCAATGCTCCCATTTTGGTACTGGTAACTAGCTAGGCAACTTAACAATTTGAAATGAAAGACAAAGTTTTTCTATGAAATACGATGACACTGACTGATGCCAAATGTTCTTGCTGGTATCCATGATTATTTTTTGCCGTGCATTCCATTATTATCAGTATTAAGTTAAGTTAGTCATATTTTATTATAAACTCAAATAGTTTCACAACGATTGAAGATAGGTATAAACGTTATTATACAAAACTTACTAAAAACTTAATGGAAAATCTAAAAATTAAAAATGGGGTTTCCATTTGAAAAACTAAAGTGTAACGCTATATCTTATTTTTGGATCACCCTGTATTGCACGGCTATAGATAAAAAGACATCTCCCTAGAAATCAAAATTGACATGTCCGAGCGTTTTTCCCAAAATATACCACGAGTCACAAAGGGGGCTGCGACCTTTTCGTTGGGCCACCCTGTATAATTTGCCATCAAGTATTGAGTAGTTTGAAAATACTTATTCTCAAGTTAAGTAGAACAATAAAAAAATCAAGTCGAGTCAAGCATTAATGTTTCAAGTAATTTTATTTTTAAATCAAGAAGTTTATAAAAATATCAACCTACTTGACTTAATGTATCCCTAAACTGAACGTAATGGAGCTTCTGAGCAGGTAGTATTTTTATTGCATTTTCTGGCTGCAATAGAGCCTGCAACACATATGGATATAGTCTTAGTATGGCGCGGCTATATTGCTACACATGTTTTGACATTTCCGACCTACCTTGTCACGTTGCTATCGTAATCAATTTATGAAAATTAGTAAAAGCAATGTAAACTAACTCGACGCGTACAATTTCGTCAATCATTTTTTCCTAACCTTGGAGCCCTTCTGATGAATAATTCTAAAACGTGTATGAATTGCAGAAGAGATGTAGACTAGACATAGGTAGGTACATAAAATAATATACTCGGGCCATATGCTGCAATAAGTCCAACCAGCAAAGTGGTGCTATAAGTTTTTGGTAAAAGAACTGTTCAGCCGTAAAAGCTCTCTTTTGTTGTTGTCTGAACACCAAAATGCTGGCTTAATGTTGTGTGAAATGCAAATTTGCTTTCTGCAGTATATTTGCTCTAAAACATTCGTGCTGCATAGTTACACAACACAAATTTTGAACCGTTGCATAAACAGCTATTTTATACAGCATATTTGTAACACCCATTGTAACATTTTGTTGCTTCCAAGTGCTTATATAACTGTCGTTTAGAAACTGTTAAAGGATGTACATCTACAACAATATCACATTTTTCATAGTACAAAATTGCTGTGCTGTGTAAGGAAAACTTTATAATCGTTCTTGCAACCCTAAAAGGAGTGGTAATTATTGTTATTTGGGCTTTCTTTCATAGTAGCTGAACTATAATTGCCCTAGTTGTAGTCCAATATTGCAAAACAAAAATATTACTCGTCTGAAGCTTCCACAACCAATACCTTAATGTTATCTCACGATTATTAAAAAATCGCTTCTGTCCATACATGACTCATTTAAACACAGCTCTTAACAATGATCGAATACCTACCGCCAAAGCTGGCTATAAAGGCCACATTGTACCAAAATTTTAATAAACCGAAAGAAGAATCCCTCGGTTGCTTGCTGTTATGGACCCTCGAGGGGAAAATCCAATAAGGCTGGTG
Organism: Acanthoscelides obtectus; assembly: GCA_963669975.1. Lineage (NCBI taxonomy): Eukaryota > Metazoa > Arthropoda > Insecta > Coleoptera > Chrysomelidae > Acanthoscelides > Acanthoscelides obtectus. The sequence goes on from CAVLJG010000001.1 coordinate 29,477,830, forward strand.
AGCTGGAGAGTCAAGCGATGATTTAAGTGGCAAACACGTCCACAGCGGATTCGATGGAAAATAAACCAAAAACGGAAGGAGATCGTGGAGGCAGGACAATAGGATACAAAAAGAAGGCCTGACCAGTGGCGGCTATTTATACAATTTGACAATAAAAAGTCAGGCGGGTCCCAAAGCTTTGTCATCCGGGAAGTTTCTGTAAATATTAGCTGTACTCTATCCAAAAAGTAACGTTTTGCAGGTTAATTTCCATTTCTGAGTTGTGACATCACGTTGAACATTTTTATCGTATCTCAGAATTTATGGTAATTTAGGAATTATTCAAAAGTTACTACATCCAGGAAAAATAGGAGAAAGGATGATTTGACCATTACAGAGATAGTCTGTCTACTGTTACTTTTAGCAATATGGAGACCGTCATTACCTTGTTGGCAAATAATGCTTTCAAGCGTTTGGAGAAATGATAAACGATGAGGTTCTTATATTTTCTGGACAATCAGTTGCGCCATCATACCTTCTCTAATCGAAACTAAGGGTGGCTTAGCACCATTATGTATAGACGCTTCAAGCCATGACTCCGAGATAGCTTTTAACTTGTTATTAGCTATTTTAAAGTTAATACCTTAAACAATAAGTTTGCCATGGAATGGAACTTTGCTTTTACTGCCTTTTACCATGGCAGACTTGTGGTGGTGTTTCACTCGATACTACTTTTTAACGGCAAAATTGAAGAGCTTCTGTATTACCCTTTGTATTGTGTGTTGAAAAGGGTGACTTCGAAGTTGAGTCATTTATTTTAACAGTGAGTAGATCTGATCAAAAGAAATGTTTTTTTCCTTTACCATTTTCCTGGTAAAATTAAAGTAACAAAGTTATAGCCCTTTGGAGGTTTGAGTACCGCCCTGTCTCAATAACAATATTATGTGGTCGTGTTTGGCGACAATGGATACAATCCGCCGTATCGGTTCATCGCATCGGAAACAAAAAAGCGAAAGAATTTGGAACGATGTTTTTACAGGTATCTCATTCATTTGTATACAGTTAGTGTCAGTGAATCGTGGTATGTGTTGCGTGGCTCAAACGAAATAAAAAATGGCACATGTTTATGCGGATCGGTTTCCCAATCGAGTGCAACCAACCCCTCGTGCCTTTGTTAATGTAGTACAACGGGCTTGTGAATCAGGTGACTTAAGACCTCACAGGGGACCTCACGATCAAATACAGGTCCGCACTGAAATACTTGTCGGGAGGATACTTTATAAAACAAGGTAAAAATTTTTTTTTATTTTTACACACATATTTTGGTTTATCTTCCTTCTACAATCATTATCTGAAAATTAATGACTCAACTTCAAAGTCACCCTGTATATGACCATCTGAATATGGATCATAATACAGAGAGTGCAATGTTTCATCTGAGGTAATAGAAACCTGTCGTTATTGTTGTTTTCTTGTACACCGGGTCCCAATTGGAATAACTTCTATTTGTGACTCTGGAAGTGCCGCGTGATTAAAATGTTTTTGCAAACTATTAAGAAATACAACCTTGTGTACTGACATGCTATGGCAGGTGGTCGTGAACGTTTAGTCGACTTTTTCGAATTTGCTCTTCGAGTGGTCTTCAAATGCCTTCCTAGAGACGACAAACTGATTGATATCTGATTTGGACTCAAGAACCGCGAAAACCTACACGCGTCTGAACTTATTTTGACTTAGTTGCCTTCAAATCACCTAACGGCTCGGCTTCGTTTGAAAATGTCCTTGATACGACCTTGAAATGACCCTCAAATGCCCTCGTAGAGACATAAATCAAATCATGCCTCGACAACTGGATGAATGAATTGGGTGCCCAAGCGCTTTGTCGAGGATACCCAAGGATACGCTTCAAAATTTAATCACTTATGTATAGCATATAGACAAAACTTCATTTAGTTGAAATCATTTCTACTAGATATTATATTTTCTTTATCACTGAGTATACTTTGTTGTGCTTCAACGAGTTATTCGAAAATATGAAAGATATAATATGTCCAGGTTCCGAAAATAACAATAACAAAATAAGAGTAACAAAAATTACAAGTGAAGTTCCTGAATATACAATAAGCTGTAGTAAAGGTTCTAACCTTTTCATAACCTGACCTCCGACAAGTTTATTCAGATACACCAAGAGACTACATACATCCAGCGACTATTAGAGTATCTTCACATTTTCCTCTGAAGTAGTTCAAAAACAGTAACTTTAAATGGTCCCATAAGAAATAACATTTACCAAAGGAAGTCCAGATATCGAACATATCGTAAGTTTAACCTATCGGATAGTCTTGGTATGTGCATTTAGATGCAGGTAAATTGATGTTTCTGGATGAATTCAATAAATTTAATTTAATTTTAGCTGGAGGCATTCTACCTGCTTTTTACAGGTTAATTAGTTTGCTCACAAATTGTTGTATTAAGAAATTCTGATCATGTATCTAACAATACCGTTTTTTGGAAATCAATAAATATTTCACTTTGTTTTGTATCATGGTTACCCACAGGAACTTTTCCCATGGGGGGGGCTTATCATTGACAAGAGAGAGCTTTGAAAGTGTACCTGCTCCCAAAACTTTTTGGAGAGCCGAAGTGAATCTGTCCCCAAATTTTTGTAAAACAAACTTTCTCAGGGATGCCTAAATCCTAAAAATCCACAAAATTGTACACAAAATCAATGTGAATATTCTCCCCTCTGCGGACGATCATGTTTTGTATATTTCATTATCGTTGTTCTATGAAATAAATGTAAAGCAACATTTCTATCCATATCAACGTTTGTGATAGGGGACCTATAATGCAGCAAATCTTACGAGATACATATATCTATGGTCGAAAATCAATTGCTTTCGGGATGTTCATTTAAAAAACAAAATGGTCTCTGTCTCTGTTTTCGGTTTCCGTTAGAATAAAGTATCTAGCTCTAAAAATTGATTAAGGGTAGAACTCCGTGTTGCCAGATTTCCGAAAAAGTAAAACATCAGTATGAGAGAAATTTTTTCAATTTCCTGCAGTTGTAAAAGAAATCCTTCCTAGGTCGAACGTCACTGACATGGTAGATAAAGCGTCATAAGAGCGGTCGATCATGTAACGAGTATCTGTCTCCGAGTGGGCACCCTAAGGATTTTATTGGGCAGCCGTTTGGTCTGTCGAGTCGGTCATCGAGGGCAATAAAATCGGGAAAAATAGGAGAGATTTTCCTGGAGACAGCGCAAGCATCCGGTGGACGTGACATCTTTTAGGACTCTGTTTGAACGTGACACCGAGGATTGGATGGAAAAGAGAAATTGATCTTTTTCTCTTGGAAGATAACCGAATTAGATTTATAGTCCGAGAATAATGTAACGTTTGAAACTGGTTGCATGTCCATTGACACGCATTTTGAAAAGCGTTGTACTGCGGTTTTCTATGTAGCAGTTCCAAACAGTATTTACAATGGAAATGCGTAATACAGGGTGATTGAATGAAAATAACAAATAAGGTCACGATAAACTTATAGGTCTTAAACGATTTTTGGCGAGTACTACTAACAATAATAATATTTATCTGTTTTCAAAATAAGGGCGACCCCCATGTAACATATGCTGTGTCTCAATTCCGATAAAATGGCATATATGGGAATATTATCGATAAGTCTTTTTTTGTTTACTTTGGTATCTCAATTATTTTTTAGATGAATAATTGGTGTGTATGAGACCTTGGTAAAGACATTATGCATTGTTTTACTTTCTTCTTCAATAGTCCAAGTGGGATTATTTGTTGTAATTCTTCAAGGAGCCTATTATAACACCTGGGTCTCAGAAAGCTATAGGACCTTTATGAGACATTTTTTTTCTGGTTTTGGAACGTTTACATTTGTTCCATGTGTCATAATTCTGCTTCACTGTTTTCTTGGTGCTCCTGTCGAGATGAGCGTTTACTAGAAAGGCTGTATCAATAAGAACGCAATATTTGAATTCAGCGCCATTTCGGCAGTCATAATGTCATAATGATTGTGACATGACAGATCGATAGTAGACAGGTGAGAGTTTATGAAAATGAATCATTACACAATAGAACAACGTATCCTAATTTATTACCAGTGGTGAATGTTTAATTGCCACGTTTCGAAAAGTGCAGTTATTATTCGGTCGGAATAATGTTCCTACCCCATCCACTGTGAAAAGAATAATCCAAAAATTTGAAAGTACTGGTTCTGTTAATGATGTGAAACGTGCGAGACGAGCTCGCAGCGGTCGTTCAGAAGAAAATGTCAAGAGCAGCCGAGGGTCCAGGGACGTCGAAGAATTGGATATTAAAACAGTCACTCTCCAGCATATCCTAACGAAAGATTTACACCTGCATGTCCACAAAGTCCAATCGACTCAACAGCTTATGCCAACAGACCATGCACAGCGAAGAGAGTTTAGCAATTGTATCCTTGGCCAACAGTATGTGAATGGTGATTTTGAAGACAAAATCGTGCTTAGCGATGAGGTCCATTTTCATTTCGATTGCTTCGTCAATAGACAAAACAAAACTGCCGCATTTGGGGCACAGAGAATCCAAGAATAATTCATGAGAAAGCTATGCATCCAAAACGTGTCACTGTTTGGTGTGCACTATGGTCTGGAGGAATTATTGGACCGTTTTGCTTTGAGGACGAGGAGGGTCATCCACTGACAGTGCATAGCGAACGTTATCGTGCAATGATTGCTCACTTTCCTGTCCCACAATTTGTAGTCATGGCTCTTAATGACATATGGTTTCAGCGGGATGGTGCCACGTGCCATACTGCTTATGAAACATTGGTAGTTTTGCACGAGTTTGCTCCTTCCTGGTCGAGTCATCTCCCGGTTTTTTGACCTGAATTGGCCGTTCAGACGCTGTATCAACGAGATACCCCGACATGTGTTCAAAAATGTTACCACAAATTTTATTAAAAGAGTGCGCATGTGCCAGCGGAGCCGTGACAGCCATAAACCTGATGTGTTGCTTCATACGTAATTCCAAAGTATATACACCATAATCCAATAAATATATCAGTTGTTTGTTACAAAATACCATGTTTAATAGAACCTTGAAATATTGCGTCCTTATTCTTGTCAGAAATACTTCTATGAAATTAAATGAGACTGCTTCTAAAATGTGGATGTCGACGATTGAAAATTCCTCCACTGCTTAAACATAATTAAGGATGTCGAACGGTAAGCCATGTTTCTGACCACTATTACACCACAAGAAAAACGTTTCTCGCCATCGCCTCAAATTTCGCTTGTCTGAAATAGGACGTCCAACTTTACGACACCTTAAGCCCCTGATCCCCAGAAAGAAGTGTATCAGGGCGTGTATACAAGAATTCCTGCTTAATGCCACCCGGAAGCTGGTGTAATTCTGCTTCCCCGACAGCCAATAAGAAGGCCGGAACATAACTCAAGCAAATTAAGCCTCTGCGAGAAAAAGATCCACCGACGGCCTATCCCTAGATGCCCCTAAATTGCATTGAGCATCACAATGAGGGTGGAGAAATTACAGGGGGCGCTCAAATTGTTTAAAAATATTTGTATTGAAACAAATTATCTATACCAGCTTTGATTACCCGGTGAAACGTTTTGACAAATGTTTACATTTTTACGGTGACTATGTTGAAAAATGTTCTTATTGGCTTGTGATACAGGTCACATTAATATGCCTGAGAATTTTTTCTATAGCACTTATATCACTGGCATTTGTGCAAAACTAGTGCGTCACTGCTTTTGGCACAAAATCATATCAGTATCATAAATCCGGATTGATTCAAGTAAAAAAATCGTCTTGGAATTGTTCGTTCAGTCTTTTTTATACCGATACAGCCGCGTAGGCAGCATCTTAAATACCAGGGCACCGCGACTACTATAAGGAGTTTGAAGACACCTTGATAAGGTGATTTGTACACTGTCTAAGGTTAGTAGAACTGGCAACTGACTTCCTAAGATAGACTGTTTCACTATCTACACACTGTAGCAACAAAGGAGCGGTCGTACCGACCAGTTCTTAATGTACGCGGTTCGATAGAGTTAGGATGGAAGACAGACGACTGACGGGTCTGTCTGAAAGACTCAATGCGCAGCAAAATCATGGGGGAAAGCTCTGAGGAGCAAAGCTTGCTAGTATATCGGTAGAAGAGTCTTCGGTGTCCGTGCGATGTGTTCCACTGCTCTTTCCCTTTATGGCACGGGCACTACGTATCTTGAACACTGACATTATTTCGATTTTCTTTTTCATTGTATTGATTTTTTGTAGGGATGTGACCTGTAGTCTAAAAAATCGATAATTTAATATCGATTTTTTTCATTAAACCCATGTATAAAAAATCGATTAATGAGGAAATAATCGATTTTTGTAGATATCTTGATTTTTTATACGAAAACTGCTTATTCGATGCCTATACAAAGTATAAGTATAAAAAACGGACGACTTTTAGATTATAAATACAGATTCGAATTATTCATATACAAAGTGACATATAAATCCGAACACCCAGTTTAAATGGTTTTATTTTAATAAAAGTTGGTGAATGTATTTATCTTACTGTAAATAACAAGTGAAAAAATTTTCAGCCTTATCAGTTGGACATTCCGGTTTTTATACTGCTTTTTTTTAATTCACTAACTCTCTAAAAATGAATATTTCAGCTGCAGTAAAGAATCAACGTTGGCGGATTTTGGTTCTTGACATCCTTTACGATCGGTTACGATGCCTAGAGTACGGAGACCTGTACGATTTCGTCAACTTAGTGAGTTTGATAGGGGCCGTATAGTGGGACTTCGAGAAGCTGGACTTTGTTTTCGGGCAATTGCAGTTAGAGTGGAAAGAAGTGTAGACACTGTGGTTAGGTGTTGTCAGGCATGGCTTCGAGAAGGCAGTACGCAAAGAGCAAGGGGCACTGGACGCCGTCGTAGAACAACAGACCGTGAAGATCGCCGCCTAAGATTATTGGCCTTAAGGGACCGTTTCTCCACTACCAGGTCAATTACAAATGAATGGTTTGCAGAACATAGAAGACCTATTGGCATGCGAAGTGTTTACCGACGAATGAGAAGTTTTGGCTTGTCTTCATACCGGCCTCACTGGGTCCTCCCTTTAACTCGAGAACACCGACGTAATCGCCTTGAGTGGTGCAGACAACGGTCACTCTGGGATCAGGAATGGAACAGTATTGTCTTTAGTGACGAGTCTCGATTTTGTTTAGGCATGCACGATGGTCGTTCCAGGGTTAGAATGCGACGTGGTGAAAGGAGGAATCCACAGTTTTTTGTTGAAAGACATGTTCATCACACTGTTGGAGTTATGGCTTGGGGTGCTATAGCTTATGGTTCCAGGTACACCTTTAATCTTCATCAGAGGTAACATGAACGTGCAGCGTTATATCCACGAAGTTCTAGAACCCCATCTTTTACCCTATCTTGACACCCTGGCAGATCCAACTTTCCAACAAGATAATGCCCGACCACATGTTGCAAGAGTCACAATAGACTTCTTTCAACATGATGTCACATTGTTACCATGGCCACCAAGATCTCCCGACTTATCCCCAATTGAGCACGTGTGGGATATGATGGGTAGGAGATTGCTCATTTGCAACGTCCTCCTCAGACTCTAGAAGCACTTCGAGAGGAGTTGGTGGTTGCCTGGAATGAGATACCACAGGAGGACATTGACCACCTGATCAGAAGCATGCCTAGGCGCGTTGGAGAATGCGTAGCACATGAGGGTGCATCCACACATTATTAAAGGTCAAAGGGCTTTAAAGCAGTGCAATCATTTTGAAATTTTTATCATTTACATATTATGCTTCATTAAGTACTTTTTTTATTAAAATAAAACCATTTAAACTGAGTGTTCGGATTTATATGTCACTTAGTATATATAAACTATCAGTTCCCTTAAATATTATTGCAGTAAAAATAATACGAGTACAAACAATAAGAGTAAGAAATATAACGACAATTTTTTGGTCCCAAACCTAATACAATACTAAGAAATAAATAAAGACTAAAAAGGATCTCAACGTATTATATATTTGTGCGTAAAGATGGCGCTGATCTTTTATCGACTTGTTCACAATTAGTAAACTTACTTACCCATTATTTCACCCGTCTCATAGATGGCATTATTTACACAAATCGATTTAAAATGTGTAATTTATATAATCGATTCATTAAAAATCGATATTTGCCATTAATAAAATCGATTACAAAAAATCGATTATTCATTCACTTCCCTAGTTCCGACAACCGAGTCCGGTTTTGTCGTTTCTTGCTGCACACAGACGTGGACGATCCTGAATTTTTGACCAGTATTCGGTGGACGGATGAGTCCAAATTCACCAAGGAAGGGATACCAAATTTGCACAATCTGCACTATTGGGCTTCAAAAGATCAGAATCCAAGAGTGAAGAGGCCAAGCTCTTTTCGGAGAAGATTCAGTGTGAATGTTTCGGCAGGAGTAATTGGCAATCATGTGATTGAGCCACATTATTTGCCAGAGATAATTATCTACATTTTCTGAAAAATAAGTTGCCAGAATTGATGAATGAGGTGCCAATTTTCAATGGCGACAGACGAATTGTGTCCCACATGATGGCTGTCCTGCACACTGGAGGCTAATTGTGCGGGAACATCTAAATGATGTTTTTCCGAATGCGTGGATTGGACGAAATGGTCCTACTCCATGGCCTGCACGCTCCCCAGACCTAACTCCATTGGATTTTTTCTCTGGGGACGTGCAAAAGCACTCGTCTACGCGACAGAAGTTGGAACAAGGGAGTAGTTGATCCGAAGAATAGAAGAGGCGTTCGGCAAGAAATTCGCCTACCTACCACAACCATCGAGATAAGACAGTAGAGGGCAACAATTCGAACAAGATTTGTGAAACAGAAAAAATAATAAATGATCGAAATTTGATTTTCAACTTTTTTTTATTTTCCTTCCCCTGTACACAAAATTTGCAAACTCAGTGAGTTAAACTTTTCTGTGACTTGTGGCATACCGTTAGAATCGGGATAAGCTAGAATAGTTTGTAAAAGAATTCTAAGAACGTGAACGCTTTTAGTTTTTTTTTACAGAAATTCAAAATTGAGACTTACATTTTTTTGTTCTTCTCTGTAACCCTTTGCGAGTTCATAAATAAAAAACTACATGCTGCTAGCAAGAAATGTTGATTTTGTAAGATTGGTACAACATCACCCATTAAGATAAATTAATCATTAGGTGTACATACTCTTTATTTTTTATTTCACTTTGTGTATTACATTTTGGAGTTTTTACTAAAAAAATTAAAAAATCTACATAATTAATTCCGTCGAACTAAAAACTGTTTGAGGGACGTGGGGTGATAGAGAAAGACCTCCTCTGTCCGTCATTTCAATTTGGCAAACGATGCACCAAACACCCTGCATTTTGAAAGCATTAAACTATACCACCAAGCTTTACAGCGTTTCCAAATTCAAAATTATTTTTTTCTTTTTATTATTATTTTACCAAGCAACGCATCAATTTGTTTGTCATTATAAAAAATAGTAATCAAGCTGAGAACCGATTTTTTAACGAAAAACTTGAATAGACTTATTAAGCTTAATCAATATAGTTTTCATAGAGTGACACTAATTTTTGCAAATAAACAGTTGCCTACAACTTTTGGTTGAACATACTGTTTAAGTATCCCATGTATCACGGAAACGAAGAAATTTCGGCTTAAATTTTCCTGAAGACATTCGATATCAGTCCACATACGAATGGGTTCATGAGAATCACTATTTCGATCAGCAAGCACTATCCTAATTGGTACCTTTCCTACGTTACGAAACTCTCTCAACTCCCTTGTAGTAAGTTTCCTAAGTTGGTAAGGAGACATCTTGCAAAGTATTTTAATAAGTGGGATTTTTTTCTCGCCCGTTCAAGGAACGTGGCCGGATTAGTCCGAGGCGAGAGACACCTGCTGCTCTTTACACAGACAGCTAGACACCTCGAGGATTATTGAATACGGATACATGAGGCCACAGGGGGAGTTTGTGGAAATAAGTGCTAGGTTGTTGGTTAATAAGAAACTTGGGTAGGAAATCCTCGCAACGTAGATCTGTTGGCTATCTGTTGTTATAATGTTATTAAATACCCTTTTGAAATATCCATTTTACAACAAGTTTATTCAGATAGATTTTTCAAGGTCATTCTTATGATGTTCTGCGGCATTACATCAATGGACAAATTCATGGACTATCCGTCAGTACACATTGGTGCCAACCGCACAACAAATTTTTGCTAGAAGCATTTTGAGTTTTTATGTATATTGCGGTTTTGATTTTGACGCGACAGAGACCGTATTGTTGGATACTGTGGTTCTATAATTGATCTGATATTGGACAGGAAAACATGGTTGGCACCATCGATTTTGACGTCTAACTTAATTAGAACAAGTTCTAATTTAGTGAGGTAATCCATGAAGAACTACATCGAGTTTTACACTTTTGAAATTTAGCCATAACTCAATTTATGGGGAAATCCCTGTATTGTCAATGTAAAAGGGGTAAAAAAAGGCTTACCAAAAATTTCGGGTTATCAAAAAGGCATTATGCCAATGAACGCACACAAATATGACATATACAATGATTTGGTGGTCAATTTTCTAAACTCAAATAGCAGCAGTCGAATTTTAGACACCAGGTCCCTGTCTAGCTCAAGATTCTTGCATTTTCATACATGAGTTCAATCAGTATGCTCTACTGAAATGTCTGAAAAGTGTGTTGGGTATTGATATCAAATTACCTATGTACATTATGTCAGTTGTTGTTACAAGCTTTGATTTAACTTGACCTGTTTCTATACATGTATGGAACAAATCTTGGTACTGGATTTTGAACCAGGTAACCCTAACCAATTAAGCTGAAATTTTATACACAAATTTGGTTTGACTGATAATAAAGAATGAATTAAATTCCGCAATTTTGAACCAAATATGGCGGATGCTTCAAAATGCCGGAGACTATACTGTATGTCGCTAATAACACTGGTGAACAAAATTAAAACAGTTTTTGTGACATGGACAAAACAAGGTGGATATTATGTCAAACGTACCCAAAAAGCCGGAAATAGCATTCGATTTCTTCTATCATCCACGGTTTTGTTGCAATAAGGCATTTTATTTGCTCGTAAAAAGTAATGTTAACATCACCGTGGAGAAGATTCCACCCTTTTAATCTTGACGCTAAAAGTTCTGACAGGGATTTAGACAGATATAATTCTCGAACTAAGTCATTAGATTCGCCCTGTGTGATCAAATGCAGTGCTGTTGAACATCCTGGCAGATCAAACGAAGGATCGGAAATTTTTACCGGTTCTTTACCATCACTTTCAGAATCGGTGGATTCGACTTTTTCATCCAAAGACCAAGATTCTGGTGGAAGTAGGACAGAAGTTCATCACTATACTAAAAGCTGATGGTAAATTAAAATACTCAATTAGCATGTTTCGATTTTGGTCCAATACCTCTAATATTTGTGTGGCAAAAATAGCAATCAGTAGTATGTTCTCTCGGTTTTCTCCAAACCATTGGTACCGCAAAGGGCATTTTACGATTGTCGCCTCTCAACCAACCTGTTAACAACGTTACATAAACAAGTCTTACAACATATATGAGGGGCCCATAGTTTATCTTGGTCGCCAACTTTAATTCCAAAATAAAGTCCGTATGCTTTCTACCCAAAGTACATTTTTGGGATTTAAAAGTTAGCTCTCCGCACAGATAACAAAAACAGTTCGCACTATTTACACAATTTCTAGGCATTGTCTGTAAAGGTCTCGATCACAATAAACTAAAAGCAACACACCGTTTTAACAAAAATTAACAGTACTCAGAACATCTCAGTGCTCTTCAACCCAGAATACGTAACTGACTCGGCAGCTATTAGGGCCGATTTCACCAACATTAATATTATGAACCAATGGAAAATACCTTATCGAAATGTAATTTGACGGAAGCTGTAAAAGGTTTCTGAATATCAGTGATTTCTATTGAAATATTGAATAAAATCGTGAAAATTCGACTGTATTATAAACAAGAGCACTTTTTGATTCCAACATGATGCTTTTGTACAGAAAAACAGGACAACCTTCATGTATTTTGATATATGTTTTAGGTTTACATTTAACAATCGGTTATCCCCCTCAGCGAATGGAATGCCGCAAATAATAGGTCGATTTTCTAGCTGTTAAATTTGGCAGCAGATTGGGACGTTTGTTAATGCATGGCAGTCTCGAATTTACCAACTTCAATATACTAAAAGTTATCATTACATACCTGTTGAATAGTGTGGATTTGTCTGTATTTTGCAAGAAAATAGAATATAAAATACATTCCATCCAATTCCTCATCTTCCTTTACGTCATACTAGTAATCATTTATTAATTTATGGGTGGTTAATGAATTTCTACAGAGCAATAAAAACATTATGTCCTCTCCATCCTAAAACACAGATAATATGTGTAAGACGTGTCAATTCCTACATCTCCCTGATGCATAATGCAATTACTATGGGACTATGAAAAATATTTCACAGATAATGACTTTTAAGTCCAAAAATCAATAAAACTAGTAATGTTTATTGTTTGTCTATTTTTCTTTTTTGACTGGCGGGGATATCTATCTGACACTAGCAGGGTTGCCAAGTCTAACGACGATCACGTCCCGTGGTGGAGGGTGCGAAATGAATCTTTTGCATTTTCTGGTTTTGAATTTTTTCGTGAAAATTTACTAGGTCTCAGTTTTTTTTGCTGGTAGCTTTAAGGCATATATTTGGGAATTTCTTAATCGCTGTGAATATAGTGTGGATGTTTGTTCAGTTCCTGAACAACGAAAAATATTCAACTTTATAGATGTATGGATATCAAAAAACCTGAATGGTTTTGTGGGAATATCAACCTGAGGTGCCATAATGGTTCTGATGAACGGCAAGTAAATGAATTAATGTTTGGAAACGAGCAATATCTTTTGGTAGAGCCTGTCATCAAGTAGGTGCTTAATGGCTATCTGCAAGAGGTTTATAGGAAAAAACACCCAGTATCACATATCAATTGAAGAAAATAATATAAACATGAATAAAAAATCAACAATAGTAATTAAAACATGAATTTAATTCAAAAATCAAACATTTCTTAAAATTTTGACTGAATTATATGTAATTTCTTAATATTCAATAAGCTGTTTCAATGACAAGTTGTCATCTCGTACTTTGACAGTATTTTGTTTTCAACATTTCATAGCTATTGGTTGCTAAAATTTGTTGATCGGAACTTGAAGCTCATTCGCTGTATCTGACGGTCTGTTACCCTATAGGTGGAGAATAACGGACTGTTGTTGGTGAAGTTGACCCTACTAATAAACGTAATATGTGCTCTCTAAACATACAGCTCGCATATAATAAACAGGAATAGACAGGTCTTAACCATTATATATGTGCTTCATCGCATAAACGCCAAGAAATGCGGGTTTCAAAATACATAAAATTGTCATGTTACATATCATGTGTTTATCAGTGTAATCAAGGTAATCCAGAAACTCTCGATTTATGCACCTGAGGCGCTATTGTGGTGAATCTATCTTGTATGGCTTCAGAGAAGCAAACATTGTCATTCAAAGATGCTGGAAAACTCTAGTACGTAAGGATCGAGAGCGCCCCAGTTGGCTAATGTACTCCTAGCGTGTCGCATTTTTTTACTTTTCGTATAGCGTAGTTGCCCGAGTAATTTAACATTCTCATTTCCTACATGATAAGAACCGAGGCAAGAATCCTCATCCGGGTTCTTGAAGGGTTCAATCTGGTTCACCCTATCGCGCGTCTGCTGAAGCCAGACATCCCTGCAGCCACCAATCCCATAAACAACAGAGTCGGGTGGAAGAAAGCGACAGCTAATCTGTTTAATAGGTCTCCTTTGACGTGTGACGGCGAACCGAACGACCGACACACCGACACACAGACGGCCAGATGGCCATGGTTTTTTCCCTTCTAATGATCCCCATAAATCGGCGGCGAAAACGCACCGCTAGCAGTCCTGCTACTGCTACTGGTGCAGCAGGAAAGACGGATGCGATAGTGCGAGTGCACTCGTAGATTTCGGCTCTTCAAATTGATTCGTATCGACGGTGGGCGATCTGTTACTGGCGGAATACGTTGGGGAGATTTTTGCTGATAATTTATGTTCGCTAGATATCAATTCAGCGGCTTTCTGTCTGTGACAATCATATAAACCAATGGACCTAAAAAAACCATGGTCGTGGTATATTTGATTTGATTATGGTATTTTGTTCTTCTAATGCCCCTCTTATATAAATTTCTTGTACGAGGGTGGTCCCAGAAGTACCCGACCCAAAGAAGAAAACACAAAAATTTTGTAAAATAATGTATTCATTTTTCAACATAATCTCCTTTGAGCTCTATACACTTTTCCCAGCGATGTTCAATAATAATAATAATAATAATAATAATAATAATAATAATAATAATAATAATAAACCGTCTTTTATTAGAAAAAACAAATTACAGATGATGCATATATCTATAATTAGATTAGTGAGCAGCTAATGGCGAAGTTTAGCTATGGCAGCTATTCTTACACTTAACCATTAACTGCATAAGTATAATAGATAGTAAAAAAGTACAGCTGCAAAGAAAATAAAAGGAGGAAAATGCCCATGTAACTGATTACAACCTAAATAAAAATTAGCTTAAAAATATAATGCTGTAGAAAAACACCTTTAAGAATCACCAGTGAGCAGAAGAGCTCTTAAGTGTTTTTTAAAACTATACAGCGGCAGGATTTTTGTTCTGTAATCTACATTATATGAGAAGGACCTGTCAAAAACAAATGAACTATGAAGTGACATTGTTAAAGCGAATGTGTTACGGATATGTCGTTGATGAACATTATACATAAAAATTAGTTTTTCACGTAAATAAGTTGGAGTTCCAGTAAGTAATTTATGTATAACGGTTAGATAGTTGTATTTAACTAAATATGTCATCTTTAACCAACCTATTAAAGGATAACGATCCGAAACATGATCAAATTTTCTTAAACTAAATATGAATCGTACGCAGTTATTTTGTACTACAGATATTCTGTTACATCCAAACAAGGATGATAAACTAGATTGCAATAATTAAAAATAGATAACACAAAAGATTCACACAACTTTAAAATTCAGCAAATTTTTGTTCGCATACAGAGTTCTCAGACGGATGTAACTTATTTGTAAAAGGTCATTTAAATGTTCACGAAGCCGCACGTTTTCATCAATAAACACACCTAGATACTTGACACTTTCAGAAAAAGGAAGATTTTGATTTTTAATAGATATACCCAAGGAAGCTTTGACTTCGGCTCTTCTGTGATTTGGACAAAACAGCACAGCAGAAGATTTAGAAGCATTAACGGTTAGGCTGTTATTGGCTGAGTAGGTGCAAAGTAGAGTCAATGTCCTGGTTAATTTCCATAGTAGCAGTCTGGAGGTTCTCAGGATAAAAGAAGTAAAGCAGTTGAGTGTCATCCGCATAAGACTGTAGCTGTGAATTTTGAATGGACTTAGCAATATCGGCTACATAAATTAAAAATAACAAGGGTCCTAAAATTGAGCCCTGAGGCACATCCGAAGTGATAAAGTGTTCATTTGACAAAACTCCAGAAAGTGAGACGCATTGAGAACGATGGGTAAGGTATGATTTTAAAAAATGCAGTGCTATTTTATCAAAACCATAAAATTTTAGCTTAGCGCACATCAGTGCGTGATCAATTCTATCAAAGACCCTGGAGAAATCCAGTGAAACTAAGGCGACACACATTTTTTTTATCAAGGGCCCTGATGATGTTGTCCACTAAATTAAGAAGAGCAGTTGTAGTACTGTATGATTTTCTAAACCCAGACTGATGTACTGGGAGTATGTCACTTGACTCTAAAAAATCTATGGTTTGCAAATAAATGATTTTCTCCAAGATCTTTGACAAAACACCCAAAAGACTGATGGGCCTAGGATCCCAGAAATCGGTGGGCTTCCTGACCTTAGGTATTGGCCTTACTATTGCTCGTCTCCAAGACACATATTGATAATATGGGTCAAGTAAGGTAGTATAATAGGGAGAGATAGCTTAATCATAAAAAGAGATATACCGTCAATACCCTTTGCATTTGACTTAAGGCCACTCGCAAGAGTTTTGATAGTAGTAGGCTCAACCAGAGTGAAGGAAAATCACCGATTGCCAAACGTGATATTGTGATAAAAATTGAATGTTGCTTCGTCGGGCTGAGCACAATGAAACACTGATGCAAAATAATCGTTTATAGCGCTTGGATCATTGAGGTGAGACGGAATACTTTCAGTTCTTGTCTTTGAATTAAAGCCACCGATATTTATGTTACCTAAAGCTCTTTCGACATATGATGCTCTTGCAAGAAAGATAGGTAACCCGCCTTTTCACGCCTAATTGACGCAAGAGCAAAATTACGTTTTTCTTTGTAGCTTAACCAGCTCGATACTGTTTTATCGGAAATCTGGTGAATAGGGTGCATGAGGTAGCAAATCAAACTTTAATTCGTTAATTTTGGCCATTGCAATAACGGATTTGTGAGCTGGTGCACTGTCTTGATGAAACAACACCTTCTTCTTAACCAAATGCGGCCGTTTTTGCTTGATTTCATCGCTCAAACGTTGCAATAAGTTCGCATAATACTCGCCGTTGATATTTTTACCTTTTTCAAGATAGTCAATGAAAAACCGACGCCATAGCCTTGCCTGCAGATGATACGGTCTTCGCCTTGTTTGGAGCCGGTTGTCCCTTTTGAGTCCATTGTTTTGATTGTTCTTATATCTCGGGTGTGAAGTGATGCACCCATGTTTCCTCCATGGTTATGAAACGACGCAAAAATTCTGCTTTGTTGCTGTGAAGCTTCGCTAAACACTCAATTGAAACATCTCAACGATTGTGAGCAATCGCGGCACCCATCCTGCACACAGCTTTCTCATGTCGAAATTTTCAGATAATATGCGATGAACCGCACTTTTTGAAATGCCTACTGTGTCTGCTAGATCGCGCACTTTCAGTCGATGATCATTCAGTACCGCTTTGTGAATTTTCTTCACCATTTCTGGAGTCGTCACCTCATTTGGTCGACCACTGCGATGCTCGTCTTGGCAGCTCATACGGCCTCGTTCAAACTCTGCTACCCAGTATTTTACTGTTGTAAACGAAGGAGCTGACTCACCCAGAGTAGAATCCAGTTCAGCTTTTATATTAGTTGGGCTGAGGCCTTTGAAATAAAAGTATACACCACATAACGATGACCAATTTCCTCCATTTTTGCAAATTCACTGAAAACGTTCAGTATTGATGGCTGCCAAACAAATACTTAACAACGGTGGCGTCTTCAAACTTGACACATATGCTTTGTAGGTTGCATACTTTCTGATACAATGATATTCTTCAAACAGCTATCGCCATCTCTAGGTCAAGCCGGGTACTTCTGGGACCTAATTCATTAAAATTTGACGTCTAAAGAACCACAGTTTCCTGTTATAAGGTTACCGACGTTTCGGAAAAATATTATTACCTTCTTCAATGCGTTACAAAAAAAAGATTAAAAACACTAACTTTACAAATACATTAATTATCAATTTAAATAATACAATCATAGTAAAAGGTGAAAACTGTTTATTTAACAAGGAATGAGAAAACTTGTTTGTTGGAATTAGATCGAAAGTGTTGGCAGGAACGAAAAAACTTTTGATATAAGATTTTTAGGTATTTATGAGACTAGACGTACACGACTAATAGCAAAAATGTTATGGCCGAAAAACGAAGCGAAATGCAGGTTTTGGCACTTTTTGGTAATGCTACGACAATTTCACGCAACTACTTGAAATTCTTCAAATCCATAGAATTCATACTTCTGAATAACAACAACAAAATTGGAGTATATTGGTCAAGTAGTTTTTTGAAAATTTCGTAATTGTTTATCCCAAAACACCTGTTTTTCCTGCCATCACTACTAGCTAATTGAGCAATATACAGGATTCGTTCAAATAGCATTTAATAACAAATTACACGTGTTTATCTTGCCGATATGGATCACAAACCATTCCGAGAGATAAATGTTATTTTTAAGGTTGCGCTTTTTTCTTCCAAACAAATTCAAACATTTCGTATTTGTGAGTAATTGCACAAATGCGCTAGGATATTCGAAAAACATACGTTACTATACAAATTTTAAAACAAAGCGTTTGAGTCATCATCTTTTGTTGCGAATGACTCAAAAATATAAAATGTTTGAATTTGTTTAGAAGAATGAACGTAACCCATCCTTTTTTGCATAAAAATAACATTTATCTTCCGGAATAGTTTGCGATTCATATTGGCAAGGTAAACTAGAGTATTTTGCAATAAAATGCTCTTTGAACTAACCCTGTAATGTTGCTCAATAAACTAGTAGTTATGGCCGGAAAACAGGTGTTTTGGGATAAGCTATTAGAAATTCTCAAAAATTGCTTGACCAATCTCCTCCAATGTTGTTGTGGTTGTTTATAACTACGAATCCTACGAATTAGAAGGATTTGAAGTATCTGCGAGAGACCATCGTCGCATTACCAACAAGTTCCAAAACCTGCAGTATGCCTCGGTTTTCGGTCATAACTTTTTTGCTATTAGTAGGATCTTTTTACGTATGGTCTTATTTTGTAAGTCTCATTAATACCTAAAAATATTTTATGAAGAGTTTTTTCGTTCCGGCCAACACTTTCGGTTGAATTCCAAAATCTTTAATGGAATAAAAAGTTTTCCCACAAGAATTGGTGTACCCATTGTATGCGTCCATGTTTTGAATATCCCCTTTAACAATTTGCAACAATAAAACCAGACTTGACAATTATTTCGCAAACCAGAAAAATATGTAAACCTTCAACTGCCAATTTAACATTTTGAAGGATGAAATAACATTTTTGCTTTATTTTTACAAGCTTTTGTTCAGAATTTCGGTGTGGTAGACCACAAAAAATATTCATTTTGCACCTGAAAACCGGCAACTAGCTTTTTTGTACTTTTCTGAGGTATAGTGAATACAAAACTTTTATGGATCTTTGTAGACCTCGCGACACAATACACGAACTCGTGAAGAGTAAAACAAAACTTTTCGCAAACACTTTGAAGGCTTACTTGTTTTGGGACAATTGGAGTTTTCTTTTTCGGGTGCCGTTCGGAAGCGGTCACATTAAAAGATTTCGACGTATCTTGAGACTCGAGTATGTTTAGTGGAAACGGACGTTTTCTATTTTTGCCAGTCTGAATACAAATTTTGCACCAAACTAGTACATAAGTAATTAACGTATCATTTTATAGATAAGAAATTGGTTTTGAGAGGCTGTATTAATTTAAATGGATCTTTAACAGAAATTTAATCTGAGAAGTTTGTGCTTAACTTGCAATTTTTCTGCCAAAAATTAGAGGAAGATATTCTCAGAAAATTTTGAAATCATGTGCGATGTTCCCATGCAATGTAATGTCACCATTTTGGATATTATTCATCAATTGTTCAGCACAGCACCATCGTTTGGTCTTTTAGATAATTGTGATCGAACCAAATTTCTGCGTTGGTGTTTTCTTTTTCTCCTAAAGAATAATAGGCACTATTTTACATTAATCATTAATAAATATATACATAAATATGTACAGTTAAAGTGTTTACTTGGCTAGTGTATAGAAATATACCTCTAGTTACCGACTCGGGTATTTACTTTTTTCCGTATCATCAGTATCAACCAGCCTTAACTAAAAATAAGCGTCTTCTCAGAACATGTTGCTTAGTTATTGAGCAAAAACTGCGTTTTGACTCGCGACAACCTGAGAAAAAGGACCGAAAACTGTAAACAAAACGAGAACAAAATGTAGGCCGTTGGATGGATACAAGAGCTTTCGGTTTGTTTCAGTTTTATTTTTATTTTGCAAGTTTTAGAAAATGCAAACACAACATAAAGTGAACTGTCCGCCTTTAGGCTATTGCCCTTTTTCTAATATCAAAATAACGTCTTCACGGTATTTTTGGACATCCCCTAAAGCAAGCTCTGAGAGTAATAGCTTATCCAAAAACATGCAAATTCGCTCAGTATTGTACCGTATACGACTACAAGTATACCCTTGTCTTTTATTGCTATTTTGATTAACAGTTCATATAAACCTTAGGCACCGAAGGACCACCGTGTAGAATCACAGCCTCTATTTACCAGAACACATTCTTTTGTTTGTTCGTCAAAGAAATTTCCAAGAGTGTCTCAGGAGGCGGGCCCCGACAGCCCATTTGTCTCACCTAGGAACACGATGTTTGTTCAAATCCAAACCGCGGGTGTCCATACTAATATCCACATTGTAAATTAGCTCTATATTTTAATATAGGAGTGTGGGTGACACGTATTTTGAATATGTGAATGTGATGTACTGGATACGCCTTTAAAATTAGGCCTAATTGTTTGTTGTGTGTGGTTGAACGTGACATGTTGACAATTCCATGAATTATTGTCTTATGGAGGTTTGTATAATATCTGTTCTTTGTGGCACTAGATAGATGAGGGTTTCGAGACGCATACTGTTACTTTTAAATAGCTAGGGTGACATCAGTGATTATACCTGAAACTGCATTTGAAGTTTACACATACCCCCCTCTCGAGTTATTTTTTGTACGGGTTAATTGAAATTTGGATCAATGAAATTGATGAACGAATACTATATTTTAGAGAGAAGGTGGCTGTTGAAGATGATGGCCGAACGCCATTCTGGAACATTCTCCTAAATGGAATGGGGTGTTATACCTCATTTTGAAGCTCCTTATGCAGATAAAGTCAAAGTTGTGTGTTTTGTTTAATATGAAACATTCCATTTAATAAAAATTGTCAGTCTTTTTTAAACTGAATGTCCTATATTTCATTGCACACTCAGATAGATTCGTAAGCGGTTCAATCTAGAAAATCGCTCAACTTGCACAACCTGCTTGTCTGCCACCTCGAAGAATAGGGACTTTAGGATGCCATCTTGGAATTTTCAACTGCTCTTTTTATAGTGTTAATTCATGCGTCAATTTTATCATTTCGTGTAACTTGCAAACTCATGTACCTGGCTTTTCTAGACAATTCCATAGAAACTGTGTTCGTCGTGACATAACCCCACTGTTAAATAATCATTTTAGACAACGATAGATTGGCAGAAATGGACCCGCACATTGGCCTGCGAGGTCTCCTGATTTCAACCCCCTGGATTTCTTTTTGTGGGGCGCTTTCAAGCAACTAGTATATGCTGAACAAATTAACACTGTTGATCAGTTACAAGCAAGAATAGATACTGCATTTGATCAAATTCAAGCCACAACAAATTTTGCGGAAATACGCTCACCCACCTGGCTCCCTATTACGGGCGTTGTCAGGTGGTCGGTACATCAGGTAATAAGTTTCTAGATCATAACTTGGTCAAATGTGTGGGGATTATGGACTAATTATTTTGACTGACGTGGTCCATGTAACTTTTTTTTGTTATACATGTTGGTAGCTAGATTTTCTCAGAGCGTCTAACCTTCATGAACTGATGACAGCGTTGCGTAGAAGGTGCAGAGTCAACCTACTTGATGCCTTTGACGTTTCGAGTAAATGAGAAGTCAAAGGCTGTAGTTGCGGAGGACGCAACTTTTAGAAGAGTTCACTGATGCGAAATTTGAAGGGGGAAGGGGAATTCGCAGCACACATTTTGTATATGCTTAATTTAAAACGATATTTTCAATTATGACAAGGACTGCTTGTCTTTACATATTTTCCTTTGCTCACCTAGAACCAAACCAGGCAGTCCTTCATAATTTATGCACCGTCCCTTATCAATCATGGCGCTGAGGCCGTTCAATCAAATTGATGGCGGTAATTAAACCTGAATGTCCCTCTGACTGGGCTCACAACGCCTGTCAATCTGTCATAAAAACTCGACCGCTACGCTCGTTATGATAATGTCACTCTGGAAGACCGCTCAACTCGAAAGGTTTGATGGGAGAATTATTGGCAGGGTTATGTGGATATTTTTCAAGAAGGGGCCTTTATTACCGTCACAGTTTGAAAGAAACCAACCAGTGACATGGTTTATTTAGATGTCTTTCAGTGAATGGGAGGTATTAATTTTGAAGTCAAGGAATTGTAGGTTCTTATGGGTTATGGAGTACCTACTGGGTTAGATGCTCGGTTAGATGTTATTTATCTCAATACATCGAATAGCATAGTCGATACATGCTTGATTTGATTATGATCTTATTGAAAAATTGATATTTGAAGAATTCATGTAAATATCACATTCATTGAATACCAGAGGTGCATTTCGGTTATTGGTACCTAATTGATTATCTAAGCGTGCTGAAGGTAATGATCTAATTCAAACAGTTAAAACATCCAAAATACACAATATCGCATTTTCAAAATTTTACGCGATTTCTCGCCAGTGTTCGTGGAAAATAAAAATGAACCTCGTATCAGCAAGCTATATTCAGTATTCTATTATTTGAAGAGGAGAGACTTCAAAATGATCATTCTCTATATGTCTTATGAGAAACTACATATGCTGAATAGATTGCTTTTGTTTTCGACATCTGAGCTTTTACTTAATAGTTAAGCCTAAAACTATTTCCTGTAAGGGCACCAATAGGAAAAAATAAATAAGCTGTTGGTGTATCTTAGTTGCTTGCATGATTGTTTAGGTTTTTCGGATCTTCCTAAATAAAAAGTGACTTTTCTATAAATGTTGAATTATTAGTGATTTAATCTCTGGAAAAGCCTAAATATAGTAATTTTCAATGCCTAAAAACTCGGGTAAAAATCATTTTGCTTTTGAGGTTGACAAATGTCTGAATTTTAAAGGTCAAGCATTCCTTTATATTCCTAAAGAGTATCTTATGATTAGAAAATTTATCAATTTTTAACCTGGGTAGGCTAACAAATGACGAACTTTTCATGTTAGCAGACTCTTCATGATATTATAAGGCTTCGAAATCTTTAGTTCCAATGAGTTCAGAGAAGAGAATTTGGTCTAGGTCTACGAATGCATTACAGGAGTCGCACAAATTACTATTTCAGATTGATTCTATAAAAATGAGCCCGGTAACAGCATGTCCACTTTTTTATTTTAGTAGGTATAAAGATATATACCGGATGTTTCAAACTCGACCCTCACCAGTGAGATCTCGGTAACAGTAAGTTGGTTAAATAGGGCCACGTTGCGTATTTACGTAGCCAACAAACTACAAAAGTTTAAAAATTCCAAATTCATCCAAAGAAGGACGGAAAACCAAATTTTTCCAAAATCTCTTTTGATTTCATCATGATTTTAATTATAGTGAGATGTCAAATTGAATTGCATATCAACATTGCCACTTTTTCTCCTTTACAAAATGGCATGGTTCGAATTTCCAATTGCCAAACCTTAGTTATTTCAGAAAACAGAATTTCCTAAGTAGGCCTTGAAATTTGTTCCGTATGCCAGATTTATGACAAAATCATTTTCTGTTTTTCCCGACTTGAGATGTGATTTCAAAGTAAATTACATGGAGTCATTGTCTCTTTTTCTTCTCTACAAGATGGCACAGTCAAATTTTCAATTCGAGGTTTCTTCCTCTTCTTTCTTTTGACTTATACCACCAACTTTGTTTTTTCATATGGACGCTATATTGGAGTTTTGTACATTTAAATAGACTTTTCAGTCCCAAATTCCGTGATATATTTTCTTAAATGGTCA
Source organism: Acanthoscelides obtectus (assembly GCA_963669975.1). NCBI lineage: Eukaryota > Metazoa > Arthropoda > Insecta > Coleoptera > Chrysomelidae > Acanthoscelides > Acanthoscelides obtectus. The sequence continues at coordinate 29,501,664 of CAVLJG010000001.1, forward strand.
TCAATTTGTTGTTGGAAAAATAAAAAGGTATAGTGAAACCTGTACACGAATTGAAAATTTTATTGATGTTAATAACAATAATAATCAAGAATGAGCAGAAATAAATCACAGTAGACATTCAAAACCTTGCACGTTATTTTGTAGACAAGGTCTGACTCTTCTCTGTACATTGTTCACTGCTCGGTTTATTTCTCTTCTTCTGAGTCTTCCATGCCTGTTACTATGTGCAATTTGAGGCCTGGTCTGATAATTTTAAGGTCTATGTAGGAAATTCTTTTTTTCTGAAACAACAAAGTTTTGGCAATGCCATTGTATGACATATTACATTTTTGGAATCAGAATCAGAATTTTATATTTAATTCGCCTTTGTAGAAATTCGTCTATAAGAAAAAATAAAGTTGATGCTAAAGGACAAGAGACGAAGCGTCACATTGAAATTCTAATTATGCCACCTTGAAAAGGTCAAAAAGTGGCAATGTTAACGTGCAATTTATTTTGAAATCCCGCTACAAATAAAGTCACGAAAAAATTAAAACGATTTTGGATAAATTCAGTTTTTCTCGTCTGTCTCCGGAAGTACTTTGAATTGCGAAACTTTCTAGGCGGCATTTAGTCGTCCCTACAATTGTAGGGCGCCTTTATGGCCTCCTTGATTGTCATAGTTTTCTACTTCTCCCTGTCACCGCTCTATTTTGAGGTTATGTCACAAACATCTATTTGCATCAAATTGTGCTTGCTTTTGAGTTATATCATGTTTTATCAGCCTGAAATTTCCTACAATTTAAAAAGAAAACATATCTTCACAATAGGAGAGCGCTGACGCTGACACGGGACAAGTGTAATCTAGAAATTTTTGAAGGAGAGAAAGGAGTATGACAATCAAGGAGGCCATAAAGGCGCCCTACAATTGTAGGGACGACTGACGATACGGGCCTACTCAAGCGGCTTCGTATCTGTTACCGTTTCCGAGATTCGAATTTGAAACACTGAGTACATACTTACCCAAGTGGTTAAAGATCTATTTCAAGAAATTACCTCTGAATTCAGGTCTGGTTGGCTTCTAAATCCTAACGATGACGAACTCGTTCTTTATCTGTAGATGCCTGACTTGAGCATAACCACTACTTTAATAATAAAAAACCTTAGAAGCAGTCTTGCTATGGAAAAATGATTTCATGCGTTCCGCTTCACCCTTAAACAAGAGGAGGGTGGCAGCCCTGCGAGTACGTCTGGTCGCGATTAATCACGGTTTTTGGTGGAGCTGGAACCAAATGCAAAAGAAGAGAAAAAACACACACTGGGCGTTATATAGGACCGGTTCATTATTTTAATGATTTCCTCTAGCACCTTTTTTCAGCAGTGGCGAACGTATTTATGTGGCCTGACCTCGGGGTCGAGCTGGCCCTTAACAATCTATTTCAGGGTATTTATCGCTTGACGGTTGTTCAAACGGGCACAAGCTGCTGTATACAGGGTGTTTTAAAATAACGATTGTCGGAGAAATCACTTGTCGATGGAAAGACATTCAACAATAAAGTCCAGCTTCACTTGAACTATCAAGGCAAATCAAGCGACATATATGGTGTGTCAAAATCCATCAAGTCAAATAGTAATTCCAAACGGGAAATTTTCAATAAAAATTTTATAAAAGTTTAATATAGCCAGTATCGCTCGCAGTGTTCCGCAAAAGGTACCAGAACGACCAGAAACCTCCTTTCTTAAACGAGTTGAGATTTTAAAATGTAAAATTAACGTTAGAAGTTTCAGGTTGAATGACGAAAGTCTTCTTCAGGTCGAAAAAGTCATTTATGATGCTTAAGATATTGTGTAGGTACCTCACAATTTGTAAGAATGAGTGGTAAATCTATACTTAACACAAAAAATAATGCGACAGGTTCCTATAAATAAAACCTGCAGGTTGTCAAAGGAAGCTATGTTGGAAGTCGTATTTTCTCATATATAATTTAAAGAAATTTTAATTGCATAGGTGATGTTCATGGAAAACGATTCCCTCATTTAGATTGCCAGTGATGAACTAGCCCTAAAGCAACATTGCTATTTTTTTACATTTTGTACTATAGTAGGTATAACAACTCAAAAGTGATAATGCTAAAAAGTCTAATACATACGTTGTATGTAAATGTATTTTTGAGAAAAATAATCTTGTTTCAGTACTGGTTAGTTATCTGAAAATGTGTGTACTCGGTACTAATATTATGATTAATAAAATTCTAGTGAAACAAGAATTTTGTTGACAGGAACATCAGTACAGCGATTTCAGACCGAAAAACAATTTTTCAGGTAAATGGCAAAAATACAACTACCAAAAAAGTGTTATTGCTACATAATTGAATTTGTGGGTATATCTGCTCATGTTTACAAACTTTTAACAATGAGCAAAGATTAATCTACTTTTCATTTTATGTGTCCAAAATTTCCAAAAAAAAAATGTAGATTCGTCATTTTGTGAAACTGAAGGGTCGTAATTCATAGAATAAAGAGTTAGTTACGTCCGTGTTATATTTAAGTGAGGAAAAAAACGCATGAAATTTAAAAAAAAATGTTCTGTCACAAGACAAAATGGTTACAAAATGGGGAACCGGGAAATAAGTATACGCAGTCTCTAACACTATGTAACGCCCTAAGTTAAATATGACAGAGCAAGCAACAGACTCACTCAAATAATAGTGATATAATAATATCTGTTAAAGATGCACAAAATAATAATTAGTATTTCATTTACTCATGTGGAAGATCAAAATGGAATCTTTGATATTCTTTTTAACGAACTAACGATCTCCTTCACACAGCGACTTCAAATCCATATATTTTTTCGAAGTAATTTTTCTTAGCTCTACACTCAGAACTTTGCGGGGAATATCTCTTAACTTGAGCTTTTGTCTGTTTAATCTGAAAATGCTGTATTCGTGCTGAAGGTGAAGTTAAAAAGATAGCAACACAGTGCGTATAGTGACAAAATAAAAACTACAATTTTACGAACTGGCGTAACTCAGATAAGCCATACGATGTAAAATGATATGTATATTTACATAAATTTAATTTTCTATTAAATAAGATAAGTCTAGTATTCTTTTTCTATAACTATGAAAGTATTAGAAAAGGACTTCGTGATATTGAAGAGCAACCTTCTTTAAGTAAGTAAAACGACTTAACTCAATTTTCGTATTTTCTGAGATACGCCACTTCGTGTTATTGGCGACGACGAGGGTACTACTATGCCAAGCCCGAAAAGGCTTTTAGTTTTTGAAAATCGGTCCAGTGGCTCCGGAGCTAGGGATAAAAACAAAAAAATTGCTCAGACTTTGTTTTTTGATGTTGCAGAGGCTCCTGATGTTTTCCAGAAACATTTTTGTAGGGGTTGAAATCAGGGGTTGGGGATTGTAAGGGGCTGGAGGAAGGTATATTCATTTTGTTTGTGACAGTATACTTATATGCTTCCAACTCCAGTAATTTTACGCACGTATCAGTACATATTCCATACGTCAAGCATTTTATCGTACATTTGCCCTTATAGCAGATAATAAATATTTATAGACGAGACACGCGGTCGATCCGGGGCATGCTGATGCAACGGCGACTTCTAAGCATCGAACCGTGCTTTACGTCTGTCAGTATCGCCGGCAGGGATGTTCGACTGGTGAGGTCCAGCAGCGTTGCCGATGATCGACACTTAGGGCAGGGAAAAAACTATTGTTATGGCGTACGCCTTATCAAACGGATGGGGACTATGAAGCATTGTATACGACATCTGTAAATTAAGTGATGAGACTGGCAACGTAGTGTTCAATCTGGCAACATTGGATGTGCCGGGCTTGGAGGGGAGATAGGGAAACATGTGATCCGTTTTACGTACAAGAATGAATTCGCTCGAGTCATTTGGTTGAACGTAGCGATTTTTTTTTGTGAAACAGTTTTATCTGTTGTGTTCTAAGAATTAGTGAGTTTTGCTTCAGAGTAGGGCACAGTACAACGCCCAACTAGCAAAGTAGTGGTATAAGCTTTTGGTAAAAGAACCGTTCCGTCATAAAAGCTTTCTATTGTTGTTGCCTGAACACCAAAATGCTGGCTTAATGTTGTGTGGAATGCAAATTTGCTTGCTGCATCATATTTGCTCTAAAATGAGGTGTTTAAAATATTCTTATAGCATAGTTATACAACACCTTATAGGGCAAATTTTTAACTGTTGCATAAACGTTTATACAACTATTTTATACGGCATATTTGCAAGTTAGTCAAAATGGTTGTGTTGTGGCACCCATGCTAACGTTTATAAAACAAACCCGAGCCTTGTTGCTTTGCTGTGCAATTTACTACATTAGCCGACAAATTGCTCCCAACGGAAGCACTTATACAACTATTACATATGCTAAATATGTTGGTAAACAACTTCACCATAACCTAATTTTCTGCTGTCAGATTTTTGTTAAAATGCCATAACCAATGTTTTAAGACAAACAACGCATGCATATCGGTTCAAAAGGTTTTATCAATTGTTCAAACAGAAGATATACTCGTAGATCTGGTACAAATTCTGGGTAAATCATTCGACTCTGTCGGTATTTCATTTCAGACATTTGTCAAATTGTTGTATAACACCTGCAGGCAACACCAAAATATTCTAATAACCTAAAGACAACATGGACGATGCCATGATTGTACACAACCAGCCGCCATATTGGGCAAACATTTATTCCTCTATTTAATATTAAATAATTATCTTTCAGTTCGAAATTACAGATATAAAGTGATAAACATTAGTGCAATTGTGTCTAAATATAGGATTTGTGGAAGATTTAACACAGATAAGTTCAGTTTTCCATCTTAAAAATCTAGACATACTTTTGATCATTGTCAAAATATGAATCAAATACGAAGCCCGTAGAAATTGGGTAACTAATTTGCACGATAATCACAATAAAATTTGCTGCGCAAGTAATTCAATAGCCCTATATCAAAGTGTAGAAGTTTATCATATACCCGTGTGTGAAATTCACAATGGTCGATATGTAAGTAAACAAGATGACTGTAATGTGTTAGTTATATATTCTTCACTTCGTCTATACAATACATAGGAAAATAGTTTGGTTGCAATAAATTCGAATCACGTAAGAGAATAGTTGTATAGGTAGTTGACAAAAACTGAATCTTGCACTGACGCAAATGTCCTATAGCGGCTGCAAGAGGCTTACACTTTTGTTTTACCTGCAGCCCTTATACAACTTCTTAAATGACTGAAGTGTCCTATTAGGTGTGCCCATTCCGCTTGTATAGCTGTTCTAAGAGGGTGTTGCTAATGTTCTTACAGTATACAATGCTGTTTAAGGAGTACTGTATAATCATTCTTGCAACTCTAATAGGAGTGATAATTGTTAGTTGGGCAGAAACTATTGGTAAACTTCAGCACACTTACGGAGATAGTGTTTTGTCAGGAGCCCAGGTTTTTCGGTGGTTTGAGGCATCAGAAGGGAGAGAGTCGATTGAAGATGAACCACGAAGCGGAAGGCCTTCATCTTTAAAAACCGATGAAAATATCGACTGAATCCGGTATCTTATGCGTTCAGATCGTCTGTTGACAGTCAGAATGAAGAGTTAAATTTGACTCAGACGACCGTTCATCAGATTAAGGACAACTGGGTTTTGCATCACAATAATCGTCCTTGAAACACAGCATTGTCAATATACGAGTTTTTGGCTAGTAAAAATCTTCTTAGCCTCCGTAATCGCCTGACTTGAGCCGTTGTGTTTTTTTTCTCTTCCCGAAGTTGAAAAATCACCTTAAGGGAGCTCATTTTGGCACAGTCCAAAACATTCAAACGGCTGTAACCGCCAGCTGAAGCTATTCCAGTATCGGAGATCCAGTACTGCTATGGGGAGAGGAAGAACCGTTTTCAGCGCTGACTGGCTTCAAAAGGAAGTTATTGTGATGAATTGAATAAAAAAATTAAAAAGTCAATCTCATTACTTAATTTGCAGACCTCGTATGAGCCTGTTTGGCTAACTTGACCCACGTTTTACATGTTTGTAGATAGCTCAAAGGGATTAACTTGGACTGAACATAATCCTTGACGACGTTGCGTCGGAAGTGCAGAGTCAACCTACTCGACCCATCACTCTCATTTATGCCCCTTTACTATAAGAATGATCTGAAGACCATACTCACTTCATCATTTAAAAGAATATAACCTTACCAAACGACTCTATACATAAACATATCTAACAAAGACACTAAAGTTAGCCCCACATTGGCCAAAGGTTGGCAGATATAAGCAACTGGTCACTTGGTCAGTTCCAGTTGTTTACATGAACAATACAGGGCGATAAATTTTAACCGCAAAGCACAAAAGAACAAAGAGGAAGGTAGACACACACACTGACCATTCGAAGCAGATGAGACCGACGAGGGTTGATGAGGCGTGCAAAGGGGGTGATAGGGATAATCTCTGTGTAAAAGTCGTTTAACACCCTTAGAAGCGTCAGTGGGAGGCTTATTCATATGAACGAAGCATTGTGACGTAGCGAGCGTATGTTGTGTTTATTCTTATTGTATATTTTCTAAAATTCAAATTCTTCAAAATTGTAGTATGCGGTTTTGTCACAGCGGTATACACAGACATTACTGGATGCTATATCGGGGAAAACGTTATAAAATTTCAATATTGCTCATTGCTTTTTTATGCTACCTTGTTCTATAAAGTCATAAAATACAAATCCTCTAGGTATTTGTTCATAGAATTAGAGAAACGGTCATCACTTCGACAAGTATTATTGCGCAATGATAATTGTTACAACATACCGGCCCATACAATGTAGATATTTAAAAAATGTGACGCTTACACCGCACGCCGCTATATTATCTTAACGATTATTCCAAAATTTTTTAAGCATAATCTATCTATAATTTTAAAAGTGAATTTGAAAAAATGCTATTACAACTGCATTTCATTAAAGTCACAACCATTTAAACGCAGGTTCTTCTGGTATAAAGTTATGTATTCTCAACATTATCAACCATGACATGTTAATAATACAATGAACATAATTGTTGTTATTACTATTATTGTTATCAAGCTTTGTCGTTGGATAAAAAATAAAACAGGGGGTTATTTAGATAGACAGTCAGACCTTTGAAATTCTGTTTGATTTTAGGAGATTTAGGAGCCCCTCAACAGGACGTTGACCTGGGCAGGGGCCCGAGACCTTATCTAATCAAAATGTAATTGTACCTACAAAACAATTAATTTAACCTGACCTGACATCACAAGTCCTCAGTCCATTCTTTGTTGCGATGTTCTACTAATCTAGGAAGAGTACATACACTTGCCTATTTTGTTTCCAATGCCAATAATTCAGGAAAGTATTGTTATCGCGAAATATTTTGAAATCGGAATTTTAGGCTTTTTGTGTGTTATGATGTGAAGATTACGCGTCTATCATTATCATCACTTTTTAGAATTAGAGCATTTTGACAAAATCCTTACAAAAATCAAATATTTTTAGATCATAACAAAATCTGTCAAGCGATTTTAACAATGCCTAGATGATCTTCTTCCTCTTTGGTCTCTTTCTACCTTCTCGCCTTTCCTTCCCGTTTTTCCTTGAACTTGTCTGGATTCTAGGGTACCATACCTGACAGACTTGAATATTGACACACGAGCCAACCAACGGTGACTTAATGATCTTATTATAAACGAGAAAGTGCGTATGTTTGTATATATGCATGTTCCGCTTTAAATTTTGGCATAGCTATACCTAGATTGAACCTGGGAGACGGACATAGGCTTCATTTTGTTGCGAAAATAAAACATCGACGGGTTGAAATAGGGGATGAAAGTTATGATAAGAAAACTATTAAGTTTGAGATTGTTTGATATATTGTAAATGGGCGATTACAAAGAGATTTTGGAAATTTCACCATTAAGTCGTGAAGTGGAGTTTATTTAATACTCATGAGGCAGAATAATCTAGGATATTTTAAATTAGGCCAGCCTACAATTAGAAGTATATTTTATCTGAAATAAAAAAATATTAATAAAGTTTCAGAAAATATATTCTCAAAATGGAGTATGAGTATTCAATATTATGGAGGTTAAAGGGTACTGATTCTGTTATAAAATCCCACTGGATACCTAAAATTGGCAATACTGTAAAGATAGAACAGACTCGATCTGAAACTGGATTTTGTGAAGGGGCTTACGGGCTGTCATAATTTTATAAATCTTTTCTTAATGGAGACTCTCTTCCAATGTACAAATTTCAGGTGCATTATATACACAAGCAAAATTACGGGGGTTGCTGCGTCATTCTTGAAAAAAGGGTACAAAAAATGTATTTCATCTGTTAAAAATGCTATTTTTGTCTAGTTGTGGAAAAACCCCGTTGTATTACTATATCATTTCTAATTGTCTGGCTGCAGCGGTGGCGTGGTGGTAGACTGTGGGTCTACTAATCAATCGCAGTGCGCTGCACCGGTTCGAATCCCGTCCCTAGAGATTTTTTCAATTAACTATGGATGTTATGATTATCTGTAGGAGGTAGACGGTATCTGACTAACGAACGTGGAGGTACCACCCGGTGGATCTCCAAGGCGGGGCCAGAAAGTGTGCATATACACGTGCTCCCTCGCTAGAGTCCTTGTGGCGTCCCCCCTTTCACCTGTATCCCCTATAGCCCCACGGTACCCATGGATGCTTAGGCTTTCGTGGTGGTTCAAGTATAGAAATACTAGGTGGAGAGATATGTTTTACAATGTAGAATTTGGTTTAAGGGGCCGTTCAAGTATTGCGTAAGCAGATTTATTACAACTATTTACCCCCCCATCCCCCTTGTCAGCAAAAGTAAGCAAAGCTCTTACCCCGTCCCCCCCATACTTACGTACACATTTGTCAATTAATGTATTGTTTTTTTTAATATGATAATATAACGTTATAATTATAATTTGAAAAATAAGAAAATAGATTTAGGATAGAGATTATATTTTACTGATACGGTATTCAAGAGTAAAGGACAAAAATATTATATCTTACTAACATAACATACTTATTTTAAATTTTTGGTACCTACATCTATTAAATTCAAATTAACAGTCTTCAGTCCATGAAACCCCAATCCATGATTCTAAGTTTTCGATGACATTGGATTGCTTCGATTGCTGCTCAGTGTTGTGAGTTTGCCCGCTTTCATCGGATTTTGGAATGTCTACGTCGCTCTCATCGAGCCATTCAACATCATGGTGCTCTAAATTTTGAATAATGCACATCAGTTCATTAGCACGACGATCAGCGACTCTTACAGGTCGAACTTTCCTATCAGTGTGCGTGTTTACTTTTTTATGGATATTTTCGATGTGACGATTTAGTGACTTGACGGAAGCATGATAAAGACCACAAGTTTTGCATGTTCGACTTGATAGCCTCAATTTTACCGTCGGACAAAAATAATCGTAGGGCATTTGCAGGAAATCTTTGAGTGAAGCACTTAAGCGTAGAGCTAAATTGACTGGAAGATTAAGAGATTGCCCTCCTTCATCCAAAACCAAGTCATCAACTGTATGTTTTACTTTTACAGGTGGTGGAAGAAACGTATTGTCTAGTAATCTAAATAGGCCACTTCTTGGACGACAGCATTCTGTATTTCTACATTTTACAATTTGAAGCAAGTATTGGCTCTCACGCACATGTTCTGCATACCATTTAATGTCTGGAAAATCAGGAAGATCTTATTCACCTGCCCCAACATATTTTACATTAACATTATAGCCATCAATTTCCGTACTTCAGCTAATACATTTCCTGCAAATTCGAAATTAGATTTTTCTAAATGTTCATCAATTGTAACGCCACGTTCATCCAAATGAGACCCAAAATGGTCATGAGGCAATATTAAACCAGCCAGTTCCAGACTAAGCGGACCCATTCTGCGCTCTACTCTGTTATACGCACTTCTTCCAGGAGCATTGGTAGCTAAAAGCAATGCATCGAAATCATGTCGTAGCAAACCCTATGACTTTTTGATAACGTGGATTTTCATCTGGCCCTCCATCAACCGTCTTGATTACCACTGGTTTTACTAGTCCATGGTCAGTTTTAGCTAATGGTTGAAACTCTTCAAGTTCGAGAAGCGTCTCGAAATCCTGAGCATGAGTATTAGCAGTAGATGAACTATGCTTTCCACTTCGAATAGCGATGTATGTTGGTCCAGAATATCCAACGGCTTGCGGTTGTCCTAGCATACTGGAAGTGATTTTGATACCAGCATAAACAGATGGTATTAATTTAGGACGCTCAGCGATTACCCAATCGTGATCAGGCAATTTGATTCTATATTCCATGTGCATTAGATGAGGTGCTTGCTTATTTGCCGCAGATACGCCAGTAGGGACTCGAGCTTTATCATCTTGAGATATGAAATATACTTGATCTGGTCCAGGTATGGATGCTATGTTCTCTAAATAATGGATTGATGGTTCAGCGAACTTGCTATCTAAGTGGCTCTTGTGGTGATCAGTTTGAGCCCGAATAAGCTTAACAGGGTCTGTTGATACATGTCTTCATCCCTCTGCAGAATTAGATTTTCTGGGAATCAAACGAAGATATGTCCCACTGCGACTAATGTCAAATCCTATTTTACGTAATTCTTGTGTGAGTTCATCAAGAGTTTTTACGCTGCGAATTGATTCCGTTCGTCTTCTAGCATCTGCTGCACTCCCAAATAAAGCTATATCCGCGATTGTTTTCAATAGTGAATGTTGATTGCTTTCAAGATGAGGACGTCCCACTGAATCCCTCAGAGGGATTTTCATGACAAATATCTTCTAACTTTCTTTCCATTCCATGCCTGTGTTTCTTCTGGGCAATTGCATTTTGAACCTTCCTGTTTAAAGACTGTTTTGCTGTTTTTATTTCCTCGCGCAACTTAATGATCTGTTTATCAACTTCAGCACGGCTTGGCATAGTATCTCTGGCAGAATACAAAGGATTCAGATTTTTTTCAAGTAGAGCAATCTTATTTTTCATAGCTTCCTGAGAAGGTTTTGCTCTGTTTATCTGTATTTTCATTAATTTCGCGATTCATTACCGGGTTTTATTTTATCTTCTTCCTCTTTTTTAATATTTGAAGTCGCAGTCGCATAAATTGTATTTTTTCTGCAGGTTTACAGGTTGCCTAAAAATAAAAACTTTCCATGGCTTCTGCTAAAGATTTTCTTACTAAGCTACATAAATACAAACTATGGCAATATAGATGGTAAATACAAAACCCTATGGCTTTAAATCTAATATTTTTAAACGAGCAATTCGTTCCGGTCACAAAATACAGGGTGTTAGTTTTCTGTATATATGTATAAAACTAACATCCTGTACTTTGTGACCAATTGACGGAATCAATCATAAGAAATAAATCTATAATATAATGAATATTACCTCTATACTTTGAGATAGGCCATAATATTTTTTAATCAGGAAAGAGAAACTTTTTGGCGATTTCTAATATTTCTAGTACTCATAGGTACCTAAAATGATTTCGTCACTCACCTTAGAAAAAAAATTTAGTAGATTGGATTTATTCTTAGTCGCCGCTTGCAATTCTTCTTCGATTCTCTTAGATACAATGATATCTAGTTCCTTGTCGGATTTTGCTTGTAATTTGTAATTTTGCCACACTTCGTTAACTAACTTTTGTACATTTTGTACTTTCGTACTTGTATGAGATTTTTTAAAACTTTCAAATAATTTTTGGTATAACTTGGATTTGTCTATGTGAAACGACATCTGATTTAAATATTAAACCTGGGCTAATGGAATCAATGGTAACACAAATGTTAACTTGCTTTACTATGCGTACAATACGTCTCTACTCGCTATAGTATCCAAACGAAACAATACACTGATAGAGGAAATTTGGACAAGTGAACACCGCGCGGTAATTCCCCCACTCGGTTCTAAAGCGAGTAGGGGAATTACCGCGCGCTGTGCACTAAACGTATGCATTATTTGTGAGGGTTGCCATTCGTGTAAAAAAGTAAATAACTACCGATGACGTAATCATCATCTAGACTCCCCTACCCCCCATGTCATCCAAAATAAGCAAAGCAAAGACCGCCCGCCCGCCCCCCATAGCGCTCACGTAATACTTGAACGGCCCCTAATCTGATGTGTCGATTTCAAAAATTTTAGCTAGTATACTTATAGTTTATTGATTGTCGGAATAGGAAGCAAAACCCGTAAAACTCCAACACTTTCTTCTACTCTGCATCAAATACACCATTCCTTCCCCTCCACATTCAAATGCCAGTTGTATTTGCAGTGAAGATGGCTCCGACGACGTCAGCGGAACGTCGATATTCCAAGTATCTCACTTCATCCAATTACACGGTCGACTGCGTGAGATTGTGACAGCTTCTCGCTGCCTGAAGCTAGGGGGAAACGGAATGTGGGAGGGGGTGATACAGAAAGCCACCCTTCTCCATACACCCCCTTGCTAGATATAGTCATCACGATTTGCTCGCGAATATACAGTCTATTCAGTCTGTAAGCGAGACATCAGACGCGAGATTTTCAGGATATGTTTGAGCAAGAAAAGACACTTTATTTGAATAGGAGATTTTGGGTCTCTCCTGATATATTTGGATTGTCTCGAATCAGAAACAATGCAACAAAAATAACGGAACGGCCTTGTATAGTTCCAGGTTAGGTATTTTAGAAATAGATCAATGTCAGGTCTTTACCAACCTTGAACAAGGAGTTCAGTTCAGTTGCTTGGCCTTGAGACCCATTAAATATACAGTTTATTGTTGCATAACTTTAAGATTCGATAGAACCTTTAAAATTAATGCATAAAGTCTATATAAACATGGGTCGAAAAATGCGTGGCTTCCGAAATACATGGTGTTTAAATTTACTTTCGAACAATATTTGATGTATAACAGTGAAAATTGGTATACATGGGTTTTTTGGTACAACAAAACGAACCATGGGCATAGTTTTACTGTAGCCGCTAGAGGGCGCTGTCTACTGTACCTGTAGTGTATTAAAATGACCGAAAAAATTTTCTTAGTGCAATTTTTTGCTTTTTGAATAAAAAAACTGATTCTTCGCCCTTTTCAACATAAAAAAGCTCTCTTGTGAGTGTTCGTTATAGTTAGCCGTTTTTGAGATATTTCGATTTTTAAGGTTCGTTGCATTTTTAATTATTTATGGGAAAATAATATTTTTTTTATATTTTCGATTTGGGCATTACAAGTAATTAAGATGATCGTTTAGATTGTGTTTTTAAACACAGCAATAATTCCTAATTCCAAATAAACACAAAAAACAGAATATTAATTTGTTTAATTTTCCAATATTATTTTTAACAAATTAAATTAATTATTTACAACTAAAATGCTATTGGCTAGTTAGGACAAACATACAAAATCTAAAGTAGTTGCTCAAAATGTAAACCCAATTGTTCAATACACAATTCACATCTACGAATGATCGAACGTGGTATAGCATTATTCAAATAAGGCCTTATTTCATCACATGTATTCCTGATTCTGTCTATTAGCATATATTTTGTGGTTACGGGAGTCTGGTACACTTTTTCTTTTAGAAATCCTCACACAAAGAAATCTAATGGATTTAGGTCAGAGGATCGTGGAGGCCAGGCGACTGGTTCTCCACGGCCGATCCATCTTTCTGGATAATTTTCGTCCAGCCAGTTTCTAACTATTCTCGAATAATGAGCTGGACAACCATCAAGCTGGAACCAGGCCAATCTTCTTAAATCTAACATAACATCATCCCACATATTTGCACGTTCAGACTTTAAAAATTCCAAGAAGGTCGCAGCATTTAACCTTGCAGGCAAAGGCAGGGTCCAAAATTTCTTTCCCGAACTGCATGCGGATTTTCATGCGACCAAATATGTTGATTATGAAAATTTAACACTCCACGTCTAGTGAAGCATGACTCATCGGTCCATAAAACGTTACTTAAAAACTCCCTATTATTATCAGTTCTATCAAGAATCCACTAGCAAAATGTGATTCTTCGATCTCCGTCCCCTGGCTGTAGTCCTTGCACAGGTTGCAAATGGTAAGGACGTCTATGGTCATTTCTAAGAACACGGTGAACATGGCTTGCTGAAATACCCAAGGCACCAGAAACTCTCCTAACACTTGTGGTCGGATCTCTATCAAACTCACGCAGAATCATACGGGTAAATCTGCGCTGACGAACATTTATGTTTTGATCCCTTTGGAGATTTCCAAAACCATTTTCAATTATTTGGCGATGCACTCTTACAAATACTGAGCGAGTTGGATGTCGTCTGTTTGGAAATCTTCGTGCGTATTCTCTGGCTGCTTCTGCCGCTAACTCTTGATTGGAGAATAAAAATGGCATTTTTATAAAACTTACAAAAAAAAACAGGAAAAATAAACTAAATTTCATGCATTCACAATTGCAAAAAAACGTTTCAGGTTTCAACAGACAACAAAACTAACTGTCAACTAATTGACGTTTAACCTTATTCTGCTTTCAATTTCAAAAATATTTGCAGGCACAGCTTACTTCTAAAAATTATCGAGATACTGATTTTTTAACGTTATTTTATCAAAAATCGAAATATCTCAAAAACGGCTAACTATAACGAAAATTCACAAGAGAGCTTTTTTATGTTGAAAAGTGCGAAGAATCATTTTTTTATTCAAAATGCAAAAAATTGTACTAAGAAAAAATTTTCGGTCATTTTAAAACACTACAGGTACAGTAGAGAGCGCCGTCTAGCGACTACAGTAAAACTATGCCCATGGTTCGTTTTGTCGTACCAAAAAACCCTTGTATACCAATTTTCACTGTTATACATCAGATATTGTTCGAAATATTTAAAAAAAACTATTTTAGAAAGTAAATTTCGGAAGCCACGCATTTTTCGACCCATGTTTATATAGACTTTATGCATTAATTTTAAAAGTTCTATCGAATCTCAAAGTTATGCAACAATAAACTGAAACACCCTATATGGGAAGAACAGTAGCCTCTTTACCTTACCCTCCACAAAGTCTAGCAGCCCTTTGGAACAAAGTACACCTAGCTTGGCATCACATATACCAAAGAAACATAAATCACCTGCTCAGAAACATGCTCCAGGAGCGGAATGAATGCACACGGTATCAGGTTGACACAACACGCTTTTATTTATATACAGGGTGACTTTTTAGTGTGGACTCTGTTATTGCACATAGTATTTAATACTCTACGGTACCGATATTGTGGAACAATCTACATAAGGAATCTTCCTCCACGTCTACCAACCTTAGGTAGTTCAAAAATCGGATTAGCAAGGTTTCTTTAGGCAGCCGAGGTGTCCTGGCGTCGGTGTAAAGAAAAGTAAGATCAGTAGAACTACGTAGAAAAAATCTTGCGAATTGGAAAGGAAATGTTTTGTTTGACCTGACAAATGCAGAGGGAACGTAAGTTGGCGTGAATTTTGAATGTTTGCGCGATGAAAATTGCTGACCTTCTTAAAGTAATATGTTTATCGAATGAGAAGCTAAAAATAGCAGCATTCGTATTCCATTGTTTTTCGATTTAGTCAGGCCCATATTTCTACTAATCCATTCTCCGTTCACCCTAGTACCACAGAACGTACACATTTGTTATCCGTCCGCGATAATCAAATCCATATGGGCGCCTACCTGGCGGCAAGCCAAATGCCGTATGTGTGGAGGCTCCACTTGACAAATTGCTTGATTATAATTTTTAATAGCTCGGTAAAGCCGAGCCTAATCTCGCTTGAACGTAAACAGGCTTCCGGCACGCACGACAGAACCACCGCACCGCCGGTCTACTAGATCTTTTAAGAGGTACCACTGTTAATAGAGAGAGATTAACAGTATCTTGGCGCAGCATACCACTTGAGATCAAGGGATGAATTAAGAGTGCAGTCACTCCAGATATGATTATGGGTGTAGTTTTTTTTTTTTTTTTGATAAGAGCGAGTATAGGGTAGACATTTAATAACACATGTTTCAATCCAGGTTTTTTGATACCCGTATGGTGGCCAATATACAGGGTGTTCCATAATTATTGCGACAAAATGATAGGGGTTGTAGAGGGCATCAAAATGAACAATTTTGCCTTATAAACCCCTGTTCGGAAATACGCCGTTTGAGCACTACCGCTAATTTTACCTTAAGAGCTCATAGGAGAAACAAAAAATTCACCAGCTGCAAAATGTTCGTCTAGCAGATTTCATGGTCTCGCCGGTTTGTAAAAAAAAGCCTGCTGTGTTTACATTTTTGTTATCGTAAATTCTCCACACCGATTCATTTAATTTATCTGAGTGGTGCGTCAAACTAGATAGTAAATAGCAGTACCTTAGTGTTAAAATGCAGCGTTATTCGTTTATAAGGCAAAATTGCATATTTTTATGCCCTCTACAACCCCTATCATTTTGTCACAATAATTATGGAACACCCTGTATAACTGACTGATTTAAATTGCATGCCATTTTTTGATACCCGCATTTCAGTGGGTGGCGCTGTAGTAGTTGTTTAAATCACATGTGTCCAATTCATCATGAAGCGGTACACGATCCTACAACGCGTCCGTATTGTTAAAACGCTTTACTTAAATAATGAGTCGATTGTTGCAACGAAGATACAAGTTTTCGGTCGAAATAATGTGCCCAGTGTCAACACTATTCATCAGTTGATGTGGAAATTTGAACAAACAGGTGAAGTTAAAGAATTGCCAAGGTCTGGCACGACCATCGTGGTGCAGACAACGGTCACTCTGGGATCAGGAATGGAACAGTATTGTCTTTAGTGACGAGTCTCGATTTTGTTTAGGCATGCACCATGGTCGTGACAGGGTTAGAAGGCGACGTGGTGAAAGGAGGAATCCACAGTTTTTTGTTGAAAGACATGTTCATCTCAGTGTTGGAGTTGTGGTTTGGGGTGGTATATCTTATGGTTCCAGGTCACCTTTAATCTTCATCAGAGGTAACATGAACGCGCAGCGTTATATCCACGAAGTTCTAGAACCCCATCTTTTACCCTATCTTGACACCCTTGCCGATCCAACTTTCCAACAAGATAATGCCCGACCACATGTTGCAAGAGTCACAATAGACTTCTTTCAACATAATGATGTCACATTGTTACCATGGCCACCAAGATCTCCCGACTTCTCCCCAATTGAGCACGTGTGGGATATGATGGGTTGCTCAATTTGCAACGTCCTCCTCAGACTCTAGAAGCACTTCGAGAGGAGTTGGTGGTTGCCTGGAATGAGATACCACAGGAGGACATTGACCACCTGATCAGAAGCATGCCTAGGCGCGTTGGAGGATGCGTAGCACATCAGGGTGCATCCACACATTATTAAAGGTCAAAGGGCTTTAAAGCAGTGCAATCATTTTGAAATTTTTATCATTTACTTATTATGCTTCATTAAGTACTTATACAAAATTTTATTAAAATAAAACCATTTAAACTGGGTGTTCGGATTATGTCACTTAGTATATATTACGGAAGCGATCAAAAATATTCCTCCCGAACCTACCAAAAAGTGATGGAAGAGGGCTCAGGTTTGTGCGGCTCCTAGAGGCGGACATTTGTCTGATATTATTTTTCATACACAATTTCTAAGTTTCAATAAAAGATTAAGATGAAAAAATGGACGTATTTCATTTCATTTCACAGATATTGAAGATACAAAAAAATCAGTTACATATCGGCCACCCTGTATATACATTGCACTTTTATCATCTAATTTCCCATTGTTATCGGGATCAGCAGCTTCTTCATAATAGAATGAATAATACTAAAGACAATTACAATCTTCTACCCGCAACCCGTACATAATCAGAATTGTAAGCGATTTTCATTTTTTCGTGTTTTCGTCCACAGCTCTACCTCCACTAAATGGATTTCCAAAATCTACGAAGCTTCTTCATCCTTGATATGGTAGTAACCTTGTATGAAAATTTCATCAAAATCCGAGCGATACTTCTCTAGTTATGACAGTTATAAAATTTGCAGACAAGCTGAAATGAGTGACATGGTTTTTCATTATGTACATGTCATGTAACAACCCAAATACATAATATCTACATTTTATAAATATTGCCTCGCCAGTTTTGACATAGGAAGTAAAAAGCATCATACATTACTAAATAGAATCGATCACTAAAAACAACATTAGACTATTCATCATTCCAATTTTTTCGCTAGCAAATCGAACACGCAGATTTTAAAAGTTTTTTCGTCCCCTTTTAACACTTCTGTCAACTACTGCTACCAATAAATCATAGTCCTTTAAAATGTTTTTTTTTCATCTTTTACGGTTTGACACAGAAGTTGCCCAGTATATTTTTGTAGCTTCATTCATTCATCTCCAAGATAATGATTCCGTTGTAGAATTTGTGTACATTTTTTAAGTCCTAGTTAGCCCATTTAAAGAAACTTGTATGCTTAATGATGCTATAACGCGTGGGATACTCCAAATATAACTATAATAAAGTTTATAAATCTTATAGTACGTAGGTTTATTTTAACGAACATTTAAATGTAATTTCACCATAAGGATTAATTAACATCAGAAACATCACAGTTGAATATTACTGATACTAATTTGAACTGAGACATTTTTATTATAGCTAAGGACTAGATTATTCAATATTCCGAGGAATATCTTCATTATAGAATTAAGTGAATACCTAATTAAGTTTAATTGAGACGTCTTTTTTCGGTTTAATTGGAGTGACAACGTTTCATATTTACGACACGATTTAGAATATTAGAATTTTTTAATGTGTACTTTTATAATTTATCGACGGAAGCGTCGCAGTAGTCTAGCGGGTCAAAGATGTAGTAAATGTCTACGGTGTGATTATAAAATCATTTTAGCATCTGTTCCAACGGTCGTAAAATGATGAGGAAATTATTGCATTGAATAAAATTTTATATCTACTGTCTATATCTTAAATATCAAACAGAAAAGTACTATGTTCGCCTCTTTTACAATCCAGCTCATGTAATTTCATGTCTTGCAGGTTACAAGTTGGTAAAAGCTTTGCCATAAGTAAGTGTTCAAATCTGATTAGATCTTTGGAAACAAGTTTCCATTCAGCTGATTATCAAAAGAACTAGAACTCCTGCATCTCAGGTTTTCAATTTTCAAATTTTTCAAATTTTCTTTTTAAGTTTCTGGTTCATTTTCTGAACAGCCAAATAAAATCTTGTTTTTAAAATTGTTTAAACGATTCATTCATTATATTGTGAAAGGTTGGGAAATCTCGAACCTGGAGATACCACAGATCAGAATATGTGAATTGACCTAAACATACCTCAGTTCAAAAGTTGATAGCTTGCGAGATACAGGGCGTCAAAGTTAAAATTTTGTTTTTTATTTGTCCGTACTGCTTGAGAAGTATTTCAGTTTTGGCATAAAACTCGGTATAGGGAGGTTTTCTAGAATGAGAAACAAGAATCCGTTATTTTTTATGGCCACTTACAGCTTCAGTAAATAACTTATCATAACTTTTTTGTGCTACACTGTATAGAACCACTGACCGAAAAATGATATTTTCTCGTATTTCCACAACAAAAAAGGTTTACTTGTTTGAAGTGTATAAAGCTAATAGTTTTCGAGATATTAGTTTTTAAAGGTTCCAATGCATTAGTTGTACTGTGATGATAAAACATTTTTATGACATAATAATCAAGTTGCTTTGGATAATATCTTAGTAGCGTTGCTATGGTTTCCAATGTTTGTCATGATATTGCTTTAAACGTCAAGAATAATTTCAAGTTGACAATCAGTTGTTGTTAAACATCATGGAGTATTCGTTTGATGAATATTATGATATTCATTTAATGTACGGATTGGCCAGATGTAATGCTTTAAAAACAAATATCTCGAAAACTATTAGCCTTAATTACTTCTAACAAGTAAACCTTTATTGTTGTGGAAATACGAGAAAATAAGATTATTCCGTCAGTTGTTGTATACAGGGTAGCACACAAAAGTAATGATAAGTTAGTACCGAACTAGTGCTGTGATTGGTGCCCTCTAGAGGTATGGAAATAAAAAATAACGGATTCTTGTTTCTCAAACTAGAAAACCTTCCTGTACCGAGTTTTATGCCAAAATCTGAAATACTTCTCAAGCAATAAGGAAAAATATAGAATAAAATTGTAACTTTGACACCCTGTATCTCGCATACTATCAACTTTTGGGTTAAGGTATGTTTAGGTCAACTCACATATTTTGGTCTGAAGTATCTCCAGTTGCGAGATTTTTCAATTCGTAACTCTTATAAGTGATACCTTGCATTATTCTAAGCAAAAAAGTTCATTATAACCTATGTCCATAAATCAACCGTTTCGGAGCAAAAAAATGCTGAACCTATTTCCTTTTAGGCATGAAATAAATTAATTTTGCACCTTAATAATTGAAATTCATATGCCTAATAGCGTAAAATGTATCAATACATCTATTTATTAACTAACTGTCTCTATCAAAATTACTTTCTGGCTTATTAAATACAATTTTCCGAAGAAAAACAGACAAACAAAATCCCTCAAATAACTGGCAACGTCGTACTCCGCCTGCACTTCATGTATCATCGAATGTTGTTGTGATTACTAATACATTTCACTGTAACTTTATGTAATTTACGGATGTTGTTTTTTTCTTTTTTCGTGCATCGCATCGTGGGAATTGGTGTGTATATCGCCACGTACCGGTAAGTTCTGTCATTTTTTTAAGTAAATGTATTGTACTGAAAGCGTTATTAAATAAAAAATATTAGCCACAACAGATTGCGTAAAAGTATTAAATAATTCCAGGCATATCTTCAACAAAAATATCATTCAAATGTAAACAATTCGATGAATCAGTTGCGTCATGCGCTCTCATCGCGGTTGCGTTGCAGTGTTGCCAAAGGTTTGAGAATGTTTAATTATTTACGACTCACTTTCCTCGAAAACGATTGATTTTCCGACATTAGCTAAAATGAACCTTTTTACTTAGAATAATGCAAGGAATCACCTCTTAAAGTTACGAATATTATTTCCCTAACACCCTGTATATTCAAAAATAAGTTTTCCTGGTGTGTATGTCAATATATACAAAAAAGAAAATTCCAAACTTGAAAATGTTTCATTCCTATGAGTAATACTTGCGTGGAATAGTTCCTCATTAAAAAATAATATTAAAAATATATATAAATTCAACAATCGTCTATACTCCAAGCTTAATTATTCGATAGCAAATTAGCACATAGATTGTTTTTCATTTGCGGTAGCAGCAATATTCTAATCCAAGCAGTAATGCTCCTTTTAAACTTTTAAAATCGTCGGAATCGAAACCACTGGAATCGGGATCAAAACCGCTGGAGTCGGTTCCTTCCGGAGCATCGAAACCATTCCTTCCATTCCGATCCAGCTCTAGCAACGATCCGGGCCTTAAATTTTGCAGTCATACAAATCGATTTTCGATGTTCGAACGGGGTGTCCTAAGGGTCTGGCCTCGCTCCCGAAATATGCGAGTTAAAAAAAATTACCGTGCTTTTCAATTTCCACATAACCCAAGCTTTTCCCTCCAACCCCTCAAAAGAATTAATATTCTTCAGGTGGACCCACCCCCAAAATATTTTCAATATCCGCCCCTGTTCCATTTAGCTGTGACTGTATTCTGTTCACTAAGGACTATCTTTGCCACTAAACCTGATTTTCTAAGAAAGATTACGACTTTTTAATTTGAATCGACCGATATTCGTTTTCAAAAATCCAAATCCGACTCTTTCCTTTGGTTGAAACATCAAAAAGGTCAACTATGGATGATTGTGTTTATAGTAGTATTATTCTTTCTAGATTTAAACCTTTTCAGCATTTATTGAACCAAGCTACTCTTGTGATGCTGTGTGCGCCAGTTTCAGAAACATTTCGGGTTTCTGCTGTCTACGTTCTTTTCTGTTACGACTTGTGTGACCTATCTGAACATGGATTGTCTTCCAAAATAATCAGTGATTTCCATTGAAATGTTGAATAAAGTCGTGAAAAAACTGTTGCCTTATAAATAAGGGTACATTATAGATGTAATATTATGTCTTTGTGCTTTAGAATTAGCATAACTTTCGTAGAATCTCAAATTTTTATAATTTCAGAAAAGACGGTCAGTTATTTAAATGGACCAATGAAAATGGCAGAAATAATAGGTCGATTTTCTAGCTATTATATTTGGTAGGATGTTTTCACTGTTTTTGACGACTCTTGCATGGCAATCTAGTTTTGTCTGTATATCACGTACAGGGTGTTGTACAAAATACGTACCTGTAGAAATGTACCGATTTTTGTTATTTTGCAAAAAAAGGATATAAAACGTATTCCAACTGGTTCATCATCTTTTGTTACATCAAAAACAATTTTTGTCAATTTGTGATCTAGAAATCTACACCAAATGTAAACAAACAGCATATTCTGCATTTCTGGATTCTGAAACATCCATATTTGTAAAAGTATCCGCATTCACCTATTATTCATCGTCTAGATATTATCAGTCAGAATCAAAAATACCTATTTATGAAAATATATCTCCAAACATTTTTATATTTTCTAATTATTTCTATTATTATAACACGTCTGGGATATGAATTGCTCTTAAGGTGATCTGCACATCTGCAGTGTTGCCGAACCGACAAAAAAACGGAATCGGTTAATAGTGTCGTTGAATTCGGTATAAGGTAAATGCCGTCATGAAAAACGTCTGTTATTGTATTGGGCGCGCGCACATGTTTTTTGAGGGCATAGTTCTATATTACAACTTCTACAATGTGCATACTGGTCGCTCTTTCAAAGTACTTTGCCACCATTCTGGAAACTCTTTTTTCGATTCTTGCTTATAGGATTGTGAATATTTTTCTGTTTTACCCCTGAATTCATGAAATCACCTCTCATTTTAATTAAATATTTATTTTGAAAGCAGACTGATTTCGGTTTCTTTATTACTTGTCCGGTGATGAGGTAATGACGGTAATCTACCAGTATGTACCTTTTGTATGCACAAAAATCAATTCAGGGCAAGCGGAGTAAGGGATGAGGATGTGCGTTCGTAATCATAGGCAACCCAAATCTACGCCCCTCATGTGCCCAACTGCCTGAGTGCGTATGCATATCTATGATTGATATGGGGTCTAAAACTATGAAGACTACATGAAATTAACTTTCAGCTCTTTTTCGGCAAGTATAGAAATATATAAATTATTTTGAAAAATCGTGGAGAATGATGGTATCGGTAAATATTCTTTTTTCGGTAAAAATCCGATTCAAGTCCATGCATAGACAATCTGAAATTTGCAATATGAATTTATATTCTAAATTCTATGCATATCCTTTTATATTCGTCAATATTTCATTTGAAGCTTCTTCTTGTCATAAGATTCTAGCAAAATGTAAGATAGTAAAGGCAACACCGCACCCTGCAGCCCAGTTGACAAGAACGACAAGCTGTCAAGATTAGGGATGTTTAGATCCACGAAAAGTATCGTTATGTCCATTCTTATCGTTTTAGGAAGTATCGATACTCTAAAATATTGGAACAAGATTATCGATATCCAGCGGAAGGAAACAAAGAAGAAAAGTAATCTGAAGTTAGTCACTCTTTCTGACACAGTCCGATTCGAAAGATGAAGATACTCGTGAAATGAATCGATACTTCTAAATATAGGATCGTATCGAACATCCCTACTGTCAAGATGTATAATCTGAGGTACCGACGGAGCTATTTTGCGGCGTCATGGAAATAATTTTAAATTTTCATTTGCATTTTTTCAAGTGTTCTGCAATGATCTTGGGAAAAATTCCACGTATAGTCTTATAAAGCATAGTAGGGTATATTTCAACAGTTAGCGGAGCTTACTCCACGGGGACCAAGGGTTGACGGTAGGCTTGAGACATACGACTCTTTTCTCTGAGCTCGCTTATGTCATTCATCTCTCTTCAGTGATTCGTTCATACGGAGTCGTTCGTTTGAACGATACGATTGTGTTGCCTATAGTAACGACTCACTGAGTCAGAGGATATACATCATACTATGAAAATGAAATATGAAGGGTTAGGGTTGCCGATGTTACTGTATTTAATTTTGGTTGAAATTGAATGTAACGAATATATACTGTCTTCTGAAAAAAGAAGGGATATGTGGTACGGTTTTGAGAAATTACCGAATTCTGAATCAACATGCAATTGTTCCTCTCAGATAGTGTCACATGTGTCACTCGTTGGGGGGTTTTGAAATGTAATAATCAGCTGTTATTCAAATAATGTCTAATATAAACATAACCTTGAATGTGTACTAGTGAAACAAGAAAGTTATTGTAAATTCTATTTCTTTGCAGGTTTTAAGTTTGCCGGTAGCTTTACGACATATATTTGAGTATTTCTTAATCGCTGTAAATATAATGTGGATGTTTGTTACAACTAAAAAATATTTAACTATGGATGTATGGATATCAGAAATCCTGAATGGTTTTGTGGGAATATCAATCTAAGGTGCTATAATGGTACTGATGAAAGGCAAGTACATGAATGAATGTTTGAAAACGAGCAATATCTATGAAATTTTTGGTAGAGCCTGTCATCAAGTAGGGGCTTAATGGCTATCTTCATGAGGTTTATAGGAAAAGAACACACGGTAGGTGTCAGGAATCAGTAAAATCGCATATCAGTTGAAGAAAATGATATAAACCTGAATAAACAATTGACAATATTAAATAAAAGCATGAATTTTATTCATTAATGAACACTTTTTTAAATTTTGACTAAACCATATGTAATTTCTTAATATTAAATAAGCTGGTGATGTTTCAATGACAAGCTGTTATCTCATGCTTTGTTTTCAACATTTCATAGCTATTGGTTGCTAAAATTTGTTGATTGGAAGTTGAAGCTCATTTGCTGTATTTGACGGACTGTTACCCTATAGGTGGAGAATAACGGACTGTTGATTTGACAATCCTGCTGAAATCCACCCTAAATGAAATAACCTACTTTTGTATGGAAAAATGATTAGTTGCTTGCAACGAAACATCTTTCCCGAAAAGATCGAAGGAACTGGAGGTGGTTCTTATTCCAGCCTTTCATATTTTTTTAACCGAACCAGCAGCGTGAGCAGACGCTTGGATACCAGAACACTGCGATTACTATGAGCAGCTTGAAGAAGCTTTGTTATTTCGACTTTTGAACTTCCTAAGCTTAGCCGAAATGTCAAAAGCCCCTACAGAGAAATTGTTCAACCATCTCGATACCCTAGAACAAAGGTGCGGTCCTATCGGCTAATTCTGGATGTACGAAGTTCGACTCGGTTAGGATGGGAGGCCCAAGCCAGGCAGGTCTGTCTCTCAGGCACATCGCGCGTCGGCATCATGGAGGACAGCTCTGAGGAGCAAAACCCATTGACATAGCGATAGAAGAAAGCTTCATCGCCGACGACCCGCCGGTTCGAAAGCGCCTGTTTGTCATTGATCAGCCGGATAGCCCCAGGTCTTATTTGGGCCTTGTACAAAACGAACAGATTGTGTGGCGAAAAGTACTTCATCGTCGATCTGCTATAGACCTGTAATTGTAAGGGTCAATCTTAGATACGTTTCTTGGGAAGGGCTGGACATAAGACCAAAGTTTTTTGGGGAAAAAACTGAACATGCTGCACATCTCTACAGTACAACGGTATAAATTAAGTCCAGACCAGAAACTTTGTTGAAGTCGAGCTACAGTCTTATGCCTGAGGGGTTACTTCCCGCACAGTATATGAATCTCTTTGAATGTACACACTCGGGCGTTGGCTGGAGTTGGCAGCAAAGACCTCGACAAGCTATTATATGATTATATTTAACTCATAACAAGTATGTCAGCAACGCGAATGTTCCGACATTTTCAGAGACACGCGTAGGCAGGCCGTCAAGGACTTCTGAACATGGACTTTGCCGATGGCGCACAGTGGCTGGCATCCACTTACAGAAATAAATACGGTGACAAAGCGAGCACATAACATAAAGCCTGCTTATACCTGTCCATGTCAAGATGAAAAAAATAAGCAACGAACGGCACCAACCGATATATTTATACATCCTGGGCGCAATATAACGAAAGGTACACAACTAAATAAAATATAAATCTTTTAATTTGTCTGGTGTGGGCGTACTTTATTGGGAGAATATGGTAATCGGACAACGGACGCGAGACCATCTTCAGTGGTGGAGATGGTGAAGAGGATAATGAGGTTGTTGACTGAAAAGAAATGACTGAGTAGAACCGCAAAAAAGTTCATTGCAGAACCTGGAATCACAAAGAAAGGTTGTAGGTTGTAGTTGCTGCTGAAATTCCAATATCGGTCTTCCTATAAAGAAAAAGTCATTCTCAGTACTCTTCGCTCCAATTCATCGTTACAGATACATATAGAATTCAAGATACCTGCACTAAACTGAAATTTACGAGAGTTGACCTCCACCTTTGACCCTGTGCAATAGAGATTTAGTTTGTTTTATTTTTCTGCTTAATCCACTTTAAAAAGTTTCTACCAGTCATGCAGAGTTTCAATAGCCTCCTGGTAAAAATTTTGTACGATTGCAGAAAAGCATTCCTCATCTATTCAACCAGGTTGAATACTTTAATCAATGACCCCATATATCCTTTGTTGCATGTTGGCATTTTTTAAATACTTTAATTTTGAGGACCAAAACTAGCGAATCGGAATTTAGCCATTCAGAGTTGCTGGGTGGAGGATAGCCATAGTAACGCAAAAGGTACAGCAGAGAGCTGATGAAGTAATATGACCGCCACGCTAAATATTTTGAGATACACAAAAACTAAAAACTATTTTTCGAAAACTAGTTGCCCGAGACGGAGCTTCATTACCAAATGCCTGTTGTAATCGTTCGATACATTGGTGTTCAGTTAAACCGAATTTAAAGTCATACTCCATGTTTCGTCTTAAATTTGTTTACACCACGTGCACTGTAAGATACTTGCAAATGAACTGAATGCGGCGACTTACTAATAAACGACTCTTTCTAATAGTGCACTGCTGCCGGCTTTAACTAGTATAGTTAATGCACATCTCAAAATATACAGCGTGCCACTCGTATAGATGATAATAAAATGATCTTGTTTACCTGGCGGCTTTTAGTTGCTTTTACCATGGCTAGAATTACAGAAATAGATAATGGTTTATTTATAGGCACAAATATAAAGTAGAAATGTTTGTTATAAAAATTCGATACAAGACTTAAATACCTAAAATACTATAAGACTAAGTAAAAATATCAAGAAATGATCAAGTAGTCGTGCTGGGCGCTAAGCAATGGAACATCTAATTAAATAGTTCCAAATCAGATACATTGGAAACTATGCCCCTTGTTAACTTGCTCCAACGGTTCGCTTCAAAAACAACAATTTTTAAATTTTGTTTGTATAATATGCCCTTGCAGTTCTTCACGTCGATCTTGTAACACCATATCATTCACTCTTTCAATGTTCTGGTACAGATGGCCTTCTGCCATGTTGCCAACTTTTACTCGTACTTCTGCTCTTAAAACCACAACACCAGCGTTCCACTATACCATTAAAAACTGCACACCTTCTTTAAAACAGTTGGACGTCTTAACTTCATATTTTCGTAACGTAGCCTACTTGCTTGTTTTACTCTCAATAAGCTTATTACATTAGATGTTATTGAAGTATAATAGAAAAACCGCATCGGGCCTAGAACCGATCCTTATCGAGCGTCGAGGAGAAAAATTCCTCAAATATAGTTGATATCTTTCGATCAGCAGTAATTATAATATCAATACCAATGATGTGAACCTTACCAAATGACTGAGTGAGTTTACTATACATTTATATGGCGTAGGCTAGAAGATTACTATCAGGTGTCAAAAACTTATACTGGAGATACTTTGGGAGCTCCGTATTGATGCACTCCTCTACGACTCTGCTGTTCAGAGAGCAAACTTATAGGCTTGTAGGCTTGGAGCTGTTGAAAACGGTATTCTATGTTTTTTTGAACCGGTTAAATACAAGGAATTTTTAGCCCCCTGAGGTAATGACAGAATCAGAAGAGAACAAAAAAGAACGTAAAAGGATCGGACAAGGCTTCGATGCACATCCCTTCAATACTATCGTTGGGATAGTACCGGCACCAAAAGCTTTCTTGACGTGGACTATAACCGCTGCTGGATGGTTTTATGTATGAAAGTTACTTTCTTTGGTACTCGAACGTTGGGAGCATTATTCGGCATTAAGAGAGATTGCGTTTTGTGCAAGGTAGAGGCCACTTGTGATCTTATCTTCATTCTCCTTGACCAGTGCTTGACATCAGTATTTTTCATCAGCTCAGAAACAATTTACGAGTTATTGCCTTTAATGTTTACATTGAGACAGGTCACTGTAGTGGCGAAAAAAGTAGCTGCTTCATTTGGCCGGACCATCATGGAGTTTTTTCCAATTTTCACTATTCTGTCATATCTACCAAGTTTATCTAGAATTTTAATCGAGTACCGCTAGTTTAAATGTAAGACCAATAATTGCTTCCAACCAGCTTGACAGTCTGAATAGATGGCAAGTCGCTAAAGAAATTTCTTACGTTGAGGATATTATGACGACGGGCTTTCCACCGACATTTAACTGAAACAAAAAGTTTTATCCTCTCAGACTTCTTTAGATCTCCTTTACAATTCTTTGATCTCTTAAGATTACCCTATTGTATGTATAACCCTATTTATCTGATACCCACATCATAGAAATTAATACAGAAATTAATAGGGGTTAATTCATTTTGTATTGTCACTCAAACCACATGTATGTTCAAAATTTCAGCTCAATTGGTTATGGTTAATTGGTTCAAAAATCAGTTCCAAGATTTGCCCCACACATACATACATATCATATTAACATACGTACAGGTCAAGTTGAATAAAAGCAAAATAACATTTCAGTGCATGCATGGTAGACTCGAGAACACCCAGCCCCCCTGACCACTTGCGGTTGTGGCAACAAATATGGACAAAATCATTTTACTCCACGGAAGCCATTTCCAATGTACTCGTACAAAGTCAACAATGTATCAATCTAGGGATCCTACATTTGCCCATTGTGTTCCGTCACTGACTGGTACTCTGCTACCAAACACCATTGAAGCTTCACGCTTCACGCTTCTGTGTATTTATTTAAGCCGGATCCAGCTCGCATTCTGTGGTGGCTCACTGTTTATTATTAATTGTTAATTTTTACGAGAATGGCTCCTTGTCAACGTAAATTTGTATCCCAGCCACTTTGTTTGGACGTCTACGAACTATCCAAGAAACACCAGTCTTATGTTTTACCAAGACGAGATTTGCTGGACAATTGATGGTGTTATTTTCTTTAGCAAGAAAGTGAATGAGATGATTATATTCGTAAAGGAGAATGGACAAACATTTATGGAGTGAGGTACGTGACTCAATAATTACATGCTCAAACGGTCTTACCTGTAAGTGATGTTCGATCTTAATTATGTAAAGTACTCGTCGAAGTAAATATTTAGAATACATATCGTAGTACCCTCGTAGTAGTAGCCAACCGCCACGATTTCAAAGCGCGCACGCAGCGAAGGAAAGCGGCACCGCGCGCCATCACCCTACCTTCCTCCCCTCTGGCTGCCTATAAACCTTCATTTTCTTCAAAGTTGTTGCAACAATTGGGTGATACATAGGGAGGGAGCTATTTACTTCGACGAGGACTTCACATAATTAAGATCGAACATCTCTTACAGGTAAGTTCGGTTGATCATGTAATTATGTTATAGTTGCAACAACATACTACTAATGCTCTGCAATAGTGAACGATAGGTTGTACACAACTACACAAATTGTACGCAATACATGTGTCAACTAAATGTACATTTCCATTGTAACAACTCAAGTTAGGGCTTTTAGCAACAGGTAATATAAATAAATGAATAAATAAATAAAAACCCTTTATTTTAAACTCGGCGAAGGCCAGCTATGCTGTTAACTTAACCGAGCATGTAAAAAGTAACAAGTAACAACAAGCCTAAAAGAAAAGTAATATGACAAGAAACAAGTTTTACATTACATTAATTTTAGAATATTACATAACAACAATGAACAATAATAACTACAGATGTACGTATACAAAGAAAATAAGCAATAATAAACAACTTATGCTTCACAAAAGCAGTTGTTTCAGTTTTCGTTTGAACATATTAGGAGACATATCTTCAAATTGACCTATATTGGATTGGTTTAGATGTTTGACTGATGTATAGGAAAATGAGGTTTGAGTCATGGTTTTAGCTATTTTAGGTATTTCATAAAGTACATTAAAGCGTGTTGCACAAGAGTGAATCAGATTTCTACGAGTTAATTTTTCAATCAGATATGGAGGGCTTTTAGTTTTAATCAATTTATGAAGAAAGCAAGCACAATGCAGCTTTTCTCGATTGGAAACATTCAACCGTTTCAGTTCGGAAAGTTTATGACCGACATGATCGTGACGTCTAAGCTGGTAAATAAGTCGTATGCAAGAATTCTGCACTTTTTGGAGTTTATCCTTAGTAAATACATCTAAGCAAGGACCATACACAAAGTTGCAATACACACCAGTGCTTCACAGAGAACCTTTTTTAACTTAAAACTAAGAATATCTTTACGTTTGTAAATATTGCGAAGATTAAAATAGGCTTTTTGTAGATGCCTAGACACATGACTTGTTATCAAAGATAACGCCCAAATTTTTATATTCCTCAACAACCGGTATTGCCACACCATCCATTGCTATCACCAAGTTTACAGACGCCCAATCTTCAGCTGGTCCAAAGTAAATTATGGTTGATTTATTAGGATTCAATTTCAAGCCATGATTAAAAGAGTATTTAAAAACTGAATCCAAATACTCGTTTAGCCTCCTAGCCGCTTCAATTGCGTCCGACTTAGCAAAAGAAAGCTGAATCTGTGTATCGTCAGCGTATCTATGATTGTTTATATCACCAAAGCACTCCGACATATCAGCAGTAAAAATGATGAAAAATAAAGGACCCAAAAGTGATCCCTGAGGAACTCCTCTATCCACGTTCAAGGGTTTTGATTTAAGCCCATCAATTGAGACCGACTGCGATCTGTCATCCAAATAACTACGAATAAGTTGAATAGTCTTAAGTTTAAATCCATAGTAGAAAAGTTTTGCACACAGCAATGCATGGTTCAGGGTATCGAAGGCCTTGCTAAAGTCCAACAACACTAATGCCGAAGTTTCACCCCTGTCCGCAGCCAAAATAATGTCGTCTAAAACCTTCAACAGTGCCGTGGTAGTACCAAACCCTTTACGGAATCCAGACTGCAACTTGGGTAATAAATTATTATCTGTGAAATAAGTAATGATTTGCCTATAAATAAGCTTTTCAAATACTTTAGACAGCACTGGTAGTATACTAATTGGTGGCAAATCAGAGACATCCTTAGGGCTGCTAATTTTAGGCAGCGGCAAGACCACAGCCGTTCTCCATTGCGCAGGAAAAATCCCTTTTGTATGCAGGTTAACAAGCACGGGTAAGATCGTTGGACAACACAACCTCACCATGTCAAGGCTAATTCCGTCTGCACCAGAGGCATTTGACCCAATTTCCGATATTGCCCAGAAAACGTCATCTTTACTAACGAGTTTCAATTCAAATTCTGCGGTTGTACATTTGGAATTAAGATATTTAGAAATAGTATTCGTATCGACAGTGCTAGGTATTTGTCGCACCGAGTCGATAAAATATTGATTAATTAAATTTGGGTTTTTAAGATGGATTTCTATATTTTTTTAGATCTGTTATAGATATTAAGTTGGTCTAGGGTTTTATACGACGTACCTGGTTCAAAAATTATCATCCATTACATGGTAATAAGCAAATAACCTAATAACATGGTAATGTTTAAGGTGTAGAGACTTGGTTCACCTCAAATGCTGCTTGAGCAAAGCTATTTTTTGGAATAAGAGATTTGTGACGTATCTCAGGAAACGCACTACAGCCCGCCGCGGGCCTGATACTACTATAATTTAGCATGCGGAGAGGTAGACGCATTTCATGTACTGTGGGCTGTCAATAGTGACACTCTCTGCTAAAACCGACTTCATCGGTCTGGGAGCAGAGGCCCCAACTATGATCTTGATAATGACCTCGACGAGGAGCAACACATCGTAAGATCTGTCAGGAGATATTTTACGGCCAACGGCGTCAGTGACAGTCGCGCATTCGTTGGTGATTTTTCTTCATCAGAAGATTCTTCTTCAGAAGCTTCTTCAACCGAAGATTTACTTAGCACATCAGCGGTATCTCCTGAGATCCCGCATTGCACACCAGCAGAGATTCAAGGTCATATTAAAGACCTTAAAGTGCGTAAAGCACCTGGGGAGGATCAAATCACTAATAAGGCGCTGAAGCTGCTTTCGCGGAAGTCCTTAACTTCTCGTGGCAATAGTCAATGCCATGCTAAGGATCCAGTACTTCCCATCCGCGTGGAAGATCGCTGAAGTTATAATGATTCCAAAGAAGGTGGGCTCGATATTTCCCCAGGATTATCGTCCCATTAGCCTGCTGTCAGCTGCGTCTAAGCTCGCTGAAAAGGTGATTCTACGTCACCTTGAGAATTTCTCGTCGGATCACCATGTGATTCCTGACGTGCAATTCGGTTTTCGGTCTGAACATAGTACGGAGCTACAGGCGGTTAGGCTGGTGGAACGTGTAACCAGAGGATTCACCCTTAACGAAAGTACTGGCATCTTGCTTTTGGATGTCTCAAAAGCATTTGACAAGGTGTGGCACGCGGGCCTCTTGTATAAACTAATTCAAAAGGGCTTCCCTTTTTGGCTTCTAAAACTACTGAAATCCTTCCTTGAAGGTAGGAAATTTCGGATCAAAATTGACAACGTCCTGTCGACAACACGGCTGATTACAGCCGGCGTCCCTCAGGGTTCGGTCCTTGGACCTATCCTTTACTCACTGTACATCCATGACGTCCCTAGTCCCAACAACTGTGAAGTCTATCTCTATGCTGACGATACTGCATTGGTGGCTCAGTCGTGGTCTGGTGACCTAGTCCATGACAGGCTGCAAAGTGCGGTGGTGGAAGTATTAGATTGGGCGGATCGGTGGCTAATTAAAATAAACCATTCGAAAACGCAGGCAATCTACTGTACAAAAAGTATCTCGGTGTCATTCTGGACAAAGGGATGACTTGGCGGAACCATATGGAAGCGCTAAAAACTAAATTCCAAATTACGTTTCGGCAGCTTTACCCATTATTATGTAAAGGGTCAAAATTAAGTTTGATTAACAAGATTCGACTCTATAAGGTGGTCATAAGACCAGCAATGACTTACGCATGTGCGGCTTGGTGTTTTATTGCTAAAACACACATGCGAAATCTGCAGATTCTGCAAAGCAGGACGTTGCGCACTATTGCTGATGCCCCATGGTATGTCTCTAACGAAACTCTACATAGAGACCTCGATGTCCCTTACCTAAAGGACTACATTAAGCAACAGGCGCAGCGGCGCTATAGTCTAGCGGAATCGCACAGCAACCCTCTGTTGCGTGAGTCAGTGGACTACACAGTCGAGCAAGTTCGCAAGCACAAAAGGCCGCGGCTCGCACTGTAATCAAAATTAACTCGTGAACTTAGAACAACCAAAATTGGAGCATTTTTACACAATCTTTAGAAAAAAAAATCAAATATTTTTAGACCGTATCAAAATCTGTGAAGTGATTTTAACAATGCCTAAACGCTGCCTATCCTAAAAGATTCTCTTCTTCCCCTTTGCTCTCGTTCTTCCTTCTCTCCTGTCCTTCTCCTTTTTTCCTTAAAGTTGTCTGGTTTCTGGGTTACCAGACCTGACAGATTTACAAACACTGTGATTCAAGAGCAAAGGTCCCACGGACCGCTCTGACAACCAACGATGACTTAAATGGGAGCAGAGGCAATCATTATTTTCGGCACATTTTCCAACTTTACGCGGCAAGCATACTGTAGGATAGGAAATCGGCGTTTCAGGTGGCCGAATCAGCGTTCAATTATAACTTTTTCTTGTTTCAAAAGCTTATTATAATTTATTTCTGCACCTGGAGTAGGATTTCTGAAGGGAGTCATAAGGCGTGGGTCAATACCATAACAATCATCGCCAAGTGCTTTATTTATTAGTTGTGAATTTCTCGATATTCTGGAATCATGCACTGATCCAGGTCAACACTTGTGAACATCTCTCTGGCATCACAAGTGGCTTGCACATTTAAAGTAGGTTTGTTTCCCTTTTCGGTTGATATACTCATCTCCATGGCGATTTGATTTCAGGATTCCTATATGTGTATAATCAATGACAGCAATTGCTGTCGGAAATTTATACATGCTTTGCCATATCCGCTTGGCCTCCATCAGTTCATGGTTGGTAGTTGGAAACTTGATCTATTCGTTCGACTGTGCAACTATGCTGTTTACAACTCTATCCACAGTCCGAGATACCGTTGCTCCTCCTCCTCGAGTTTCCTCATTCTCAACTAAAAATCTGTTCGCAAGCCAGTGTACATTTGCTTTGTCGAACCGATATAATTTTTTGAAGTCACGACCAAGTGAAGATAAACGAGGTGTACGTTTTAACATCCCTAACATCCACAATTTCCGCAATCATCGTTTGACCACCTTTCGTTACGAAGTTGAGTCTGCTACTGACCACTCTCAGAATTTTTGAAGGATATGCTTTCTAAGGTGAGGATTATGAATATCCTTTTACTTATGTCACTGCTTTGAAGGATATGCTTATACTGAAAAAGCAAAAGCATTTACTTCAAATTATTATAAATACCATCTGGAGGATTTCCTTCAAAAATTGCAAGTACAAGGATATTCTTTATTTTATGATTACGGCTCATTGAATCTGAAAAAACACATTTTCTCATCGTTTGTTGTCAAATAAAAAGTTTTCCCACAGAAATTGGTGTATCCATTTTAGGCGTCCATGTTTTAAATACCCCCTTGAACAACTTGCACCAATAAAACCAGACTATAAAATTATTTCTAATATGATTGGACTAATTGTGAGAGAAAAAATTATGTCCCCCCCCATATGCGATGGGACTTTGCCAATTCGTTTAATGCAAATATTCTAAGAATTTGTGGTAGCTGCTCCTAATTCGGGTTTGTTATATATTCTTAGCACATTCTACTGATGTGCGGTATGTTATTTTCGCACGAGTTTAGTACGTGATATTTCTATTACAGTACATTCTTAGAACATGCATAACAAGTGATTTTGTTTACTGAGCCGCCAATACAAAATGTAGCACAATGCCCGTTGGTCCGTAGCAGATGTAACGATTGTCCGCTGCTCAGCCTCGGCTGCGGAAAAAAGGTGGGCGCCAACAAGCAATAAATCTGTGGTTTGTGCGCCACGTAAAAAGAAGAGAACGGGCGGGAAAACTCTTGGGATGGTGCGCTGGGAAGGACATTGATTGCCCGGGACGGGGCCGCATAAGTCTTCTTTCGCTTTCCAGCTCGATTCCGCTTCCCCTCGGGTCTCCCTCCTTCCTCCTCTAACGTCACAGCCTCCCCCGATTTGTCCGCTAATGGTGGCGTTCCCTCTCGATTCTTTTCTGCCTCCAAAGTGGACGTCGGTGTCGCTTCGATTAGTCCGTGGGATGCCAGGGACATGACTGCAACGATTTTTTTGGAACTCAAGCTTTCAGAAGGACCATAATTAATATTAGGGAATGAGCAATGAGATGTATGAAAAGCTTTGAACTGTCGTATCGTTTCCACGCATAATGAGGCAGCCCTGGGTATTTGATGATACTTTGATAAATACCAGGTTCCTGCTCTAAATTATCTCCAAGCCTTATCTTGGAGTGACTCAATTTGAAAGAAATAATAGAGGCAATTCTCCATTTTTAATAATAATAATAAAGATAATAAATTAACATAAATAAATAAATTCAGACTACTCTTGGGTCTAATCGCCTTAACATTAACTAAGTATTAGAGCAAATTTACGGGACCTATTGCATGAAACAATCCGATATTTTTTCCCAATTTTAGGCAGTGGAGTGCTATCTATTCATGAGATAAGTAAGTGTGCCTATCGAGTTTTGTAGCCTTTATTGCTTATTTAATAAGTAAATTTCAGCTACCTCCAGCTGGTTTCTCTGCTATTTTAGAGGCTTTTCAATAAATTACAAAATAGAACTTAATTTTGCAACAAAATACAGTGTGTTCTACATGTAGGCGAAGATATGAAATAACGTCAAACATGCCCATAGAGTTAGACCATATACTTGTCTCTGCCTTACCGTTCATCTGGCAAGGCCGCTCCTCCCCCATGTCTCACCGCTCGACGAATCCACTCGTCAGATTTGGCAGCGTGGCAGCGACGGAATGGGATTCATGGGAGAGACTGTGACGCCGGTTCACCCAGAGTGAGACGCATCGTAGAAGATATCTCATTAATTCTAAAGGCAAATATACAGGAAAACCTATTATGTTTGAAATACGTTTAATAAATCCGTACTATATTGGAAGCGTATACGAGGGATGTCTTTTAAGTTTTGCATATAGAAACATAGTAGGCCACGCGTCAGAACTGAATCTTAACCTCACTCTTTAGTAAACTTAAATTCAAAGTTTCACAACAATACGTGCAGTTTTCTCACTACAGTGAATTTTTAAGTGTCACCAAGTCATTAGAAAAATGGAACTCAACCGAGAACATTTTCGCGCCATAATATATTACAATTTTCTGAGACAATTATCGCCTTGCTGAGTTACTGTCTGTTTTCGGCAACGAAGCGCCACATTAGTCGACAATTTCCCGTTGGTCTGGAGAATTCAAACGTGGACGGGTGAGTCTTAGCGATGATCCCAGGGTGGGTGCACCAAAAACGGCAGTCACCCAGGAAAACGTCGATGCTGTACGCAAACTCATCATTGAAGATAGACAACATGTGACATATCGCGAGATTGAGGTGTCCTTGAAGATCTCAAAGACCTCAATTCAAAAAAATTTACATGAAGAATTAGGAGTAAGAAAATTAGTTTCTCGTTGGATACCCCACCTGTTGACTGAAGAGCAGAAAGCAGCCAGGGTTAATCGGTGTCAAAAAACGCTTGACCGTTTCAATTCCGGAAACTCAAAAAATGTATACAGCATTGTTAGTGGTGATGAATCGTGGATTTACTGACTGTTATGAACCAGAAAATAAACGACAGTAGGCTGTTTGGGTGTTCCAATGTGAAGAAAAACCAACAAAAGTCATCCGTTCTCGAAGTGTTTCGAAAAAGATGGTCGCGACATTTGTGTCAAAAGCTGGTCATATTGCAACAATTTCTCTTAATGAGCAAAGAACTGTTACTGCAGATTGATGTACCACCATTTGTTTGCCAAAAGTCATCACCGAGCTTCGAAAAATCAACCCCGAAAGAAGAATCATCCTCCACCAAGACAATGCAAGCTCGCACACAGCCCAAAAAACAAGGCAGTATTTAACGGAAGAAAACGTGGAATTATTGGACCATCCTCCATATAGTTCCGATCTAAGTCCTAACGATTTCTTTACTTTCCCGAAAATTAAAAACCAGAAGAAGCAGTTGACACATTCAAAAATGCCGTTTTGGATCTGCCAGCAAACGAGTGGAATAAGTGCTTCGAAAATTGGTTCGAGCGTATGCAGATGTGTATTAATCGTCGTGGAGAATACTTCGAAAAACAATAAAGTCATTTAAAACTACCTACCGTGTTGTTTTATTTCCATATGCAAAACTTAAAAGACATCCCTCGTAAACTACTACCTCCTGCAAATTGAGACATACTCTCCCGAACCCGTAATTTTCAACCCGTCCAAAAAAATTTCTGAAAAAGATCGTTTTTTTCTTTTTGCTCCACCGCCACTGCACCGATTTTCAAAAATTAGACGTCTCCCTTGTCCTTGCCATAGTGTCAACCTTGTATGAAAATTTCGCCAAAATCCTAACAGTAATTTCCTAGTTATAGACGAGCTAAGGTTTAGTTGACAGACTGACAGGCGGACCGACAGACACACGGACAGACAGACCGACAGACGGAACGGTAGACAGACCGATGGAAATGAGTGACATGATTTTCCATGATGTACATGACTTATAAGATAAAAAAAACTAAATATCTCATTATCGAAATTTTTCTTGATTAGAATTCTCCCTTGCCACTGGCATAGGAAGTAAAATGTAATTTTAAAACTTCAGTTGCTGAAAACTCAAAATCCTCATCGAATTTTCTGCAGATTCTTCATGGATTTTATTACTATATACCAATAATATCTAAAACTACCATTGGGGATGGTCCCGCCCAGGGCACCTTTTTCACTTATCTATCTGGTCTGCAAGAGCGCAAGTCTTATCGGAGCCCCTTGTACTGAATGTGAAGGTTAGATGGTGGCAAGTCTTTCTAAGTGATACGCCACTGTACGTTCAACATCTCCCTTCTATCTACATGTCACTCCCTAGGGATTAAGCTCGGGCTTCTTTAAGCTAATTGTCAGATAAATAAGTGCGTCCCTTGTCCTCTGGCTAATTAGCTGGAGGCTATCAAGGGATGTAGAAGGAAGAAGAGGGGTTGGTGGGAAGCGGATTGTAATCGGAAACGCTATACAGCGTTAAAAAAATACATGGGATCTTAACTAGGAAAATCCCTTAAATTAGAGGGTCGTGGATAATCAACCAAAGAGTAGTTATACCAAGAGAATACACTTCGTAGAATGTCGTTTTGATCCGACTCCATTGACCTTGAGTTCAGCCTGCATCCCGATATAAAATGATTTGGGGTTTGTTAGTCAACTGTGCCGAACATCATTCAGTGTCTTGCAGCAGTTATTTCTTCAAAGGAAAGGTATGAATACTGGTCTCAAGCTAAGGTCGTGTAAAAGATTAATATAGTCTAGAATTTCCTACTGTGACTGTATTTATGGGTCTGCGCTAAGATCGATTGAGAAAAGGAGACTTCAGTCTACTTTAAATGCGTGTCTTAGGTTTGCTTGTGGAGTGGGAAAATTTGAGACAGTATCATACTAATATTGTGAGCTGGGTGTTCAAAAAATAGAAGAGCTACAAAAACAACACAAGCCTCTCCATACCTGTCAACCAAATTTGTCAGATACTCAGATATCAATCAACTGAATACAAAAGAATAGAGAGAATCTTGGTTATCTCTAGGCATTCAACTCTATTTAAAAATATCAACTCGATGCCTTCCGAGTTCACTCACTACTCTTTAACGAATTTCAAAAAAAAATTGAAACATTCATCTCTGATAATATCGCCCAGTAAATATACCATGACCATGAGTAGCGACTTGTTACTGGTTTTTCGTTTTGTGTTTCCATTAGATTAGAAGATTTACATAAATATTTGATCGGTAAAGTAGAAAAACGCTTTTTCAGCAACTTTTCACCTTTCTATATGTAACGTATACTTTGTATAAGTAAAGCCCCGTATTATTATTATTATTAATGGCTTACAACAAAAACACACCAATCTATGAGCTAAAGCAGCACTTTTTTTAAACCGAAGCAGCCGCGTAGGCAGAAGCCTATATGCCGGAACGCCGCGGCTACTATGAGGATCCCAAAGAAATTTTGTTAATCCGATTTTTGAACTGCCTAAGGTTAGTAGAACTGGGAAAAGCTTCCTCTTGTAGATTATTCTACAATCTAGATACCCTCGGGACAAAGGAGCCGTCATATCGGTCAGTTCTGGATGTACGAAGTTTGACGGTTAATATGGGAGGCCTAAATTGGATGGAAATCAAATGTCGACGTTGATGTGGAGGTGCGGCTTGAATTCACTCGAAATCCTATCGAAAAAACTTGCGGATATGCTCGGCAAAGATCCCTACCATATCGGGATAGCAAATGCCAGTGAGGATACATGAATAACCAATCACAGTTCTCTTAGCCTTTTAGCAGCCAGGGTATCAAAGGAAAGAACACTATGCCATGCGATATTGCAAAATTGGCAGAAAATGTTTAGAATGTTATAAATTTACACTGAGCTAAATAACGTCTAGTTCTCTTTACATTTTTTTACGGGTACATTACAATGCCAGGCGAAATAAGTGAACAGATTGTCTTAACAGTACCACTTGCGGATCTGCTACTTACTCTTGCATACGCAAATAAATTGTGTAACAGAGGATCATTGTTTTCACTCGCTTTTTGTAAATGATCCAAAAAATTTGACACTTACGTAGTTTGTATGTTTTATATCGGAGGTAGGCTCAAATCGCACGCCCGTAACAAGCAACTATATGACAGTGATAAGCATAAATGTGGAAGACTTATACCTTGGCACGAAAATCTCACGACACCGTCAGCAGTTCATAAAGGATTATATTCAGCACAAGTTAGACCCTATAGAAATAAGACAGCGCAGAAAGATTGGATAATATTAATAAACTACGAAGTAATAAACCTACAAAGCATGGGAAAACATGACTGAAGTGCACATGAAGGTTGCAGCAGGTTATGTCGTGGCCATATCGTAGAATTGACCATTTCATGAAATAATCGAGCATTTCATGAAATTTTACCATATCGTTGAATCGTCAACGTTTAACGATTTGGTCAACCACGATTGATCATATCGTGAAATAGGGTGTCCATAGAATACTTAATATAAATCCAGAATATGTTTCGAACTCGTTTATTGCTCTCCGAGTGTAACAAACTTTTTTATTAAAACTAGTAACCCGGTAAAACTAGGAAATTAAAAATATTGTTTATATTAATATAATCTCAAATTCCACAACATGTCACAAATAAAATTGTTGAACATATGAGATATCACAAATTAAACTATTACCTCGCATGGTATCCCAAGGTACTCTCATAAGATAAGATAAAATCTTTCAAACTCACTTCCTTCCTCATTTGCTAACGAATTATTAGAAATTTTACTTCGAAAAATAACTTTGCTTGATCATTTCATGAAACGATCAATTTTACGATATAACCACTGTAACGCTTCCTTTCCGCAAAAAGTCCAGAAAAGATGGAACGCAATGAAGATTCCAACTTTTCTGCACAATCACAGAAAGGGGGTTAGCATTAGCTTCCGGTAGCTCAGTCGGTGGCATGAAGATATCTACAGGCGTGTAGCTATATGTCGACCATGGCATGGCTAGAGGATAGAAGAACAAACAGAACACAAAAATTTAACAGATTTTATTTAACAAAGCATTTTCATTACATTACAATTTTAAATTTTAAACAACAAAATAAGTTTTAAATCTTTGGCGCTGCTATAAAACTATACACTTATCTTTCGCTGGTCCATTTTTGACTGGACTGAAGCGAGGATGGCCAGGTGCTTGAAGTGGAGGTCCCAGTTATGAGGGGTGACCTCACATTTAGTGGCTTCAGAACTAGATGTAGGCGAAGTTGAACTTAAAGGTGATGGCGCTGCCAAGGCACATGCATGGGTGAAGTGATAGGCCAAGCAATGCAAAGTCAAATACAAAGGCAAAAGCAAAGTCAAAGACAAATCGAAAGGGAAAGGGAAAGAGAAAGGGGGTGGCCCCAATCATTTTGTCCTATTCGGACACACATTCTACAAAATTCTAGCACATGGTGCTATACGACCTCATGCTACAGAGAACAAAATTCTTAGCTCTTGCTAGATCGGCGGCTCAAGTAAAAAGGAAAGGCGAGGAAGATCGCAGATCAGGAACTCCGCATCAAGCGCTCCAAGCGGAAAATTTTCCAAGCAAAAAAGCTAGAGATGGGATTAATGAAATGATAATCGAGAAGTGATTTAATAAATACGATCGGACGGTGAAACCGTTACACCACGAAATAGACATTTTTCGATGCACAGACGCTCTACGCCGTGTTCTAGGCCCACTAGATTTCCGAAAGCCACACGTACCTTGGGCACAGGGTTGGCTTCATACGAATACGAGTATCCCTTACGTAGTTTAACCTCCTTTTTCTAGCCTTCGTGCGTTTAATACATGTATCGATTAATGATTAGTTGTTAAAACATTTTGGTTCAAACAGCTTCTGCATTCAATGAATCCATCAGATATAACATTACCGGTCAGAATCGACACCAAACATTTCTGTTATGTTTCGTAATCAATGTTAGAGAGTTCTTGGTGCAACAGTAATTAATCGGTAAGCCTTCTGTTAGGTTATTTTTGACAGCGATATCAAATAACGAATAACGACGAAAAAAGAGTTTTTTTCTGTGACGGGAAAAATTTTTGACATTTTATCTCTGTTGACAGGTAACAAAATGTCACTTTCTATGGATTACTTTTTTCCCCGGGAAAAAAATTAGTACTTTTTCCCGGATATTGTTTCGTAAGTTTTTCGCGATTTAACTGGCAATAATTTTTATGACGCTACTTTGACTACTTCTACTAATTCCGGTGAGGTCAAAAAATACTCGGAATCAGACATTTTTTACTTTATAGTATTAAAAATAACTTCTAAACAACCATTAAGTTCACAATTTTTAAATCAAATCACTAAATTAAAGTGCTATTTGATTACTTTAACTTTAAAAGTTTCCTTAGCAACGCAGGTCTAATTGTTGCTATAAGTACAACATAGCCTACTAATTTCAAATTTCACATCGATAATTTTCTGACTTAAATATTGTAATAATATAATTTTTCAATATTAAATCGTCGTTTTTCCCGTCACAGAAAAAATTGTCTATTATACACAGGCAAAATATTAGATTTTAGCTTTAGTACTTTTTTCACTTGTAAAATAAATAACTATTTTTGACCACTAAGGTAAACCGTAGTAATTTGACAGAATCGGCTACTGACAGTCATGACAGGCTGCTTGTATAACAAGGGCAATCTCCATAGAACGCGGCCTGTTCTTTGCATTTATTTTTATGTCTGATAAAACTTATTATTTTTATTTTATTTTAAACTATATGTTTGTATAACATGACATTATTTTAATTAAGCTTATCCTGCTTTTCAAATCCGGACAACAACGCCGAATAAGGTAATAATAATCTTACGAAATAAGCTCTCCCTAGTCTCAGGAAAGATTTGTATTGCTACTGCGCAAAATCGAAATAAGGAAAGTTATAACGAAGCAGCAAGACAAGGGCACTAAAAACTCTCTATTATTTTGCATGCAGATACAGGATATTTAAGTCCTTGATGACATCAGTCGCTGTAAAAATATGTTACAAATGTCTGTTCATGATTTTAAACGGTCTGTTGCTAAGCAAATGCCGGAAATGTAAACGTATTTAAAAACAGATTAAAATTAGAACGGAAAATAAACTGATGCATATCTTCTGTTTGTTAATGTATCTCTTTTTTAAATATAGGACTGGCACACAAATGCTCAATGGCATGCGGTTCGTGGTGGAGTGGTATCGAATAAAACTTTTATAAAATGGTGTTGATATTCCCTTGAGTTTTATTGGATTTAGAAAAAACGTAGGGCCAAGTAAAGTAACTATTATATTTATTTTCAAGTTAGTTCACATACATTATGAAGTATAGTTGTAGTCACCGTTCTTGGCGGGTCAAAATAAGACTACCAGTATTCCTTTATATAATTCCATCTCCCTCATACATACACATGCAACCTACCACTGTGTGTGAACGTTTGGTTGGTAAGCTCAAAGACATACGCCTTTTAGTTGTGTGTCTCTAAAACTTTGTCGTTACGTACGACCATATTTGTGACAACTTACTTGACATCGGCGTGCAATTTGAGTTGTCCTGTTATCAATCAAAATACGATCAATGGAGAAGGCCGACAACTCGTCCTAAATTTATTAGAGTATTTTTAGGAAGATAATGAAAACAGCGGTGTCTTGTTACCCACTTAGTAACACCTGTGGAAACTCACAAAATCAAGAAATGCAAGACCGATGATGTAAGTGATGCCGTCGAAACAGAAATTAGGAATACTTTCTACGATATGAGAAGTAAAGGACAACATATCACGATCTGTACGCTCAATCATGAGCTTTAAAAAAGGTACATATGCACCGCCTCGGATTCAAGTTTAAGGCGTCTATTGAAAGCTTGCGGTTTTTCCTACAAGACAGAAGATAACCGCCGAGTCTTGTGTGTGCTTGAATAAATTGAATAAGCCCTCTTCAATGCGTTTTCTTAGATGAAACGTGGATACTTGCCAAAGGATCGCTTAAACGAGTTTTTCAAGATAATACGTAAAAAGTTAAATCGGTCATAAGGGTATTGGCAAACAGTATGTTTTTCTCCATGCTGGGACCAAAACCG
Organism: Acanthoscelides obtectus; assembly: GCA_963669975.1. Taxonomy (NCBI): domain Eukaryota; kingdom Metazoa; phylum Arthropoda; class Insecta; order Coleoptera; family Chrysomelidae; genus Acanthoscelides; species Acanthoscelides obtectus. The sequence continues at coordinate 29,546,011 of CAVLJG010000001.1, forward strand.
GTCTTTTGAGAGATACTACATTGTTATTTTGCTACAAAATCAAAGAGTTCTGATTACCACGATTTCATGCACAGAGCGTGAGAAGCTGCTACCAGCGTTACAAGAGTCATCTTTAGTAACCATGGATAATGCCTCTTATAATAGTTCCTTAACAGAAAAAATGCTCAATTCCAGTTGGAGTAAAATGCAATTGAAGCAATGGCTGCAAGACATTTTGATGATGACGTTATTAAGTTTATGTCGCCTTAAAAAGCCATCGCCTCCAAGATATATTACATGAACATGGACATGAATTTTTGCGGCTCCCCCTTTCCATTATGAATACAATCCTATTGAGTTAGTCTGGGGAATAGCCAAACAGTACTATGATCGTCATATTGGGGAAAATGGCTATGGTGACAATTAAGTTTTGAAAGTTTGGGACGATGCTCTAGCGAAGGTGACTCCTACAGTTTGGGCCAAGTGAAACATACCGAGGACTTGATTAAAAACGACTGGGATAAGCATCAAGTATTTAATACAGAGGATACTAATATAATCATTCATTTGGGAGAAAGTTCAGGTAACTCTGATGCAGAAATCCAATAGTTCCTACTTTTGTTAAGTATTTTGATAGATATGGAAGTTTCAAGCTTTATGTTTATTAAAGCGACATAGATTTAAAAGCTCGAGTTTAAGACCATCATTATCAAAATGTATTTTTTGTCCAGCAGTAATTTATTTCACGCCAGGAAGAATTGAGCATATTTATTGTTGAAGATGGTTCTTCTAAAGAAAGCTTGTCACATATCCACATCCAATGTTAAATGTTCCATCAAGTGAGCAATAGACGTATTATATTGTCAATTCCGTAGGTATTTTTTATTTCAACTTTAAAAAAATCAAATCGCGTGTTATACTCTACATATGTTTATCTAGGTCTGTTTACTTATTTCATATGACGTTGATGACGTAACCGCCAAGAACGGTGACTACAACTATGTGAAGCTTCCTTCAATATTGTCAACCTTTTGTGAACTCACAAAACTTATAAATAGTGAACGTCGATTATACTCCCTCACGAGGATAACCAACGAATTTTCTAGCAAATAGGGAGACATTTCAACCCATACGTTTTTGGAAGCTTTCTAATTAACGATAGCTGATTTTCTACCCATGGGAGCCGTTTTAAGTGATATTTTATTTATTTCAGTACCTTGGCGACCAATCATCTTTCAATTTGGATGTTAGTATTTTTTGTGATATCGAACACCTCCTAAGACATTCATGAACCACATACGCCTCTATCGCTTTAATGTAATACATACCGGCACATTCGTCATCATGTATTCCGTGCATACATTTTGAAGCAGGATTGCGCAAGATGGCGCCTGCTGGCGACCCAGCGGTGGGATCTTAACATAAATAAGTATGTGTACGGTGTCATGAAATTCAAATGAACTTAAACCAATCTCGCCAACTCTGATACATATAAATACATATCTACATTTTTATTGTAGTAGGCTACGGTTTGGTCTTTGGATATTGGGATCTGCAAGAAAAATGGGGATGAGACGACTATTCACAGGGTTGTGAGCAATATGAATTCATGTGTAGAAAGGTCAAAAAGTATATGGTCCTTGGAGCTCAGAGATTCTAAAACGTATATCCTCCAAATAGAAAGTACAAATTTTCGGAGGAGCAGTCAAACGCAATACGAAGTACGACAGCTCGATGTTGGCTATCGGATTGTCCAATTATCCTAATGAGACCTATGTCCACCATAAAGTCATGTATACATATAGGGAATGGTAGGCTGAATAGCTGAGATGCAACATGTAGATTTTCTGGCTAACAGCCAAACTCAAAACGAAGTCAGGCCAGAAAAAACGTGATTGTCAGTTTATGACAAGCATCCTAAAAATGTTTGTTGTTGACCCTGCACTTCCATGCAATGCTGTAATCAATTCATAGAAGAGTATATTCGGCACAAGTCCTTCTTAGAAAAAAGTTAGGTACGATCTTGTATAACGTAGGAATTGAATGAATCAGGTCAGTCAAAGAGGCCTATGCAATTAGGCCATAGTCTCCACAGATTTCACAATATTACCCTCCAGCCTACAGACCACCCAGAAACGTGACAACTCAGCAAGGCGTTGCATACTCGAATACACGCATTATCGTTCAGGTGTCTTATAGTATTCGAAGCAGAGATATGTACACTCATTCAGTTGTCCGGCACGGGTATATCGAAAGTAATAAAAAGCCTTAAAGGCTACAACTCCCAACAATCAATTATTACTTGTTTCTGAAATTGATCAGGATCCTCTGAAATGTCAAAAACGAAGCTTGGGCGATTTTTATTTTGATTTCTTTCGTTTTTGCCCTTTCTCTCCGCCGCCACTGGAGCGATTTTCAAAAACTATAAAGTTTTTTCAATTCTTGCATATGAATAACCTTGTGTGAAAATTTTATCAGAATCCGGCGGTAGTTAGGTATGTTATAGACGGGCCAAGGATTACCGGACAAACAGACATACCGATAAACAGATAGACGGAAATTGTTTTTTTGTGATGTACATGTCATATAACGTCCAAAAAACATATCTTATGTTCAAAATTTTACGCAATTAAAATATTTCATCGCAAACGGCGTGAGAAGTAAAACGGAGGAAAACCATTAATTAACGTATAACACATCAAAAATACACAGGTTACAAATAAAATATTGATCAACAAGAACACTAAGATTGAAAAACTATAAAATTATGTAATTTTCATAATAGTTTGTAAATTTTAAACCATACAACATGGCAGTTTCTGAATGAACGACAATTCGTAGTAGAAGCCATTCATTCAGCTACCATCATGCCGTATGGTTAAAATTTCACAAGCTAATACTATCAAAATTACATAATTTTATATTTTTCTATCTTAGTGTACTTCTTGATCAATATTTTATTTTGTGACCTGTGCACTTTTGATGTAATACGTTAACTGATGGTTTTTCTCCGTTTCTTCGATTGGATTGCTCGTCCAGGAAGAGGCCTTCATCTTTATGTCCTGAACAAGTAAATAAACGTTTCCGAATACTTGACTTTAATAATAATAATAATATGTATTTATTTTTTAGTTAAAAGAATAACAAGGAAAAAACTCATTTGATGAGGGAGGCGGCATTTAACATAGTGGCCCTTCCATGCAACTCCCGTAAATGATACTAAACTAACAATTAGAGAAAAATGATGGGTGTAATTATTACAACAAAAATTAAAACTACTTTTCACATGAGATTTAACTTTATTTCGGAAGCTGCTAAGTGAGATCGAATTTTTTACTGTATCTGGCAATGAGTTGTATATTGTAGATGCAACATAAGTAAAAGACTTTTTAAACTGTTAGTACTATGTAACGGAACATCATAGAGATTACAAGAACGAGTTTCCCTATAATGAAGATCCGATCTCTTAACAAGTTTGGTATAGAGGTAAAGTGGTAGCTGGGTTTTGTTAATATTGTAAGTTAAGCAAGCAAGATGTATCGAAAAGCGCTTATGCACGTTGAACCAGCCAGAGGCTCGGAATTCGTCACTGAAGTGGTCATATTTTTTCAAACCGTACGAAAATTTAATGCATGAGCTCTGAATTTTTTGAGTAGAACGTTTGTCTCTAGTAGTGAGAGCAGGCCAGTATACTATATCAACGAATCGCATAGATTCAGCCTGACTTCAGTAAAGAGAGCATTTTTGTGAAGATAAAGAAGTCCTTAATTTAGCATAAGCTTTTTGTAAGAGATACTTAACGTGGGGAACAAATTTAAGAGTATTATCCATATATAGTCCCAGATTTTTACATTGGTTGCTTACTTGTAATACAGTGTTATTAATGCAGATTCTAAAATTCCGGTTGTCAGTAACCTCATACGATCTTGATCCAAAAATAATTCGGTTTTATTATCATTTAATACAAGGCTGTGGGCTCTTACATATCTAGATAAATACCCAATATCAGAATTGATACGCATGCAGGCATCATAAGCATCATCAAGTTTAAAAGAGTAACACAATTGTGTATCATCTGCATATTGATGTGAACTTCAAAATTCCACCTGACTTTTCAAATCTGACGTATACAGGGAAAACAACAAAGGTCCTAAAATACTAGCCTGTGGCACACCTCTGGTAATACTACGAAACTGAGATATGTGCCCATTCAATTATGTGCACTGGGATCTGCCTGACAGGTATCTATTAAAGAAATCTACAGCCATATTGCTTAGTCCCAGAGATTTAAGTTCGAACATGAGATTGAATGATCTATTGTAGCAAAAGCTTTACTGAGTGCGGTTGTAGTACTATGGCCAGAGCGAAAGCCCAATTGTGTGGTAGGAAGTATATTATTAGATGTAAAAAATGTTTTTAGTTGGAAAGCAACGATTTTTTCCAATATTTTCGAAAAGGTAGGTAGAATAACAGCCCCTTCCCACTTCAGTTGGCCCACTTCAAGATTTGTACCAAAATATGCCTTTAGAAACTAAACATGACGAAACTATTTACTTCTAAAGCAATATATTTTCTCAAAAACATTTTAGATACACTCTAGTAGTAAAAAATACATATTTGAAATCACTTAGACCTATAACCAATTGAACATCTGAACAAATAAACGTGTGCGAATAAATGCGCGAAGTTAACAAAGCAACAATTGAAAGATTACCATTGGGTAACATCACCTTTATTTTCTATTACGGCTGAAATTTTTTGGGGCATAGTGTTAACCAAGTTTTGGCAAAAATTTGGTGTAAAACAATCCCATATTTCTTGAGGCTTTTGTCTCAGTTCGGTGATTGTACGAGCAGGATGTTGTCGTAGAACCTTTTTCATCTCGTGCCACAAAGTTTCAATAGGTGACAGATCTGGACTGCTAGAAACACATTTCAAAAGTGGTACATTATTTTATTCCATCCATTTTATAGCCTTTTTTGAGGTATGCCACGCTGCACCATCTTGCTGAAACACAAAATCTTGAACGGATGTCAAACATTCTTCCATCACTGGTAAAAGCGATTCTTCTAAAATTGCCAAATATTTGTTTGTATCCACATTTCCATCAATAAAATGAAGTTTTCCTACTCCTTTTGATGACATACTGCCCCAGACCATAACGGATGCTGGAAATTTCACTTTTCTCTTCAGACAGTCAACATGTAATGCCTCATTTTTTTTGCGAATAACTCTACTGCGACTGTCACCAACACAAACTTCGAATCGGGCCTCATCACTCCATTGTATTGCACACCATTGTTGAGCTGTCCATTGTCTATGTTCTTTAGCCCATCCAAGCCGGTTTTTCTTTTGCAATGGAGTTAATAGTCGTCTTCCTTTGCCTATAAACAAGTTGTGCAACTTTAGCGTTTTTACTTTACTTTTTTGATAAGAAAACTTACCTCGCAAGTGCTAAATCCCAGTTTGTGGGCCTCTCTATGAGTTGTGGACCTCGAAATTCTCCTTCCAACAGCGTCACTCCACAGAGCACTTAATTGTAAATAATTGGCACGCCTGTTTTTCACGATTATTCTTCTTAATGCTCTTCGGTCGGCATTTGTGATATTACTTTTTTTCACATATCGTGGCTTAATATTAACTGAACCAGTTAAGTTATATCTTCTAACAATATTTCTCACACTGTACCGCGATAAGTCTAACAAACTTGCAATTTCCTCTACCCATTTCGAAAACCTTAACTACCCAAAACTATTTTAAACGTATTCTGACAGCTGTGATTAATAAAAACAATTGTCATGGCTTTTATATTTCACAGCTACCTATGCGTTATAGACTTTTTTGCATTGAAATGAAAATAGGTTCATATGCTGTAATTGCAACATGTGTTATTTTTATGCTGCAAATTTGATTAGGGAGAGATAAATTTGGTGTTTTCTACTATATATTATCAAATATTCATTGTTAATATTTTAAACCTATAACAAACTGATACATTTTTATTACTTGTGTTTGATAAGAAAAAAACTAAGTTTCAATAGTTGGGCCAACTGAAGTGGGAAGGGGCTCGTACTTATTGGGCGAAAATGAGCAAATTCTTTTGGATTACCAATCTTTGGGATAGGGATATCCAGCTGCACGGGAAAGTGTTGTTAGCAAGGCAAAAATTGACAATATAAGTGATTATGTTACTTAGATAGGGAAAAACTAATTTAATCATCGTGAAGTCAATCTTTTTAGTACCAGATGAATTAGATTTTATTCACATTAATACGCACCCAATATCTTCAGCACTCACAAAACGGAATGAAAATTTATTGTTAATATTACGATCAGATACATATTGGCCTGCATCAACGCCAGATGAGATACCACTGGAAGGAGCGCCATCAATGAAAAAGTTGTTAAGTTCATCTGGGTCGTACTGCAAACCATTAGTGTCAGAGGGACTGTTTCGGTGAGATAGTCCATAGCTTTCCAAAATTCCTTAGAAGATAATTTTGATTTTGACTATAAAAATGCTTTCTTTTCAGACTGTATTGAGAAGTTGAGCAAATTTCTTAAATTCTTATAATAAAGAATTACGTTCTTTCTGGCTTAAATTCGTTTGGCTGCTTCCTCAAGAATTTGTACTTGGCATCTCAGCTTGATAGTCAAGACTACTTTCTCCACCGTAAGGTATACGTATAAAGTATAAGGGAGTCATATCCAAAGGACAATTGGGGCTGTCTTCTGAATCGGTGGTTATAGATAACCAAATGTGGCATAAAGATACCCCTCTGGACATCATTGAGCTAGTTCGTAGCGAAAACCTTTGTCTTCGCACTATGTGCGGACCACCGAATCTGGACTCATTCTATCATGCTCGCTCTAAGCTGACCGCTGAGTTCTGAAGTATCACTACACACATGACTTTGTTTATTGATATCTTGAGAATGGGTCCAGAGTCGATGGACCGCACATAGTGGGAATACAAAGGCTGTTGCTATGAACCATCTCATCTTTGTGACAGATGTCAAATGGAGAAATATTTTTGCAGTAACATTTGGCTATAACTATGGCCATATGAGCCGGTTATATTTATATCTCCGTCTATATAGGCTATATTTCGGCTCTATCTTGGGAAATATTGTCTGCAATGCGTTCGAAATACACTCTTGCCAGAATTTCCCAGCAGAAGAGCTAGAAAATCAGGAAAGAATGACTAACGACAGCTTATAACATTACATCAAGTAGGATTCTAATTTTCGGCAATCTTCAGCAATATATGGAAATATATCAGAAATATCAAGCATGTGTAGCATTACAGCCAGGCCGTATGTGGCTGTTTAGTCTATTGTAGCTAGAAAATGCAGTGAAAACATTGCCCGTTAAGAAGCCTTATTGGGCTGACCGCCAACAGATTGAGACATTTTTTCTGGAAAAGAATTATCTTAAACCGAAATGCTCAGCTTTGGCTACTTGCACCACCACACACAAGTCACAACATTTTTGGTTCGAAACAATTTCTATGTACACCATTTTAGTTCCTCGCCCAGTTGTTATCGCGAAAATAAGATATTGTGGTTTGTGGATGTTATTTCCATCGGTCTGTATATCGGTATGTCGGGCTGTCGATCTGTCTGTCCGCAATTTAGATAAAACTTTTCACACAAGGTCACTGCTATGCCAGGAACGAAAAAGCTTTGTAGTTTTTGAAAATCGGTTCAGTAAAGGCAAAGCTACAGATAAAAACATGAAAAAAATAATAATATAGATCAAGCTCCGTTTTTCGGCATTTCAGAGGCTCCTGATCATTTTCAGAAAAAAATCTGTGCGGGTTGAAATTCGTAGGTTGAGGATTTCAGGGGATGGGAGGGTGTTTATGAAATTTTTTTGATGTAAATACAGTAGATCCCCGATTATCCGAAATAATGTGGACCCAAGTGCGTTCGGATAATCGAAATTTCGCATAAAACGGAAATAAATATTTAGACTCATAATGCTTTTATTGAAAAAAGTAAATGCGTGTGTTAAATGAGTATACTCATATACCTATATAAAGTTACGTAAAATATAAGCATGTGGATACAAACATACATATTTAGGAGTATTTGGAAACAAAGAAAGTAATTTTTAACCATACACGTTTTGCATTGTTCCTATTTTTGGCAGCAATATCCCTTCAACGTTTGATAAGATCAGCTGCTGCCGCATTTTCTTGTTGTTCGACGTAAGTCAATGCCTTTTGTAGAGCTTCTTATCCCTCAGAATGTGATATTTTGGCACAGATTTCTATCTCATTGTCGCTAGCATCACTTAAAACTGTTTTATCGCCATTGTTACAAACAGTTATTATAGTCAAATACCAGAATTGATGACAGTAGCAGAAGTCATCGTGCCCCACTGCTTTGACACTGTACCTTTTGATTACAGCGACGTTTACCGCCATTTCACAAAGAAGCGCCGCATGTTCGAAGGCCTCCGCGTAATAGCAGTGGCGTACGATGAGTTGCGCTACTGTCATCAATTTTGGTATTCTGAACTATAGTTCTGTATCAGTTAATTCTTCCACCAATTCATCACCAACATCTGCTTCGGTTAGATTTCGCACCCTGCTGTTTTTACGACGACCTCATGTAAATTTTCGTTGTTATTCTCATAGTCTGCGCAAGGGTCCATTTGTTGCTTAATTATTTTCGACCAAGATTTTTGTAAAGTAGAATTTTTTACTTCGCTCCATGCTTCTGCTATCCAGTATGCCACATGCATGAGATTAATCTATTTTAAACAGTCAACGAGGTTACAACCATTATCAACTTGTCTAAAATTTGCTCTGATAACAAAAGTCTGTAATTGCGTTTTAAATTTTCTAAAACTCCTTGATCCATTGGCTGAATCAGTGACGTTACATTAGGAGCCAAAAAGATCACTCGTATTTCTCCACTTTTAAGTTGCTCCTCACTTGGGTGGCTCTGAGCGTTGTCTAATAGCAAAATATATTTTCTCGGATACCCGCGTTCATTCAAATATCGTTCTGTCTAGGGAACAAAATGATTGCAAAACCAATCCTTAAACAGAACGGCATCCATACAGATATTTTTTGAATCTTCTACCACACCGGAAGAGTGTTGGGACGGACGTGTTTGAATGCTCTTGGTTTAGCTGATCTTCCGATTAACAACAAACTAAGTTTGTGTATACCGGAAGCATTGCTACAAGCAAGGATAGTCACACGTTATTTACTGCGTTTGTAAGCAGGAGCTCCATATTTTTGTTTTGAAGCTATACTTTTGGCCTGTAACATTTTATAGTTTAGGCCCGTTTTGTCGCAGTTGAAAATTTGTTCAGGATTTAAGCTTCAAAAATTCTTTAAAATGTTTTCCAAATTTTAATGCAGCGTCAGATAACTCTCCTCCGCAAACTTTTAATTCTCGTATACCGTGTCGTTTTTCCCATCTATGCAGCCAACCATCACTGGCTGTAAACTTATCAGATGCCTCAATAACTGGCAATCCTTCACTTAAGTTGACTGCCTTTCGCCTTAGAATTGTCGCGAAAATTGGTAGGTATTCCACGCTCTCGATTCTGTGTAAACCACAGATATAAAGCATCATCCACTGTTTGATACTCTCCTTTTTCCTAGTTTTCCGTGACGGCTGCTGCGATGATGTCAGAAGACTGGACCACTTTTCAATTTTCTCGCGTTGTTTCATCCACTCTGAAATGGTACTCACGCTTACACCCAAATCACTTGCCACTAAGCAAATCACCCCTGTCTAAACGTCTGATTGCCTCAAGTTTCTGCTCTATGGTAATAACAACGCGTTTACGTTTATTTCTATGCTGCTCCATCTTAGCGATTATGAACCTGACTGAAACAGACATACACGCACACATACCAGTGAATTCCGCAAACGCGATTGGAAAATCACCGGCAGCGAATCTGAAGGCGGATTTCCACCAAACGGACTCGCTTGCAACTATTTTCAGTTTCAAAAACAGAAACAATAATCTTGTTGTAGTTTCGAAAACAAACTCGAAACTCGAATTCCACCAAACAAACAAAAAAACTAGTCTTTCGCGTGTTTTGTTTTGAAGTGTTTTCTTTCGTTTCCACTACACGAACAGTTTTCATCATGCCTTCTCTAGACGATGTTTTTATAATGGCGTGCGGTTTTTTATAATCGAATCTTTTGAGCAAAAGAAGCGAAAGCGAAAAAGACCAAGATACTGGATGAGATCATTCTTAAGAAGACGACTAGATTATGAAACGGACAAAATTATGGCAGATTTGGTAGATGATGACATAGGAATAAGTGGAGAACTGAGATCGTCATTTCATAATTTTGTAAGAATATCCAATCACGAATTTAAGAACTTGTTAAATCTACTGGGACCAAAAATTTGCAAACAGAATACAAATTACCGAGATGCTATATCTGTGAAAGATCGATTGGCAATAACCTTAAGATTATTAGCTACTGGTGAGTTTTAAAAGTTTAATGTATATCTTTAAAGTCTCTAGTTCTTCAATATCACGAATTCTGCCGGAAGTATGTGATGCTCTTTGTGAGGTTCTACAGGAATATGTTAATGTAAGTACAAATGTAATACAAAAATCTTTATTTTTAAATGTTTATATAAACTAAATATATATCATCTTTCACATGAGTAAATATAATCGCAGCTTCATTTATTTATTGTTTGTACCAAATGAGTTTGCTATTGCCCAGCTCAAGCCATCATTAGTTTCATAAGTATGAGTTTCTTCAGAATGAGGAGACGCCGACGCTGACGGGACACTATTATCAGAAGGTGAAGTATATGAATAATAACGTGTAAGAGAAGAATGTTGAGGAAAGTCATATTTTCCAATTTGGGCATCGTATAAAATATTATGTATTTGGTGTTCAACTGTAGCCTTTGCAAAATCTGTTTTCAAGTTACGTATTGTATGTCCTACTAGTTCACCTAATATTGAGTATTTGTCACGTGTTTCGGTTGTGTGTGTTTTCTGATACACGGATTTCATCATTTCAAAGGCTTCTTTAGCAGAAGTACTCGTATTAACAGTATCTACTAGTTTGGAACTGTTCTTAGCAGCTTTCGGAGCTGATAATAAATGCTGTTTAGATGGTCGTTTTTTTGTGCCCTCTTTTGTGTTTGGTGTTTTAAATGGTTCAGTTTCTGGTGAATTTAGAACGTCAGACACCGAAGACCCTTGTTGTTCTATGTTTGGTCCCAGATCTCCTGTTCCTGGTTTTCTATCTGAACGTCTGAAACATTAGCATCCAATTCATGCATACTCTCATTGGCACTACGTGTCAATTCACAGGTTTGAATCTCATTGTCATCACTGTCTTCACTGTTTGATGGGTTGCTATCCTGAAATAATAAATTTAGTATTAATATACAGGGTGGTTCACTCTGCAGTAGCAGGACATTAATACTTGGTTGAAAAAGACACAGAATGTCGAAAATAAGAAGTTTAAATAAAGTTAAGCAGCTTCTTTTTCAAAATAAACATTATTTTTGTACTATCTCAAAATCAATAAAATAAATTTATTTGCATCTGCCTACTTCATAAAGATGCATAACAGGACGTGAAGAAATAATTATATTTTTAAAAATCGAAAACCAATGGCCGAAGGTGAGAAAAAGACGAGGCCATTTTTTTAGCAACTCTTGAGAACAAAAAAATTATTTTTATTGTGAAAAAGGAGTGGCGCAGACAATCGGAAGATAAAACAATTATATTATCATAGTTTTTGATATTTTAAATGGAAAAACCCTGTATAGTTTTGTTTTGTTTTTTTTGGTTGCTCAGCAGAATATTTTCTAGTTATACCGTGATAATATATAATTAATTAATGTTATTAAATCATGCTAAGCTTTCCTGGGTAGTGGTTTGTATATATATATATACAGGGTGTCCGCAAAGTTGGGGTTTTCCTTTACACGACGTGTAGATCCTGAAAACATGAGCAATTTTTCTTAGTACCATATACACCAATGTCTTAAGGGAACCGAGATAAAGGGCTCTGCAACATCAAAAATATCTGAATACCGTCCTGTAGCCGCGACCCGCGACATCACCGATTGGTACAAGGTCTCAACTCGACGACAGAACTGGGTCGGGGTCAGTGTGTCAGGTCAGTATGCAACCTTCAACTGACGGTTACGGTCACGCATGTAGAGGTAATCGCGTAGACGAGAATCCCTCAACAAGCACTAGAGAAGTGCAAGTATCAAATACTAAAGTGTGGCAAACGCTGCGTGAAGAGGGGCTGTATCCGTTTCACGTCCAACGTGTACAAGCCCTTCAACCTGACGATTTTCCAGCAAGAGTGCGGTTTTGTGAGTGGTTGTTGCATCAACATGACAATAATCCGGACTTTTTGAAGTGCATATTGGTGACAGACGAATCTACGTTCACGCGTAATGGGGTGAATAACTTTTGCAACACTCATGTTTTGTTTTGTCGGAATCGACACAGTTGCTGTTTTGTTGCGGTTTTGTCCGTTTGGTGGAAATCCGCCTTAATGACACAAACGCCGACGGCTATTTCGGATCATGCGCCTATTTCCCGAACAACTTCGGTTAAAACGGAGAAATTATTGTATGCGATCTGTTTCGGATAAGGCGGATTTCGCATAATCGCGATTCGAATAATCGGGGTTCTATCGTATATTTATAGTATGTGCTCCCAACCCCAGTAATTATATATTCCCCACTTTAAAACTTAGAATGATAGAGAAATGTTTTTTTATGCGCTTACTCCTGCTATCCAAGCTCACCTCCCGTTATACTGGTCCGGCTGATTAATCAATCAGTGCTGCAACACACAAAACATATATGTACATAGAGTGAACGATGACTCGCTGCAGAGGTGCCGGGATGGGCGCTGCCGCGCAAATATGTAAAGAGAACATGGTACCAGATAGAAAATAACTACCGGTAGAGCAGGGAAAGAATGTCTATATTGTATAGGCTAATGGGATGGACCTGTTTGATTGACTTGATTTGTTCAATTTCTCTGTTGTACATGTTCATAACTAACTTTTTTCTCAGAAGATTTAAATTGCGCTGGACTTAATCCTCTATGAACTGATGTCGGCGTTGCATAGGAAGTGCAGTGTCAACCAACTTTACGCCAGTTCTTTTTGTTTTAACTGAACAAAGACCATTGATTATATTTATTATCTCTCGGGACCCGACCCGAACATTTTAGAGAATGGTCAATCAGAATTCGGAAGCGGGCTTGGAAGTTAATAATTATCAATTTCAAATTATACATCATAATAGAGAATCATCATAAAATCAAACCACAAATAGTTGTTTTGCTATTGAAAAACTATCAATACTACGCCGCTGTACCATTCCATATCCTGCTGTTATACCTATAAAACGCTTGTAACAATCCGCAATTGACACGTTTACTGGTAGTTGCAGTTAGTTGTAGCGACGGCAGGAGAGGAAACAGGGTATGGTAGGGGCATGGACAGGGTCCTTGTCCTGCCATAATCCGACTGTGACGAGTTAGGAGCACGAACACACGTAAATTCTTGGTTTAGAATGCGACTTGCCTGCTACATGTATTTAGTCTAGGCTAAAGTTTCGAATCCAATGCAGCAAGAATGATTTTCCGGTGAGTTCTTCGCAACTTCTATTGAGGTGTCTTGTGTGGCAATTCGGTTCTAGGAGTTTGTCAATAAAATAAATCAAGTAAATGAGTTTCGATCAAAATGTCATCGATCTTTAGGTGAATGCCACATGATCAGTATTTACTGTGGTTAGATCAAAAGTGACAAGACTCCCTGGCGAATCGAGTACTGTACAGTAGAACATGATATACGAGGGGATACAAAAAAACAGAATTACTTTTTAAGCTATTTATTTTCACAAAATAACCTTATCTCCTTCCAAATACTGTCCACTACAACTAATACACTCGTCCAGTGGTGCATCCACTGCTCGAAACGTTTTTCGAAGTCTTCCTTAGACATGTCTGACAGCACCTCCCTCGTATTTTCTTGACCTCTTCAATGTCGTCAAAGCGACATCCTTTCATGCTTCTTTTCATCCGTGGAAATAATAAAAAGTCGCGGCCAGTAACTAGAGGTCCTTCACGTATATCATCTACTACGGATTAGCGCCCTTCCTTGAATCCTTCCCTCATTTGAAAGCTTTCAACTTCCACTAGAAATGACATCACAATGTGAGTCTCGTTTCATGGCGCCCCTAAAGTTGCTTCCAATGAATACGCATAAAACGGTAAAATTGTTCCCTATCCCTAGACAGTGTCTGACAAATGACACAGTGGTGCTTGTGCCAGCATCTCCCATTCTGAATTGACCAATAATGAACGTGTGTGGGGCTCTAAATGGTGGTCTCTCTGCTACAGCAACTGCATTGGTGGTCTCCACCAAGGCAGCGTAAATACACTCACTTTACGCAGGCACTTTTTGCTAGCTTTCGTCTCTTATATGGACACTGCAGCACTACCTACCACACTCTATAGAATCGGATAGCGTGACAGAGAGATAATGGAGATGGGTGGTCAAAACATTACGTCAAGTAGCTTGATTTCATATAATTTCCACGACATCGATACCAGTAGACCAGTCTATAGAGAGATGCTGACGTTGGCGAGGACTAGGCTGCTCTTAATTCGAACATACCCAATGCATTTCCAATAGGCCTGGAGATCTAGAAGGCCAAAAAAGGAGGTTGATTGGATATGGAGACGTTCATCATCCCGTTGGAAAATATGGTTGTCAAGCGCTTGGAGAGATGGTAAAAGATAGAGTTCTAGTATTTCCTGGATAATAACGTTGCGCCGATATACCTTCAAGGATAGAAACTTGAAATGGCAGCACAGTATGAAGAGGTCCTTAAAATCATGATAACTACAGTATGATGCAAGTTACGTTAAGCCGAAAGCTTTGCACTATGTCTTTCTCCGAAACAACTCGTGACTCGTACCGTCCATCATGCATCCCTAAAACAGAACTGAGTTCGAGAAAACCTCCCTACTTGCTCTTGTTCTTCCTTCTCTCCTTTCCTTTCCTTTTTTCTTAAACATTTTCTGGTTTCTGGGTTACTAGACCTGACAGACTTACAAACTGACTCAAGTGCTTTCCAAATTAATTTTTGAATAGGTCTAGTTAGCATTCTGAAATTTAAGGTAATGGAATCGATGTATGAATACTATATTTTAGCGTGTAAGAGACTAAAAATTTCAAGATGGTGGCTGGACGCCATTTTGTAAGACTTTTTTTAAGGGGGGTGTAATAGCTCATTTTGAAGCTGCTCATCAGTACTTTCTAACGCTGGAATATAAAATCACCATGTTCCGAAATAGCAAATTAGTTGGTTTTTAAAGCTGAGCATTTTCACCAAACTGCCAAGGAAAGAGGGTAGTGTTTTTTTGCGCGAGGATGTGTATTCAAAGGTCTATTTCTCGGGATACAAGCCAAATGGCTTGATAGATTTTTACATATGAGGTGTCATTGGATTCGCCTTAGCAGTGCGTCTGATCTGCCTATATTAAAATTGTATAAAACCAAATAGCGGAATTAAATAAATAAGTTTAACCTTGACTACTGCTTAAAAGGAATGATGGATTTTGACATATGGGGTTTGACACTGGCTTTATAAAAAATTTTTAAAAATAAAATGGCCGATGTTAGTACAGATTTCGACATTGAAATTTTTATTATGTATTAGGGAGATGGAGATATATAAAAAGATACTCGTTGTCTTACTTTGACCTGGCAAGAACGGTGACGACAGCTATACTAGATTTTAACTCTTAATGTAATATTTTTAGAAACTAGTTCCAAAAAACATTTTATTTATCGAAAACTATGCCATATAGCCTGAAAAATCAGAACATGAAGTAAATAAAATAAAATATTTTGAATGAAAAAAATCAGAATCGTTGGGAGAGTTACGGAAAGTGTCTACTATTATTTATGTATTTATGTAGGGGTGGTGGTAGTTTAGATCCTTTTCGAACTCTTGTGGATTTTTGGTAAAACTCAAATATTGGGTCGTCTAACAACACGTGTTCCAAATTTCATTCAAATCGGACTATCACTACCAACAATATGTGAAAAAATATGTTTTAAAAAGAAAACCTAGACGCTCTCTAACGGAAAAACGCCGCACTTTGCACAAAGGTAAATCATGTGCAATCGACTTATTTTGAATCTAAAAATACATGGTACTTCTATGTCCGCGGATTATTGGAACATCTTGTATAATGGCCACTCATCACAAACCATCGATTGCCCAGTACAATAGCTCAATAATCACCCCAATCAAGCTGATCCTAAACCTTGATGACTCACTTTAACTGTCCGTATGCTCGAGTTACCGAGGTGTAACACACTACAATACTTCAGTACCTTCTCGCACCCAACGCCCTATCTGCCCAATGGTCAGCTGAAAGACGTCCCGCGGTGGTCGAACCATCCATCTTCCTAACTACGGTGGTCTAACCACTACTAGCGACATCTGGTCAAGCGCTTTTCATGACTTATGCGACGCTGTGACCCTACAGATGCCCTTAGGTGTGTATCTTCGGTAACTGGGATTTTCCGGTTATATTATTGAGATGTATGCACATCAAGCAAAGTTTTAATGTAGCTAATACTGGTGTATGCAGAGGTTTATATTTTGCAGAGTGTACCATTTGACAACATTAAATGTTTCAATAGTTTTATTTAGGACTTCCATTATCTGTACAATTTTTGAGATTACGACGTTTCCAATTGTGTGGTATCCTCAGTCGTTTGAACATGCCGGATCAACTGAAACTTTGTGATGTCAAAAATTACGAGTATATAGACAAAAAGATGTCAGATTAGTTGACAAAATGAAATACTTATGTCTTACCCCATAACTCAAGCATTTTCATGACATTTTTAGTAGAGACTACCTATATACGAGCCCCTTCCCACTTCAATTGGTCCACTTCAAGATTTGTACCAAAATATGTCTTTATAAACTAAACATGATGAAACTAGTTACTTCTAAAACAATTTATTTTCTTAAAAACATTTTAGATACACTCTAGTCGTAAAAAATACATATTTGAAATCACTTAGACCGATAAATAATAGAACATCTGAACAAATAAACAATGTGCGAATAAATGCGCGAAGTTAACAAAGCAACAATTGAAAGATTACCATTGGGTAACATCACCTTTATTTTTTATTACGGCTGAAATTATTTGGGGCATAGTGTTAACCAAGTTTTGGCAAAAATTTGGTGTAAAACAATCCCATATTTCTTGAGGCTTTTGTCTCAGTTCGGTGATTGTACGAGCAGGATGTTGTCGTAGAACCTTTTTCATCTCATGCCACAAAGTTTCAATAGGTGATAGATCTGGACTGCTAGAAACCCATTTCAAAAGTGGTACATTATTTTATTCCATCCATTTTATACCCTTGTTTGAGGTATGGCACGCTGCACCATCTTGCTGAAACACAAAATCTTGGCCGGATGTCAAACATTCTTCCATCACTGGCAGAAATGATTCTTCTAAAATTGCCAAATATTTGTTGGTATCCACATTTCCATCAATAAAATGAAGTTTTCCTACTCCTTTTGATGACATACTGCCCCAGACCATAATGAATGCTGGAAATTTCACTTTTCTCTTCAGACAGTTAACATGGAATGCTTCATTTTTTTTGCGAATAACTCTACTGCGACTTGCACCAACACAAACTTCGAATCGGGCCTCATCACTCCATTGTATTGCACACCATTGTTGAGGTGTCCATTGTCTATGTTCTTTAGCCCATCTAAGCCGATTTTTCTTTTGCAATGGAGTTAATAGTGGCTTTTCTTTAACCTATGAACAAGTTGTGCAACTTTGGGGTTTTTACTTCACTTTTTATAAGAAAACTTACCTTGCAAGTGCTAAATCCCAGTTTGTGGGCCTCTCTATGAGTTGTGGACCTCGAAATTCTCCTTCCAACAGCGTCACTCCACAGAGCACTTAATTGTAAATAATTGGCACACCTGTTTTTCACGATTATTCTTCTTAATGCTCTTCGGTCGACATTTGTGATATTACTTTTTTTCACATATCGTGGCTTAATATTAACTGAACCAGTTACGTTATATCTTCTAACAATATTTCTCACACTGTACCGCGACAAGTCTAACAAAGTTGCAATTTCTGAGTTTGATTTCTCAGAATTAAAAAATTTAATTATCGGTAACCGAATTTTCTCACTAATAACCTTTCCTCTACCCATTTTGAAAACCTCAACTACCCAAAACTATTTTAAACGTATTCTGACAGCTGTGATTAATAAAAACAGTTGTCATGGCTTTTATTTTTCACAGCCACCTATGCGCTATAGACTTATTTTGCATTGAAATGACAATAGGTTGATATGTTCTAATTGCAACATGTGTTATTTTTATGCTGCAAATTTGATTAGGGAGTGATAAAGTTGGTGTTTTCTACTATATATTATCAAAATATTCATTGTTAATATGTTAAACCTATAACACCCTGCTACATTGTTATTATTTGTGTTTGATAAGAAAAAAACTAAGATTTCAACTGAAGTAGGATGGGGCTCGTATTCTCTACCACCTCTTGTCTGCCCTATTCTATCGTATGGTATATTCGCAGGGGAAAGCTAATGAACAATTACTATAAAAAGGTTGAAATCACACTAAAGCTAATCCTTCATAAGGAGATTACGTATCCAACCGATAATCTTTACTTAGAAGCTCAATTCCCAAACGTTTGACACATCTAGTTTTACAATGAATTGATGTACCACATTAAAAATAAGATGCATCTACTCCTACCAATCACAACTATCAAACAAGGTTTAAACAAAATTCAGTATCTGCGCGAAAAGCTTTCTTTGGGCCCAGCACTTTTCAATCGTATTCTGGCATCAATGAAGATTTGAAAAAGAAATCAAGTCATGGATTATACAGCAACCAAGGAATTTCATCCATAAACTTAGAGTCTAGACATTATAGATCATTATTGTACTCGAAGAAATGTATGCATATCATGTGTGTACTTATGTTTGACCAGCATTTAAGGAGAAACATTTTAAGCAAATCAAAAATTGTCTGAAAGATTTAGCCGAATATGACACCTAGAAATATATAAATTTATACACTTGTACATTGTCAATACCTGCATTATTTAACATTGGTGTACTTACCTTTTTGTGTTTCTTTTTTCATTCCCATGTGAACAAAAGCTTAAGTTCTAACTTCTTTGGGTATTTGATGTTTACTATAAAATAGCAATTTTCTGTTCGTTATACCAATAACATTATTATGAGTATAATTGAAGTTGGAAATAAAATTATTGAAACTCCCACATTGTCTACAAATTTCAACAACCATAAAATATATTTTAGCCTCTTCTCTTGTTTTTTTTTTGTTTGTCTCTAAGGATAAATAAAAATGTCATCAAGTATATTGAATTTTCACACAACTCTGGACAAGTGGACTTTGAATATGCAGAATGAAAATCAACTTCTGCTTATTCTGGCAACTTCGATGGATATAAAAAACCTTGTCAAGTAGAGTCCAGGAATTACGTGGTTTTGCACTGAACGCGTATTACGTGGTGTTATTTGAAAGTAAAGGAATGTTGAGACTTACAAGACGTATACCCGAAATACACATCTACTTTTAATAAGCGTTTTCGCTATAAAATCATGTTGGTGGAAAAATGAACTTGAGCGGTGTACATTGTGCGAAAACCGAAAGTCGCCTTGTTAGCCTACCAGGCAAGGTAAAAATGATATGCCCATTAAGCTTTTTCAGAGAATAAATCGCTTAAAACTGGAAAACGTCCAACTTGAAAAAACATAAATAAATGCCTTTTTCATTCAGCTTGTTCGGTAGAACCCCGAAAAGCCTTGGCCGATGCGAAAAAATATTTTGTAATGATGTGCTCATAAAACCTATTGATTCAACTTAAGGTGCATCCTACGAAACTTGTTATGAGAATCAAATCGATTTGCAAAGTCTCTTCAATGAATCTGGGGCTTTCGCTCTATCTAGTGTCCCAGAATCTGTTCTAAGATGTTAACTGGATATCGTGAAAGTTTAAGATAAGTAAGTACAGCTAACAAATAAATTCCCACCATTTACATTAAATGTTCTTCTAGAGCTAAAAATCAAATTATACAGTACCGATTATGACACTAGTAGCGCAATTATTCTCAGTGAAGATATTTATAGACTTGCGATGACTTGAAACAATCTAGAAATGATCATCAAAACTAGCGAAGCCCCAATCATCGGTAAAAGGATACTTATATCCCAGTTCAGCGGAAAACAACTAAGTTCCCCTGCAGTTTTCAAAACCCTGATCATTGCTATTTCTGGTGATGTATCAGACTGTTAAATAATATAAATAATTAACGTAGTTTTATTTGTAATAATATTACAGGAGGCAAGATTTAGATACAAGATATTACAAAATATTTCCCTCCTGATCAAGTAGAGTTTCTTTCTTTTTCTCTTGAATTTAATTAACTAGTTTCTTTTGAACTATTATCTGCAGAATTGTATAATTTGTTTGCATTGAAAATGTCAATATCTTTGTATCTGATATTAATGCCATTCATATTTCCTGTGGGTATGAATTTGTTGACTAAGTATTTCTGTGCTTTTGAATGTAGATGCGTGTAAGTCAGGCTTAGGAGCTGGTATTTATATATGTTATCAATGGGTCTCGATATATGATCATATTTTCTAAGATCATAATGCTTTGAACACAATTTTCGTTATAACATCTAAATATCATTAGTAGACGATAAAGAAATGAAAATAAGAAAGATTCACACACTTCCTTTCTCACAGACTTATGTAGTATTTTTATTTGCAAATGAAACTGGTATCGTAGTACTGAGAAATTATAATAGTTTACCTGTTCAACAAATTTTAAATCCTCCATTCTAATACCCAAGTTCTTGCAACGTTCCATAGGAATTTATTCTTAATGCATTTCTCTTTGTTTTATGTGACTATACTGATATATTTGTCTAGATGGACCACTGCTATACGGTCCATGATTAAAGTTATTATTTGCGGTTTCCAAATCATTACTTCTAAATCAATAGAAAATCAAATATACATGTATATAATGGAAATTTGTGAGCTACAGCTCATTTAGAAGAACTTTTTGAAAAAATTTTTCAAGTTAGATGCTTTCCATAAAATCCATAACAACTGCATTTAGACACAAGAAGTAAAGGATTTATTGTGCCAGATGCTTTAGTGAGTCATTGTAGTTGTTGTTTCTTAAGTCACAGAGTGCCGAAGCTGTATTATGACCTTGTCGAAAACCATTGTTTAGATGCAATATTCTGTTAGAAAATAGTTAGGCGCTGATCGTAAACAACGCGTTTCAGATGACCATGGTCGTATCAGAAAACTTAAGTAGCGGAATAACTATAGCACATTTATACTGATATGGGAAATGTCCCCTATCTAAACAGCAGTTGATTTTATCTGTTGAGTACACATAAATTTCAGATATACATAATACTATCATATGCAAAGTAATTTCATCTAAGCCACCAGAATTGGATTTTATTCTATGGATAATTTTAACATTGGTGTCAAAATTCACTTTGCTACGTTGGAAAAGAGCTAAAAACACTTGAAAGCTCTAATAAAAACCATTATTTTTTACTGTGTGTATAAATTAAGGCTCTAATCTCCCAAGAAGAAGAATTCATAGCTTGGTAGAAACAAAAGACGAACTTTTGATTCTTACAAACTGCACCTACTACTGATATTCATGAGAGTACCATGTCTATTGCTATGTGAAACTATTGTCAAGTATCTTGGTGTCACTCTTGACAAGAGGTGACCTGGCAGAAGCACACTGAAGCGAGAAAAAACAAATTCCTTATTAGTGTAAATGAATATGACCTACAAAGATTAATTAAAGAATTCGAAAATGCGGCGCTCATATACAAATGGTGATTTCAACAGAGAAAACTAAATCGATAGGGATATCAGCGGAACCGAGACGATGTAAACTGGTCGTAAATAACAAAATAATAGAACAAGTGATGGAAACGGAATACTTGGGAATCAAACTGTCAAGCTATAGAAAAGTGGAATAAGAAGTACAAAAACAAGAGAATCTTTCGAACAGAGCAGCAGGATGTCTCAACAATACAATCTGGAGAAACAAATACCTCACAACGAAAACGAAAACTAGGATATATAAATCAACAATAAGACCGATAATGACGTAAACAGCGGAAACAAGAGCAGATACGGCGAAAACTCAAAGATTACTGGAAACAGCAAAAATGAAAGTCTTACGAAAAATAACAAAGCAAACTCTAAGAGACAGAGTAAGAAGTGAGGAAATACGAGCGAGATTTGATATAGAGGAAATAAATCTGTGGACCAAAAGAAGAAAAATGTCAGAAAATAGAACAGTACGAATAGTGAGAGATAAATCGCCAAATGGAAGATCAATGGGACGACCGAGGAAAAGATGGTCAGACAACATCAATTGAGGCTAAAAACAGTAACAGTAAAACAGGCAAGAGCCTATAAATAAAGTAGGAAGAAGAAGAAGAAGGTACGTATCGGCAACTCTACCCTATGCTCAAAATTAAGTTTGATTAACGAAGCTCGGCTATACAGGATAGTTTTCAGACCACCATGCACTTACGCATGCGCCAAAACGCATATTTGTAGGCTGCATGCTCTGTAGAACAGAACCTTGCGATCTGTCACTAACGACTCATTGCATGTCACCACAAAGACCTAGACATTCTTTGCCTAAATGACTTCATCAAACAACAGGCGCAGTTACGTTATAGTAGCAAAATCGCACAGCAACCCTCTGCTGCGTGAGTCAACAAACTACACAGTTGAGCAAGTTAGCAAGCTCACACGACCGCGGCTCGCACACATGCAATTAATTTTTGCATCAATTCAAAATTACTGAATACTTGTTAGCAATGTCAAGCCAGCTTCAACAGACGCACTTCCTCCTCTTGGCTCTTTCTCCTTCCTTTCTTCCTTTCTATCTTCTTCTCTTCTTTCTCCCTGACTTTGTCTAGTATCTGCGCAACCAGACCTGACTGACCTACGGACCTGCAATACTTTAAGCAAGAGCAAACGTCCCACGGACCGCTCTGACGGACAATGACGAATAGAAAACCGTGTCTATTCGAGTTCGCTTGTACCCCTGCTTATAGGTACTTGACATCGTCTATAAATCGACTAACAGCTCAATGACTTTTATGGGTGTCTGTTTTGAAAGAGACATTTCGATGAAACAATTATGAGCTTTGGTGGGGTTGCTGGGGTGTTTGATTTTTCCCGAAGTTTCAAGTGGTGTTT
Source organism: Acanthoscelides obtectus (assembly GCA_963669975.1). Lineage (NCBI taxonomy): Eukaryota > Metazoa > Arthropoda > Insecta > Coleoptera > Chrysomelidae > Acanthoscelides > Acanthoscelides obtectus. The sequence continues at coordinate 29,569,360 of CAVLJG010000001.1, forward strand.
ATGTTTTGTGGCGGCGGAACACTACCACAGAACTAAATCGGTGCCTTTTATTGCTTGTGGCGCCTGTAAGTCAATTTTTTGTCACAGGTTTTTTTCAAGAGGTTTGTTAACAAGTTCTGTTATCTAGAACAGTAAATCTGGATGAGCCAACTACTGTGCACGATAAAGCCGTCTTTAAAGATTAAACATACACGATGCTACGGTTAGTGGGGCTGTAAAAGCAGCTTCAAGCAATTAATGCCGATAATTAAATTTACTGAGTTACTGGGAATCCATCCAGTATTTCCAAAACTAAATCTAGAGGTCCAAATATATTTGAATGGGTAAGTGCAAAAACCACTTACGTGCATTTTCTACCAATATGCTTTTTTTACTGAAAACGCTTCATTGAAAGTAGATGCGCATACACCTCGCAAGTCACTACATCCCTTCCTCTTCAAATAATAGAAGACCTAATTTCTGTTGTAAATTATGCAACAGAACGTAGTCTCTTGTCGAATCTTTCTAATTACAAAGTTATTATTTTTTGGACAAACAGAACATGATGCTTTCGTCCATCCGACCAAAAATACCACGGACAGCTGTTTCGCTTTAGATCTCAAATACTACATTAAGCTCAAAAAGAACCTTAAAACTAGGTGACGTGTTAATGACAGTTTTTATTCGCAACTGGAAAGTTCAAATTTTTTTAGAGTTACAGGGCTTTTGGACTAACCGATTCATTTCTAAAATCTAATATGATGTGATGATATCACTACATCTGCTACTACTAAAAAGCTAGCCTACTTGGCATTTTCATACACAAACGCCATTTTATAATTTCAATATACATATGGACATACGTACACATCCAAGGAACATATTATTAGAATAAACCACAAGCATTACAGAAAACGTTGAAAAATTATCCCTTTCATATCCATTCATACGTATCTCGTAACAACGGGGTCTCGATCGGCCATTTTTCCACCTTTTAAAAGAACATAAAAAAGGGGTGTGCAAAATATCCTTAATTGAAGTCTCCGTAATCGCATATATCGCTCGATCAATTTTTTATTTGTGTAATTTCGTTGAATGTGAATACATTGCGTTTAATGACAAGGGAAGCGAATGTGGTGATGTTATTCATTGAAATCTGCGGTAGCAGTTGTTCTCTGTATCGCAAAGATGGTACACTGAAAAATTAATGTAATTGTTTCTTTATATCTGCGATACGGGGTGAAGTATAAAAGTTCTCATTGAGTCTACGAGTAATACCATCGCCATATGCTAGGTCTCAAGCCAGACACTGCACAGTGACCTTGACATATCTCACCGGGGGATTATGTCAAGCTCCAGGCGCAGCTATCATGTGGTCAGGAGTCATTAAAGCAAAAAGTGGCGCCAAGCTTGACTCCGCACTTCCTTCGCAACGCTGTCATAAGGGATTGTATAAGTTAGTCCCTTTCGGAAAATCATTGGCTACGAAGATGTATAATAAAAGAATTAAATGGATCATACAATCAGTCTATAGTCCAACACGATCTAGCCTACCGCCTAGCCTACCCCCAACTATCCAAAGCAAATAGGTGCACGCTCGTTGAATTGTCTAGCATGCGTACATCGAAGATATATATTTATAATTTATTTTTTAAGGGCAAATGTACCGGGGAATCTATGTTTTATAAAATTTATCTAATCGGTGCGTAGAATTACTTAGATTGGAAATGTATAAATTGCTAGCACCAAAAAAATTACATATATGACTACTCTTCTCACATCCCCTACAAGTCTCAACATGAGATGTTTTACCTCTGCAAATAGGTTCCAGAAAATGATCAGGAGCATCTAAACGTCAAAAACGAAGCTTTATTCATTTATATTTTTTTTCGTGATTTTGCTCCTAGCTCTGCCGCCACTGGACCAATTTTCAAAATCCACAAAGCTTTTTCGTTATTTGCATAACCCTATGTGAAAATGTCATCCAAATAGCAGCAGTACTGTCCAAGTTATAGACGTGGTGTTATTTGTTATGTACATGTCACCCAGCGTTCAAAAAATATAAAACTGATTTTCGAAATTTTTCGCGTTTACAATTTACTTTACTCAGTGGAGTAGAAAATGCATACACTTAGTACACCTGAAAACACACTTAAACAACATTAATTCTCAGCCTCAGCAAATATGCCAGATGATTTATCAGCTTTGTTGTTCACGACATACTTACGTTTAAATATTTTCTGCTTCTTTGTGGTACCGACAAGCATATAGTATGGTCATTATACAGGGTGGCGCATCGAAAAGAAACAGACGCATTTACTGGCAGCTCAGTTTTTTTTTTGAAAAACGCTCAGACCCGTCGATTTTGTTTTCGAGGGGGACACAAGTTTGGCAAAAAATCACGTTAACACGTGCAGCTCCCTGGGAGGGGGGGGGACACCTACCCTAAAATCTTAAATGGAAAGGGGCATCAAGTGATACCTTATTTTAAAGGTCTTTCAATTCCCTTTATGTGCAGACAGCAGCGGTGGCCGCAGTAGTAGACTCTTCGGTCTCCTGATCAGTCGCCGTGCGCTGTGCGGGTTCGAGTCCCGTCCCAGGAGAAATTTTTCTCTTGGCTATGGATGCTGTGATTGTCCGTAGGTGGTAGACGGTCTCTGACTGTCGAACGTGGAGGTACCACCCGGCGGATCTCGTAGGCGGAGCCAGAATGTGTGCATGTTGCATGCACACGTGTTCCCTCGCCAGAGGCGTTCCCCCTTTCCCCTGTATCCCCCTATAGCCCCATGGTACCCAATGGGTGTTTAGGCCTTAGGCCTTCGTGGTAGTTGGAATATATAAAAAAAAAAGATGTAAAATACATGAACTTCAGTTCAGTAGTTTTGAAGGTTTATTGATTTAAAGCTTAAAGTAGACTTTAATAGGTACACCAGATTAGTTTGTACTACTTTCAGAAGAAATTTAACTAAAAGAATTTACTTAATAATAATAAGTAAATGCTTTTCTTCACTACGCCCATGGTTTGTTTATTATTTTCTATATATAGCTATTGGAGCGTTTTTTTGTGGCAAAAAAGTTATTTCTTGAAGAAAGATAAGGAAATATCTCGTACTTATTTTAAATAGGAATTTAGTTCATAGTCTGCGATTGATTTGACCAAACTTTGTTGCTAAAATAACGTGTAATGCTTTATTACATAAATTAACCATGGCATATTCCTCAGCAGAAAGAGTTGAAATTATCGAAATATTTTTCGGAAATAATCAGTGCGCTAATAGAACAGCAGAAATATTTAATGAGCGACATGAGAACAGTAACGTGCATCGAAAATGTGTTCTAGAACTTGTAGCTAAATTTCGGGGAACTAGGTCAGTCGCCAATAAAAAACGCAACATTGAAAATCCCATAAGGAACGAAGCAATAGAAGTGGGGGTTTTAGGGCAAGTTTATGTAGATCCTACGTTAAGTACCCGCAAATTGGAGACTGTGTGTGGTGTTAGTCGACGTACTGTCCAACGGATTCTAAAGGCCCATAGTTTTCATCCGTATAAAATTCACCTGGTACAAGAACTTAATGAAGACGATTTTGATCGGCGATTACAATTTTGTGAAAATATGAGTCAACGAATTATAAACGATGAACATTTTCTATCCAACACTTGCTTTTCCGACGAATGTTGCTTTTTCTTAAATGGCGTAGTAAATCGTCATAACTGCCGATATTGGTCCGATTCTAATTCCAGAATTTATCATGAGGTTCATACACAGCAGCCACAAAAATTAAATGTTTGGGCTGGTATTTTTGGCGATCATTTAGTTGGTCCTTTTTTTCTTACCTGGAAATTTGACCGGTGAAATGTATTTGGAATTACTGGAAGACGCCATAGATCCTGCATTATCAGCCATAATTAAAAATCAGAATGATCGGCGGTACATTGCGAATAGATTGATGTTCCAACAGGATGGTGCCCCACCACATTACGCATTACGTGTTCGACAATATTTAGATCAGACGTTTCCAGATCGATGGATTGGTAGAAGAGGTGCCATTGAATGGCCCCCAAGATCGCCAGATTTATCACCTTTGGATTTCTTTATGTGGGGTCATTTGAAAAGCAAAATCTATGCTACTCAGCCAACATCATTAGAAGACCTGCGACAAAGAATTGTGAATGAGTGCCTTCAAATTACTCCTCAAATATTGCAAAATGTGCGGCCAGTCAGAAACCACTGGTTTATCTTGTTTCGATCAAACACTTCGGAAACGAGACGGTGGATTCCCTTCAACTTTTGAAGTAACATTCTAATTCGTATGACCAATTTTTTGAACATCTCGGTAAATTAGTTTTTGACGGAAATAGAAATAATACGGGAGAATATCAAGTATATCATAAGAGCAGCATTTTTAGGCATTGAAAATTGTCACCAAACCCAAGTTCTACCTTTAGAGACAATTTATCTACAAAGTATAGCGGACATTCTCGATCCCCCGTATAGACAAAAAAAGAGGCTACCAAATTACGGCATATGTTGCACCCGAACAGTATAGGCGTTCAAGATATGGCGGACAAAAGAAAATTACTGGGCAGACTAAACGTTCCCTAAAACCGGCGGTTATAAAATAATAATCGCTTCAGAGCGAATAGTAGGTATTACACATTACACAATTGACCGGTAGCCAATATGTACCGAGGGAGGTACTGAATATCGAGCGGAAGTACAGTGGTACTCTCATTGGCTATTTTTTTCAAATACAGTTGTGAAGATACTCACCTCCCACTATGAAAGGACAGTGATTTGGTGTGTGTAATGACGTTGTCATTATGGAACTCAAGAATCAAACTATATTAAGCGGAGTGCTCTTATGTTTAGACTTCGGAACCCGGGTCCACAGAAATAAATAACCTCAAACATAAATGAGCAGAATTTAAAAGAAGTTAACACAATTGAGCATCAAAAGGCAAGCAATATCGATAGATACACTTCTTAATATACCTGCAGGATGTTCATTTGAAAATTTCCCACCAAGGATTTATAGAAAACAACTGATTAAAAGATAAAAGGCCGGGAAACTTCAAGAGAGATTTGTCAAGGGGGACAACGTATTAACCAAAAACTACTTTCACCATCGACCCCCCAGGGTCATTCTCCTGAAAACTTTTAAATGACAAGGGGTATCGAGTAATAGCGTGCTTTAAAGGTCTTTTGAAGTCGTTTACTTGGACGTTTGATTTTTTAAATCAGTCGATTTCTTTTCCAGAAAATTAGAAAAATCTTTATTTGTTATAATTTGTTTAGACAGAAAATAAAAACACACGAAAATATTACTTCTTATTTCAATAAGTGTTCAAAATGTTGCCCGTTAGGGTTTGCCAACTCTACAATTCGTTTATTATTTAAAAGGGAAGCTACCAACATAAACATCAATTCGGAAGATTAGACGTGGAAACAATCGAATATCAACCCTTTTCATCAACGCGTATCTATTGTTATACCTGTTTAGTTATTTGTTGCTAAGGGATAGAAAGAATTTAATTTGTGTTACCTTTGTAGCAGCTTGGGGTAATGAAAATTAATTTATTGATTCCGATTTTACTTCCAAAATGGTTTACACACTAGCCGAAAGAGTGGAAATGATTCTAATTTATGGTACCTAAGATCAATATGCTCGGAAAACTGGTCATCCGGAGAGGATTCTTAAGATAAGATACTAAATTTACTCAAACTGGATCAGTTGCAAATAAAAAACGTTATCATCCGAGAGTCTTCGATGAAGCCGCTCAAGTTGAAGTTTTGGGTCAATTTGGAATAAACCTTAATACTTCATTAATCAAAATTGTTGCTGCGATTGGTATTTCATTAGGCTCTGTATGCACAGCTGCTAATTTCCATAAATTTCTGCAATATCTGCTTCAGTGACGAATGTACATCTTATCTCAATGTATTTGTTAATAAGCATAAATAACTGCAGGTATTGGATCAAAGAAAATCATCATGCTTTTGTAGAAGGGCATAAGTCAGTACTCGCAAAAACAAAAAAATAATGTATGGGCAGGCATTTTAGGAAACAAGGTGATTGGGCCATTATTTATTAATTTAAAGTTTAATGAAGACATTTATTTGAATATGTTCGGAAATACCATCAATCCGCCTCTCAGTGAAACCATTGAAAACCAAATTGAAGAGGATGGAACTCCTATACTTGATGAGGCTGAACTATATTTCCAGCAAAACCGTGCTCATCTTCACTATGTTCTTCCGGTTCGGCAATGGCTAGACGACGAGTTTCCACATAAATGTATAGGGCGAAGGGGCCTATAGAATGGCCTGCTAGATCTCCTGATTTGACGCCAGTAGAGTTTTTTCTATAAGGCCATTTGAATTCTATTTTGTTTACTCCCCAACCTGAAAGTTTGGATGAACTTCTCCAACGCATGATCGGAAGCTGCCATGATATCCGACATGTTTTTGAAAATGTCCGTCTGGAATTTGAACATCGCCTATATCATTGTTTGGCTAATAACGGAAAACATTTTGAAAACTTATTTAAAAATGAAAGTGATATTTTCGTCTGTTTTTGTTTTCGATCTGAACAAATTAAGAAAAATAAAGGACTTCAAAAGACCGTTCAAACAAGCTATTTCCCGATACCCTTTGTCATTTAAAATTCTTAAGGAGATGACCCTGGGGGGCAGAGGGTAAAGGGGGGTGAGGTAGTTTTTGGTTGAAATGTCCCCCTTTTGACGTGTCTCGGCGTTTTTTCCTTTAAACAGTGGTTTTCGATAAATCTGTGGCAGGGGTTTTTTATAATTGTGAACACCCTGTATAGTATCAGGTAACCAAATAAGTTCGTGCGGCTTTTAGTAGAAAAATATAAATTTTCATTGAGAAACAATAAGACAGTATTTATTCATCAAAGTAACTACAATCACATATAATAACTTCAAATCGCTTAGAAACCGTGCTCTTAACATGATCAGGAGGGACAAAAAGACATATATCGAAAATTTAGCAAATGAAAATGATTAAAAAAAATTGTGGAAGTCTCTCAAATAACTTGATATAAATTTTCGTAGTAAACCAACCCTTCCGGCAAGTTTTAGTGACCCTACCAAAATTAATGATTATTTTATGTCTGTTTATAGCTATAAACCTGTTGATTCGCTAGTTTCCGAAAACTATTTCAAAAATAAATTAAGCTCTGAATGTATTTTTTCATTGAATAAGATTAGTTCAAATGACGTATTACAGGCAATAGGGAGCCTAAAATCTGATGCAAAGGGAATTGATGGTATATCCCTGTCAATGATCCAACTTTACCTGGAAAAAGGCTATTTTCCAAACACATGGAAACAAGATCTAATTATTCCAATTCCTAAAAAAATGAAACCCACTGAGTATAATGATCTCAGATCTATCAGTTTATTACCAATTTTATCCAAAATTTTAGAAAAAATTATAAAGTTCCAATTGACCGCTTACCTAGAAAAATTCTTTATACTTCCCGACACTCAATCCGGTTTTAGAAAAAATTATAGTACAACATCTGCCCTACTTAATCTGCAAGACAATATTTTAAGTGCCTTAGATAAGAAAATGGCACTAGCCTTAATCTCTATAGACTATTCGAAAGCCTTTGACAGCATCAATCATAAATTATTACTTGCTAAATTAAATTACATAGGTCTTGACAGTTTATCCCTTTCATTTTTCGACAGTTACCTTCATCAAAGAACTCAGTGTATTTTTCTCATTCAAGAAATGTCTCAAGTGACAATAATTCCCTCAGGCGTACCTCAGGGCTCTGTATTGGGGCCGCTTCTGTTCCTTATATATACATTCGACTTAAGCAAAAGTATTGATAATTTTCATGTCCAGTCATTTGCAGACGATACGCAATTGCTCCATTATTTTAACCCAGATAATGTCAATAATACTACTCAAATTTTACAAAACGATGTTAATAAATTAATTAAATACTCTTTAGATCACAATCTACTTATTAATCCACAAAAATCTAAAATGTTATTATCTTGCGCACAAAGAAAAACATACAGTGTAACACAGCTCTTGAACATTCTGATAAATAACCAAATTTTGCAATTTTCTGATTCTGCAAAAATTCTTGGTGTTTTTTTTTATACAAAATTAAGGTTTATTGAACATGTTAAAAGTCTATCTCAGAAAACCTACCTACGGCTGCGCACTCTTATAGCAAACAGGTATTTACTAAATTTTAAGTTGCGTAAAAAACTATGTGAAGCATTGGTCATATCTATACTAAATTATTGTAATATCGTATACTATACTTGTTTAGACAATTTCACTAAAAACGTTATTCAAGTTATCCAAAACAATTGTATACGATTCATTTTTGGCTTACGTAAATTTGATCATGTATCAGCGAAATATCCCGTTCTAAACTGGTTAAAAATTAATGACATGGTCAAGTATCACTATTCAGTTTTTGTTCACAAATTGCTGCTCACGTCTAAACCTTATTACTTGAAGGAAAAAATTTCATTTAATAATGATGTTCACTGTAGAACTCTCAGAGAAAATAATATTAGAATACCCCTGCATACGTCTACACTTTTTAAACGCCGTTTTTCTTACAATGTTGCTATTATTTATAATGACCTTCCTAAAGTATATAAAGAATTTTCATTACCTGTCTTTCGACAAAAAGTTAAAACATTATTACTCAACCCTCCAAACATATAATTTACGTAATCATTCATTTCTTTTTTATTCCATCTTTAATTCAGATTAATAATTTTTTGTAAATTTTACTTTCGATGTAATGAACCAAATCTGTTTGTGGATAGTGTATTCTTTTGAACATCTGCTAGAGACTATATGGTTAAGTGTAAGAGTAGCAGCATGCTAAACTTCGCCATATAAGTCTGATATTTGGCTATAACTACATTGTAATTGTGGATAAATAAAGACGTCTATTATTATTATTATTCAATGACCTTTTGCCAACGTGGAATCAATTTTTGTATGCCGGTATTGTAGTACTCCCTGAATTTGGAGTAAAAAAATTGGCGGAATGCATTTATTACACCATCTCGAGTTGTGAACTGTCGGTGCCTCATACAGTTGTCAAGAAACAAAACAAGGTGATAATCACTGGGCGAAATATCGGGAGAATATGGTGGATGCGGTAACGATTCCCAGCCTAGATCAGAAATTTTTTCTCTGGTCATTTTTGCGGTATGAGGTTTGGCGTTATCCTGCAAGACTATCACTTTCTTACGATTGATCAAACAAGGCTGTTTCTGGATGAGTGCTGTTCGATCATTAACGGCATCGTCTCCGAATGCGATAAGTATTTTTCGCGCCGCCGCTACAACTTTTGTACCAAGTTTGTACTCATACAGTAAACAACTTCGAATAACTGTTTTATTTGTCGCCATTTTCAAAACTAGGTATGTAACAATTTTCAGCAACTTTGTATGTGTGTGAGAAAAGAAGGATTCTTACCAAAAGTTACAGGTAACAAACAATGGCTATCGATCAACAACATCCATGACAATGTGCGATATACAGCAACCGCACGACCTTATTTGGTCACCTGATATTTTGAAGACATTTCACCAGAACTCTCTAAAATCTAGCTTCACTAATTCATGAAAGATGAAGATACCAACGTTTCTCGTTAAACTCTTTATTTTGTGCGAATCTACATTATTAACGATCTTAGTGTTTATCATAACCCATCAGTATATTAAATAAAAATAATTACAGCTCTTTAATACCGTCAAATGAAGCTAACCAGATAACGCTTCTCCGCAACGCGACCGTATCAAAATTATAATCCTCGGGGCGACGCATGCAATTTAAAAAAATGGTGGCATATTAAGAAGCAAAGCAGCCCCGCCGGAGATAGTATACAGACTACAAACACTAATAAGGTCACAGAATGAAAGTCGGCCTCAATAAAATAAAAGAATTAGTAGGCAGGAATAAAGAATTGAAATTGATTAAAAGACAAATGACAATACTGCCAATAATAAAAAAAATAGTAGCATATAAACACCACATGGTTACTGGTATCGTTATTTGCTCTACAACATCGAATAATTGACATTATTTATACTAGTACCAACTGTCAGGCTAACAGATAGTTCTAACTACATAATGTTAGCAAACAGGTATGCCTAAGAACAACTATGTATCATACACTCCTCAAGATCTTCCGGAAGGTGTTTCAACTGCTCCCAGTTCGATAGCTATGCCTATGTACACTTTCATTCTTCATTTCCGCAGGGCTTCCCGTGAGTACTGATATTTTGAGACATTCGACCCCCATCAAAGTTTCGAAATTTTTGACCGAAAACAGAATATGTGGCCGAAGGTACTTTTTTGACCGAATTTGACCAAAACCGAAGCCGATCTTCAAAACAACCAATTCACGGCGGAGGTCACAGCTACTTGGCCAACGCGCTCTGGTAGTTACGAAACAGCGCTGTCTGCGGTTGGTCATGGATGCAGCGGCGGAAAGCAGTCCAATCATTTGTTGCTCTAAAAGGAGTTTGCTTGGAGAGTTTTGAGGAAGTTTGGGATAGTTGACGTTATTTACAGATAATGCTTTTTCTTAATTTCTACTTTGCTACCACCTAGCGTTTCCGCTCTAGCCGCCATATTAAAAAAAATGGTGTCCAATAGACAATACCTACTTCTTCGCCCATTTTACAAAAACTAAATAGTAATGATATACAGGGTGGCGCATCGAAAACGAAACAGACGCATTTACTGGCAGCTAAGTTTTTTTTGGAAAAACGCTCAGACTCGTCGATTTTGTTTTCGAGGAGGACACAAGTTTGGCAAAAAATCACGTTAGCACGTGCAGCCCCCTAAGCGGGGGTGACACCACCCCCAAAATCTTAAATGGAGAGGGTGATCCAGTGATACTTTATTTTAAAGGACTTTCAATTCCGTTTATAATGATATAAAATTAATGTACTTCAGTGCAGTAGTTTTGAAGATTTATTGATTTAAAGCTTAAATAAAACTAATACATCATCATTAGTGGAGATCAATACATTTGGTAAATTAAAAATGAAGAATGAACTGACCCCTTAGGCAATTAAATGTTGAAAATGGCCACCATGACTCTCCATGCAATAATAAAGATTTTGTTCAAAACGTTGCCGCACATTTTGCAATATTTGAGGAGTAATTTGAAGGCACTCATTCACAATTCTTTGTCGCAGGTCTTCTAATGATGTTTGCTGAACAGCATAGATTTTGCTTTTTAAATGACCACATATAAAGAAATCCAAAGGTGATAGATCTGGCGATCTTGGGGGCCATTCAATGGCACCTCTTCTACCAATCAATCGATCTGGAAACGTCTGATCTAAATATTGTCGAACACGTAATGCGTAATGTGGTGGGGCACCATCCTGTTGGAACATCAACCTATTCGCAATGTACCGCCGATCAGCCTGATTTTCAATTATGGCTGTTAATGCAGGAACTATGGCGTCTTCCAGTAATTCCAAATACATTTCACCGGTCAAATTTCCAGGTAAGAAAAAAGGGCCAACTAAATGATCGCCAAAAATACCAGCCCAAACATCTAATTTTTGTGGCTGCTGTGTATAAACCTCATGATAAATTCTGGGATTAGAATCGGACCAATATCGGCAGTTATGACAATTTACTACGCCATTTAAGAAAAAGAAACATTCGTCGGAAAAGCAAGTGTTGAATAGAAAACAATTCGATGACTCATATCTTCACAAAATTGTAATCGCCGATCAAAATCGTCTTCATTAAGTTCTTGTACCAGAATTTTATACGGATGAAAACTATTGGCCTTAAGAATCCGTTGGACAGTACGTCGACTAACACCACACACAGTCTCCAATTTGCGGGTACTTAACGTAGGATCGACATAAACTTGCCCTAAAACCCCCACCTCTATTGCTTCGTTCCTTATGGGATTTTCAATGTTGCGTTTTTTATTGGCGACTAACAAAGTATCCCGAAATTTAGCTACAAGTTCTGAAACATCTTTTCGATGCACGTTACTGTTCTCATGTCGCTCATTAAATATATCTGCTGTTCTATTAGCGCACTGATTATTTCCGAAAAATATTTCGATAATTTCAAGTCTTTCTGCTGTGGAATATACCATGGTTAATTTATGTAATAAAGCGTTACAAGTTATTTTAGCAACAAAGTTTGGTCAAATCAATCGCAAACTATGTACTAAATTCCTATTTAAAATAAGTACGAGATCTTTCTTCAAGAAATAACTTTTTTGCCACAAAAAAAAACGCTCCAATAGCCATTTTCCACAACAAAATGATAAACAAACCATGCGCGTAGTGAAGAAAAGCATTTACTTATTAAGTAAATTCTTATTAAGTAAATTCTTTTAGCCAAATTTCTTCTGAAAGTAGTACAAACTAATCTGATGTACCTATTAAAGTCTACTTTAAGCTTTAAATCAATAAATCTTCAAAACTACTGAACTGAAGCTCATGTATTTTACATCATTATAAAGGGAATTGAAAGACCTTTAAAATAAGGTATCAATCGACCCCCCTTTCCATTTAAGATTTTAGGGTTGGTGTCACCCCCGCCCAGGGGGCTGCATGTGTTAACGTGTTTTTTTTTGCCAAACTTGTGTCCCACTCGAAAACAAAATCGACGGGTCTGCGCGTTTTTCCAAAAAAAAACTGAGCTGCCAGTAAATGCGTCTGTTTCGTTTTCGATGCGCCACCCTGTGGGTTGAGGTTATTCTAATATGATTGTACGGAGATTTTTAATCGGTTCAATAATTCGGTATTTTACTAACAACATTTTAGAAAAGCTTTAGTCACAGATAAAATTACGCTCATAAAATGGTGTCAAAGACCCTGTACCTTCCAGGCAACGCTGTTATCAGTTGGTATAGGATTATGTTTGACACAAGTTAGTCCTTCTGAGAAAAAGTTAGCTCCGAATACGTATAACAACCAATTAAATGACCTTCCATCTCTCCCTGAGAGAAATTCCTGCAAGCGCACATGAACTTTGCGATGGCCAGTCGCGCGTGATTGACGATATTGGCCTTCACCGTGCACAGTGCACACAGCCCACAGCAGTGTGGAAGCGATTGCCGACTGTAACGTACGACGATCGTCCATTGGGGATCACGTCGCACGAATCGACACGCGACTGTTGGAGAGATTTTTTTACCGGCAAATCTACGATGAGTGAAATATGCCTAATTGGTGCGAAAAAATTCCTGTAGTTGGAGGCGTATGAATATACCAACGTCAAAAAATTGAGATATAGCCGCCGTTTCTTCATTAACTCATAACCAGCGGGAAACATACGAGGTAGGCGGGTGGAAATTTCAAAAAATCACGTCGAAACCCATAAGGCAACGAATTTCCAAATCTTCCCTGAAATTTTCCTGGTAAAATTACCAAACGACTGGACTAGAGCGTGACCTATAAATGGTCAGGTACCAAAACGAAAGAGAGCAGCATGACAAATCGTACGCTACTAGGATGTGTTTTGCTACTCCCACACAGGCTATTATGAGTGAGAAATGATGATTATAGATATTTGACAACGCCAATATGCATAAATCACTGTCAAATAACCTTGACTGCCTGGCCACAATATATTCCACACTCCTTAGGAGCCAGCCACATGACTGCAATAGGATGTTGAAAAGCTAACCAGCCTTTTGGCTGCCTCGCAGGTGGAAGAACGGTCGGAGGACAGAAATGATTTGACCCCATGGTGAGTCTACTACTCGTAGTGTGTATACTTTGACTAAGAAGCAGCCCCGGCTGGGATCCGTTGTTATAAATATTAAAATCCATTAGAATAATCGGCCGTTTAGGCATGTATATCGTGCTAATCGCAGCTTAAGCGTCTAATTGGTGCATTCGGCCTGTGATGTGAACCGTCACTTCTTCTGCAGCAAAACCATTGCGGCGCTTTGCATATAGTCGTTGCATCAATTTGAGTATAGTCATGCGAGAAACGGACGATTTGTCTTAAGGGTGAATGCATAATTAAGATAATTAGTAACAGTCCGATAAGAAACACAGCTTTTAAAAGTGATTTTTGTCATTGAAATCATTATAACAAAATTTTGATGAAGAGCAAGAGCATGTCATGCATGAACAACTGTTATAGCCAAACTTTGGTCGAATACTGAAATCCGGTAATTGCATACGAATCCTGAATACGATATTTTAAATTATATTCAAATACTCAACTCGTGGACGGCTAGATCACCAGATTTAAACCCTACGGATTTCTTATTCTGGGGTGATTTAAAACGACGCGCCAGTGGAAACTGTAGATGATCTTCGACAAAGAAATGTTCACCATAGCCAGAAAATGAAAAATAACATCCAAATGGTCTGGAGAGTGCAGCAAGGATTACTTCGTCGAACTCGAGAGTGTGTTAGGCAAGGTGGTGCTCATTTTGAACAATTTTTGTAGTTATTATTTTCGTTTACTAGTTTTGTTGCCGTCCTCATTTGTTATTCTTCAAAACCATAGCAACGCTACTCAGCTATTATCCAAAGCAACTTGATTATTATGTAATAAAAATATTTATCATCATGGTACAAATAATGCATTGGAACATCTAAAAACAAATATCTTAAAAGCTTTGACACTTCTAACAAGTAAACCTTTTTTGTTGTGGACATACTTGAAAATAAGGTTTTTCGGTCAGTTGTTGTATACAGGATAGCACGAAAAAGTTATGTTATTTACCGACATAGTGCTGTAAGTGGCACCCTCTAGAAGTTTGGCCATAAAAAATTACGGATCCTTGTGTCTCATAATAAAAAACATCCGTATATCGAGCACAAGCACAAATTCATACGTAATCTAATTTCGTTTCTTAAGCGACCCGTCGGCATCGCAATTTCAGAAGCACCACCGTCCACACACAAAATAACTTTGCTATTTTGTTAGTACCATCCACAACCACGCTTAAGTTGCGAAAATCGTAACGCAACATAAGAATTGCCAAACAGTATTCGAAAACAGGATTCCAAAGCAGGACTCGAATACATAATGGATATTCGAACATTGGGTTCAGCAATGGTATTCAGAACCCAGAATACCGAGTGCTGACCAAAAAAATATAGACAGGCTTTTCCCAGTCCTACTAACCTTGGGCAGTTCAAAAATAGAATTAACAACGTTAACCCCTGCGTAGCTGCTTCGGTGTAAAAAAAACATTAAAGCAACCCTTCTTTTTTATTTTTAAAATTCTAATCATAAATTATATTTTTATATAAATATGTCTTCTCTGTTTTCACAGCGTACGAAGCAACTGTATCAGCCAAATAGTGTATGTACATTTTTCCAACACACTCTTTTTTTATCCATTGCATTTTAAAGCCGAGGATAATCTTATCTGTAGGTACCCGGAATTATCCGTCATTTTCCGGTGCAAGTAATGGCCGATTAGTTTGCATATTTTCGTAATAATTTCTCAAACTGGCGGACAGGGAACGCATGGACGGTATTTCTCGTAAAAATGAAAAAACGTTGAATTTTCAGCTGATTTATCAGTGTGGATACACTGAGAAAAGAACGCCTGCTACCAACAACATCTATGGTACGTATGGCTATTTCGAAGTGAAAAACAATTAGCGTCAAGTATGTCGACTGTACACTTCCCACGCAATGCTGTCATCAGTTTATAAAGGAAAAGAAATTTAATCGATCAAGTTAGCCAAACAGATTCAAACTCATACATACACGCAGAAAATTTTCCCCTATCGCATCAGCAGTATCGACCATCTGGCAACGTTTCCTTCGGCACCTGCAAGAGGTGTAATTTTAGAAATCTTCAGGATCACACCTTTGAGAAAATTTGCTATTCCCTGTTCTTTAAAAGAATTCCGGGGCAGATACACGTCAGATCTTCAAAATATTTTGGGCATAGCTACTTTAACAAATCGACTACGAGACAGGGGTCGGTCGAACGCGGACGCAGATACTCTTATACCGGGTGATTCATATTCGACACTCACCATCTTGATTTCGGAAAAGGTAAGAGACACGCTGCCATTTAAATTGGGACAAAGTTGTGTATTTAGGTTTCTAAGAAATGCCGCTTAAAAAGTTTCTCTGAAACTTTTGAGCCTTCTGAAATTCAAAGTACTTTTGGAGTACTTCTGATTTAAAAGTTGTATAATATGTCATACAATGACATTGCCAAACCTCAATTATTCCAGAAAAACTAAATTTCCTAGGAAGGCCTTGGAATTATCATAGCCATTTGTTTCGTATACCAGATGATTAGATCTCAAATTGAACATAGTAGCAGAGCTTGGAAGGTTGAGAAGAAGTGAAATAAATCGAACATTGAACAATATAGAGAGAAGATCAGACCTGGCCTACAAAATAAAAGGAATTCATTTTGAATAGCTACTATGATTTACCTCTGCTTATTCATGATTATTACGGCTGATAAAAATTTCATTTTGTGTTCAGGTTTCACCATACCTCCTTATTTCCTTATAAGTTTCATTCCGACAACAAATTCATCGCCAACAAAAAAAATACATCACTAAATTTAGGTCTGCAAAATCCATTTAAATGTACACAATTCCAATATAGCGTTTGTATGAAAAAAAAGAAAAAAATTGGTGATGGAAGTCGAAAGACGAAATCTCTAATTGGCTAAGTGGCAATGAGAACATGCAATCTATTTGAAATCTCAATTCAAATGAAGACAGGAAAAAAAATGTTTTTGGAATAAACCAAAAATGCGAATGTGACTGTCTGTTAATATCAAGGCCTACATAGGAAATTCTGTTTTTTTTTTCTTCTTCAAATAACTAAGGTTTGACAATGTCAGTGTATGACGTATCATATATTTTCGGAATCAGAATGAAACTCTATTCACCGGAGTAAAAATCAGATACGGCGTCATTAAAAAATGAATGATGCTGGAGGACAAGAGACGAAACGTCATATTGAAATTCAAATTATGGCGGTTTAACAAAACAGGCTGCGGTTGTAGCGACTCAACTAAGACTTTTGTGGTTCTACTTGTTAGACGTGACCAAATTTAGTGCCAGGACAAACAGCGGAGGAGCAAACAATGGTGCAGGCCGAAATTTATCAGTGTTAAGAAAGATAAAATCGGTTTGCTGAATGAGGTATTGCTGTAATGCACTTGAAAATATTAACTTAAGCTTGTGGTCACAGCTATTAGAAAAATACTGACCTTTGTTTCATAATGCTTTGTTTTCTCAGTGTTTGCACATGATTTAGTTTGCCAAAGGTATCTCGGAAGCATTATGATTTATGTCTTAGGATATATTTACAATATTATGTAAAATAGCCAGTAAGTAAAAGAGAGGCAAATATTTCCACGCTAATGAAGAGCTTAACATTAAAATACTAATGCAAATCAGGTGTGTTGTGCAAATCTGAAGCCAGTCGAAGTATTTCCATATTTATCCATCATGTATTCGGACTATTCCAAGTTGTGTTTCTTAAGCTCTTCATTCAGGCCATTGGGAACCAAATATTAAGAAATTGCATTTTTATCAGCAAAAATGACATGTGAAAATCTTTTATCTGGTTGTCTCCACCTTGGGAAAAAACATTATTATACATTATGATGAGGAAGAGAGATGGAAATATAAAAAAGTATGTAGGTGCGTGAAAGACACTCGATTGTAGGATTCTATCTGGCAGCGTCGGAGTGTGACGAACAACGGGGTAAAGTAGAAGAGTGACAAAAGAGAGATGGCAGAACGGGCGCTGGCGCCTGCTGCTTAGACGGATGCGCTCAACAAATGCGATTTGTTTCTCCCATTCGCAGACTTGCCGATACCAATATGTCATATTTCTAAGAAATCTAAGTCTACCCAAATTTCGGGAAAAATAGCTGCGGATTCCACATAAGAGTATTCCAAAAATGAAAAAAGTTCAAACTATTAAAATTGTATTAATGTTTCATGGTTCAAATCATATTTTTCATGTTTGTATATTGTTGTATAAATGATTTTGTAATCCCTATTCTTGTTGCCAATAGAGATACAACAGTATTGAGAGAAATCATGGACCGCTAGATAGGGCTACAACTACCATATGACTATCAAATAGTAGTGATAAACAGGGTTTGTTTATAGCACAGTTGCCTGGTGTGGCGAATTTGCGCCTTATGGGCGATTTGACAACTTTGAAGGACAACTATAACGGGTACTATGGTGCCCGGTATTCGGGAATCTGGCAATACCTGATGATTCCTAACGTTTATTACGCCAGATTGTTTGCTGACTTGCGAAGTACAACATGACAATCAACGTGACTGAGGACCTGGTAACCCTGGTTTAAGGTGTTATATTTAAAGAGCTTGGGGCAGTTAGGTATCTAGGTCACATTTTTTAATGTATTTCGAGAAATACGTAATGTTGAGTAAATACTAGATCACGTTTCTTGCTTAGTTTGCTGAAAATTCTACAATAGACGTACATTTTGAGAAACAGAGATTTGGTGACGACAAAATCGTAAAAATATAACGCATTTTCGTAAAATAATTTCTTTGTTGAAAAGACTGTGGCTTGATGACCCATTGAACGAGGATAGTGTCCCCCTCCCCTTTGAATATTCGAAACACTATACTCCAGCAGCATTCAGCTTCAATGTTATCTTTATGAAGTTCTAACGTCTAGGCCATGCTGATTAAAAGCTTGAATGAATCAACAATTAACTCTAAATTCCCCACAATTCGGGAAGCTCTACTCAAATTGGCAACACAGCGTATCTGCCTATTATTCTCATTCGTGATACAGGTCTGCGGTCTGCTGCAAATTTCAGTATGCGTTGAGTCGATACAAGAAGTATAGTAGATGCGCGCATTACGCACCAGTTCGATTGGACGTCCTGTGAACCGATTTCGGTGATTTCGAGATTTCACGAAATCACCTAAATCACTCTACTTATTTTTATGAATGGATAATTGGTTTTTTAGCAATAAAGGTTGCGTCTCCTAACAAAAATAAGAAGCTACCTACTCTAACAAAAACTACTACACTCTTAAAAATGTGTAACGAAAAAAAGATATTCTAACAAAAAAATAAGTTCTCAAAAATAAAACGCAATAATGAACACAAATGTTTCAAATGGTACTTCACAGCTGGGGCTCAAAAACGTCTCCTTTATTCAATGAACAGTATGTCAGGCGGTTATAAAACTCCTGACGAACTCTCAAGAGGGTAGAAGGCTGTATTTGCCCGAGCGCTTCAACGATTTTCACCTGTAGGTTATGCAAATTGTCTGCTCTCTCATTGAAAGTGTAAACAGTACTTTTCACATAACCCCACAAGAAAAAATCATTGGGCGCTAGATCGGGTGATCTAGGAGGCCATTTTATTGTTCCGTTACCGCCAATAATCCGGTGGCCGAACACACTTTCAAGGTAAGTGTGTACGATCGCCGCATTATGCGCCGGGCATCCATCTTGTTGGAACCAAATATTAGCGAGATCAATGCCAAGCTGCCTAATTGCAGGAACAATCTGCGTCTGTAGTAACGCCAAATATTTTGCAGCCGTAAGAGTTCCATCAATAAAGAACGGTCCGATAATGTTATTACCTAGAATTCCTGCCCACACATTCAGTTTCTGTGGATACTGCGTCCGGACGGGAATACTGAGGTGTTTATTTTCCCGAGACCAATACCGAAAGACTGAAGGATTGTGATGACCGTAGAGAGGGAATGTGGATTCATCAGTAAACAAAATGTTACCAATAAAACTTCCATCCCTGTTCGCCTTCTCCATGACCGTTTCACAAAACTCCATTCGACGGTATTTGTCTAAAGGAAATATTTCTTGAACAGTTCCAACCTTGAAGCTATAATAGCCGTTGCGATGCAAAATATTTTTTGTTGTTCTGGGTGTGAGATCGGCTATTGATACCATTTTAGCAATTTTTCTGCTTGAGCATGGCTCAGATACTTCTGCAGCGGCACAAACAGCAGTTTCGATCTCCTCTCTTTTCCCGCTAATTTTTTGTTTCCAACCTTCAGGGTGCATGCAGCTATGGCACTTATGTAAGCAGCCCACCCTCTTGAATTTTTCGTAGGTATTTATAACCGTTGCGTGAGACGGAATTGGCCGATCTGGGAAGCGTACCGCAAATAATTCAACAACCGCGCGTGCTGAATTATTCTGGATGTACCATTCTATCATTTGAAACTTTTCTTCTTGCGAGTACATTTTTAAGATATTTTGGATTAAATAAAGACGCACCTTTCCTACACAAAACCCAACCGCAGAGTGAGTCATGAATCCCTTATCGCACTTGACAACGGCACGCGCGTTAACGGTAGGAAATATGTACGAATAGCGATGAAAGTAGACGAGCCGATGCGCTGTTGCCAAGAAATGATTTCCCATGTATAACAATGGTTTTTCCTAAGGTGTATAAGATTTCAGATTTTCCTTCACAGAGCGCCGAATTCCTCCAAAATAACCAGGATCAGGTTCTTCTTGAATAGCCTAAACTGATAACTTTAGGCGCATTTATATTAACTATCATCTGTTATGGAATGAAATGAAATGAAATGTTTATTATTCTTAGCCTTAAAGCTACTTCCTATAGTTTATAATAGTGTCTTACTCCAGTAATAAACAAAAAAACAGTAATTCTAGATTCCCTTAAAATCATAGTAACTGCAACCACAGTAAATGCAACAATAGCAAATGCGAGATAATGACATACAGTTATCTTAACACAGAAAGTACATATATTATGCCATTTTATCTAGATACAATTGCTTAACCTTACGAATAAATATATTTACAGATGTCGCTTCTCTAATTTCTGTAGGTAATGCATTAAAAAGTCTCAAACCATCACTAAAAAGACATTTTTGCATATGGGATGTTCTAGCGAATTCTATGTCAAAAGTGTTACGTGACGTGATATTATATGCATGCCTCTCGGACCTCGGTATTAGATATTCCTGCAAGTATTCAGGCAATAAATGATTTTTTGTTTTAAAAATAAATAAGACATTTGACATTTCAACCTTTTGCTGTATTGAAAGCCATCCGAGGGTTTTTAACATTAAATTAATAGGCGTATAACGTGTACAAAATAATATAGTGCGCATAGCCTTATTTTGTAGTAACTGGAGCCTTTGAATATCAGTTTTTTTGCATGATAGCAACAATGAAAAACAATAATTAAAATGTGGATATATGATGGTATTATATACAAGAAGACGACTACAGTGACTAAGCAGATATTCGCCTAAAAAATCCTATTTTTTTTCCCAATTTTTTTACTAACATAATCAACATGCAATGAAAAATTTAGCTGAGGATCTAAAACTACGCCGAAATACTTCATACTAGATGCACTTTCAATTTGAATATTATCTATCTCAATACAAAATTTCTTTTCTAAAAATGTATTACAGTTCTGCTTTGTCCCAAAAACCATGTATTTTGTTTTTTCTACAATGAACTTAAGCCTATTCACACATAACCAGTTATACAGAATCTCCAGTATTGAGTTCATACTATCTACAACTTGTCTAAAATCCTTACCGTACACATAAAGCAATGTATCGTCTGCAAATAAGCTCAGAAATGTATTTACTAAAACCCTGTTCAAGTCATTTATATAAAGTAGGAACAAAAGCGGGCCCAACATACTACCCTGAGGTACCTCAATTTCACTATCAATTGAATTTGACGCCACGTTATTAATCTTCGTCACATGACAACGGTCTTTCAAGTAGTTCATAAACCATTTTAGTGCACTGTCTGTAATCCCATAGGTCTGCAATTTCTGGATCAGTCTTTTCCTATCAATAGTCTCAAATGCACGTTGAAGGTCGATGAATACACTTAACACAATATTCCCGTCATGAATGTATGAACGCCATTTCGAACAGAAATACGGCAGCGCCGACTCGCACGAGTGTTCTTCCCGAAATCTCGACTGTCCCTTAAGCAATAGTTTTCTTGCCTCCAGAAACTCCCGTAACTGCGCACAAACCACGGTTTCCAAGATTTTGTCTATCACTGGTAACAAGTTAATGGGTCGGTATTGTGCTGGTTTATTTGGTGAGGACACTTTTGGAATAGGCACTAACACTAGTTTTTATTGCTTTTGGAACTTTTCCTGTTGTAAGGGACGCATTGATCAAGTGAAGCAAAGGGTATCCGAGTACACAAAAAGCCGTTTTCAAAAACTTAACATTACAAATAGCATCTGCTGTTGACTTGTGTTTAAGTTCCAACTTTTGGTATTTTGTCGGCTATTTCCTTTACGCTTTTTGCATAAAAATTGTTAAAATTTTCTTGAACAGATCCAGCATCTTCCTCAAATTCAATATTATCATATGAAAGAACATTCTTGTTTTTGCTGCCTACAACTTGCTTTAAAGTTTGCCACATTTTTTTGCTATCCCCCTTGCATTGGTCAATAGTAATTTCATAACACGAGCGTAAATGTTCCTTTTTTTCTTATACAGATTCCAGTCTGAATTTAATTTGGTTATTTTAAACTTTTTATAAGCTTCGTCCCTGTCTCTTCGGACTTGGATTACGAACCTATTAATCCACGGTTGTTTGCGGGTTTGAGTTTTTTCAAGAGGTACAACTTTATTTACAGTTTCTGTAATATTTTTCATAAACTTTTCATATAATAGGTCCACATCTGTTGTTGAATAGTCTCAATCTTTTCCGTAGAGTTCAGCTATAATAGTGTTAATATATTCCTTTTTAAATTTTCATTTATATTTCATTTCCTCTGTTTTAACCTCATGTTGCACATCCAATACGCAGCCTATAATTCGATGATCTGAAATTTGTGGAAAATCACCCGTGATTTCTTCAAGCAAGTAATTGTTAGTCACAATTAAATCAATCAGGGTGGCTGACGTATTTGTCCCTCTAGTGAACTCTTGAACTATTTGTGTAAATCCTGCATCTGATACGATGTTTATTAATTTTTTTTGGCTTGGGTTCTCGGTCTCTAAACGAATATTAAAATCTCCCAAAAAAATACTTTGATGACTTGTAATCAAATCATCTTCCAGTAATTCCTCAAAAAATTGGAAAAATAAGTCCATGCTACCGTTCCGAGATCTATACAGTGATCCAACAATTATATTTTCCAATCCTAGCTGAACATTTAAGCATAAGAACCAAAAATGACCGTGACGTACGAAATTCTTTACAACTGTACAAGTAACATTGTTTTTTACATAAATTATCGTTCCCCCTGTATGACAACTTTCAGCATAGGCAATGTAGTGACTATAGCCATTAATATTCAGTTCGCTATCCTCAAAATCCTCCGTAATATGGGTTTCATTAACACATGATATAAGAGGATTCTTATCCAGTACCAGCTGTTTCAATTCATCAACTTTTCGTCTTAGGCCCTGTACATTTATGGACAAACAAATTTCTTGAACATACGTTGATTATTTATATTTTGTTTTAAGCCTAGTCTTTTCCACTTGCCGAAGATATGAAGTACAATTTCGATCAAAAACAGTATGATTATATTCTATATTTTTTATCTTTAAGGCATTGCTAATATATTCACAGTTGCTACAACGTTTATTACTGCTTGTACATTGATCTGCCTTATGATTGCCGGCGCATCGTGGACATGTAAATTGCTCTTGTTTGCAGAGATTTGCCATATGCCCGTATTTCCAGCATTTTAAACATCTTAAAACGCTAACAAATTCAAACAATAGAAAACTATCCCATCCAAAGCCTAATTTCTTTTGAGCAATAAAGTAATTATAGTTTGCCTTGGATCTATACAATATTTTTGTATCAATCAGGCGTGAAGTACATTTCTGCCATCTCCCCAAGGCCGGCATCCTTTGACGCGCCTGTATCTGCATTTTTTGATACTTTTTCATTAAGCTTATTGTTGAGATATCCGATTACGATCACCATACGTACCAAAGCAAGCACACATTGAATTCTCAGCTTCGGCGAGCCTGTATCTAGTAGTAGTAGTGTGGAAGCAAATGGCACACCGGGATACCCAGTCTCCGAGCTATATTCCATATCATCTTTTACATCTTATTTTCTTCTTGTGGCCCCTAACAAAAGTATGATCTTCTTCTTCTGCGCAGAAAACAGCATTTTCTAATTCACTTCCTTCCCAAGGTCAAGAATCTTTTGACGAATCTTGAACCTAATTAAAAGGCAGATAAAAAGCATTTTATTATCCATTGATTCAACTTTTTGATGATATATCTCAAATTTTATTCAAATTGCATTGCGGATATAAAACGTCAAAGGAAAAGATCATATTATTATAAGTAAAAGAAAAACATGCATGATTAAATTAGAATAAAATAGGTGATAATAAGTTTTAAAATACGTAGCAATAAAATTATATTTGCTAAATAGCGACTTTAAAGTAAAATAAAATCTGACAACGCCGCAATGCCAGACGCAAATTTCGACGGAACGCAGTGTAAATAATGATGGAGTTTGTTATTTTTAGCTCTTAGGTATTATTTCATTATTTGATAATGTACTCGTAAAATGCCAACAATTAAAAAAACGGACTTACCACCAACTGTCTCAGAACTTCACCTGGTGTGCGAAAGTTTGTTGAACGTATTAAGATAATCCACTTATAAATAGTGAACACAATTTTGATACATACATTCTTTTTAAAACCCACACTGCACTTTTTTGTATTTAAAGAAGGTGTTCACAATGTCGTCCTCCACTTTCCACACAAGCTTCATTACGACGAACCCAGTTTCTTCTTACTCTAGGTCCTCGAAGTTGTCCATTTATTATTTGAGCCGCATTAAAATTTTTTTCGAGAAGTTATGCTTCAGTTTTTATTGGACCAGCCCCATAAACCATCCTTTTAAGTTCTCCCCAATACCAGAAATCGATTGGATTGAGGTCAGGAGATCTTGCTGTCCATTTTCGAGGATCAGGAGCATTTTGACCGATCCAGCGATTTGGATAATGTTCATTCAAATACTGAATGACGCCTTTAAAAATGTGTGGTGGTGCCCTCTCATGAAGAAACCACAAATTCTGTCTCCGTTGTAATGGCATGTTGTCTAAGGTCTGTTCCAAAGGTCTGGTAGGTTATTGGCCAGAAAGCTAAGGTATCCTTCTCCTGACAACTTTGGGGGTAACTCGAAAGGGCCAATTACCTGATCGTCAAGAATACCCGCCCAAATATTTATTTTAAAACGTTGTCGGAAATGACCTTCAAGAATGGTATGAGGATTTTCTTGGGCCAACGTGTGAGTATTATGGAAATTGAATAGCCCGCCTCGCGTAAAATTACATTCGTCCGTCGCTAGAATGTTAAAAAAAAAGACCGAATTTTCAATATATTTATGGAAAAACCACTGACAGAATGTTAGTCCGCGAGGATAGTCTTCTGGTAGCAAGGCCTGCACTCGTTGTACATGGTAGCGATAAAGCAAATTTTCCCGTAGGATTCTATGGACTATGGTATGCGATATTTAAAATTTGTTCCTCCTGCTATACAGTAACCTATCTTTCCCGAGTGCGAATATTAGTGGGCTGAACACTTCCTGTATCTCGAAGTCTTTGGTACACTTGCATAAATGTCCTTCTGTCTGGGTGTACCCGTTGTCGCGATAAATTTGAGCTGCAAGATTTGAATTCTGCCGAGCTTCACCGTAAACTAACAACATGTTGGCGAACTCTTGATTCGAGAACATTGCAAATAAACATGACGACGTACGCGAACCAAAGCAAAACAACATACTAACCACTGTTACCGTTTGCGATCGATTGCCGGTTCGATAAGGGTGATGATGACCGACGCGCTGTTGCCATGTATGTTTTAAATATTCAATTTAATGAAACTTACTTACTGACTACAAATTCGCTTAGCTTAGAAAAACTTAATGTCATTTATTTGTTAATTACCCAATTTAAAAACGTTTTAGATTAGATTATAAAACTTAGTAAGATTGTGGTGATTGTGGTCGATATAAAGCACCTAAAGTTGTAAACTATAAAGCCATTTAGACAAAAATCTGTTGATTTTTGGACCATAGGTCATATGAACTTTTTGACTTATTTTGACCTCCCCCCCTATTACCCATTTCAATAATGACTACCATAACGTTTACACCCTGTATATTAATAATTATAATACCCTTGCAGAGGAAGTAAAAACACTTAGGGTACAAGTATGTTAAAAGTTGCTTTTTGAAGACTTTTAAGTAGTTGATGGTTTTTAAGTCGGAGATCCAAATTTTATTGATGATAGATCCGCATAGGTAGTCAAGGCTGTTAAGGTATGTGCTGATGCTACAGTTGTTCAATGTAACGTTGTTATATTCCTTAGAATGTATTTCTCGGACTCTATTATGTAAGTGAATTTGGAAGGATGTAATCTGGCATGAAGGCACGCCTCCAAAATGAGTACTGCTGTTAACGTTAGTATTTTTTCATCTCTAGATATTTTTCGACAGGATTCTAGAGGTTGCATTGAGAATAAGAGTCCGACTATTTTCTTTTGAATGATAAAGATTCGTTAGACCTCGGCAGACGATCCTCAATATAGGACTAAGGCCCGTATAGTCAGTCGTCCCTACAATTGTAGGGCGCCTTTATGACCTCCTTGATTGTCATAGTTTTCTACTTCTCCGTGCCGGCGCTCTATTTTGAGGTTATGTCACAAACATCTATTTGCATCAAATTGTGCTTGCTTTTGAGTTATAACATGTTTTATCAGCCTGAAATTTCCTACAATTTAAAAAGAAAACATATCTTCACAATAGGAGAGCGCTGACGCTGACACGGGACAAGTGTAATCTAGAAATTTTTGAAGGAGAGAAAGCAGCGCCCTAAAATTGTAGGGACGACTGACGATACGGGCCTAAATATCTGAGGTGGGAATATACAACACAGCTGTAATAAGCGTTTCTTATTCATTACATATTTTAAGTTCCTTGGAGCAAAAAATGCAGTAATCATACTCTACGTGGTTTTTCGAGCCCATATTTTCATCCGCTATTAGACCTAAAAATTGTAGGTTCGGTAGCCTTTCGTCTGATTTATTGTTTATTGTAACTGTGATATTGTTCTGTGACTTTCTTTTGTGATACAAGATGTATTTGGTTTGTATCTGTATTAATAAGTAACCTATTCAATATTATCCACATTTAAGAATTCTGCATTATGATGTTAGCCTTGCTTTCTACATCCTCTAGCGACTGTTGTAGTTGTGTCATCAGCAAAGGTTAACAATACCTTGAGCTGCGTCTAAAATAGGCGACTGGCTTTAAAGTTTGTAATTTCCCCGATAGAGGTGTAAGCAACTTCCCACTTTTCCTCGAAGACTGAGACCCTTTGACGCTCTTATATCCACTTCCATCTGAAGGGTGCTTTATCTCAGATCCTCAAGTTGA
Organism: Acanthoscelides obtectus; assembly: GCA_963669975.1. Classification (NCBI taxonomy): domain Eukaryota; kingdom Metazoa; phylum Arthropoda; class Insecta; order Coleoptera; family Chrysomelidae; genus Acanthoscelides; species Acanthoscelides obtectus. Next base: position 29,596,759 of record CAVLJG010000001.1, read on the forward strand.
ACTTCCATTTCATCTGCTCAACGCGTTGGCGCTTCTCTTTACTGCTGCATCATTCCTCCTCCTCAATTTCCCTTCTCTCTCCTCCTCTACCGTCCTCCATATTTCACCGACGAATGTGCTCCCGGGCAATTTGAAGATTATTCAACACAAAGTAGAATTTTACGAGAGAACAGCGCAAAGCGGCAGGTTATTCGCTATTTATGGCCCCAGACACCAGCTAGGGAGAGAGAGACGCCTAGCGGCTGAGGTGTAAAGTAACACGACGGAAAAACGGGTATACTGCTCAACGAAAAAGCTAATCTTCCAAACCTATCCGAATCATTAAATCATATTCTTCATACTGAAGCTACACAGCTCTACGGCGAGGGATGTCTTTTACGTTTTGCATATGGAAATAAAACAACACGGTAGGTAGTTTTAAATGACTTTAAAGTTTTTCGGAGTATTCTCCACGAAGATTAATACACATCTGCATGCGCTCGAACCAATTTTCGAATCAGTTATTCCACTCGTTTGCTGGCAGATCCAAAACGGCGTTTTTGAATTCGTCAACTGCTTCTTCTGGTACTGGAACCTTTGACCACGCAGTCTGCTTTTAATTTTTGGGAAAGTAAAGAAATCGTTAGGACTTAGATCGGAACTATATGAAGGATGGTCCAATAATTCCACGTTTTCTTCCGTTAAATACTGCCTTGTTTTTGGGGTATGTGCGAGCTTGCATTGTCTTGGTGGAGGATGATTCTTCTTTCGGGGTGGATTTTTCGAAGCTCGGGGATGACTTTTGGCAAACAAATGGTGGTATATCAATCCGTAGTAACAGTTCTTTGCTCATTAAGAGGAATTGTTGCAATATGACCCGCTTTTGACATAAATGTCGCGACCATCTTTTTCGAAACACTTCGAGAACGGATGACTTTTGTTGGCTTTTCTTCACCTTGGAACATCCAAACAGCCGACTGTCGTTCATTTTCTGGTTCATAACAGTAAATCCACGATTCATCACTACTAATAATGCTGTACACATTTTTTGAGTTTCCGGAATTGAAACGGTCGTTTTTTGACACCAATTAACCCTGGCTGCTTTCTGCTCTTCAGTCAACAGGGGTATCCAACGAGAAACTAATTTTCTTACTAATAATTCTTCATGTAACATTTTTTGAATTGGGGTCTTTGAGATCTTCAAGGACGCCTCAGTCTCGCGATATGTCACATGTATATCTTCAATGATGAGTTTGCGCACAGCATCGACGTTTTCCTGGGTGATTGCCGTTTTTGGTGCACCCACCCTGGGATCGTCGCTAAGACTCACGCGTCCAAATTTGAATTCTCCATACCAACGGGAAATTGTCGACTGATGTGGCGCTTCGTTGCCGAAAACAGACAGTAACTCAGCAAGACATTCTTGTTGCGATATAACATATGTCTCTGAAAGTTGTAATAAATTATGGCGCGAAAATGTTCTCGGTTGAGTTCCATTTTTCCAATGACTTGGTGACACTTAAAAATTCACTGTAGTGAGAACACTGCACGCATTGTTGTGAAACTTTGAATTTAAGTTTACTAAAGATCGAGGTTAAGATTCAGTACTGACGTTCGATCCGCGCGGCCTACTATATTTCTATATGTAAAACTTAAAAGAAATCCCTCGTACATTTGGATACGGAATCAATTTGTCCACGAAATTCGTATATTTTCTGTAACTAACTTAGGCACCCTAAGAACCGATTTCATTACAATAGACCTCTACCCTCTAGTGATCCAAGGAGATCCCAAGCAATTTTTTTTAAGTGCTCCGTAGTAGGCGACAGATTTCTGTCGCCATTATTAATTGTTAATTCTATTATTTAAGGGTCCGAAAAAAATCCGAGGAAATTCAAGCATTCACAAGGAGATTCAATATCATCTGTGGGAAGGAGATAATTTTTCAGACTAAAATGGCAGCGGCTAGCTCCTTAAAGAGAGTTCTCAAAGGTGAAAAATCCACAGAACTAATATAATATTCAATACTTATTCTGTGGTTTTGATGTTGATTATTACTCAATCTTGTCTGGCCCAATCAAAACCACATATACATGCAAATGCGTAGATCGTATCCGCTATAACACCAGAATCAGCAGCATCTAGCGGCCACTGTGGTGACCCAGCTGACAGTGCGAACTGGAATACAGTTCCAACAGACGGCTGTTTCTCCTTTCGCAGTGGTCGATTCTAGTATCAGATAAGTAAAAACAACAAACAATACGAAAATAAGACAAACGTAAACCACAAAGTGGCAATAAAAGTTAAAAAAAAAACTTGATAAAACCTAGTTTAAAATTTAGATGAACAATGAAATAAGATGGTTGAAAAATTATGAAGTAGTAAGAATTTTTTCATGTTTGTACTCAAAAGTCCTTACACAAGTCTGGAGAACAATAAAATGTAATACAAAAATAACACATATACAAAAAACACAAACGAAAACAAAGTAATAAAAACAATAGTTAACAATTATGGAACAAAGTCGGTAAAATCATTATTTAAAAACTCATCTATTCTGTTGAGTGTTTTACAAAACCTGGGCAGCGCATTAAAAAATTTCACGCCGAAATAATTACTTCCGTGTCTAGTTTTTGATAGTCTGGTGTACTCTGGTATTAATTCATTGTTGAACCTTGTGTTATATTTGTGAATCTCTTCCGGAGTTCTGTAATCATCGTAATTATTTTTAACGTGGATCACACATTCCAGTAGTGAAAAATTAAAGCTTCCGCCTTTTGTTGGGTACTTCGACAAAATTTAAGCAAAGAGGACTCTTTATACTTTTTTTAATTCTCTCTAGCTTTCAATGGACTTTGCCATCATCATCAGGAGCTGCAATTACAATGATAACAGTAGCAACAAAAGTGTAAAATGAATTTAAATTGAATCAACTTAGTATGTGAGGCTGTTGCTAATTGTTGTTTTCGTATAGGATGAGGGAAACGTCCAGTAACATGGTGAGAGCTGGATACATGGTACAATGGTTAAAATTATATAAAATATGACAAGACAAGTTAAAGACAGATTAAAAATTATTTAGAAAACATTAGAGCATTACGTCGTGAAGCCACTTGATGATTGCACAAAATGGTGGTCATGGAATAATGAGTGAGATGAACCTTTGACAGAAGGCCGAAGGTTGTCAATGTCTGTGTTGAAAGATGGAACGAATTGTGGGCGTGTGCCAAAACGTTGCCAAATCACTTCAGATGATGTGATTTTCAGACGACAATGACCACGTCTCAAATTATATATATATATATATATATATATATATATATATATATATATATATATGTATATATATATATATATATGCATGGCACAGTTAAAATTTTTAGGTCGATAAATGTCGTCTTGCAACGTAAGTTTGCTATTATTCTCAAGAATCGTCTCTGAACAGCAAACACCTTCGATACATGACATGAATGACCCCAAATCAGTATGCAGTATTGCAAGTTAGATTGGAAGTAAGCATAATAGGCTGTCATTAAAGTCGATTTTGTTACATAGGTATTTAAACTACGGATCATATATGTTATTTTAGATAACTTCTTGGATAAAGAGGTAGGTGATGTGTGATTCCCAAGTTAAGCTTGCATCAATAATCACTCCAAAAAATTTCACGGATTCTACTAAATGACTTCTATTTCGACGAGTACTGAGTAGAACAGATTGAGTTTTCGCTATGTTGATTTACAAACTGTTGACATTAAACTAGTTTTGAATGATGTCAAAATGCTTCTGAGAATCGAGTAATACATGGTCAAAGTTACGATTGGAGGATATTGATAAATCAAAAAAAGAATCGGTCCCAAGACACTTCCTTGGGGAACTCCGTGCTCAATATGTACTTTGTTAGATAAACAATTTTGAAAACTAACATACTGTCTTCTGTCTGATAAATAAGACGCAATTAAGGACAGGCTGTTATTACTAAAATCATATAGCGACAGCTTTTGAATCAAAATGTTATGATGGACACAATCAAATGCTTTTGTAAGATCATAGAAGTTAGCGAGAGCAAACATGTTATCTTCCAGACATTTGTTGATGAATTTCATATATTTTGTATTCCAGATGGCACTTCCTTTGATGTTCCTTTTATTTTCACATTCCTTATACAGTGTGTTACCACAATAGTCTGAAAGTCCTGTAGTATGCTGAAATTGAGCGAAGCCGTCATTGCGAGAGTTCTGGTCGGTTCTTGCGTTTTCGAGCGACGTTTGACGTTTTCGGGACGATGGACGAGGGTCACGCGTCCGGTATATTAAAAGAACGACAAATAACCTCATACTCACTTGTCGCTTTGGAGGGCTCGACGTAGTTTTGGGAACAAGAATGCTTAGCCCCAGTCAGTCCTGGGCAATGCTGCTTTTGCGCGGTGTCATCTTAAACTGCAATGGTTTTATAGGAATATGAAAGTGAAAATTAGAAACAAACGAGCTGTCACGTGGAAGACAAGTATATTAAATGTATTGTCAAAAAATGTCAAATATACCTGTCGAAGGTCATCGTTGAGACTGAAATGTCGTTCGATAAAGAGGAATTTTATACATAATGTGGTCTTGATTCGGCCAGACAAGCATAGGGGATTAGCCAAAGAACTGTTGCAGGCAAAATATACAGTGTGTAATAGATCTATAACTTCATCGTTTTAAGAGATATCTAAAAAATGTTAACACGAAAGTAGTAGGCAACTATACGCAGCTTACTTGGAACATTTTTCGCTTTTTACAGTGGTAATTAGAGAAAATTAAATGGAACACGCCGTATATTATTTTACGGTTTTGAGTTTTATAACTGCATTACGATACGTCATTTTTTTTGATTGGATCACACTTTCCAGTTATTCGCTGTCTTCCAGAACAATGTGGTATTTATTTATTTTTAATTCTAATTTCTGGGAAACTACAAATAGCTAAAAGGTTTAGTAATTCAACCACCCAAAATGTTAATAACAATAGAAGAAGAATGTCTCAGGAACCTCGAAAATATACAAGGTGTTCCTGTCGACCTTTTTGAGATAAAGCTTATCTTGTGTTTATAAACACGCTTTATAGAAGATACGCGAAATTCAAGAACACATTTGAATAGCGAGAAACTATGGGAAATGAAGTTTGTTTGTAAGAGTAATGTGTTTAGAACATACAGGGTGGCGTATCGAAAACGAAACAGACGCATTTACTGGCAGCTCAGTTTTTTTTTTGGAAAAACGCTCAGACCCGTCGATTTTGTTTTCGAGGGGGACACAAGTTTGGCAAAAAATCACGTTAGCACGTGCAGCCCCCTAAGCGGGGGTGACACCACCCCCAAAATCTTAAATGGAAAGGGGGGTCGAGTGATACCTTATTTTAAAGGTCTTTCAATTACCTTTATTCATGGAGAGTCATGGTGGCCATTTACAACATTTACTTGCCTAACGGGTCAGTTCATTCTTCATTTTTAAATTACTTTGCTGCAAAATGTATTGATCTCCACTAATGATGATGTATTAGTTTTATTTAAGCTTTAAATCAATAAATCTTCAAAACTACTACATTAAATTTATATCATTATAAAGGGAATTGAAAGACCTTTAAAATAAGGTATCACTCGACCCCCCTTTCCATTTAAGATTATAGGGTTGGTGTCACCCCCGCCCAGGGGGCTGCACGTGTTAACGTGATTTTTTGCCAAACTTGTGTCTTCCTTGAAAACAAAATTGATGAGTCTCAGCGTTCTTCCAAAAAACTACTGAGCTGCCAGTAAATGCATCTGTTTCGTTTTCGATGCGCCACCCTGTATAATAGTATCATATATCAAACTTTTTTTGAAAAGCTTTATGTTGGTCTTGCCACGTAGTTATCAACCAATCTGTAAAGTTTCATATTTGCAGGTAAGAACCATAGAGTTGGCTACAATTTGTGTAACAAACTTTTACTTCCTGCGCCACAGGCGAGGAAGTATTTTAGTCGCGAAGCGTTTTAAAAATAAAATGTTTTTATTTCACCCTGTATATTAGGATCTGCATAGATGGCAGAAAGCAAATAGGCAATTCAGACTCTGAAGTACTCGGATATTTGCAAAAGAAATTTCACACTGTCTTCGAGAACAACCAAACAGGGCCTGCTTCGCTGTTCACATTATTTAAGAATTTGCGACCATCCCTCTACGCTCTGTGGCTGCTGCGTCACTTGCTTACCGCCTGTAGCAACCTGCATCCGAACAATTTAGTGAGATGATGTTGCCTAGCCAGTAGCTGAACCGACCTGTCCACTATAAATGACCATTCCAGGCTATCAAAAATTCATTGTTGGAAAGAATCGATTGATTAGATTGGTATTCGGCAATGGCAGCGATGTCCAGTTTAGCTCCCGCTAGGCGGTGCTTGTCGGGTTGGAGCTCAAACTGTCAAATGTTAATGGGAAGGGACAGATTTGATAGAAAGGTACGCTATTTTTCTTGTTTCAATCGAAGTGCACCTGAAGACGAATGATATATCTTCCAGAGTTGTCATTCCTTCTGTGAATCAGTATAAGTATATGGCCCCGTTTGCTCTTGCAGCAGTTCCGTAGCCGTTCTCGAGATGAATTTCGGGTGATGTTCGCCGAGAGGCAGTAAAGTTTAACTCTCCAGTTCTCTTAGATTAACAGGGAATGGCTATGGCGAGTGTAAAATTTACGCCCAAAGACATTTCCCCGCTACTTTACGACGTGGAACAAATAACGCAAGACGTGCAGATACTTTTTAAAATTGTAGCACTGTCGCTTCCTTTCCCTTATGTACTCTATATGTAACATCTTTTTCTTTGAGAGAACATATGACAAAAGTACATCTAGTAGATGCACCGTGCAGTTTCTTTAATGTTCAAGTAGCCTTAATCACCGGATTACCACATATAATAATAATAATAATAATAATAATAATAATAATAATAATAATAATAATAATAGTAATAATAATAATAATAATGGACTTTATTTACAAAGCCATAATTCATATTGTGTATGCGAAAGCAAAACGGAGAAGTTTGACTGAGAGCTAATCTATCACGACTAACCTATTAGACTGGACTACTTAAAGAGATACAGACATAAAATACCTTAACTATGACATGAATGTTTTTCATTTCTATTTTTTCAATATTCAGTTACGAACGAAATTCATGCGCTACAAGGAAGAATAGACAAAACAGGCTTGCAGAAACTTAATTGAAGAACATAGGAACATCGTGGGCATGTCCGCAATAAAGGGTCTCTTTGTTTCTTTGTTGGCTATATGATTAAATTTCAAGTAATCGTATAAAAACAACGAATAAATATCGACAAAAAGGAATTATTTAAGTAACTAGTACAAAATGCGCAGGCTATACCAAAAGTTGTTCCTTCGAAGTGGTATATTAGAATATACTAAAAGATGACGATTACTTTATCTCTATCGCGACAGAACCGATTAACAAAAACTACAAATATGTTTATGTCGGTAATAGATGGCCTACGATTACCTAACAACCCACAAAAAATTTACCTACTATATATTTGAAGTTTTTTCGCGATTACACAACTTGCAAGGCCTATTGACTTGACCGAAAAGATGGACAGCCTGTTTTAGTTTTGAGGTATTTGTACGCTCCAAAAATAGGTATATAAAATTTGCAGTATAGTTGCATTCATATATCATCTCAAGTGATGTTTTCAAGTATTTCAAATTATTACTTAAAAAAGCATCTAGTGCAATATTTGCTTGAATGTTTCAAAGAATAATCCTAGTAGTTTTCCATTTCCATAAAAGTTGTCAAATTATCCTGGAAGGTTCTATACAAATGTATAAAACAATGAAATAGAAATAGAAAGAAGTAGAAAGAAAAATATTAAGCATAGTTAAGTCAGTATGATTTGTGGAACTTTCACCAGACATTTTTTCAAGGTCCTCCTTCCATTTTGAACTGAGTACGCCCTTGGATGGATGTTTTGTCATCCATTAACAAATTATATTTGGAGATAGCTAGCTTAAGGTTATATTCCCTCACCCAAAAAAATATTCGAGATAAAATGTGACACCGTTGCGTCATCTAGGAAAATTTGTCACAGCTTGACTTGGATAACTTCAGGTGGAATATGGTATTATTCATCACTTGTAGCGATTGATTTAGCCTTTGATGTACCAAATTTATTTTCGTTCAGACCTACATTTTTTAATGCTGGGGATATTTATCATCCATTTGTAGTCTCCTAAATATCTATTTCGTCCAATGTACACGTTGCACGTTGGAAGATATTTATCTAAAAGTGTCAATCAAAGCAAAATTAACAAAAGATATCTGACAAGCGATTCTACCACGTTGACCATTAAATCACTTGCTAAATAATATTCTTAGAAGCTTCCTTAGATATTATCAGGTATTGACGTATTAGTAATATTTTAGTAGTGTGCCACACATTTTGAAAAAAATGAACGTATGGCATAGGAATCAACAATAATAAAAATGCTACCACATTCAACTCATTGGTTTGCCAGTTTGCTCATAGGTGTTATTGTTTTTTGTGTAAAATGTGCTGAATAAGACGACCAGTAATGCATCAGAAAACCAAGTCGAGTGAACAAGGCCAAAGGTCAATGAGGCCGACCAACAAACTATAAAGACATTTCACGTATAGTGTCTCTTGATATACTTTTTCTCTTTGCTACCAGTGTTTATGAAGGGAAATGTGAACTGTCAGCTCTAGGGATTCGTAAATCCTTATACATTTTGCTTAGGCAGTACCAAGTTGATCTATCTGTCATTTTACTTCCGACGCCTACTGACGAGGAAGTATTGCAATCGCGAAAAATTTCGAAAACGAGATGTTTTTTGGATGTTATATGACATATACGTCACGGAAAACCGTACCACTAATTTCTATCGTCTGTCTGTCCTTTGGCCTCTCTGTCGGTCTATCTGTCGGTTGGTCTGTTCGTCGGTCGGTCTGTCTGTCTGTCCACGAATCCTTGGCCCGTCTATAACTGGGAAGATACTGCTCACATTTGGTTGAAATGTTCAAAAGGGCAAAAACAAAAAAAAATGCTCGAACTTCGTTCTTGGCGTTTCAGAGAATTCTGGACATTTTTGAAAAACTGCTTGGGTGTACAAAATAGGGTGTGAAGGCATGATTTCGCAATTTTTTGATGTTGTTATATTAATACACTTCCAACCCCGATAATTATATGCACTTATTATACATATTTCACACATCTTAGGTTGCCCCTTAGAAGAAACGATAGGAAAATGTTTTCGACAAGCATCCCTGCGACCGCTGACTTCCACAGCCGTGGCCGGTGTGCCGGTGTTCCTATGTGTCCTGCATGACTGGTGCACATGCGACGCATCATCCTTTCAGATATTTTGAAGAGGCGACGCGACGTTTCCAAATGGACGGTCTACGGGTAGGGCCGGAGAACGATGTTATGGACTAATTGCACGGACCTTTTATCTGGTACACAAGTTTATAACTAAATTTTTTTTTGAGGGTCTAACTAACACAGACAGCTTGGCTAGGCTTGGTCTCTGGAACAACCAATGAAAGCATAGCAACTGTTCTCTATCTAGGATATCATATCTATGGCGCTGAGAGTCTTCTCTTCTGAACACATTTATAAACTGATGACGGCGTTACGTGGAAAGTGTAGAATCAACCCACATGATGGTATTTTTGTCTATCGAGTTCCTCCATGCAATAAACTACCAAAATCACTACCTCGATCTGATACCCCCTTTTCCGAAATCCATAGAGTGCCCGCAAAATTTATAAGGTGACTAATTACCATACACCAAGCGGCACCTTCAGACATCAGACGGCTACCTCAAGAACTGCTTCCAGGTGATACGCCCGGGGTCACGCGAAGAAGCATCCGATGGACATAATTACCGATCGGGCTGGGTCCGGCGCTGTATTCAAGCGGGCCGCCCTCTAATCATAGATGGCCTGAGGGCAGGCGGATGCCGTCGATGCAAGTATTCGGCTTTTCAATATATCCGCAAGAATGATCATTTTTGGCACGAATGCAAGTCCAGTCGAGATTGCTATACATTGACGGACGGTCCAGAGCAATAAAAAACATGCTACTAAATATAATAGCCCAAAAACGGTACTAATATTTACTGTGGCTAGAAATTAGATCCACCGTCAAACGTAAAAGTTATAAGAAGTGCTACTAAATATAATAGCCCCAAAACGGTACCGATATTTACTGTAACTCCATTGGCTGGAAATTGAATCCACCGTCATATGTAAAAGTTATAAGAAATAGCCAATCCTATGAAATTATTCCTGAGATTCAATAATGTTAGATTCAGAAGGTACCTTTATTTATAATACAACCACATTTTCGCTATTTTACTCAAAATTTCAATAGAAATCATTGATATTCATTGACCGTTGACGTGATTGCATCAAAGTTCATTTCATTGGTTGAACCGACCGTCAAACTATAATTTAATAGAATTCGACTCGAATATGATTTCGGCACACTTTGCACTATTTTGGATATTAAATCGCTTATATCTCGAAAAGTATGAACTTTAGAGAAGTAAGAGTGGGCCATCCGTTGGTTTCTTTTTTAAATTGGTATAAAAACTACACTCTTCAGTAATATGTAACACTCGATTCTTTATTCAAAAGAATACACCTTCCGATTACTTATCAAAAACAATTTCAGTTAAATGGTTGCCGCGGCACATTTTCGATGGTTTGTGGGTCTATTTCGTCAATAGCTCGACGGATAAATTCCTTAAGAACAACAATTGTTTGAGGATCGTTAGTGTAACAGCGGCTCTTAACAGTACCCCATAGGAAGTAATCCAAGGGCGTCAAATCACAGCTGCAGGCTGGCCAATGAACGTATCCAAAACAGCTGATAACGCAATGACTGAACTTAGTGTGAAAAGATTGATTGTTTCACGGCTGCTGTGGCATGTTGTGCCATCCTGCTAGAATAAGAGATTGACCAAGTGCATATATGTAACAGTGGCCATAAAAAGCTCTTCAACATGTCTTCACATTGAAAAAAGTAGGGACCAATAATCCCATCACTCCAAAAGCCACACCAAACAGTTACTCTTTTTGGATGCATTGGTATTTCTGTGACATGTGGATTTTCAGAACCCCAAATCCTACAGTTCTGCTTGTTAGCGTAGCCTCCCAGATGGAAATGGGCTTCATCTGAAAAGATGATTTGGCGACCAAAATTGACGTCCGTTTCCAATTGATTTAGAGCCATCGCAAAGAAACGATATCGATGCGGATGGTCATTTTGTTTCAACTCTTGCACAAGTTGCACCTTGTAAGGAAATAATCCCAGGTCGTTATGCAATATTCTCCGCACAGAAGTGCTACTGATGCCCACTTGTGCTCTGTGACGAGTTGACATTCTTGCGTTTTCACGCACACTCTGGGCAACAGCAGAAATGGTCTGTACGTACGAGTCGAACACGCTGATACCTTCTGTTATCCACAAGCAGGCTAGCTTCACGAACCTTGTTCACGAATTTTGCGTATACCAGTCGCGGACGAAGCTTCATCCCGACAAAATAGTCTTCTCAATTTTCGCAAAGTCTGCAACACAGACTCACTTTGGAAATAGTTTTTCAATATCACCTTCGTTCAAGATTAAAACTATCTATTGCTCACAGGGGAAGTTTGACACAATATATCTGTCAATATGTTGAGCATGGAAGTTTTACCAACTGTCAAAATAATACCAACTTAAAAAGAAACAACTGATGGCCAACCATTTACGTCATAACTGTTTCTGTTCAGCACGACCCAAAAAACCGAAAAAGCTTTGTCCGGAGCCATAAAACCAATTTTTGGAATTAACTTAGAAAACTTTTTCTAACAAGTTTTTGGGGCCCTTTTTTAATAATATTATTGAAAATACCGAATCAGTCCTTCTGTATTTGAAATGTTTGAGCACTGTGGCGCGGGTTTTTCAAGTTTCCGACGTACTGACATCGGCAAAGGAAAGGTAATGTCATGTGACGATGTCACAACTACTACTACTTCCACAGAAGTTTCTTATTGCTATGGGAATGTGCCGTTTTCGCTTTTTGAAATCTGATTTGTAAACACGACGCGTGCAGTCTTTGTTGGATATTGACTTACGCATGTCATAGATTTTCACCTAAACAGTTTCTGGAGGCAGAGTCCAGCACCACATTTGATGTAGCAGATAATTTCGAAACCTTATATTTCGATTATCTATTAATTCATTAAGACGTTTTTGACGATTTTCCGACCTCTTCGAAAAATAATTTTTGACACAATTTTGGACCTAGATTCGTTGAAAGGGGCTCGCACGGCTTTTATGTAAAAAAAACATATAAAACGTATGAAAAACCAACAAAATGACTAGATAGTTTTAAAGGCGCAAATAGTCTATTTAACTTTTGCCGCTATGATCGCTATGAGCGTCCATCTATGGAGAATAACTCAACTAAGCGCAAGTACATAATCAAATTCAAGCGTATAACCAAATGAAAATGGAATTTACCATTTTGGATTGGTATTTACCGATCTGTTCTGAAAAAAGCATTTCTCCCATTAATATTATGAAAGGTTTTTTTTTTAACTTTCCATACACCGTTGTAGACGAAAAAGCACCGATTATTAAATGATAATAAAAATAATCAGAAATTATATACGCTCTTTTCTAAATTAAATAACATGCAACAAAACCGCGGTTAAAACCAACGCGTTCAAGCGATTCGAGTAACTGTCGTCATCAATCCGTATGTCATCTTGAACCATATTATAACCGCGGTACATAAGACAGAAATTTTGGTACAATAACTAATGGCCCATGGTATGTATCAAACGATACCATCCATAGAGATCTTGACATCTCGTACCTTAGGGATTACATCATAGGTATGGCACAACGACGCTACCAGTAAGCGGAATCGCACAGCAACCCTATGTTGCGTGAAGCAGTGGATTACACAGTCGAGGAGATACGCAAACATTCCAGGCCGCGACTCGTACTGTGAACAAAATTAAATTCATGTTTAGACCTTTAAAAATTATAGATTTAAAAACCAAAGACCCAAAATTCAGTTCAGAACAAGTCAAAAATGTATATAGTACAATGTAACCGTTCTTAGATCTACCACACCTCAAATATTTACATATGACAATTCCTTTTCTTTCTCTTCTCGCTCCTACTTTCTTCCTTTCTTTCTCCCTCTCCCCTTTCCCCTACAACTTGTCTGGTTTCTGGGCCACCAGACCTGACAATCTGACGACAGACACTGACATTACAGTGACTATGACCTAAAGGCTAAGGTCCTCGGGACCGCATTGAGAAGCAACGTCGAATAGTACAGAAATTTTGATTATTCGCTTGGATTTTATTAATGTTTTGTGAAGCCGAGTAGTCTATAGTGTTATCCCTGAAATGTGAAAGAATTAAAAGTTGGTTGAGTAGCAAGATCGCATCTGGATAATTATGTGTATTGGTCTGCATGAGTATAAAATAGCAATTAAGCCACATCACAGAAAAATTAGGAATGACGCATCATACTTCAAACACTTTCGTAGTGCCTCACGTCTAGGCGCTGATTTGTATTTTCTATTGACATCACAAAATAAATTTCTATAAAATTTAAATTACTGGAAATGAAAAATAATGTGATAACCTTTTCACTTTTATGAATATTCCTGCCTGTAGCATATTTTGTCACCTGTTACTTCACCAACCAGGGATTTTCTTTTCTTATCTCTCTCATTTTGAAATTCAACAAATTTGCCTGTGTAATGTCCGGAATAAATAAGAAAAAGTGGATACGCAGCTGATTTCTAGCTTTGAATCTCAAGTAAGCGTATTTGAGACAAAAATCCTCGCTTTACAGCTTAGACCTCCAATAATGCCATCTCTGAAGCAGGTTTTACATCACATCAGAGCAAAACGTTGATAACCGAAACATTATGACGTTTAGGCAACACGTACAACCACAAAACGAGTTCACAAGTGTCCATTAGCTAGTGCTAAATTAACATTTTGTAGAAAAACCTACCTTATGTCAAAAAATCTATATAATGTCGAAAAAACCGAGATAATGTCACTTTTCAAGATACATAATACCTGCGCCGTTTAAAATAACAATACGCAACTACTGATTAGTTGAAATGTTCGAATACATCTAACAGTGGCGCTGCTTTCTCAAGTTTCCGACGTACTGACACCGTCAAGGAAAAGTCATTGTCAATGTCATTTGACATTGTCACTAATTTACTGCTATTATACACTTTATTTTTACTGTAGGTGTGCGTAATTTGATGCGTACCAGTGTGAGTTCTCTAATAAAACAGGCCTACTGTGCCCAGCCTAACATTCATGAGATCTTCCACATCAAATGTCCGATAATATGTTTGGTACGATGCCAGATGACCCATGCTACCGATCGCTTCAATCAGCTGGATCAAAACTGGAGAAGAAGAAATAACTGGTCTTACAAGCTTTGGAAATACAGGTGATGATAAAAATTAAATTTCTAGTTCGACTATACCCGGCCGTATTTTTTCTCTGCTCATGTAGACACTATTTTTGGGTCGTGGATTATGGAATGGTGTTTTTTGTGGCAATTTGGATACACATGAAGATTTATAACGTCCCATGGTATATTTCTTATGAAACGCTCTATCTCGAAAAGACTTGTTTTATGAACAAATTCGAATTAAGCGCATATATATGTTGAAGAGCAATGACATATATAAAAATACGTGAGTTGTTTTTGATAAGACCCCAAACAGATTGAGTTGTATCGCAACTTAAAGGGCAGAATGGTCTCAACTCTAAGACGGTGGCATTCTACAATGGAGTCAGTGACTCTGAGTTTGACTTGGTTTGTTTGAGTGCAACATGGCTGTCTGCAAATGTCGGTGATAGTGAATTGTTTCCATCTGAATATCGTGTATTTAGATGCGACCGTGACTTCTCTCGATCTGGTTTAACCTCCGGCGGGGGCGTCCTGATTGCGGTTAAGCGCATCTTCAATGTAGTTAGAATTGACACGAGTAATTTTCCTTTAACTGATACTATTTGCATCAAGTTAATCATTAATCACGAGTATTTTGTTATTTATTCTATTTATACTCCTCCTTCAATTCTTTCTGACATGTTTGGTCAGTACCTTGAAGCCCTTGAAGTATTCAATAATGCTTTCAGTTACTGTAAAGTGATTATCTTTGGCGACTTTAATGTCGCGTCATTCAGTAGTGATATCATTGATCAGAAGTCACAATTAATAAGAAGCTTCATCTCGTTTAATGACTTAAATAACTTCAATAATATTTTGAACGTAAGCGGTCGAATATTGGATCTGATTTTAGGAAACCTTAACATAGAAGTCATCAGGTATAGTTCATCGTTAGTTAAAGTGGATGTCCATCATCCTGCGCTGATCTTTTAGTTCAATACATACGGGTCTCAAAGAAAATTCTCATTTGCAAATTCTACAAGGTACAATTTTCATAAAGCTAGATACCCTGAAATGTACAGAGCCTTCCTGGATGTTAATTGATCAATGCAGACAGTGTGGGCGACGCTTGTGTTGCCTTATATTCTGTAATTAATAACATATTTGAGGTCCATGTTCCAAAATGTAAAAGTAAACACTTTTATATCTACCACTGTTCACAAGTGAGATCATAGTTAATCTTGATAAGAAAGACAGGGCACAGAAGAACTGAAAACGTTACGGCACCAACTTCTTTTATATTCAGTTTAGTAATCTTAGAAGTCTCAATAAAAGCCTAATATATGCTGCATATTCTGCGTATATCCAATCGGTTGAGGATGCCATTGCCACAGATCCTATTAAAGTCTGGTCACTCGTTCATATTAAAAAACAGCAATCTAGAGTTCCATCTGGAATAACCCTTAACGGCAATGTCTCCGATACTCCTCGGGATATCGTAGACAGTCTTGCTGTTTTTTTTTCATCAGTTTTTATACACTCTAATCCACAAAAGTACTTATCATCAACAACGAAATCCAATAGTACAATTTCTCTCAATTATATAAATGAAGATGATGTTTCGTGGCTTCGAAAAGATTAAAGAACAAAATGACATCTGGATGTGATGGTATTCCAAGTTTTCTTTTTACGGCTTACTGGTCGGTCAAGGGTGCAATCTCTGTCAATCAGCATGGATTCATGAGCGGCAGATCTACGGTTACCAACTTGACCCTGATTATTCAGTATATTTCCCAAGTATTAGACACTCAAGGGCAAGTTGATGTAATCTATGCAGATAGTCAGAAGGCATTTGATCAAGTTGATCATTATGTACTTCTGGATAAGCTTAGGACCGTAGGTCTATCTCAGGGACTGTTAACGCTCCTGAGTTCATACTCGATGGACAGAAGGTTGTTTGTTGAATATGGTGGTTATAGATCGAGTTATTATCAGGCCGCATCTGGGGTGCCTCAAGGATCGAATTCAGGCCCATTATTGTTCCTGATCTTTATTAACGATTTGTGTCTTGAGCTCAAGTGTTTGCATCTGGTTTTTACTGACGACGCTAAGATTTACGCATCGGTCGAGTCAATTGATGATCGTCTCATGCTGCAGAATCATTTAGACTTAATTTCTTCATCTTGCTCGCGAAACTGTCTTAGTTTCAATGTTTCTAAATGTAAAGTTGTGTCTTATACAAGAAAGACTAATTATTTAATATACGATGATTATAACGTCAACGGTCAGGTTCTAGACAGATGTAACAGAGTAACCTTTGATAGCAGGCTAAGGTTTAGCGAACATAGTAGTCGTGCCATAAGTTCTGTCCCATGATAATCTCATGATAAAAATGAAACAAGATAAGATATATTTATATGAAAGATATTATTTATTCGACAACATTTTTAGAATTCATAATCAAACAGTTTTATTCAAAATGTCCCTCCTTGGCCTTCACACACTGCTTCAATCTCGCGGGCCACTCATCTATCACTGCACGCACAGCTTCCAAAGGAATAGCTGCCGCTGATCGGATCAAATCCACTTTCAGGGACTCGATATTACGGTGGGCTTTGGAGCAGGCCAACTGCTCTAGCAGGTCCCACAACTTGTAGTCTAAAGGATTGAGGTCCGGACTCCCTGAGGGCCAATCTTCCGCAGCAATGAACTCTGGCACATTGCTTTCCAGCCAGCGCTGCGTACTCTTAGCCTTGTGAGCGGGGGCGGAATCCTGCTGGTAGACCCAGTGTTGGTTGGCAAACAATGTACCACTTAAAGGCTTGACGATAGGATCCAGTATGTCGCTCTGATAGTTTGCCGCTTTTGTTTTCGCGCCCTGTTTACAGAAATGGAGCTGAGTGACCCCTTCGTAGGACACCCCCCACCAAACCATGACTGACGCAGGGTGGTGGCCTCTCTCAACTCTCGGAATGATCTCCGAAGCTTCCTGTGAACTCCTTGCATACACTTTGTCATTTTGTCGGTTGAATTTTTGTTCTATGGTGAAGATTTTCTCATCCGTGAACAAAATCTTTCGGAATCCCCCAGCTGCGTACCTCTCCAAGAGCTTCTTGGATCTTGTCGCCCTGATGTGTCGCAAGGTGGCCGTAAGTCGCTGGCCCGTACGTCTCCGGTAAGCCCCTAGCCCTAGGTCTTGTTTAATGATGCGCGACATCGTCCGGACAGGAATCTTCATTTCCCTGGATAGGATCTTCTGCTTCCGGAGTGGATTCCTTTGAATCCTGGCTTTTACGGCTTTGATGGCTGCTGGAGTCCTTACTTGACGAGGTCTTCCGCTTCTTGGCCTGTCATCAACAGAGGACGTCTCATTGTACCGCTGAATGGTCCTAGACACAAGTTTACGCGATATTTGAAGGCCGCGTAAGAGTTCAAAAATCTGAATAGCACTGTGATTACACTTATGTAAAGCTATCACTGCAATACGGTTCTCTGCCTTGCCCCACTCCATCGTTATGCTTCGAGAGATCAATACAAACTGAGGTATATGTAATTACCCGAAAAGCGCTTAATCAACTGACACCACAATGTAAACAATCGGACAAGTATTAACAGGTCTACACTTGTTTGAAAACGAGGGACAGAACTTATGGCATGACTACGTATACTTAATATCTCATCGGCTGCCACCAGACTACTTGGCTTCTGTATCAGAAACTGGAAGGGGTTCTACAATGTCAGTACTTTAATGACTTTGTTCGTTACTTTTGTCAGAAGCAAGTTGGAATATGCAACCCTGATCTGGTCTCCAATATACCTAAATTCAGTTTCAATGATTGAAGGCATTCAACGTAAGGCTATTAAGTATTTTTACCTGAAATGTACTGGTTCTTATTCAGAAAGAGGTTTTTGTCATTATACTCTTTTGCATTTTTTCGATTTAGATTCACTATCAATTAGACGTAATATTTTTGCCTTATCGTTTTTATATGGCCATGCACAATCAAATTGACTGTCCGGATTTACTTAAGAAAATATATTTCTTCAATCAGTCTTTTATTGTCAAGCAGGCCGGACGAACGTAATGTGGAAATCTCCAATTTATGTAATGTGCAGTCTCTGATGAACTCTATTGGTGATCTGTGTGTTATTTCTAATGGCAGCTGCAAATCAATCATAAATTGCTATAAGTCATCAATTGTTCTCTGAGCTTACTTAGGCCAATTGATAAGTTTTCAATGTGTCTCTTTATTTTCTTTTTGTTAATGTATTTGAGATTTTCCTGTAATAATTGCCCAACTAGCAAAGTAGTGGTATAAGCTTTTGGTAAAAGAACCGTTCAGCCATAAAAGCTCTCTATTATTGTTGCCTGAACACCAAAATGCTGGCTTAATGTTGTGTGGAATGCAAATTTGCTTTCTGCAACATATTTGCTCTAAAATGAGGTGTTTAAAATATTCTTATAGCATAGTTAAATAACACCTTATAGTGCAAATTTTTAACTGTTGCATAAACGTTTATACAACTATTTTATACGGCATATTTGCAAGTTAGTCAAAATGGTTGTGTTGTGGCACCCATGCTAAGGTTTATAAAACAAATCCGAGCCTTGTTGCTTTGCTGTGCAATTTACTACATTAGCCAACAAATTGCTCCCAACGGAAGCACTTATACAACTGTTACATATGCTAAATATGTTGGTAAACAACTTCACCATAACCTAACTTTCTGCTGTCATATTTTTGTTAAAATGCCATAACCAATGTTTTAAGACAAACAACGCATGCATATGGGATCAAAAGGTTTTATCAACTGTTCAAACAGAAGATATAGATCTGGTACAAAGTCTGGGTAAATCATTCGACTCTGTCGGTATTTCATTTCAGACATTTGTCAAATTGTTGTATAACACCTGCAGGCAACACCAAAATATTCTAATAACTTAAAGACAACATGAACGATGCCATGATTGTACACAACCACCCGCCATATTGGGCAAACATTTATTCCAATATTTAATATTAAATAATTATGTTTCAGTTCGAAATTACGGATATAAAGTGATAAAAATTAATGTAATTGTGTCTAAATATAGGACTTGTGGAAGATTTAACGCAGATAAGTTCAGTTTTCCATCTTAAAAATCTAGACATACTTTTGATCATTGTCAAAATATGAATCAAATACGAAGCCCGTAGAAATTGGTTAACTAATTTGCAAGATAATCACAATAAAATTTGCTGCGCAAGTAATTCAATAGCCCTATATCGAAGTGTAGAAGTTTATCATATACCTGTGTATGAAATTTACAATGGCCGATATGTAAGTAAACAAGATGACTGTAATGTGTTAGTTATATATTCTTCACTTCGTCTATACAATACATAGGAAATAATTTGGTTGCAATAAAGTAGAATCACGTAAGAGAATAGTTGTATAGTTGACAAAAACTGAATCTTGCACTGACGCAAATGTCCTATAGCGAATGCAAGAGGCTTACACTTTTGTTTTATAACTGTTACCTACAGCCCTTATACAACCTCTTAAATGACTGAAGTGTCCTATTAGGTGTGCCATTCCGCTTGTATAGCTGTTCTAAGAGGGTTTTGCTAATGTTCTTACAGTATACAATGCTGTTTAAGGAATACTGTATAATCATTCTTGCAACTCTAATAGGAGTGATAATTGTTAGTTGGGTGAGTTTTACCGGTAGGAAATACGAAATCTAAATAAATAAATATGAGTTTACATTATTTGTGGCCAAAATTGTGTAGTTTTGGAGCATACTTTTGGCTAATTTTCCTACCATTGCTTACCAAAGTGATAAACCAATACATCAGCGTATATTTTTCTCTGGACAGGAGATTCAGGTAGCTAATCGTGCTGGGTGTAGTCACGTTCAGCAGGCCAGAAATACTCTTATATAATACTGCTGAGACCTGAATCGCTCGGTTATTGTTATTAAACATGTATATATTAAATAGTTTTTAGTTTTTTTGGGACGACCGAGCTTCCTGAATTAAATCTCGGAGCGATAAAATGAAAACTCAAAATTTCTATTGATAACACGAAAGAAAACATATTTTCTTTTCTATTCAAAATTAAAGTAGATAAGTTACGGTTGGCCCTATCTAGTGTCCTTCAAAAAATTTACTTTACTACATATTGTATTTTTCAGTCTTGGTGTTAGGTATGACTATAATACGGTGGCCGATATATAACTGACTGATTTGTATCTTGAATATTTGTGAAATGAAATAAATTACGTCATTTATTTTATCTTAATCTTTTACTTTATTATGAATGAAAAATAATATCAGACAAGTGTCCGCCTCTAGAAGGTTTCGGCAGGAATATTTTCAATCGCTTCCGTAATATTGTTCTTCAGCTGCTCTGCAGTATTTGGTTGGTTGCATAAACCCACTTTTTGGTGCGCAATTTAAATGAGTCAGTTATATATTGGCCACCCTATATAGAAACACTTATCGATAAAACATACGCACTAACAAAAGAGTTCATTTTTTTTCTGTAATTTTCTTGTAACTGCCGGGACTCTCAGAGATAATTGGATTTTTCTTGCAAGAAAATGACTGTTTTGTTAGCGCGCATGCACCTCGACCTTTAGTATTTACTTGAAACCTGACTATCGACTACCCAATTTCAATTACAAATAAATCGTAGGTCTGTTCCTTCTACTTAGCTTAAATTTGTTGATTTCTATACACCGTCCAAAAGACCCAATTTTAAGAACACCCTGCACAGATAATTTCTATCTGCAATGTTACTAAAATACTATTTGCATTCCAGATGGATGTTGATCAGCTGGCTGCTAATGTCCATCTTAATGGTAAGTCTTTTCATATACGGTACAATAGTAGGTGCGGGGCTTTGTGCAAATGGAGGATGGAGATATTCAACTTACAGCTATCCTTGTGCGAAGAAGTTTAACTTTCCTGGTGTACTAGGTGGACAGAGTATTAGTATAATATGACGTAATTTGTCTAGAGAAAAACAAAGTAATATTAGCTCAGAGGCATTATATACAAGATACTAGAAAAGCATGTCTGTTTATTTTTAATCAAAATAGATGAAGTTGTTGTTTTTTTTTTGTAGATAGAGTTTTGAAAACCGACTGCGTTTCGGAAAAGAGTCAATGCGATTACTCTCTGCACATATGTATACCCTATAGTTTTTTGGTATCAAATATGTTTTTAAAAAATAAGGGCGAAAAACCTGTTGTTGAACTCCGTTGATTACCATTTTTGGAATTAACTGTTACATTTTAACACATCATTGTATTTTTGTACTACCAGAAAATAAATCTACATAGGTATGAAAAAAAACAATTGAAACGCACGAGCATAATAATGTCAAATGTGGCATGTGTTCTGAACTTACTTGCAAAATTTTAGTTAATTTTGATAATTACTCTCCCGTTTATAAAGTGAATTGTGCGGAAAGATCAGTAACTCAAAATTAGAGTATCTCAGTGTCATACAATTTCTGGAAAAGGAGGGCTATCAGCCGAAAGCAATTTTTGAAAGACTGGTTGCTGTCAATGGGGATGATGAGCCATCATATCGCAAAAAAAATGTTGTTGGAAACAATTTCGATAGGGGCGTAAATCCACAGAAGACGATCCCAAAAATGGAAGACCCAGAACTGCAATAAGTGGTGAAATGACTCCAAGAGTTCATGCCGTGTTTCTCGAAGGTTGTCTTCGAAAGGTATATGCAATTAGTAAAGAAAATCTTTATAAGGGTATAACTTCACTGAAGGGGATATAGCGGCACTACATTGATCTAGGGGGGAAATAACATTACAAAAAAGTGGTATGTCTTTTGTTTCATTTCGCCATTTTATTTTGAGGACATGGTATTGGTGTAGTTTGGTTGATTACTACTTCACGTTAGAAAAATGACATTAAAAACAATGATTCTCGTAGATTCTTGGCCTGCTGTTGGGAACATATGTGACGTTTGACGTTTTTCTGAATGTAGTCAATGCACATCTGGTATACATAACGTGGTATCATATTAATACCATACCTATATGGATGAATAGATACAAAAATATTTAATACACATTGTCCGTTTTAATTTTTCCCACTAGATTAATACCCTAATTTGCATTTGTACAAAATTGCTGCGATCCCTGATCGAAAATAATACCGCAATTTTTATATTTCCCTATAAATCATCAACATTGATGTTCACCGGAAAACGGAAACGCATTTTTATCCACCCTGCCACGCGCATAAATATATTTGTTGTTGTCGATGTAAATTGAAATATTGTTAAATATTAATTAAAAAATTTAAATTTGTAACAACTTTATCAACTGAATTTATTGTTCCATTTGTGATTTATCATTTTCTATTCCGTGCCCCTATCTGCTGCGTGCTGCGTTGTATTCATATAAAACTAATTACTGAATATGCAGCAATCGAAAATATAAATATCGATAACTAATTATTTTTTTAATCGGGTATGGGAGCTGGAATCCGTACGGAGGTTATAGTATACAGAACAGAAGAGTTGCATTTTGCCAGTGGCTTTTAGAACAGTTCGGCAGAAGTGAAGATTTTGCGAAATTAATTTTGTCTACAGACAAGACCACTTTTACAGGAAATGGAGGGCACGATTTCCACAACAATCACGTTTGGGCATGCTGTTTCAACATAGACTTTGATTATTGGGTTGGCGTGGTAAATGGCATACTTATTGCACCCTTCCTTTTCCACCGCTACTGACCGGTGAAATTTATTTAGATTTTCTTCGACACAATCTGCCACAATTAACAAAAATGTTCCTCTAAATGTGAGACAGAATATGTGGTTCCTAAATAATGGGTTTCGAATAATGGATAGTTCGCAATGCACCCATTTCTTGGCCAGCTCGCTCCCCGGATTCAACGCCTTGCGAATTTTTCTGTGGGGCTATTTGAAAGAGTTGGTGTATCATGATGGAGCTGTAAATACTATGGAAGAGCTTCAACAGCGCACTAAAAATGCTTGTGACTTAGTTTGTGGACACCAGGATTTTATTTTCGAAGCCTGTAAAAAGTCGTGGATTCGCCAAGCAAGATTTTGCGTTAACCGGGGACAATTTTGAGCAGTTTTTGGAAAAACGGTATCCATTTAACTTGATAATGATTTTTTTTATATCATTTTTATATAGGTGATTTTTAGTAAATCAACTCCTTTTGACGAGTTCTGCAAGCTGCTAGAATAAATAACTCAACCCTGTATGAAGAATAAACACCTTCTGAGGCCAGTCAAACACAATCACCATACAAGAGCTCAAAACCATACTGTATGTGTACCGAAACTGTTGAGCAAATAAGCTTAGCTTTTTAAGGTCCAAAATTATATAATATAGTGCATGTACTCGTACACTTAAACGAGTGCCACCACATTAAGTCTAATCACATTATCAAATTTCCCCGAAATAATTATCAAGTCTGTTTTTATTGGTGCAAGTTGTCATGGACGCATAAAATGGACACACCAATTTTTGTGGCAAAACTTTTTATTTGACATCAAAGAATGAGAAAACGTGTTTTTGGGATTCAATCGAAAGTGTTGACAGGAACGGAAAAACTTTTCATATATGATTTTTAGGTATTTATGAGACCTACAAAATGAGATCACACGTAAAAAGATCCGACAAATAGCAAAAATGCTATAGCCGAAAACCGAGGCAAAATGCAGGTTTTGGCACTTGTTGGTAATGCGACGATAATTTCACGCAACTACTTGAAATTCTTCAAATCCGAAGGATTCATACCTCTAAATAAAAACAACAAAATTGGTGTGTATTGGTCAAGCAGTTATTTGAGAATTACTAATTGGTTATCCCAAAACACGTGTTTTCCGGCCATCACTACTAGTTTATTGAGCAATATACAGGCTTCGTTCAAAGAGCCTTTAATAGCACAGTACACGTGTTTAGCTTGCCGATATGAATCTCAAACCATTCCGAAAGATGAAAATGTCATTTTTATGTGAAAAACGAAGGATACGTTTTTTTCAGGTCATCGTTGGTTGTCAGAGCGGTCCGTGGGACCTTAGCTCTTGAGTCACAGTGTCAGTTTGTAAGTCTGTCAGGTCTGGTAACCCAGAAACCAGACAATTTTAAGGAAAAAAGGGAAGGAAAGGAGAGAAGGAAGAACGAGAGCAAAGGGGAAGAAGAGAATCTTTTAGGATAGGCTTGCGAACTTGCTCGACTGTGAAGTCCACTGACTCACGCAACAGAGGGTTGCTGAGCGATTCCGCTAGGCTATAGCGCCGCTGCGCCTGTTGCTTCATGTAGTCCTTTAGGTAAGGGACGTCGAGGTCTCTATGTAGAGATTCGTTAGAGACATACCATGGGGCGTCAGCAATAGTGCGCAACGTTCTGCTTTGCAGAACCTGCAGATTTCGCATGTGTGTTTTAGCAATAAACACCTTATAGAGTCGAATCTTGTTAATCAAACGTAATTTTGAACGTTTACATAAAGCTGACGAAACGTAATTTGGAATTAAGTTTTTAACGCTTCTTTATGGTTCCGCGAAGTCATCCCTTTGTCCAGAATGACACCGAGATACTTAGCGGAAGATTCTCATGGTATACGAAGTCCATTCACTGAAACTTCAGATGGAACGCCGCGGCGTCTTTTTGTACAGTAGATTGCCTGCGTTTTCGAATGGTTAATTTTAATTAGCCACCGATCCGCCCAATCTAATACTTCCTCCATCGCACTTTGCAGTCTGTCATGGACTAGGTGACGAGACCACGACTGAGCCACCAGTGCAGTATCGTCAGCATAGAGATAGACTTCACAGTTGCTGGGACTAGGAACGTCATGGTTGTACAGTGAGTAAAGGATAGGTCCAAGGACCGAACCCTGAGGACGCCGGCTGTAATCAGCCGTGTTGTCGACAGGACATTGTCAATTTTGATCCGAAATTTCCTACCTTCAAGGGAGGATTTCAGTAGTTTTAAAAGCCAAAAGGGGAAGCCCTTTTAGATTAGTTTACACAGGAGGCCCGCGTGTCACACCTTGTCAAATGCTTTTGAGACATCCAAAAGCAAGGTGCCAGTACTTTCGTTAAGGGTGAATCCTCTGGGTACTCGTTCCACCAGCCTAACCGCCTGTAGCTCCGTACTATGTTCAGACCGAAAACCGAATTGCACGTCAGGAATCACATGGTGATCTGACGAGAAATTCTCAAGGTGACGTAGAATCACCTTTTCAGCGAGCTTAGACGGAGCTGACAGCAGGCTAATGGGACGATAATCCTGGGGAAATATCGAACCCACCTTCTTTGGAACTTCAGCGGTCTTCCACGCGGATAGGAAGTACTGTATCCTTAGCATGGCATTGACTATTGCCACGAGATAACTTAAGGACTTCAGCGCCTTATTAGTGATTTGATCCTCCCCAGGTATTTTACGCACTTTAAGGTCTTAAATATTGGATACGTTTTTTTTCTTCTAAACAAATTCAAACATTTCGTATTTGAGAGTAATTGAACAAATGCGCTACAATATTCGAAAAACATATGTTACTATACCCATTTTCAAACAAAGCGGATATGTCTATCATCTTTTGTTGCGAATTACTCACAAATACGAAATGTTTGAATTTGTTTAGAAGAAACAACGTAACCTTTGTTTTTCGCATAAAAATAACATGTATCTTTCGACATGGTTTGCAATTCATATCGGCAAGGTAAACACGTGTAGGTTGCTATTGAATTCTCTTTGAACGAACCCTGTATATTGCTCAATAAACTAGTTGTGATGGCCGGAAAACAGGTGTTTTGGGATAAACAATTAGAAATTCTCAAAAACTACTTAATCAATCTACTTCAATTTTGTTATGGTTTTTTTGTATACTTCAACTACCACGAAGGCCTAAGGCCTGAGCACCCATTGGGTACCGTGGAGCTATAGGGGGATACATGGGAAAGGGGGGGGGGGGGGGGAACGCCACACGGACTCTGGCGAGGGAACACGTGTGCATGCAACATGCACACATTCTGGCTCCGCCTACGAGATCCGCCAGGTGGTACCTCCGCGTTCGACAGTCAGAGACCGTCTACCACCTACGGACAATCACAATATCCATAGCCAAGAGAAAAATTTCTCCTGGGACGGGACTCGAACCCGCACAGCGCACGGCGACTGATCAGGAGGCCGAAGAGCCTACTACTGCGGCCACCGCTGCTTAGGGTTATTAAGAAGTAGGAATCCTACAAATTTGAAGAATTTCAAATATCTGCGAGAAGCCATCGTCGCATTACCAACAAAAGCCAAAACCTGCAATTTGTCCCGGCTTCGGCCATAACTTTTTTGCTATTAGTCGGATCTTTTTACGTGTGGTCTAATTTTGTAGGTCTCATGAATACCTTAAAATCTTATATGAAGAGTTTTTTCGTTCCTGCCAACACTTTCGACTGAATCCCAAAAAGACGTTTTCTCATTCTTTGTTGTCAAATAAGAAGTTTTCCCACAAAAATTGGTGTACCCATTTTATGCGTCCAGGTTTTGAATACCCCCTTGCACAACTTGCAGCAAAAAAAAACAGACTTTACAATTATTTCGCAAACCAGGGCTATTTTCGTCTAATATGATTAGACTATTAGCAAACTGAAAAGAGAATTGAGGGGATGGATTTTGAATCAGCCTAGTCTTTCGATTCATCAGATGCTTATTTTTATTATTGCTATTATTATTTTCCCACTTACAAGGACTCGTTCTTCTATGGGTTTTTTGAGCTTATCTACGTAAGTTGGTTTTTAAATGCTTAAATGAAGTTATTTGTATTGTACTTTATTACTTACTTTACTTTTGAGTACCTTCTAGTTATACTTATCGTCTTATTCAAATGCTTAGAATTTTATGGTACATGGCATCTCGGACGACTATCTATTTCCGTTGCCTGGTGGGAAGCAAAATAAAAATCAACAGATATTTAAAGGACCGTAACACATTAGACAAGAATGATATGAACAACATTCTGTCCACATAGCTGGAAGCATAATTCCACTATTTATACATCCTCCAACCGTCCGGATCTCTTCTCAATGGGGGCCCCACGAGTCTTAATTGATTTTTCGACCATACATCGTAAATTCCTCATGTTATGGCCTAGCACGAGTAGCCCGGGTCGAGTCAGTGTGTCATAACGCCTTTTTGAAAAGCGTTAATATAATGCCCAGCATCCACTTGGTAAATAAACCCGGCTGGGCGCCAGAAGAACCCAGGGATGGGCTGAAAGCGACTATTTTAGAGGTTATTTATGGAATGGGTTCTGGCTGAAGTGAATGGACTATGAGGTTTGCGGTACATGGATCAGTTGTTTGGGAATGTTGACGCAGATTTGTGGAAGCCTAGCATAACAAATAAAGTATGACTTTGATTGGTGTATTCTAAAACTTTAAGCAATGGGCATGGTTAACTCATTAATTAACGCATTCTACCTGAAAATAGCCAACCTAATAACTGTGTTCCATATGATCATACCGGCTGTTTCAAATTAGATCCTCACCATTCTGATCTCGGAAACGGTAAGAGATAGATGTCGCTTAAGTGGGGCTAAGCTGCCATTCAGGTAACCAACAAATTGCCGCTTAGAGGTTTCGAGATTCAAAGTACTTCCGAAGAGGGAAATTCCCAAAATCACTTTAATCTTTTCCTGAATTATTTGTAGTGGGATTTCACAATAAATCGACATTAACGTTGTTCCTTTTTCTCTCTACAAGGTGGCATAATTAGAATTTCAATACGACGTTACGTCCCTTGTTATTTTTCTTAATGATGCCATATTGTATTTTTGCACAGAATAGAGTTTTTAATTCTGATTCACAAAATATTTTAGAGTGATATTGCCGTACCTTAGTTATTTCAAAAAAAAAAAGAATTTCCTAGGTTAGCCTTGGAATTATCGTTTGTTTCGAATACTAGGCTTATCGCAAAGTAATTCTTTTGCGACTTTATTTGAGATTTCAAAATAAATTGCATGTTGTCATTTTCACGAATTCTCCTGATATGGGAAATAGTGGGACACCTTGCTTAAACTCTACTCGGCTTTTCTAAATTGTTATAGTCGTCCAAGCAGATGCTTGGCTAAGAGAAAATACCTAGTTGAGCATCATATGGAAATTACTGCTACTAAGGCGTGGTCACTATACAGTGCTTTTCTTTAATACCCCTCCCCTTTGATTTTTTGAACGGATCAATTAAAAAAATTAAAACTTGAAGTAACGAAATTTATGCGTGGATACCATATTTTAGAGTAAAATTGACAGATGAAAATGTCAAGATGGCCGCTGGGCGCCATCTTGGACAAAAATTATATGAAAATACCTAGTCAATACCTTTACCTACTACAAAATGGTGGTACATTTAATCATTACCTGAATATATTGACATTTAACTTGATAATTCGAATAAATACGTTGAGTTTAGTTTAGAAGATGGTTGCCTTGAACTTTTTGACACAATGACAGCCTGTTCGTAATTTCGCGTCCCATAAAAAAAAGGCTAAAGGTGTCAAATCTGGCCATTCCACAGGACCTCAACGGCCAATCTAACGACTGGGGAAATTGTTATCTAAATAATTCCTAACTTGTCTGTAGCAGTGTGGTGGAGCACCATCCTGCTGGAATACAATATCAGTATCGAATTCATTAGGATTTGCTTCGACAATTTCGGTCATTAGAGGGTCAATAGTATTTTCCAGCATATCCAAATACAGTTCCCCAATTAAAGTTTGTTCGATGATTGGTGACACTCCAATAACGACAATTTTGTCTATGCACATTACCGTTGAGAAAAAATGTACATTAGTCACTAAAACAAATATTTTGAATATAGGTAGGATGTCGTGCAATGGTTTCCGTCATAGTCTCGCAGAATTCTGTTCTTCGATCAGGGTCATCTTCAGTTAGCTGATGTACCATTTAAATTTTGTATGGGTGATACTTATTCTTTTTCAAAAGTCTCCATACAGTAGGACAAACCTCACATACATTCGCGATGGAGGAAGTAGACTGTTGAGGACGGATCACCAGATTACTATGATCTCACGAATTATTTGAACTTGCTTTTCTTCCGGGATGCTCGGATGACCTGAGGGCTTTTTTCTGTTTACACTACCAGTAGCTGTAAATTTAGATACAAGTTCCCTTAAATATTTTCTACGGATAGGACGATCGCGTCGCACCTTAAATAAAAATCGCCTGGATTTTTTCTTCGAGTGAACGAGAATTGACCATTTTAAAAATAGTTCAAACGGTGTCTAGCACTAAAACCGAAAACTAAATAAGAATATTTTAACTGTACAATTATGTTTGTTTTCGTACTGATATTCTTGTCACTGTCAACAAAAAATAACAAAACGCTGTTGCTATGGATACGGCAGGGAATTACAATTATTTGTAGAGATATGCATATTAGTGGGTTTGTGTTCAAGTAATTATTAAATGCACCACCATTTTGTAGTAGGTAAAGGTATTGACTCTATATTCTAGGGTTATAAATTACTCGTCAGGAGCTTCAAAATAATGTGCCACAACACCCCCGTTTTCATATAATTTTTTTTCCAAGATGCCGCCCAGCGGCCATCTTGACATTTACATCTGTCAATTTTGCTCAAAAATATGGTACCCACGCATCAATTTCAATACCTCTAGTTTTAATGTTTTGATTTGATCCGTTTCAAAAATCAAAGGGGAGGGGGACATTAAAGGAAAGCAGTGTATACAATAAAAGGATTTGGAAGTGATTTTATTAACTACTCAATCTTCATGAAGCGTTTATGATTTTCACTGCAGCTTTATCTAAAATAGTTTAAATACATGTGGTTAACACAAAAAAGGTTGAAAATAAAAATGTATAACGTGCAATAAGAAAAAACGGTACTTGCAGCCGGACATTTTTATTTCACTTTGTATTGCAGGAATGTTGGATAATTTCAATTTCATGCGAGTAGTTATTGACTAATTGACTATGCATAAATGGCATAATAATAAGAAGATTAAGCTCCTTTGTGGCAAAAACAAACGTTCGAGCTCTGTCGCCTACAGGTGACACTTAGAATTCAAGACTTAAATTCATTTTCATAGATTTCTGTGGGCGTGCTGATCTCTCTCAATAGATCTCGTGGTACTAAAACGAGAACACATGAATTACTATTCATACCACGAAAATATTTGCCTTTCCTAAAACGTTGAGACTCATTCCAAGTAAAAAAGACTTAAAGTTAAAGTTTTGGTTAGCCCAATGAATTCAGACTAGGTAGAAGGATCCAGTATAGAATTTATTTGTTACTTGATTCTCATAGCATGTCCATACAAGTGCACTTTAAATTGTCGCAGCGCAATGGCAGTCTGTCTTTCTGGACGCTGGCCAGGCAGATTGAAAGGAACTTCTCACAGACTAGCCTTTCCACCACTTACGTGTAAGGATGAAACGATTGTAACCGACTCAACAGCTAAGCCGGAAGTACTTGCCAAGATTCTTGCTGCCAACTCCACCATGGACGTCCCTCCCGAGTGCCGTCAATTCAAAGGGTTACACTGTACACGCTACACTATGCCGGAAGGAACATTCAGACATAAGACCGTATAAGACGAGTGCCCTTGTCGCTCGACATCAACAAAACTTCAGGTCCGGCACGGGTATCATGTAAAAAACCTATATCAACTTGCAGACTAGGTAGTTCTTAGGGCGCAAACAGCCATTCCACGTTTCCACGTTTGCTCACTAGGATCTTTGTGAACGTCCATCTATGGAGGAATCACTCGACTAAACTACACGCATTATTGGTTGCATAGCTTTGTGAGGCTGATTGATCCGTGTCTGCAGTTTTTATATCTGAGAAGAAAGTTGGTTGAATAGCAAGATCGCATCTGGATGATTATGTGTATTGGTCTGTATGTGTATAAAATCAGTGACATTTGCTGTGTGAGAAAATCATCACTGAATATGCTGAATATTGACGGGTTATTTATACGTCGTGCTTTCTGTATAGAGGTTATGTTTAAAGTTGTAAATTACGAAAAACTGAGGAGAATTACGGGTAAATTATCACCGCGCCCGCATTAATTACTGTTAGCATGTATATGTCTTATACTTTGACAGTGTACAGTGAATATAATTGTATCTGATTCCCATTTATGAAATTCCGTAAATTTGTATATGTAATTTCCTGAATGTATAAGAAAAAGTGTCTGCGCAAGCTTTGAATCTCGATTAAGTGTATTTGAGACAAGAATCCAATGGAATTATCATCAACCCATACAACTTACCAGCTTAGACCTCCAGTAATGCCATCTCAGAGGCAGATTTTACATCACATCAGAGCCAAAGATTGATATCAAGCCTCATGACGTTTAGGCAACACGTACAACTAAGTGCTAAGTTAAAATATTGTAGAAAAACCTACATAATGTCAAAAAAACCAGCATAATGTCAAAAAAATCGGCATAATGTCACTTTTCAAGATACGTGATACCCGTGCGGACTTAATTCCTGCCGTTGTATCGAAGAGGTGTGCAGCGGAGCTTGCTCTAATTCTTTCGCGTCTCTTCTAGATATCTTGCTGTTCAACCCATCTCAAAAAAGGCTCTAAGAACGACCCTTACAACTACAGGCCTATAGCCCTGCTTACTGTTAAGTATAAGATACATTACCTCACAACTGTTTAGGTTAGCGCCTGATGTTAAGGAGAATGCCTTTTGCAATGTCGACGACTATAATATATTGAATTATCGATAAAAAACGATCGTATCCAATTCAGTTTTAACTGCTTTTTGTGTTCCAGAAAAAACTTCATCTCTATCGTCAAGTATCTGGAACACTAGGGCTGTACGGAAACCCACGGCTTTATTTATGCTTTCGCAGAAAAGTATGAATTTAATGCGAAATGCCAAAAACTGTCAAACCGGCGGCTTAAGCCTGATCGGTATGCACCTGCATACGTAATTTTGGATCACAACAAATCGCATACCAGCGCCTTTTATCTAGTCTAGATTTGTTGACAACGATTGAAGATACATTCCAAAAGTTTGATGGATGTTAATACTAAACTATTTTGAAGCAAACATGTAAACATAATCATATTAAACATGTTGCCACGCCTTTTTTTATAAACAAAAGGAAATGGTGGTGTGATTCCTCTTTCTTTTTTTAAATTAATTAATGAATTAATAAATTACTATTTACTATTAGTAACGGTCAGTCAGTGCAAAGCAGCTGTGAAGTGGCATGCAAATTTAGGCCCTAGCTCAATAAAGCGGAGAGTACGGGAGGTTAAGAGCGCCAGTGACTCAAGATGGATTAAGCCACAAATCCCCGAGCTGTTAGTCGGAACTTGTTTTGCCTGACCACCACTTAAAGAAAATAATGATGAAACCTAATTAATTGTAGACAGCCAAATAAAACAAGATATCTTAAAAAAATCACAATACATTATCAAAACAAGCAGCACATATGCTCCACTACTGAAGTGCAAGTTAAAATAAAGAATATTATTCAAAACTACCTGACAATAAAATTCTTATTAGGCCGTGATAAGTAACCCTGCAAACATTTATCATGGTACACGTACGAAGGCTTTACAAATATAGGCTTCACAAATATTTTAACGCCTAAGCCTAAACTTATCTGGATAATGGTCTTCTTCCAGTTACAAGTCTAGGTGCAGCTGAGACGTAGTCAACTCACAAACGCTCAGGTCAAAAAAACCAGTGGCCAGCAGTGGGCAGTGACGTGAGGAACGTCACAAGGTAGGGGCTGCTTGCCTCGTTCTCAAAATTTACGGCTAAAAACCTAGAGAGAGAAAGACTGTTTAAAAATCTACTCTCTATGTTGTCTGAGGCAAAACTACACATTTAAAACACTCAAAACTTGACAATGTACATGTTCTTTGACAAGAAATTTAAAGCAAAGGTAAAAAAAAATTACCTAAATGATATACGCTCAGAAATATATCCCTTGTTCTAAAGTTGTGATAGCTCAAAAATCAAAATCATGATCAATGTAATGTAGTAAGCCCAAATGAAGGTGACATGTAGGCACTACCCTATATTTAAATACGTAAAATGCCAAACAAAATCAAGTGCACTCTAAGAATTTCAGTCAGCATTAATTAATATCAATATCCACAAAATTCACAATTAAAATCATATGTTACCTATTCACATCACGGTTTTTTATCAAAGGGAAGGGATGGCTTCCAACAAAATCGTCTGCGAAACAGCTACAAGGAAGCTACAAAAAAAAGCTGGAGGAGTGGGAATGGTGGTTCTCCGCAATGGCTTTCCACTAAAAGGAAGCAGATATTGAACAATTTTCTTCAGGACAAGCATTAATGGACGTAGTCCGATGGTATACGAAAAGGGTACTACTCCATAAACTGGTGTTTGGGGGGACAATATCCCAAAAGTCTGCAAATTAACGAAAAAAAAACGCCCACACCAGAATCTCCGCAAGAAAGTAAATGACGCAGAAGACTTGACTCCCTAAAAGAAAGTTAAATGAGTGGCCCTGAAGAAGGCACGTTGAACAGAAAATCAAAAGGAATGGAGAAAACCCGGTAAAGGAGGTATTTTGATGGTAAAGCAAATTTTAACAGAAGTTATCTTGATAGGAAGGAAACATTCATGTACAGCTAGTAGCTAGTAGTAGTTGCCAACTCTCTACCAGGGGCCAACAAAAATTTATGATGAAATTTCGAAGATAGTTGTTAATAATACTATAACATAAGTGTCCAAAAAGATTTCAAAACAATACTGAGTCGCTGAGAAAGAAAGATGTAATACGTATGAAATTATACTATCTATAAACTATGAAATTTGCCAAAATAAGATCATTAAAAAGGGTTTTGCCTAGGAAATCGGCACTCTATAATCAATAAAAAGAAATTCAAATTTACAGGTCACTTAGCAAAATAATAAAAAAAGGTTACGTGATTTTGGCACGTAACAATGTTAATGTCTCGAATATCAATAGGCTTCGATGGACGCGAACATTCTTTGACCTTGACATGCATTTTTTCATACGACCAGCCTCTGCCAGGTCTTTGATAGGAACAAAACAGAAAGAACAAGAATCATAGGTAGTAAAAAACATGCTGGTGTGCGCTGGTGTCTCCATTGGTAGTATTTTTCTCGTCCAATTAACGTAGCGATATCCTTTTTTCGGCACCCCCTCCCGGTATTTACGAGCGGTCCAGCTGACAAAGGCGAGACAATGATTGTAAACAAATTACCGAATCGGATAAATCAGACGAGTCACGCTGTTTTAGAAAGCAGCACAACATGGTTGGGGTTCCAGCTGTATTATGCCTGCTCGGGATTAACAGGAAGGCCATTTTTTGGCCTCCCAAAGACATAAATACTAGTACTCGTACACTTTTATTTTGTAGGCCGATATGAAAAACCTCTTTTTTGTCTCAATTTTTCTTATGGCTCAGACTAAGTAAGGGTAAGTTTGATAATTTAGTTGTAATGGGTGATCTAAATGTTGATTTTTTGAAACAAAATAACATAATCTCTCCTTGTTTCAATTCAACTGGATTTGTCCAATTGGTTACCTCCCCAACTCGTGTAACGCAGCACACAGCAACATTACTTGACCCTATATTTACCACCAACCCAGATATTGTTTGTGACTGTGTTGTACTTGATGCAAGTTCGGTATCTGATCATAAACTTGTCATGTGTCAGCTTAGGTTAAATAAATTCAAGAGAAAGCAAAATATTGTAACTTTCAGGGATTTTAAATGTTTTGATGATGCAGCATTCCTTAATGATCTCGCTAATTCCTCCGTCGATGATGTGTTTTTTATCCCAAACATTGACAGTAAAGTTGACCATTTAACAAATATCCTAGTCGAATTATTCAATAAACATGCTCCACTCAGAGCTGTACGTGTTTCTAAGCCACCTGCGCCATGACTGAATGATGAAATAAAAAAATGTATGCAAGCTAAAGTTACTACGTTAGCAAGATATAAGCAAGATAAGACTGCAATTAATTATGAAAACTATCGTCGCATGAGGAATAAAGTCCTTATTGATATTCGAAAGGCAAAAAAAGAATATCTGGCAGTACTTTCTGAGCAAAATGAATCGAGGAAGATTTGGTTAGGCATAAATAAACTTAATATAAAGTCTTGTAACAAATATACTTTACCTGATAACATCAGTGATGTTAATCTGATAAACAGGTATTTCATGTCTGTTTATAGTGTTGATAGTGTGCCGGAAAATGTGTGCGACTTTTATAGAAGCAATAAACTAAATCCGTCTAATTCTTTTTCTTTGAGAATCTTAAGTCCTCAAGAGATCTTTGATATAGTAAAAGGTCTAAAATCAGACGCTAAAGGCCTTGATACGTTGTCAATTACAATGATCAAAGTTAGTTTACCAATAATATTTTATCATATTTTACACATAGTTAACACTTGCATTGAAAGAGGCTTGTTTCCCAAAGCCTGGAAGAATGCATTGATCTTACCAACGCCAAAAAACAATAAACCTACTGATCTCATCTAAGACCCATAAGTTTGTTGCCTGTGTTGTCAAAAATACTGGAAAAAGCAGTTCAGTTACAAGTAGAGTCTTTTATTGAAGATAATGGCATCATTCCTTTAAATCAATCTGGATTTAGGAAATATCACAGCACAACCTCTGCATTATTAAATCTGTGCGACAACGTTATAAGAGCTATGGACAAAAAAATGGCGGTTTCCCTAGTTTCAATTGACTACTCCAAAGCATTCGACAAAATTAACCATGTGCTTTTACTTTCTAAGTTAAAGTACATTGGATTTGACAATATAGCTATCCAATTCTTCAAAAACTACCTCTCACACCGTATGCAGTGCGTTTCTGTAGGCAGCAGGCTATCAGAAGTCAGTATGATACCATCAGGAATCCTCAGGGCTCCATACTAGGCCCTGAGTTATTTCTCATATACACTTTTGATTTGCACAAATCTGTCGCACATTCCGATTTACTAAGCTTTGCTGATGACACTCAACTCATTCATTATTTTGACGCCTCTTGTTCGCAGGATGCTGCTGCCTTATTAGAGCAGGATCTGAGCAAAGTGCAAAAATATTCAAGTGACCATAATCTAAATATTAATCCGGATAAGACTCAAATATTACTATTTTGTTCCGACGCAAGGAGAAGTGACGTGGAGAATACATTTAAAGTTAACCTTGATGACTCGCTGCTGCAGATTGCTAATTCAGCTACAATTTTAGGTGTTGAAGTAGATAGCAAATTGAGATTTAAGGAGCATGTTATGTCCTTAGCTAAAAAAACGTATGGTCGAATGAGAGCGTTATATGCCAATCGCCACCTACTGAACTTTAAACTGAGGAAAAAACTTGTTGAGTCTCTTGTGTTGCCAATTCTCAGTAATTGTGATATTTTATATTACTCATGTCTTGATGAACGGATGAAAAGCAGGCTTCAAATAATTCAAAACAATTGCATTCGCTTTATTCATGGATTGAGGAGATTTGACCATGTTAGCGACAAATACAGCCAAATGAAATGGCTAAGAATTGATAAACATGTGCGGTGCAAATACTTAGTGTTTTTGCACAAGTTGATAGCTGCGTCAAGACCTGCATACCTGAGAGAAAAGGTCATATTTAATCGAGAAATTCATGACAGGATTACCAGGGACCGTATTATGGTCAAGATACCTCCACACTCTATGACACTCTTCAAGCGTTGTTTCTCGTATAATGCTGCCGTATTTTACAATGATTTGCCCAGAAAGTACAGGGAAATGTCTTTTGCTAGTTTTCGAAGGC
Organism: Acanthoscelides obtectus; assembly: GCA_963669975.1. Classification (NCBI taxonomy): domain Eukaryota; kingdom Metazoa; phylum Arthropoda; class Insecta; order Coleoptera; family Chrysomelidae; genus Acanthoscelides; species Acanthoscelides obtectus. The sequence goes on from CAVLJG010000001.1 coordinate 29,634,041, forward strand.
AAATCAAGCAATTTATGCTCTCTTCCCTGATATTGATATAGCTGATTTTCTGAGCCGTTTAGGCATACGTGTACATAGTGTATATAGTTGTAGTGTACTTTAGTTTAGTTGATTAGTTATTTAACCTTTCTGTATTCGTTAGTGTTTCTTATATATTTTTTCTCTTTTTTGGAATTGCACACAACATCGTGCTTAAAGTACAGACAAAGGTAGTGAAGTGTAAGAGTAGCTCAAGCTAAACTTCGCTATCCGCTATCTTTGTCCCTCACATGTACAAAAGATGAATAAAGGCGTTATTATTATTATTATTATTATTATTATTATTACTATCTGTTGAGGAAATGGCACATTTTAAGCTGAAGAAGTGAAGCCCATGTAAAGTCTTCTTCTATTCGTCATTGACCGTCAGAGCAGTTCCGTGAAACCTTTGCTCTTGGTTAAAGTGTTGTGTAGGTCAAAAGTCGGTGAAGCCCAAAAAAAAAACTGGAAGTAAGAATTCATTTATGTCATTTGCCGCAGGCTCGCCCAATAGAGGATTTTTTAGCTTTACTGTTTAGGAAGGTTTATCGTGGAGGCTAGGAAGCCCAAACTAAAGGACAATTAAGATGGCGAATTTACCAAAAACTGAGAGAAATTGATCTGAATTCCGTACAGGACCTCATGAGCGACATTCCAAGAAAGTTGAGTCTGGTAGATCAGAATGGCTATTCCAGATAATTCGACAGTACAGTTTAGTTGAGTATTAAGTTATAATTCATAATAAGTAGTTAGTATTCAAATAAATTTCTTCATTAAAAAAATCCGATAAATATTTTGTGCCAAAACTTTTAGGACATACCTTATGTTGAACAACTGTTGTATAGGTATTTTTAAATATGGCGGCCAAACAACCACGATTTGGATCGCGTGACCTCATGATAAAAACAAAGTTTAAAAAACATTACTTGATACTTCTACGGACTACCGCAGAAAATTTTATGTTGAAACAATAAAATATTATGCTGACTCACATATTAAACAGAGAATCTCTATTATTTACTAGTGCGGGTGTATTTTTTATTTCAGAAACTGAAGTCTGCATACCTCGTAGGGAACTATTTGAACTGTGGCAGCTGTAAAGAAATGAGCTCAAATCTGCAGCAATTATCCGATAAATTTTCAACGGTTTTTCTGAAAAGTAGTTTCCAGAATAAAGCTTAAGTGGGAAGAATGCAAAGGAACCAAGCTTTTTTATCAAAAAAACATTGAGTGGTTGAATAGTATCTGCACATATTCCCTGCTAAATACTCAGTGGTTTTAGATTTCCATGTTTTAATTTTGTCCACCTAGATTAGTCATTCGTCCTTCTGTGCCTTGTAGTTAAAAGCTTACTTCCATCTTGTCAACGAAATTTGATTCTTAAGTCAGTACCCACAATCTCAGGCGAAGCGATTAGATCACTTGATTGATTTATGTCATTTTTGTGTTTTCTTTTTCGCCATTAAGCCCGCTGTTGCTGTAAAAATGACAAATGACAATACGGACTGCGTTAAAATCCAAAACCTTAACTTAGGCGGAGCTACTGTGGTTCGTGGTCAGATTGTTAAGAATAGATGAGAAAAGTTACTCCAAACTGGCGATAAAGCATTATAATCGAGAAAATTATAGAAATAGAATATTTTTGGATGTTTTACGACATGTATATCACGATAAACCATCTGTCAAGAAAAAAACTTTACAGTGCACATTAACGTTCTTAATGATTTCAGAGAAAGATAACTTGGCTGAACTATTTTTATTAGGATCTAACTTGCACGAAAATATCATTTTTTCTTTAAGGAACCCTCTGCTCGCTATTTTATAGAACTTCAAATTTGCATTTTGGGTGCTAATATTGTGGTATAGAATACTGCTGTATAAGCTGTTTTCTTCTTCTTCCTCCTACTTTATTAATAGGCTGATGCCTGTTTTACTTCGGTTTTTAGCCTCAATTGATGCTGTCTGACCATCTTTTCCTCGGTCGTCCATTGATCTTCTTCCATTTGGCGATTTGTCTCTTGCTATTCGTACTGTTCTATTTTCTGTCATTCTTTCTATGTGTTGATTCCATTCTGTTTTTCTTCTTTTGGTCCACAGGTTTATTTCCTCTATACCACATCTCGCTTGTATTTCCTCACTTCTTACTCTGTCTCTTTGAGTTTGGTTTATTATTTTTCGTAAGACTTTCATTTATGCTGTTTCCAATAATCTTTGTGTTTTCACAGTATCTGCTCTTGTTTCCGATGTGTACGTCATTATCGGTCTTATTGTTGATTTATATATATCCTAGTTTTCGTTTCCGTTGTGAGGTATTTGTTTCTTCAGATTGTATTGTTGAGACATCCTGCTTCTCTGTTCACCATGTTCACTTGTTTTTGTACTTCTTCCACTTTTCCATAGCTTGACAGTTTGATTCCCAAGTATTCCGTTTCCATCCTGTTTTCTTCTTGTTTATATAAAAGATTGTTCGAAATTATATGAATATAATATACACTGTAAGTTACTGTGATACTGTTCATCGTAATAATGCAATTTTTAATGATGAAAATAGTTCATTGTTAAGTAGTCATTTCTTTCATTTCAGATAATTATTCCCATCACTACACCACCATCACTGTCATATTCTCTCCATCTAGTTGCCATGTTGCCAAATCATGGATAGTAGTATACCTTAATTTGGTTTGTCAAATTCTTACTTATATACTAGTGCAAAAATGTGCAATCGGCACTGGTTTGTCGTGAAAATGCGATTTGGAGGTGTGGCCAGCAGGTTTTACTGTACTAAATCCACCTTGTGAGCTACGATAGTGTTAGCTAAAGAGACTTTTTTGAAGAATGCCTTATGCCCTTCACAAAAGTACTTCGTTTATTGTATTTCGTATATTATACTTATAATCTCTTTACTTTTTGTATGTATGTACTTGAAGGATTATTTAATGTGAAGCTGATGTTACAAAATATACCTAATTAAATATGATATATATGAGAAATAACTGAAAAAGTAGCTGTTGCAAATCACTAAATAATGAAAACATAACAAAGAACATTGCAAGTTTTTTGATGATTTGATGAAATTATCGTTGATCTTTACTTAACTATAATGTTGGACGATGATATGTTGGGTGGACCTGGCGAGGTGGTCCAAATCGACGAATCGACGTTAGGTATTTTTATATGCAATGACCGCTGGTGCCTTTTGTATTTTTTGTCACCCGAGCCGCTGATGCATTTTCCACTGTTTAGACATATACTGTTCAAAATTTCATCTAGTTTTCGGTAAATATTGGGACAACTTTTCATAAAACAAGCCATTTACAATAAATTAAGACTTTCATTTTTCAAATAACCTCATTTTTAATTACGTATTTCTCCCAAAAAGGTACAACATGGCAACAATGGACATCATTTGTCTTATCTGTCAAGAAATGAGCGTTATAGAATGGCCATTGAGAATTGTTTGTACTTTCAAATATTACTTATAAACGCAAAAACTTTGATCTCATTGAAAATACTCGAAAAAAATGGTTAAGCAATTTCCAGAAGTCATTGAAAAATCACAAAACAACACCTCTACACAGTTTATCAAGTAAATACCATCATTCATGTATGTATACTAAGTGACATATAAATCCGAACACCCAGTTTAAATGGTTTTATTTTAATAAAAGTTGGTGAATGTATTTATCTTACTGTAAATAACAAGTGAAAAAATTTTCAGCCGTATCAGTTGGACATTCCGGTTTTTATACTGCTTTTTTTTAATTCACTAACGCTCTAAAAATGAATATTTCAGCCGCAGTAAAGAATCAACGTTGGCGGATTTTGGATCTTGACATCCTTTACGATCGGTTACGATGCCTAGAGTACGGAGACCTGTACGATTTCGTCAACTTGATGAGTTTGATAGGGGCCGTATAGTGGGACTTCGGGAAGCTGGACTTTCTTTTCGGGCAATTGCAGTTAGAGTGCAAAGAAGTGTAGACACTGTGGTTAGGTGTTGTCAGGCAGGGCTTCGAGAAGGCCGTACGCAAAGAGCAAGGGGCACTGGACGCCGCCGTAGAACAACAGACCGTGAAGATCGCCGCCTAAGATTATTGGCCTTAAGGGACCGTTTCTCCACTACCAGGTCCATTGCAAATGAATGGTTTGCAGAACACGGAAGACCTATTGGCATGCGAAGTGTTTACCGACGAATGAGAAGTTTTGGCTTGTTTTCATACCGGCCACACTGGGTCCTCCCTTTAACTCGAGAACACCGACGTAATCGCCTTGAGTGGTGCAGACAACGGTCACTCTGGGATCAGGAATGGAACAGTATTGTCTTTAGTGACAAGTCTCGATTTTGTTTAGGCATGCACGATGGTCGTGCCAGGGTTAGAAGGCGACGTGGTGAAAGGAGGAATCCACAGTTTTTTGTTGAAAGACATGTTCATCACACTGTTGGAGTTATGGTTTGGGTTGCTATAGCTTATGGTTCCAAGTCACCTTTAATCTTCATCAGAGGTAACATGAACGCGCAGCGTTATATCCACGAAGTTCTAGAACCCCATCTTTCACCCTATATTGACACCCTGGCAGATCCAACTTTCCAACAAGATAATGCCCGACCACATGTTGCAAGAGTCACAATAGACTTCTTTCAACATAATGATGTCACATTGTTACCATGGCCACCAAGATCTCCCGACTTATCCCCAATTGAGCACGTGTGGGATATGATGGGTAGGAGATTGCTCAATTTGCAACGTCCTCCTCAGACTCTAGAAGCACTTCGAGAGGAGTTGGTGGTTGCCTGGAATGAGAAACCACAGGAGGACATTGTCCACCTGATCAGAAGCATGCCTAGGCGCGTTGGAGAATGCGTAGCACATCAGGGTGCATCCACACATTATTAAAGGTCAAAGGGCTTTAAAGCAGTGCAATCATTTTGAAATTTTTATCATTTACTTATTATGCTCCATTAAGTACTTATACAAAATTTTATTAAAATAAAACCATTTAAGCTGGGTGTTCGGATTTATATGTCACTTAGTATATTTTGATCTCTCATTTAAGCTAATAAGCTAATATATAATAACACGTCTGGTTTTGAAGCTTTTTTTGCAAAAAACAACGATTTTTTACAGTTTCACATCTCTTTCCATTAGTACTATACAGTGTATGTTATATTTTTATAATTTAGAGCATCCTTTTGTACAAAAAGCAAAAAAAGACAGCATATAAAACAGTATTCTATTCTAGAGTATTACCAGCAAAAATGTAACTTCGAAGTTCTATAAAAAGGCAGGCAGAGGGTTCCTTAAAGAAAAAATGATATTTTCGTAAAAGTTACATCCTAATATTTCATGTTAAAGTAAGAAATGAAGTATTTGCGATATGTGCTAAAGTATAGTCTTACCGGTAACTTTTCTGTCTTGCTTCGGAATTTGCATAACCACCTGTTTCCAATGTTTCCTTGTTACTAGGTAGACGAGCATAATGTGTGCTGAAACATGCTAAAATACGACTGACATAAACGTCATAGTAGTGACAGTTGCTCAATGTTACTTTTCAAATATCACAATTCAAGCAAATAATTATTGAAAATTACCGTGTCATCATGGCGAAAGTGAAACTGCGTCAGAAAACTCCTCAAAAAAAAGTGGAACTAGAGATACGAACCGAAAGAGCCAGAAAGAACATCTTCAAACCAAACATCAAATGCGCTACAGCAGTGGTCGGAGCTGTAGCCTTCCTGCAAAAGACTGGATTGGTAGCTAATGTGAGAAACATAAAGAACTACATCAAGCAAAGGTTTAATAAATCTCTGAATTCTTTCAAAATGCTACCGAACTATTTGAATAGAGGTGTGGAATTGGGGCTATTGAAAAAACATGGCGGTGCTTACAAGATAGAAGAACTGGTCATCAAAAGAAAGAGAAGAATGAGAAAACCTAAGGAATCTCATGAGATCCATACGAGTGAGAGAAGTAAGCACAACTTGAGCCAGCCAAATATAACGATCTCTGATGGCGATCGTCAATGGAGCGGCCGTGGGAGTACACGAGAAAGTGCGCCTACTATGTCTGAACAGACAAACCAGTAAACGATTGTGGTATGATATTTTCTACGTACAAGAGAAATATAATCTACCACTCTGTAAAATAGTATTCGCTTTTATCATACTCCTTCGTCTTCAAGATTGTGGAACAGCTTACCTGAGGAGGCTTTTCCCAGTTCTACTGACCTTAAGTAATTCAAAAATCGGCTTTATAAAGTGTATTTAAGCTCCTTATAGCAGCTACGGTGCCCCGGTAGTTAGACTCCTCCCGGTATAAAAAAAAATACTTTGAAGTAACCAGTCGAGTTGAGATTGTATATATGTCGTCACTAACAAAAAAGAATCTAATAATAATCTATAAAATACGGTACACAGATAGCACCCGCGACGGCGCAAAAAAGACTAATTATGCTATTGTCTCACAGATGGCGCCAGCTGCTATCTGTAAAACTAGTAACATAAATAGAAATCATGATTATAGTAATAACCAACCATATACTGTACTCGGGCGTCCAAAATAAAGACCTAAAAGCTATCTGTGATACAGTAGCAGAACAGCAAAAACAATTAAGCAATCCACTTGCAATGCCTACCTGTATTTTGGCCTAGAGATACCCAGTTAAATAGGCATAGGGTATATAGAAGGCACGAGCTATTCATTTGAAGTTGCAGGTTATTCTCTGATTAATTTTTCATTTCATTCACGGGTTTTGTTCAACTCTTCTTATATCTTATTTGTTGTATATTTTATTTGCCCTTGGAGGTGTGTGATATGGTCAAAAAATAGTTGTAGGTAGATCAGTCGCTAATTTAGTTCAATCTTAGTGACCCATTTTCAATTGTCTGTTGTGTTTTGTTTTAAAATCCTTAAAATATAGTTTTGGTCTAGTTGGATGTAATGGCCACCCACAGGTTATCCTTTAGTGGTGATATACCAAATTCCATGAGTACAGTCCATATTCCATCTACTTATATGGAAATTTCACCTAAATTGATACATATCGTCGGTCTCCGCACGTACCGGCGTAACTAACATTTCACAAATTTTACAGGAGGAGAACTAGAAAACGAAAATCAGCAATAAATAATAATAATAATAAACGTCTTTATTTCCAAATAGACTGATTATATAAAAAATAGCCAAATACGGGCGAAGTTCAGCTGTAGCTGCTCTTCCACTTAACCCGCTATAAAAAAGTCTGTACAAAAGGTGATACCTACTTATTCTACACATTACAAATACTAAATGTATATGCAGTGCTTATTTTAATACATCTACTATAAAATAATCATAAACTTGTATCAATATTTTCCTGAAACATGGTTACTACTGCTGGGATAAGAGATATTTTTTTAATTGAGTTTTGAAACTTGAGATGCTCAGAGTTTTATATTGTACCGGAAGGGTGTTATAAATGGGACAAATTTGGTAGCTGAACGATCGTTCAAATTGGGCTGTTCGGAATATCGGCGGTGTCAGCAACCCCCTGGATCTTATATTGATGTTATGCACATCTGTTCGAAATGTAACTTTTTCAAATAAGTAAGTGGGTGTCTTATACAAAATTAATTTATGATATAATGTTGCGGCATGCAAAAATCTTCTTGTTTCCATGTTCAACCAATTCGCATCTTTCAACTTATGGGATATTCGGTCTCGTCTTCTGATGCCATATATTAATCTGAGGCAAGAATTCTGCGCAACCTGAATTTTTTGTTTGTAAGTGGCAGTTAAGCATGGGCCATACAACATATCAGAAAAATTGAAGTGCGAGAGCACCAACGACTCACATAGATTTATTTTGACTTTAACGGGAAGGTTACGTCTGTTGCCGTACAATATTTTTAAAGAGGAATATACCTTACGAATGAGCGAATTTACATGTTTTTCAAATCTTAAATTTACATCCAATGTTACACCCAAGTTCTTTGCTTCACTGACAGTTTCAAGTTGTTGTGCATTGATGGTAAAGTTAATTGAGTTAGTAACAGCCTGGCGCGCATGCTTTGGCCCAAATACAATTACTTTAGAATTGCTAGAGTTAAGATGTAAACAATGTTCTTCGGCATTCTTTGTCAATAATGATAAATCTCTGTTGATGGTTGCACTCACAATGTCCACATCACTGGGTAGAAAAGTATGATACAATTGAGTGTCATCAGCATAGCAGTGCATTTTGCAAGTATTTAAGCCTTTGCCCAGGTATGAAGTATAAATTGCAAAAAGGAGTGGACCCATAATAGAGCCTTGCGGCACGCCTGATTTTAAGGCTAATACGTCAGAATAACTTCCCTCCAAGAAAACCTTTTGCTTTCTGCTCTTTAGATACTTACTGAAAAAGTTGACACTATCCGAATCGAGGCCTATAAAATGCAATATATTTAGGAGTAAATTAAAATTGATCGTATCGAAAGCTCGACTAAAATCCAACATTATCAAAACTGTACACCTTCCCTGATCAGTGGCTCTGATAATGTCATCTGTTACATGTAGAAGTGCAGTTGTACAGCTAAAATTCTTTCTAAAACCAGATTGAATTGGAGAAAGCAAAGAAAACTTTGATAGATGTTCCATTAATTGCAACTCAACCGCTTTTTCTAATAATTTTGACAATGCTGGTAAGATGCTTATTCCTCTGAGGTGATTAAAATCTGAAGGATTTAGCTTTTTGGGAATTACTTTTACAACTGCACTCCCCCATGCTTCTGGAAAAACATTTTGAATCAAACAACAATTTATTATATGCCTGATATAAGGAATTGAAAGTGACATACTGATTTTTTAGTCTGCACGTTGTTGTTTTTTTTTTTGTTAGACTAAAATTATGTAGAACTTTGTTTTGCGATGGTTTAATTTTGTAAAAGTAAAATGAGTTTTAGCAGAGCCGTAAATCTATTTAAGCCGGTACGTGAAAATTATTTTCGGCATTTTAAGACTTACTCAATTTCTTTAGAATTTTATTTCCAAGCAGCGAACTGATATACAGTAACGTCACTTTGCGAGGTGAGAGACTACAAAAGATATGTGAAATTACGGGGTAACTTGATTTTAGATTTTTCTTGTCGTTTACGCCTGTAAATGCGGAGACCGACAATATATACTAAGTGACATATAAATCCGAACACCCAGTTTACATGGTTTTATTTTAATAAAATTTTGTATAAGTACTTAATGAAGCATAATAAGTAAATGATAAAAATTTCAAAATGATTGCACTGCTTTAAAGCCCTTTGACCTTTAATAATGTGTGGATGCACCCTGATGTGCTACGCATTCTCCAACGCGCCTAGGCATGCTTCTGATCAGGTGGTCAATGTCCTCCTGTGGTATCTCATTCCAGGCAACCACCAACTCCTCTCGAAGTGCTTCTAGAGCCTGAGGAGGACGTTGCAAATTGAGCAATCTCCTACCCATCATATCCCACACGTGCTCAATTGGGGATAAGTCGGGAGATTTTGGTGGCCATGGTAACAATGTGACATCATTATCTTGAAAGAAGTCTATTGTGACTCTTGCAACATATGGTCGGGCATTATCTTGTTGGAAAGTTGGATCTGCCAGGGTGTCAAGATAGGGTAAAAGATGGGGTTCTAGAACTTCGTGGATATAACGCTGCGCGTTCATGTTACCTCTGATGAAGATTAAAGGTGACCTGGAACCATAAGCTATAGCACCCCAAACCATAACTCCAACAGTGTGATGAACATGTCTTTCAACAAAAAACTGTGGATTCCTCCTTTCACCACGTCGCCTTCTAACCCTGGCACGACCATCGTGCATGCCTAAACAAAATCGAGACTCGTCACTAAAGACAATACTGTTCCATTCCTGATCCCAGAGTGACCGTTGTCTGCACCACTCAAGGCGATTACGTCGGTGTTCTCGAGTTAAAGGGAGGACCCAGTGTGGCCGGTATGAAAACAAGCCAAAACTTCTCATTCGTCGGTAAACACTTCGCATGCCAATAAGTCTTCCGTGTTCTGCAAACCATTCATTTGCAATGGACCTGGTAGTGGAGAAACGGTCCCTTAAGGCCAATTATCTTAGGCGGCGATCTTCACGGTCTGTTGTTCTACGGCGGCGTCCAGTGCCCCTTGCTCTTTGCGTACGGCCTTCTCGAAGCCATGCCTGACAACACCTAACCACAGTGTCTACAATTCTTTGCACTCTAACTGCAATTGCCCGAAAAGAAAGTCCAGCTTCCCGAAGTCCCACTATACGGCCCCTATCAAACTCACTAAGTTGACGAAATCGTACAGGTCTCCGTACTCTAGGCATCGTAACCGATCGTAAAGGATGTCAAGAACCAAAATCCGCCAACGTGGATTCTTTACTGCGGCTGAAATATTCATTTTTAGAGCGTTAGTGAATTAAAAAAAAAAGCAGTATAAAAACCGGAATGTCCAACTGATAAGGCTGAAAATTTTTTCGCTTGTTATTTACAGTAAGATAAATACATTCACCAACTTTTATTAAAATAAAACCATTTAAACTGGGTGTTCGGATTTATATGTCACTTAGTATACATCATTAATATATAAAGGAACCGATTTTATTGTGTTGTTATCGTTATTATATGGATCTTTTCTATTTCTTTACCCGCGCACAAGGGCCAGCCTTCTGCGGGCTTTTCATTAATTTGTCTTCTGTATATTTTGGTGACAAATGACTATTACTATTAAAGAGGCGCCACAAATGGATTGAAGATCCTAGCGCCATTTATGAGACAGCAGCAAACCCAAATGCTCTAACTCTAGATTTCTAAATTCATGTTTCTGTTATGTATATGGTTATCTATCTAGAGATAGAATGCGTTAATCAATGCTCCAACTCAAACTTCAAATTCTAGTGCTAAAAAATTTCAATTTTTGGATAAACCTTGATACAAAATATTGGAACATAATAATATATTTCCATCCCCTGTCAGCTATCAACTCAATCCGAACTGTCACGCCCCATAAATCGCCAATTATGCCCCTAATTTTCCGTCAAGTTTCGCGTATCAGCTCTTCGCGCGATTGATAAGCGGCTTAGAATAACAACGAGAGCAAGTGTACACCCCATCCCGCCGGGCGTGCGTAGATGCAGGGGATGAGTCGCAGAGCGCGTTACGGCACGTGCACGTGCAGTTTATATGCGATGCTGGACGCCTTCTCTATTATGGGCCGCGTGCCGGGAATACTGCACCGTTAGGGTGGGTGTTGGTAGATGCAGTTGATGGTTGAAGGCGTGTGTAATGCATCACATATTTGAGGACAGGGATATCATACCACTTGTTCGTTGTTGAATTTGAAGAACGCCCACCAAAAGGGTGATCACGACTTCTTAGTAGGTGATTTGAAAAGTTTCTGAACTCGCACAAAGAAGGCGGTGGTATCAGGAAGCGTATTACTTTGCTGAACTACTAGACACTCCCTATCGATACATGCGCAGTTTCAAGCAGATCTAACTGTTTAGATTGCCTCCACGAGGACACTTCAAGGTCGTACCAAGGGCATTTTCAAAAGAATCCGAGCAGGTGGCCTCAACCGCATGTCATTTAGGTTTCTCTATTCACTAGTCCGAATCAGGGGTCAACTGGTCGCGATGAATGTATCTGACTGTCATTTCAAGGGTACTTCAAGAACGAAATCTAAATAAGTCCAGCATTCGAGATCACATGCGGGTCCAGTTTGAATCTAGGAATTAATTTGAAGTGAATCTTAATTCCAATCAAAGGGCAAATTCAAAATAAGTTGATTGAATAACCGTTTTCTACTACATTCTATAATATCATATTTAATATAATATCAGTATTTAAGTTTGTATTTCTCATTGGTTTGGAAAAGTTATCAAAAACTGGCGCTACATTTTATCTGGAAATACTACAAGGTTCAAAAACGTTACTTATTTCAATTGGGGTAATTGGCGGAACCTTATTAAAAACCTCCCTAAATAATACTAAGATAGAGAAGTGAAACTGAAAATGAATCAATCAATCAAATATAAGTTCGTACTTGCTTTATAATGATCCATATTTAAATGCTCAAATATTTTCAGCACATAACACACTGGATGATACAGAAGCTCTCCAATTTTGCCGTTGAGAGGTAGTGTCGAATGTTTTACCACAAACTTCAAGTTCCATCTTCGATACCTTGTTTTTCAATTTTTGCCAGGTTTCCGCATAGATAAAGTACTGTGCAGAGATTGAAATAGGCATATTTCGGTTTGTCTTAGAAAATGGAAAAAACCAAAAGCATGCACTGACTAAATAATTTCATAGAGAAAGATGAAGATGTATATACTGAGACGGTAAATGTATCAGGAAGTGATGCTTCTTACCAAATTTAAACGTGGTCAATGACGAAGTACGCAATTGACACCAGAAAATTTCTACCAACGATTATTGATTAATTCTACACACGATATAGTTTCACATAATAGATAAATGACTGTCTGCCAACAATATAAGGAATTATATCACAAATGTCAAACACTTATACACCTATAGCTAGATCATCCTAAAAATATTGCCGAACGTGGCTGACTACTCTACAGCAGCTGAGCAAATGCAGTAAAAATATTTTCTGTTTAGAAGCTCCGTAGCTTTCGATTATCTTGGGACTTATTCGAAAAATCAATTAACCCTCTCAAACTTGTATTTTGGTTTAGGAAAAACAGCAAAGTGTCTGGAAGAAATTGTAAGTGGGCAAGCTGTTTGGTGAAAACGTGTAAAAAAACGTTGCTCTACGAGAGTATGGGTCGCGCCAGGAAGAAAATCTACCGCATCAATTTTTTATTTGTGAAACTAGGGTTAAAATCATTTTTTATTTTTTGCGTCAAGTTATCACTAGGAGAATAACCCCTTCCACTTTTTTTGCCCTTAAACACTCACAGATTCAATTTTTGAACACCAAAATCGGACAAAGAGTTTTCAACTTATTGCAATAAAACCACTAAAAGTCTAACAATTTACTATTTACCTTGATCACCTCTATTTGCAAAACACTGACCTCTAACCTCTGACATGTTATAGAAGCACAATAAATTAGAAATCAAAATATTGATTTTATTTTAATTGTAGTTATTTCAAAAAAGTCTATCACATCTATCTACTTCATGGTTTGATGGGCACCAACCTCATGCATCTATACCATCTGTCGCGCAGCAATCTACGCGGACACAGCTTCAAACTGCATAAGGAGCCATTTAAAACAACAGTCCGACAGTGGTTTCTTCCCAACCGCATACTCAACACCTGGAATAGTTTACCTGAAAGTGTGGTTGGTGCTACTTCAGTTAATAGCTTCAAAGTGCAGTATGATAGCTGGAGGAGTGTACAAACTTTATAGCTATGAACTGTATTTTTTTATTTTTTTCTATTTGATGTATTTGTGTTACGTGTCCGCACACTATATTTACTGCATGAGCTTATAGTACTGTGTACTCTGCTCATCTCAATTATCATAATAATAATAATAATAATAATCTCAGGGAAGGTCTGCGATTGTCGGCTAGAGCTCATTTTGTGGAAAAAGTATTTTAGTTGCATGATAGTAAAACAAAATTATCTTAATTTGATTTGAAGAGAAAATAATTTATAAGTTTAAATTACTAATAATTTAAAATGCAAGGAAGATAAATTATTATTATTAAATGAAGCCATTCCGTAGTTCACCTGGAAAAAAATTAACTCTCCAGGTGCATTGGGAGGCAGGGCGTTCAGGATATAGATTTGATAAAAAGGTGCCTACAGTGAAAGATTACAGTCAATAAAATATGTACTTAGCACAGATTTTTTATAAAAAAAAACCGTTTTTCAAAAAAATTCGACAAAAACAAAACTCTAAGATATTTTGATTTGGACTTTATTGTACTTTTAAAACTTGTCAAGGCAATATTCTCCACAGGCTTAGAGGTCAGTGTCGTGCGAATAGAGGATATGAAGGTAAATAATGAATTGCTTTAGTGTTTTTATTGCAATAACTTGATAATTCCCTGCCCGATTTTGGTGTTCAAAAATTGAATCTGTGAGTATTTTAGGGCTACAAAAAGTGGCAAAGGTACATACCCTTAGCGATAAAATAAATTGATGAAAAAAATAAAAAATGATTTTAACCCTGTTTTTCGCAAATAAAAAATTGAAGCGAAGCATTTTCTTCCTGGCCGATCCATATTCTCATTCAGTAACCTTCTTCACACGCACTTACCGAATAATTTCTCCACATACAATTTTCACAGATTTTCGCTAGATTACTTAGATTATTTGTGCATAATTCAGGAACAAGTGTACCGGATGACTGAATAATAATGGACCCCGCATGTCTCAGCTACGGCTTGTTCAAGAGGCATCCGTTAAACAAGTTTCGTATCAAAAGTGGCCAAGGGATATCGTTATAAATTTTCAGCTTCCTAAAATGACCGCGAGCGGGCGTATTTTTAATTTGAAAAATTCTAAAGTAATTATTATGCAAAAATGTGTAATTAAGGGAATGATTTAATAACCGTATTATGTTGATTGCTCAATTTTCTAACCGTTCCTCAATGTCACTTAACAATTTTAGGCGGCACTCACGAAGCGTAAAAATAGATTCCGAATTAAAATATCATGTACTCGCATCATATTGATACATTTTGCATAACTATTCATATCTTGAATTTTTCTTTTTATCCAGAACTTCTTGAAAACTGCAATTTATTGATCTGCGGTTTTTGATAGTCCATAGGATTTTAATGCTATTCCCGAGCAATATTAAAAAAGTATACCATTGTATTTGAAATTTTTGAAACTGTTCAAAAAATCAGTAACGCGTCCATAAAACGCTATCTGGTGGCCACAAAGTGAACTGATTTGGTAAGATTGAGTATGAGCACAGGCGCAAGCTTTTTCTAATGATCGTGGAAATCTAATAGAGTTATTAATACGTAACGTACGTTAATTACGCATGTTTGCAAAATAATGGCGCTTGAATTTTTGAAATTTTAGGATTCTAGGAAGCTGAAAATAGTTTCCAGCAATTTCCCTTGGCCACTTTTGTCATGAAATAGTTTAACGGATGGCTCTAGGTTAAGCCCTATATGAGATATAGCCGGAGTCCTGTCTTAAGGGGTCACCTGGTACATATCAATAAGTGGAAAGCACTGAGACGATTTTAGTGTCCGAAGTGAAATAATTGTGTATGTGATCAGCCGGCACCAAAAATGCGATTAGTCGATTAGGACACGGCTGAACCCGAGGTTTAACCTGACCATTCTAATAACATACTCGCAAATTTTATCAAGTTATATTCGGCACCTGTCCTGATGTTAGAAATTAGAGGGGAAAAGTACGATCAAATGACATGTAATTAAATAAAAATTAAAGTTAAACGGATGGTCTGGATGGCAAGTATAGAAATTATGGGCTTGGAAGGAAATCCCACAGAAGTTGGAACCCTCAGCTAGATAAAAAGGATTGTTTTCA
This sequence comes from Acanthoscelides obtectus, assembly GCA_963669975.1. Classification (NCBI taxonomy): domain Eukaryota; kingdom Metazoa; phylum Arthropoda; class Insecta; order Coleoptera; family Chrysomelidae; genus Acanthoscelides; species Acanthoscelides obtectus. Next base: position 29,649,545 of record CAVLJG010000001.1, read on the forward strand.
CTGAATCGCTTCAGAATTATAGTATACAAATTACGGCACTGCTATGATGATGATCTAATATGTAGAGTTGCTTAGGTTTGCACTTTTCAATTCCTTTGTTCTAGCGTAGGTTATAAGTAAGAGATGCATGTAAACCAAGGTGACCAGTACTCATTCGTCTTCTGTTAAATAAAGTCGCTTTTTTAAAAAGTCGTTCGTTGTTTGCACATTCTTAATTGGCGCTGCGAACAGGATATCGGCGTACCGAATCGATAATCGGCGGTATTGATTCACGAGTATCGCTCAATCGAGACCGAAAAAGTGCAAAAAATCGTCCGGTGTGTTCGGGTACGATTTCAATCGTTTTGACGTCGATCACAAAGAACTTCGAAGGCTACACCGAGCAGGCACATCACCATCGAAGTACCAGGCCGAAATACTTGCTAAGTATTTTGGGAGCAGGCAACGACACTTGAGAAAACGACAGGAACTGACAGGAGCGAGGTGCTGGATCCACGGCAGGCAAGCTGTCAACCAGGAGGAGCTGTATTGGCCCAAGGAGGTATCTCAGATCTCTCCAAATGAAGCTGCTAGTGCCCAGTGTAGCGTAAGAAACAACATTTACAATTTTTGCTGTACTCAGTGATATTTCCATTTATTTCTCGAAACTTTTTCGCCCTCTATTGCTTTACATTTATATATACTCGTAAAAGTTATCTATAAGTAAACTTATTTAGTGACTTTAATTGCATATATTTAATGTCCGATTCTGAATTTGAATCTGTAGTCGAAAATACACCTGTTAGACAAGTTATTTTGACACCCTCACGTCTTAATTTTAATCAGTCAACCATGTCTCTTCAAGATTTACAAATTAAATTCAATGTAGCTAAATATATGGTACCAGAATATCATGGAGGTCACAGAGATCTAATTTATTTTTTGGATAATTCAGAAAAGTTTATTGCAGAATTTGTTAATACACCTTTTGTTTCGTATGCTTTCCAATACGTTATTTCTCAGCTGAAAAGCGAAGTAAGAGATTTAGTGCATCTAACTAGTCCGAGAACCTGGCCAGATTTAAAATCATTATTATTATCCAAATATAAAGATCCTAGAAATGAAGAAACTCTTCTCACCGCCTTATATACGTCAGTTCAGAAACCTAACCAAAAATATGAAGATTTTTATCAAGAAATTAAATTTAAGGTACAGAGCCTGAAAGAATTTGCAAATTTAGAATACCATGATAATCCCGATCATATCGCTTTTAAATTGAGAGACTATGATAGACAGTCTTTGAGCTCCTTTATCTCTGGTTTGAATGAACCATATAGGTCTTATGTAAGACAGCAAAATCCTACTACAATTGATTCTTGTGTTCAATATTGTCGTGATTATGATAATTTGCAAATGCAAGTTGATTATAAAAATTTCTTAAGAACGAGCCTATATAAACGACAACAGCCTCAGTCTCAGAATAAAGTACAAGCTTCAAATCAAAATTTCCAAAGGTCTAATTTTAATTTTTCTCAAAAGCCCAATCAGTTTAGAGCCCAAAATAGTCAAACTTGGCTAGAGCCACAACAAACCTTCCCTACAGGTCCCATGCAACTACCACCACCTAAACAAAATTTTAAACCTCATTACCCTACAAACATTCAAGCTTTCAGACCACCACAGAATGTTTTTTCCAAAAAACCCATTCCAGGTCAACAAAAAAGTAATCCTATACCTATGTCTGTATCTACAGCACGCACACCGAAACCCCAGCAAAACCCATATCGTCAACAAATGCCCACTAGAGTTAATGCCTTTCAAGTAGGTCCCAAACCAAACCATTATTATGTCGAAGAAATTACTCATCTTGAAAATGAGGAAGAACAAACTTTTGCAGGAACGCCACAATATGAATCTGAGGAATATACCCAAGATTTCGATTCAGACTATATCCCCGATGAATCTTATTTTGAAAACAATGACGAAGAAAATTTTCCTTCGACGAGCCAGTCTCAAAATTTGACTTAGATATAAATAATTATCAAAAAACCCACCTTCCGTATATTTTTTGTTCTCAGTTTAATCTTATCATCTTAATCGATACTGGTGCATCATCCTCCCTGATCAATCCAGAAATTGCTTTTAAATATTTTCCAGATCGTATTTATGATCATCCTTTTGAAATTAATTCATGTACGTCCAATTTTAGAGGTCAATATGCCTGTAAAATTCCCATATTTTCTGAATGGAAGAATAAAACTGAAATTGAATTTTTAATTCTTCCTTGGCATTCACGTTATGACTGCTTATTAGGATTCTATGATTTACAAAAGCTTAATTGCTCTATTGATTTGACTAAACATCAGATTATTACTGATAAATGTAAAATTACTTATAACACTTCTTTTAAGCCAATTCGAGAAAACAATCCAGTTCAGTATAGTTACCCGAAAAAATCATTAATTATCCGAAATTTGGATAATGGTTCTGTTGTTATTCCACCTTTGAAATTCAAAAATTCTGACGAATATTTTCCTGAATGTATTTGTAACGTAGAAAATAATGCTATTCAATATCCAATTGACATAAATCTTCTTGATATTTCCAACCCATTTTTATCTGAACCTCTTGATGATTTTCTAATTGAAAAAGAATCTCCATTTTCCACTGAAAAATCCAATATACGTGTTGAAAATTTAATTCGTACGTCTCATATGAATAGTGAAGAAAAAGAAAAGATTATTAAGCTCTGCAAGCAATTCAAACAGGTATTTTTCAAGCCTAACGAACCATTAACTCCCTGTAATGCCACTGCACACAAAATTAGGTTAAAAAATGAAGACCCAATTTATGTAAAAAATTATCGATATCCTTATCATCTCAAAAAGGAAATCCAAAATCAAGTTTCCAAGTTATTGAATGATGGAATCATTCGACAAAGCAATTCACCCTATCAATCACCCTGCTGGATAGTTCCTAAGAAAATGGATGCATCCGGTGTTAAAAAATATAGGATGGTTATTGATTTCAGAAAACTGAATGAAATAACAATTGAAGATAAATTTCCACTCCCACTAATTGAAGAAATTTTGGAAAATTTAGGCAAAAGCATGTATTTTTCTACTATTGATTTGGCACAAGGGTTCCACCAGATCCCTATGGATCCTGAGTCTATAGAAAAAACGGCTTTTACTGTTGAAAATGGCCACTATGAATATGTCCGTATGCCATTTGGGTTAAAAAATGCCCCTGCTACCTTTCAACGTATGATGAATACTGTATTGTTAGAATATATCAACGTTTTTTGTTTTGTCTATATGGATGATATCATTGTTTTTTCAAAATCCCTAGACGAACACATTTTGCATCTTCGAAAAATATTCCAAAAACTGAATCAGTTTAATTTAAAAATCCAACTGGACAAATCTGAGTTCCTGAGAAAAGATGTTCCATTCTTAGGTCATGTCATCACGCCACAAGGCATACTTCCAAACCCAGATAAAATCAAAGTAATTCAAGAATATCCTCTCCCGACTACGATTAAAGAAATCCAGTCATTTTTAGGCCTTATGAACTATTATCGTAAATTTATTAAAGGATTTGCACAATTGACTAAGCCATTCACAAAATGTTTACGTAAAGATGAAAAAATCAATATCAATAATCCAGATTATATCAATGCATTTAAACTTTGTAAAGAAGCTCTTTGTAACCCACCTATTCTGGCTTATCCTGATTTTTCCAAAAAATTTACATTGACAACTGATTGTAGCAATATAGCCCTATCAGGAGTTCTTAGTCAAAATGATAAGCCTATTGCTTTCCACTCTCGAACATTAAATTCTGCTGAACGCAATTACAGCGTTATTGAAAAAGAACTATTGGCAATAGTTGATTCTTGTAAAAAATTCCGTCCTTATTTATTTGGTCAAAATTTTCTAATCGAATGTGATCACAAGCCCCTAGTTTGGTTGAGTTCTTTATCAGTGCCCAATCAGCGATTGATTAGATGGAAGCTTCAGTTAGAAGAATATAATTTTTCAATTAAATATAAAAAAGGCAAAGACAATGTTGTAGCCGATGCGCTCAGTAGAATTGAAATTAACGCTTTAGAGGATGACGATCTTTTATCCATTTTACCACAAGTAGATTCTGTAGAAGAGTTAACAACCCAAGAACTTGATGAAATCTTGAATGAAGATAATTTACCTTTAATTGATTTATTAGATGAAATGCCGTTAGATGAACGACTCAAAATTGTTGAGCAATCTGATGTTACTCGACATTCATCTGCACAAAATCCTATCAATCATATATTGTATCAAGAAAAGAATTTTTATTTTTTCAAAAATCGAATACATTTTCAGTTAAAAAATCAGTACAAAATAACAAAGTCTTGCAATGGAACTTTAATGGTAACAGTCCGAAGTGGATCTGAAACAGAGCAACTTTTGAAATTCATGAAGGAATATCTTCAGCCCGATCATACTTATGGTATTTGGTATGAAAATCAACTTTTAGAATTTAAACTTAACGAACTTTTAGAACAGTATTTTTCGAACAGCGGTATAAGATTTGTTAAAGCTTCTTATAAGCCTATATACCTACTAAAAGACTCATTTACAGAACAATTGTCTTTCTATCATAGCCAAACGCATAATGGTATCAATGAAACTTACAGCCATTTCAAGAAAAAAGCATTCACTCCAAATATGAAAAAAATAATATCAAATTACATTAATCAGTGCAATACTTGTTTGACATCAAAATACGAAAGACGACCAATCGAACTCCCTATGGAAGGACCTCTAATAGCCAAAAGACCATTTGAACATATATTTCTAGATATTTTTCAAGTCGAACAACAAATATTTTTAACATTTGTTGATTTATTTAGTAAATATGCCCAGGCCTACAATTTAAAATCAAAATTATCTAACGAAATATTAAACAAAATCAGACACTTCTTTTCCCATCACAATTATCCTGACAAAATAACTTTTGATCCTGGTGAACTTAACACAAAAGTTATAAAAGAATTCTGTAATATGCACAAAATTGAATGTCATGTTACTAGTGTAGGTAACCCCTCATCATTATCACCTCTTGAAAGATTTCATAGTACCTTGAAAGAAAAACTCAAAATTTTACGTCAGCAAAATAAAATCGATTCGATTATTGATCTAATGACGACAGCTATCTTAATTTATAACCAAAGTGTCCATTCTACGACCACATATACCCCATTTTCATTATTATACGGTCCTTACGACGATTTGAATAAGCATTTGATCGATACCCCCACAAAATTATATGATGAATATAACGAGAAACGGTACAGAGAATTACTACCTTTTTATGAAGAACTATCGAACCGTGTACTAGATAAGGCAACGGAAAGACTAGAAAAAATTAATCAAAATCGAAATAAGGAAATTCCAATCTTAGAAGGTCCAGTATATCTTAAATCTGCATTAGATCGTTCACATAAAACAAAACCCCTGTATTCTAAAGAGACCTCTTACGAACAAGAAAATGTCCATATTAATTTGCGCACTAAAGGAAAAAAGCATAGACTGAATAGAGTGAAACCGCAACGCAAAATTTCTAACTTTCAGGATCCTAATCCAGGCCCTTCAACTAGCCGGCCTAGAGATCCAGCTGATCGAGAATAAAGCACCATATTTTAAGCAAGAGCTAGGTAACGCCTATCTACTAAAAGCGTACCATAAGACATTTTTTCATATAAATCTCACTCTCATTAATGAAAATATCAAGCAAATAACGTCAAATGTCTATTTTGCAAAACAAAGAATAGATGATACGTTGATGACACAACTTGAACATGAATACAATTTGCTTTTAGACAAATATGAAATGTTAAAATTTAAACGAGTTAAGCGTGGATTATTTAATGGTCTTGGTTCCGTCATAAAATATATTTCAGGCAATTTAGATCAATCTGATCTAGACGAAATAATGGCAAATATGAAAATTCTGAAGGAAAATCAAGATAATTTATCATTACAAAATTCCCGAACCGTCTCTGTAGCAAAACAATTACAAGACAGGTTTGAAAATAACACTTTAATTATAAAGAAAAATTTGAGAGATAATTTGGATAACCTCAACAAATTGCATAGCGAATACGCTAATTCTCAGTATGTCTTGAATGAGATAATAATTATTCAAAGATTTTCTAATTATTTATCACACTTACTGTTAACCATTAACCTGAGCACAAATCAGGGCATAAATCTCTTACAGCTGAGTAAGACTGAAATTAATTATATCCATTCGTTATTAAGTGATCTATTTGACAAAAATGAACTTCTCCCACTTGATAAACTGCACAATTTTGAATTTTTCGAATTATGTGAATTAAGTATTATAGTCCTCGAAGAAGAAATCATATTTGTTCTTCACATACCAACAGTTACTGGTAACTTTATATATTCCAATATATACCCCATTATACACCAAAATAATATTCTGGTATTGAAACATAAAAATATTATCGAAAATGAAACTATACATTTTTGTGATGAATGCAAATTATTGAGTAATAAATATTTTTACTGTACTATACTAATCCATTCCAGTTGTAACTTACTTAAAGTTGAAAATTGTACATTCTTGGCAAAAGGTTCATTTTCAGAAGTAATTCAATTAAAACATGATAACTATTTAGTGAATACTAACAAGAATATTCCAGTATATGAAGATTGTACCAAAGAAAGAAAAGAAATTGATTCCTCTTTTATTATCAGCTTAAACTGTAAAACATTTATTGATCATACTGAGTATTTGAAGATTTCTGATATTTCGAAACCTTTATACATACCTAACATTATGGTGAACTATGATAAGAATATGTTATTTGAAAATACTGATGTAAAGGGTTATTCGGATATACAATTGAATAATGTTTTATTACACGATAAATTAAAAAATTTAGATTTTTCACACAAAACGTCCACGTTTAGCATTGTAACTATTTTATGTATTTTAACATTTGTTGTAATTATACTTTGTTTAAAAAAACAATTGCTCTCTCTTTTGAAGCAAAAAGAACCAAAAAATCAATCAGTCAAAAATGACATTGAACTTAACCAGATTTTTCCTTTGAACCAGGAGGTTCAATCTTCTTGAAGAGGGAGGAATTACGGCACTGCTATGATGATGATCTAATATGTAGAGTTGCTTAGGTTTGCACTTTTCAATTCCTTTGTTCTAGCGTAGGTTATAAGTAAGAGATGCATGTAAACCAAGGTGACCAGTACTCATTCGTCTTCTGTTAAATAAAGTCGCTTTTTTAAAAAGTCGTTCGTTGTTTGCACATTCTTAATTTACATGACCAGTCAAGCGTCAGATTCTTATTAGAATAAGACAACACCCTTCAACAATAACGTCAATTTTCCGATTTCAGACTAGCAAATAATAGATTCTTTTAAATATAAGAGAATTTAAAAATAAAGTTATAGAGTAGTCGTGTAAGATCAGAGGCGTAGAATGCAGAAAACCTAATCTAGGAATATTTTGATACATTATGCTTATGCTGCTTTCTTGTCTGAAAAACAATACATTCTGCCTTAGAAGAGCTTTTACTACTTTCTGGCCAAAGTGCATTACAAGTACGATTCTCACATATGTATTTCAATTCATTCATTTTCAGAGGCTGGTAGCTATAGCTTATAGTATAAACACTATAGGTATATAGAATACAAATATATATTTAGATATCTGGTTCGTTTGCTACCATTCTTTGGGAGAAATACGAGAGGTGCAATGTTAGCGAAATAACACAGTAGTACTGGATTGTTATTGTTGTAATAATAACACTCATCAAAAAAATAGATTGTGTGAGATCTGCACAGGATATACGGTAGAATAAGGACTGATCCTTTAATTTTATATACCCTGTACGCCGCTTCTTACGTGCATTAAAGACACTCTTTTGTTGCTCTTATACTGAATACTGAATACTTACGTTTTTGTTTCTGAAAAAATGATGTCAGAAATAAAATATTACATAGAAGTTAAAACCCATCCGCAAGCAACAACCATGTTACAATCTAGCTTATAATTTCAAAGTTAGAGATTTATCAGTTATTGATAATTTAACTTGAAAGCAAATTTACATGATTGGGATATAACAGGTAAGCTATGCAAATGGATTCCTTACTTACCACAAAATCTTAGATATATTTATTAATTTAGGCATAAATAATTGTGCCATGAAATGTTCCAAAAGTAATTGGTTAATGTAATGTAATAAAAACATCGTTTTCAAAGTCTAATTTATTTCTGCTAGACTAATTTTTCACACTTGCAACAAATTTATAACTATATCAACTGGACTATTATTAAATCCTAATTCCGCGGTATTTATTTGCGTAGCGACAAGTCGAGAAACATCCAGCGTTTTCTAGAAAGAGTCGTGAACTTCCGTGACACTAGTCTATATGGTAGCAGGTGCTTCCAGACGGGTCTCGATTGTTCTTGAACCTCGGCTAAGTTTGTAAGCGCTCACGCGTAACTGGTTGCCTAAGCGTCGACTCTGGAAGGTCGTCGTCCCACTCAAGGTTCCAGTAACGAGGTCGTTACAATAATGTCTGAAACCTGTCTTGTGGTTCTCATGCTATTAAAACTCTATTCTGACTAAATGAAACTACATGTATAAACGGGAATGAAAACATGACCGTTTACAAACGTTACGGCCAGCTCGTGAGCCGGTGTGTTGTTCTGGGTGGGTTTTGTCGTTCTCGAAACAACAGATAACCTCATGCTCGTTTGTCTCTTTAGGGGTTAGACGTCGTTTGGAAGCGGGAATGATTACTCCATGCGATCCTGAACTTTTCTGGACTTCGAAAGACCTTTCAAACAAGCTGTTATTCGATATCCTTGTCATTTAAAATTTATAAGCGGATGACCTTGGGTGGCAGAGGGTGAAGTAGTTTTTGGTTAAAAAGTTGTCCCCCTTGACAAATCTTTTTTGACGTTTCCCGGCCTTCTTTCTTTAATCAGTTGTTTTCGATAAATCCGTGGTAAGAGGTTTTCAAATAAACACCCTGTATATTACATGTAGATCAAAGAACTTGATTTTTGTCGAAAAGTTCCTTGGAAGCCCATTCATAAATTCTCACTCTTTTATTGTGACTATACTTATCCGTCCATCAAGGTTGAAAGTAAAAAGGCGAATGAAAAATGTCTCTACTGCTCTACCAGAGGTCCGCCAGTCAGTGGCGATGATGAGCGATTGTCGACTTAGGCATTTTGGTCCGAAGGACTCAGGTCCGGTACGTCCTGCGGACATTCCGGACAGCCTCATTCGTCGTCATGCTACGAAGGCATTTGTCATACACTGAAAAACGAGCGTGAGGAGCTTTCTGGATGCTCAGATCTCGTTTAGATATGATTTGTGTGATAAGTGATGCCATGCGTCAAGTCAGGGGCGTACGTAAGTGTATTCTATCACATAGACATTTTATTGGATTTGCAGACTATCCATTAAACAGGCACCTGAAATATCTTCTGGTCTTTAAATAGATAGAACTCCATCATTTTCTATCCAAATGAAACTACATATGTTTGTAAAAATTACTTTTTTCTGACGTTTCGTCCACCATGTCAAATTACAAATGAATTTTTCTCTACTTATACATGTCAAAAGTTGGAGAGTTTCTGTATTATACGTTGTGTTGTGTGTTGAAAATATTTAAGTTTCATTTGGTGTAATAGAAACCTGTTATCAAATACACCGTGAATAGAATAATATTTTTAGCTTCACTTGTTTATACTAGTATTATTCAGATAGGTTTTTAATAAGGCTCCGCTCGTTGCCCCAATTGAAATAATTAATGTTTATGAACCTTGAAGTACTGCCACTCAAAAACTAGTGTCAGTTTTTGCTAACTTTGCATACAAGTAAGAAATACAACCTTATATAAGCATATTATGGCAGCTGGTCATCGTTATTAAACTTTTCCGACTTGTCCTTTGAGTGGGCTTAAAATTACATTCTAATGCCTTCCTAGAGACAAATTAATCTATGACTTGGACTCAACGACCGCAAAAAGATCAACAGTTTTAAGACAACACCAAATACGACAGTCGCCCAGGAAAACGTCGATGCTGTGCGCAAACTCATCATTGAAGATATACAGGGTTATCCAAATTAAGTGTCCACCATTAGTAACTTTGTTATTAGTGAAAATACAAAGTTGTTTGAATTAGCAAACTAGTAGCATTTTTAACGCTGGTAAAAATGAGAAATAAAAAAAACAATTGAGAGTCGTTATTTTGATTTTTTCAGTAAAATAACATTTTTTAAATGGAAAACCCCTGTATATTATATTTTTTTCTGTTAAAGCATCAAATTTTAAACAAAAAAGCTTACAATAACTTTTCTCCTAGGTTACAAATTGTTGAAGTTATGGCCTCCAATCTGAAACAATTAAATTGTATCGACAAACTTTATTTTCAACATCAACTTATAATCTTACAAAATACAATAACAATTTTTTTTAAAGAAGATGCTCGAAAACACCACCTTGTTCTTCAATACATTTTTGGGCACGTTTTTCAACTGCTCGAACTGTTCTTAAGTATGGTCCTACCATCTATCTGGGTTATCTTTTCCCTAACTGCAGTCTTTAACGCGTCAAGGTTATCGTACCTTCGCTTGTAAATTTGGTTCTTTAAGTAACCCCACAAGAAGTAATCAAGTGGGTTTAGATCTGGTGATCTGGGAGGCCACTGTATTGGGCCATTTGTTCCTATCCACTGATCATTAAAAGTAGTACTTAGAAATGATAAGTACCTCTGGAGTTGTGGGCAGGTGCGCCATCTTGCTGAAAATGCAGATGATGTCTACTTATAAGATCCAATTCGTCTAAGAAATTAGTCAGAATTTCTGACATAAATTCCACATATCTTTCACCAGTTAGGGTTCCCTCATAAAAGAACGGGCCAACAATTTTTGAACCAATTATACCGCACCAAACGTTGAAACTGAAACGGACTTGTGGGCCTCCTGGATGTACTAACAAAAGATTTTCTCTTGACCAATAATGGTGGTTTTTCTATTAAACATTCCAGAATTTGAAAAATTTGATTCATCTGTCCATAAAAGGTAACGAAAGTTATTTACATTTCGGCGACAGAAGCTAAGATACCAATGGCAAAAAACAAGTCTTCTCTCTGGATCCCTGCCAAAAGCGTTTGAACTGGTCGGTACTTATACGGAATAAATTTGTATTTTTTGAAAATCCTTTGAACAGTACCATAACTGAAATTAGAGTCCTTGAGAATATCTGCTATTGAATTCTCACGATAAGCTTCAAAATATCCAATAACTGCAATTTCCGTGGCCTCGCTTATTATGAATTCTTTTTTTGCCCTTGTTTTAGCAAAAACATTTTCGTTGCCCCTAAATTTTCGATAAAGTCTCAGAAATATCGTTCATACGGTTTGAATGCGAGCGGGATATAATTCACTTGCTCTCAAGGAGGATTTTTCTGCACACTAAATAGCATTCTAACATATCACACTTTTCTTCATGGGAGAACATTTTTCTTTAAATTAATGATACAAGAAAGCTTATAAACAATTATTTACACTAATGTTTTGGCATTATTTGATTTTATCATTGTTTTCCAAAGCCATCTAGTTGCGAGTATGTCCAGTTTAACAATTTGTCGCTTATCTTAATGCTTTCAAATCGCGAACGCCATGTTGTTTTCATAGCCGTCTTAATATTATAATACTGCAAATAATTAAAAATATTTATCGTTATTTTGACTTTATTTTTGACTTAGCGGGAAAAGTCATTATGAACTTTTTTGTTTAAAATTTGATGCTTTAACAGAAAAAAAATATAATATACAGGGGTTTTCCATTTAAAAAAATGTTATTTTACTGAAAAAAATCAAAATAACGACTCTCAATTGTTTTTTTTATTTCTCATTTTTACCAGCGTTAAAAATGCTACTAGTTTGCTAATTCAAACAACTTTGTATTTCACTAATAACAAAGTACGAATGGTGGACACTTAATTTGGATAACCCTGTATATGTGACATATCGCGAGATTGAGGCGTCCTGGAAGATTTCAAAAACCTCAATTCAAAAAATTTACATGAAGAATTAGGAGTAAGAAATTAGTTTCTCGTTGGATACCCCACCTGTTTGACTGAAGAGCGGAAAGCAGCCAGGGTTAATTCGTGCCAAAAACGCTTGACCGTTTCAATTTCGGAAACTCAAAAAATGTGAACAGCATTGTTAGTGGTGATGAATCGTGGATTTACTGTTATGAACCAGGAAATAAACGACAGTCGGCTGTTTGGGTGTTCCAAGGGTGAAGAAAAGCTAACAAAAGTCAATCCGTTCTCGAAGGTTTTTCGGGTCATATTGCAACAATTCCTCTCAATGAGCAAGAACTGTTACGCGGATTGGTATACCACCATTTGTTTGCCAAATGTCGTCACCGAGCTTCGAAAAACAACCCCGAAAGAAGTATCATCCTCCACCAAGACAATGCAAGCTCGCACACAGCCTAAAAACCGAGCAGTATTTAACGAAAGAAAGCGTGTGAATTATTGGACCATCCTCCATATAGTCCCGATCTAAGTCGTAACGATTTCTTAACTTTCCCGAAAATTAAAAACAGACTGCGTGGTCAAGGTTCCAGTCACCAGAAGAAGCAGTTGACGCGTTCAAAAATAACCGTTTTGGATCTGCCAGTAACGAGTGGAATAAGTGCATTCGAAAATTGGGTCGAGCGCATGCATTAATCTTCGATGGAGAATACTTCGAAAAACAATAAAGGCATTTAAAACTACCTACCGTGTTGTTTTATTTCCATATGCAAAACTTAAGTGACATCCCTCATAATGCCTTCCTTGAGACAAATTAATCTGTGATTTTTACTCAACGACCGCAAAAAGATCAACAATTTTAAGACAACACCGCATAGCTAACTTAGAGCGCGTCTCCAAATCGAGTAGGTTATCGTATATACTCTGAAATTTTTCAAACAGTTTTGAGTCAGATCAGAGATGCGGCAACGTATTCAAATATAGGTTAGAAAAAGCCCAGCCAGTTCACATTGCTTCGTTTGCCGTCGAATTCGCCCAGTTTAATGCACATTTTTTACTCACTTGTCTACCAATGCCTACTAAAGTGACAGCGTTGTATCAACATCGTAATAATTATTACATTCTACATTCATTAAGCTTGTGCCGCTCTTTGCAAATTATGTAAAAAGTACCATGTCTTGAAATCTTATTATTTGCAAACAGTCGCATTTTAAAAACTAACACTAAAAATTCAAATTTAAAATTGACACAGGCACTTTGATCCTCACTCAAACTATGACAATTAGGAGACTAACATATCTTGACTAGCTCCTTCTACACTAGACTCTGAAATCGTTGAGACTTGGAATTGTAGTTTTGACTCAGTCTTCGGTCCGTGATGAGTTTTTTTACTAAGCTTCCACGCCACTGATGATACGGTATGGCATGACGTAGCCTAGAAGAAATGGTTGCCCCTCAACAATGCCCACTTTAGGAAGCTATTACCTAAGATACAGATTAACACAATGACAATGCCTCGGCTGTTCGATCGATGAGAAAGAGACTAACTGTCGACCGTATCATACGATCTAAGTATTACAACAATCAATGAAGTTTGGAGGGATATCAAGCTAACAAACCTGGAGGTCAATTCTTGAAAGTGAGGAAGTACGAGTAGAATGAACGGTTTTTAGCGGTTTCGTCACAATGCCATACGAAATAAGTAAACATAGGGACTAATGATACCATGTGCGTAGCTTAACTTCCATGGGAAATTGCACACTGCGCAGGTCTCTCCGTAACGCAGCTGCTACTCACTCATGCACACACATGAATAGGGTGACAGAGGGCCGTTGTTTCCACTCAATTAAAATTTTTCTATTAGATACTTACCGTCGACATTGTAATTGTATTTCCAGGCACTAACTACGTTTTATATCAGAGATCAAGATGCAAATTGCTATACTGACAGTGACATGCACACGTGTGGAAGAATAGTATGTTTACGAAAAAATGTCCATGGCTGTGAGACAAAAGTAAGACCGTACAAACAAACGTTCGCGCATAGAGGCCGATATCATATGCATGTGTGAGAGAATGGTTTATGAAAGTAATTCCTTTAGCCTTACTGTGGCTCGACAAAGACGATAAGAAGAGCCCCTTCCCACTTCAGTTGGCCCACTTCAAGATTTGTACCAAAATATGCCTTTATAAGCTAAACATGACGAAACTATTTACTTCTAAAACAATTTATTTTCTCAAAGACATTTAGATACACTCTAGCCGTAAAAAATACATATTTGAAGTCACTTAGACCTATAACTAATACAACATCTGAACAAATAAACAATGTGCGAATAAATGCGCGAAGTTAACAAAGCAACAATTGAAAGATTACCACTGGGTAACATCACCTTTATTTTTTATTACGGCTGAAGTTCTTTCTTCTTCTTTTGTCTCAGTTCGGTGATTGTACGAGCAGGATGTTGTCGTAGAACCTTTTTCATCTCGTGACAGATCTGGACTGCTAGAAACCCGTTTCAAAAGTGGTACATTATTTTCTTCCATCCATTTTATAGCCTTTTTTGAGGTATGGCACGCTGCACCACCTTGCAGAAACACAAAATCTTGGCCGGATGTCGAACATTCTTCCATCATTGGTAAAAGCGATTCTTCTAAAATTGACAATATTTGTTTGTATCCACATTTCCATCAATAAAATGAAGTTTTCCTACTCCTGTTGGTGACATACTGCTCCAGACCATAATGGATGCTGGAAATTTCACTTTTCTCTTCAGACAGTCAACATGCAAAGCTTCATTTTTTATAATATAATAACTCTACTGCGACTGTCACCAACACAAACTTCGAATCGGGCCGCATCACTCCATCACTCCATTGTATTGCACACCACTTACCTTGCAAGTGCTAAATCCCAGTTTATGGGCCTCTCTATGAGTTGTGGACCTCAAAAGTCTCCTTCCAACAGCGTCACTCCACAGAGCACTTAATTGTAGATAATTGGCACGCCTGTTTTTCACGATTATTCTTCTTAATGCTCTTCGGTCGGCATTTGTGATATTACTTTTTTTCACATATCTTGGCTTAATATTAACTGAACCAGTTACGTTATATCTTCTAACAATATTCCTCACACTGTACCGCGACAAGTCTAACAAAGTTGCAATATCTCAGCTGTGATTAATAAAAACAAGTGTCATGGCTTTTATTTTTCACAGCCACCTATGCGTTATAGACTTATTTTGCATTGAAACGAAAATAGGTTGATATATGCTGTAATTGCAACATGTGTTATTTTTATGCTGCAAATTTGATTAGGGAGTGATGAAGTTGGTGTTTTCTACTATATATTATCAAAATATTCATTGTTAATATTTTAAACCTAGATTTCAATAGTTGGGCCAACTGAAGTGGGAAGGGGCTCGTATATTGTTACCCTTCTGTCAGATTTTGACACTGTTTTGACGTGCATCAAAAAGCTTGTGAAGATTCGTTCTCGGTATACTAGCTAAGTTCCTAGGTTCTTTATATCATCAAATGTTTTATCTCAAATTTAACTTCGTCTTTAGAATGTACGATGGCGAAACTTCCACACTTTTTCTCCTGTGAATCACCCGGAGAGCGAGTTCGTTATAAGTGCTAACGCTCACTTCCTTTATTTAAGTTAGCGGCAAGAGCCCTGTTAATAGGGAGCTCTTGCGACCTCTGCTGGGCGGTAGGACAACTATTTCTGCTGGCCTTACCACCATCACCGCGACGCAGCGTGGTCGTGTTCTGTACCGTCCAGTAGACTGTGAGGCAGTAAGCAGGTACATTGATTATTTACCCGATGTTAAATAATGTTCTGTATTTAATTTATGTCTTCAATGAGAATTCAATCAGAATTTTGTACAATAATAATGTGACACTGTTATTTTCAATTGAGTGGCGCCATGTCAACCTATTGTATCAGGTTTGAGCCATGTTCCGAGTATGCCACAAATCGGTTTTGATTGTTATGATTTACGTCAACTTTTGTGTCCGGACAAAAATGAAAAATAGGTTTTTGTAGTTGTGATGTGATTAGAATTTCTTGACTTAATATAAGAATTAGTAATCCATCTTACACAAATCGTATAATTTTTCTGTAGTTTGAGAGACAGTTTATAAGAAATCCACTAAATTCATTAGAGACGTCTACTTATTGGTCGAATTTGTGCCAAAGGCGCAATTGATTCCCGCCAGGTAATAGTAACATCGGGCTTAAAAAACGAGGATAAGTTTGTGCAGGAACGATTAATGATATACAAAACAGAAACATATTACTTTGCAGAAAATTGATAACCTCGTTTGATAAAGGTCAACAGCTCTTAGGATTTGGGATTCTATTCTACTGCAAGCAAGAATGGTGGGTAATCTGTAAAGCTGGAAGCAGATGACGCTAGCTAAGCCTTAGGTTATGGACACAATCATGTCGACTGCTGATCAGCTATTTAGACGTCAATAGACGTCAGAACAATAAAAATAACTTTCTGTCAAGTTTTTCTTTTTTCCACCTACGTTTGTCAGCTTCGAACTCCAATCAAACAAGCGCCGCCTAGCGGGAGCAAAATCGGATATCGCTGACGTTGACACCTACTACTGAAAAAAAATTATTATTAATACTTTTGCATCTTCCGTACCACTTAGGTCTCATTTACTGTCAGAAGTTATCTTAAAACTCCTATTTCCACAAAATAACTGACTATGAGGTTCAGAGACAGGCACCGTACTTATTATAAATTAGATAACATTTCAGAATTCAGAAGCTTATCAAGCATGTCGTCGTATCGTCGGAATAAGAATTTGCTCTCAGACAACTTAGAAACCGTACAACGTACACCCTCAACCTACGACCATGCTGTTTGTATTCGCAGCCTCAAAACACATACTTATTCCAATACAATCCAATAATCCTAATCCCAATAACTAACCATATCTTCCGAATCTCATTTTTTCCGTTTTCCCTTCTACCGTAGTTACCGATTATCATACCCAGCGGATTATCCATCGCTGTGTCACCCGTAGGACGACGTGGAACGAATCTAGGAGGCGGTCGCATTAACAAATTGATAATACGATGAAATATACCAGCGCATTATCATAATCGCTGCCTTTATATCAGAGTAATGGCCACCGCACGCATGCAGACGCGTGCGGAGCATGCAAGGACATTACGACGTTACGACGAGGAGAAGTAGAACCTTGACTAAACGAGGATTTGTATGGACTCGCAGATAATAGGTAGTACCATTGATTAACATATTTCTACATGAAGATTGCCAATAATACGAGCCCCTTCCCACTTCAGTTGGCCCAACTATTGAAATCTTAGTTTTTTTCGTATCAAACACAAATAATAAAAATGTAGCAGGGTGTTATAGGTTTAAAACATTAACAATGAATATTTTGATGATATATAGTAGAAAACACCAACTTTATCACTCCCTGATCAAATTTGCAGCAAAAATAACAATGTTTGAATTACAGCATATCAACCTATTTTCATTTCAATGCAAAATAAGTCTATAACCCATAGGTGGCTGTGAAAAATAAAAGCCATGACAATTGTTTTTATTAATCATAGCTGTCAGAATACGTCTAAAATAGTTTTGGGTAGTTAAGGTTTTCAAAATGGGTAGAGGAAGGTTATTAGTGAGAAAATTCGGTTATGATAATTAAATCTTTAATTCTGGGAAATCAAACTCAGAAATTGCAACTTTGTTAGATTTATCGCGATACAGTGTGATAAACATTGTTAGAAGATATAACGTAACTGGTTCAGTTAATATTAAGGCATGATATGTGAAAAAAGTAAATTCACAAATGCCGACTGAAGAACATTAAGAAGAGTCGTGTAAGACAGGCGTGCCAATTATTTACAATTAAGTGCTCTGTGGAGTGGCGCTGTTGGAAGGAGAATTTCGAGGTCCACAACTCATAGAGAGGCCCACAAACTGGGATTTACCACTTGCAAGGTAAGTTTTCTTATAAAAAAAAAGTGAAGTAAAAACCCTAAAGTTGCACAACTTGTTTATAGGCCAAAGAAGAGCCACTGCAAAAGAAAAATGGGCTTAGATGGGCTAAAGAACATAGACAATGGACACATCAACAATGGTGTGCAATACAATGGTGAGGCCCGATTCGAAGTTTGAGTTGGTGACAGTCTCAGTTATTCGCAAAAAATGAAGCATTCCATGTTGACTGTCTGAAGAGAAAAGTGAAATTTCCAGCATCCATTATGGTCTGGGGCAGTATGTCATCAAAAGGAGTAGGAAAACTTCATTTTATTGATGGAAATGTGGATTTGGCAATTTTAGAAGAATCGCTTTTACCAGTGATGGAAGAATGTTTGACATCCGGCCAAGATTTTGTTTCAGCAAGATGGTGCCATACCTCAAAAAAGGCTATAAAATGGATAGAAGAAAATAATGTACCACTTTTAAAATGGGTTTCTAGCACTCCAGATCTGTCACCTATTGAAACTTGTGGCACGAGATGAAAAAGGTTCTACGACAACATCCTGCTCGTACAATCACCGAACTGAGACAAAAGCTTCAAGAAATATGGGATTGTTTTACACCAAATTTTTGCCAAAACTCGGTTAACACTATGCCAAAAAAAATTTCAGCCGTAATAAAAAATAAAGCTGATGTTACCCAATGGTAATCTTTCAATTGTTGCTTTGTTAACTTCGCGCATTTATTCGCACATTGTTTATTTGTTCAGATGTTCTATTAGTTATAGATCTAAGTGATTTCAAATATGTATTTTTTACGACTAGAGTGTATCTAAAATGTTTTTGAGAAAATAAATTGTTTTAGAAGTAAATAGTTTCGTCATGTTTAGTTTATAAAGCCATATTTTGGTACAAATCTTGAAGTGGGCCAACTGAAGTGGGAAGGGGCTCGTATACTGTATTCAACATCCTCGGAAAATGTCGTAAATATGTTTAATCAGCATTTCAGATTTTCAAATAGAAATAGTAAAAAAGCATCACATAGCTACAGCTATCAACAATGTGAAAATAAGTCCCAACATGCAAAAGGTAAGATGTTTTAATACCTTTCACTGAGATAGAATTTTCGAACTCATCAACAAAAACCTAAAACAAGCCTTTCTCTAGTGTTGACGATGTGCCAAACTTCCTAGTGAAGAGAGCATTTAAGACACATGGTTAAGCTCTAGTGTCCCTAGTAAATATCTCCTTTTGTAGTGGCAAATTCCCTGAAAT